>JAEOAD010000194.1:0-600000 GCA_036365145.1 Orientallactaga sibirica | reverse complement strand
TTACATGGATACTGGGGAATGAAACCCGGGTCATCAGGCTTTGCAAAAGCACCTTCAACTGCTGAGCCAGCTCTCCAGCTCATCGCGTCTACTTTTGTCCACACGTGCAGATTTTTCCACAGTGTTTGCTTTTCTTCCAGGAAAAGTTTTGCTTTGCGGTTTTTAGGAAACTTAACCTTGAGGTTAGTAGGTTTCTTCTCCAGACCTCAAAGGGCAAGGCGCTCCCATGTTGCCCAGTCTCGAAGGCACCTGGAAGGGTCGGGGTCGTTCTTCCTCATTTCACAGGTGAAGACACTGTGGCCCAAGGCTAAGTAGAAGTGGAGCTGGGAGTTCGGGTCCATATTTGCACATACCAAATCTTTCACGTTCCCAATGTACACGCTGCCCTCATAGAAGCTTCTGGAACTGTCTGGGCCTCCATAACCTGACCATGGGAGGCCTAAGCTTTTGAGGATATGATAAAGTGGGTCCTAGAGATGCTAAGAGGCTTGAATGAGTGGTTAACAGGGAGGATCAAGGGCTCAAACCCTACCTGCCCCTCCCTCCGACCTTGCTCCTATTCCTGACTCAATGTTTACTGGGGATAGGGGGAGGTGGAGAGAAGAATGTGCCTCCCCTTGCTTCCAGAATTACAAAATTCTTGTTAGATCTTTAAATTTTATGTAAATTCTTTTTTTTCCCCTTGGAAAGGTGGATATCATATTTTAATTAGTAGTGGTGTCAAAGGAGGGCTGGATTAATTATAGAGATCTTGAGTTCCAGATGGTTTCAATTTTCACAGCAGGGCACCAGGGCCTATATTTGTAAATGTTTTTTATTAAAATCATACCTAGTGTATTTTAGGGGCACTGAGGTACACTCCTTGTGGCTCCAAGGATACTGCGCTCAGGAATTTGGGGCTATGATTTTTGTTATGAAGAACCAAGTCCCTTGTCACTGAAATTAAACTTTTGTGACTTGAGGGAGGGGCAGGTGCTGGAAGCAGAGGGTCAGGGGAGGGAGCAAGATAGGCAGAAGGGTCCCAACTAAAGAAAGCCATGGGGGAGGGGAAGTGGTAACAAAATGGGCCCAAGGGCCCAAGACAGAGAAGAGAGAGAGAGCTCACCCCAAGTCACGCTGTACTGTACTATAATGGGGGTGGGGTGGGAGGAATGGACTGGCAGAGGGAGAAGGAGAGTCTTGAATGTATTTGTTCTCTCAGGGTTTGGGGGGGCTGTCTCTGGATATATCCTAAGTGGGGGGGGATGGGGACACTGTGAGGCTTGGGTGTGGCTAGCGTAGGGCTCCAGTGCTAGGTGAGAGAAAATTGGGTCCTGACTGGACTTTTGAATTTGCACCCTCCAGTTTTGGTAGCTTCCGTCCGGGCAAGTGAAAGGATCCTGAACATGCCCCCACTCCCTGGGCTTTCACAGCTCTACTATGTCTGTCTGGGTCGGGTGGTCAGAGCTACTGCAGGTGCTCCAGATGTTTGCCCTGGGAGAAAGGATATCAGACCTAACTTTGGAAGAAATGTGATGTTCCGAAGGAAGGGCGTGTATGAGTTTGGGGGGGACATGTGCACCTGTGAGTCTGTTCCTTAGGTCTAGAGGCTGTTACCTCTTCAGGATAGTCGTATCGCTGCTGGTCCTGCTTTGGGGACTGGACTGGAGTTGAAGGGCTGGCGGTAGGGGTGGTAAAGGGGAAGGGCACACTGGTGTATAACCACAAGGAAGAGAACTCCCATCTGACTGGCGCTCTCTTGGTCCCAAGAGGTCCTGGCAGCTTCTCTCTAGTTCATCTGCTAGATGAACTCCCCCATGCCTTGCCTGGTTTTGGAGGAGAGAGGGACCTGGCAGAGAGTCAGGGACCATGTCGCAGGGTCTGTAGACTGTGGCGCTGCTCCTGGTTAAAAAGTGTGTCTTGTTCTCCTTCTGTCTTTCGAAGCTCAGCTCCTAGTGGAGACAGATACCTTCGGGAGTCAAGTCCGGATCAAGGGCAAGGAGACGGAGTTCTACCTGTGTATGAACCGAAAAGGCAAACTCGTGGGGAAGGTGAGTGATGATCTGGAAATCTGGGAACATAGGGGCCCCTCTGGCAGCTCCAAGGAACTAGAATAGTGTTCCCAGGGTCCTGTGGGTGCCACCTGCAAAGTGGGCCCAATGAGCATGTGTGAACATGGGTCAGAGAGATCAGCCCCCCTGTCATCTCGTCCTGTTGCCTGCCTCTTTGTTTTAGTGCCTGCAAGTTGCCTGCTTGAGGTATCAGTGCCTATGGGGCCCTGGGTCTTTCCGGAGAGGGGGGTCGGGTATGGAGTTCTGATTTGCCCCCTGGTAAGAGAACCTTCCTAGGGCTCTGGGAAACCCGGATGTCTAGGAACGGGGTTGGCAGTTGGACGGCCGTGGTTGCAGTGATCATTGGAGCCATCACCAGTGGTTCTCAGCACCATGCAACGTAGCAGCAGCAGCTCACCTCCGGGGCTGGGGGGACACCTCACGGCCTTTCAGGAAGATTTTATTACTTATGAACAGGCCAGGGAACTTCATGCACCACACTGGGGGTGGGGCAGACCACATAGGGATCCGATGCTGGGGGGGGGTTGTTCATTTGTAAAGGTCACATGTTTGTTGTCCCTAAGCTTCAAGAGGAAGATGTCACCCACTGTAGCTCTATGGTGAAGTCACGCTCACTGTTCTGCCTGTGCAGGCACTCTTTTTGCCCCAGTATTGAACTTGGATAAGTGATTGGTGGGGTCTGCCTGGTCAGGTGGAGTAGGAGCTGGGCTTCTGCTTAGGGACAAGGCCCTGAAGGGGGTATCTGGTTCATGATACTTTATTGGGGTAAGGGGAGATAGTCTGTCTTCCTGAAGGTATTTTTTGAATTATTTTTATTATTTCCTTTAATTTATTTAAGAGAGAGCCGAGCGTGGTGGCGCACGCCTTTAATCCCAGCACTCGGGAGGCAGAAGTAGGAGGATCACCGTGAGTTCAAGGCCACCCTGAGACTACAGAGTGAAGTCCAGGTCAGCCTGGGCTAGAGTGAGACCCTACCTCAAAAAAAAAAAAAAAAAAAATTATTTGAGAGAGAGAAAACACATGCACATGGGTGTACCAGGGTCTCTTCCTGCTGCACCAAACTTCTGATGCATGTGCCAGTTTGAGCATTTGGCTTCACATGGGTACTGGGGAATTGAACCATCACCAGCAGGCTTTGCAAGCAAATGCCTTTATTCGCTGAGCCATTTCCCCAGCCCTGTTTTTGAATGCTTGAACACCACCTACCTCTTCCCCTTGCGTCCCCATTTCATACCATACAGGCTAGGGACCTGAGCCAACAAATGATAACGGTTTCCTTGAATTGAGCACCTATGTGCTTCCTGGCACTGGGCAAACATACTTCCAAATAATCCTGGCAAATCCGTACCATTTCACAGATGGCAAAGCCGGGGTTTGGCCCTGTCCCTGGGCACTGGTCCTAGGTCCTACAGTAGAGCTAGAAGGGATTCAAAGTTTGGAAGGAAAAGATTCCAGCCACACGCCCATACCAACCAGAGCTGCAAAACAATAGTAATCTGAAGAACACGAGGAGTGGTTTCAATTAGTGATTCACTTTCCGCCGTGGTGAGCTGGCCGGCGAGGGGGTCGGTGTAGCGGCTGGGGCGCCGGGTCCCCCTGGCCTGGCCAGTCCTGTCCCCAGCCAGCCGTTTCCTACAGCCACAGCCCAGCCCCGCTTTGTCAGGCGCTTTGTTCTGCTGCCCGCCTGGGCCTCCTCCCAGGCCAACCTGCTTTGGAGTTTGAGGCTCAGTTTTCCCTTCTGATCCCTAAAAAGGAGGGGCTGTGGCACCTTGCCAGTGCCCGGTGCCCAAAGCACCCATGGGTGGTTCCCAGCATCCTTGACCCGGGTCCTGGGACCGCGCCACCCTGCCACCGCCGCCGGCTGAGTCACCCTTTCCACAGGAGCCGGCTCCGATTTCCTGCCCCCTCGCCCTCTCTCCCGTCATTAATATTGGTGACGGTTCAGCTGGCTCAAGGCTCAAGGAGCAGTGAGGCAGGCCCGGCCCCCTGCTGCCGCCTCTGCTCCCTCCTTCCCCATCTTCCTGCCTGCACACCCCTTCCGGCCACCTCCTTTCTTCTGGATCCACGGGCTTGGTGGTCCCCAATCCACCTGTCCTGGGCCTGGCCTAGCCAGCTCACACATCAGCCCGAGATAGGAATAAAGCTCTTGCGCCACTGTGCTGTTCGCATCTTCCCTGCCCGCTTTAATCTGGGGTGCCCTCTTTGATGGCCAGGGTATGTCTCCTCCTTTCTTGTCCTGCTGGGCTTGGTCTGGCTTCAGATTTCTAATTCTCACTACCTGTTTTGTACTCTCAAGCCCCCAGCCAATCTCCCCCCCTGCTCCAACAGCCCAGCCTAGAGCTTGCTCCTCCCCTCCACACTCAGACGGCAGATAACGGCCTTCATGCCTCCCAATATGTGCTGTGCCTGTGCCCCAGACACAAGGAACTGTCCACACCCATTCCCTGGGTGCAGACTTCACTTCGATGCGTTCTGGACATGTCCCTGCCCTCTCTCCATAGGTTCTTCTTCCTGGCTCACCCATCTGGACTTCCCTGACTCCTAGTTGGCCCACTGTCCTTCCTCAACCTCTCTACTCACCCGGGTATCTCTGTATGTCCTCATGTCTGCATTCCCCTCCACCCTGAGAGCTCTTGGAGGGTCAGAGTGACAGGGGAACAGAACAAATCAAGAGTATGGCTCTTGCTTTTCTGAGATGGATTCAGCTGCAATAGGGTTGATGCCTGGTAGCAGGTAGTCAAGGGAGCCAGGTTCCCTGACCCCATTCAGCCTCCGGGCCCTTGTCTGTAAAGTGGGATTAATGCTGGCATTCAAGTAGGCCCTGCTGAATGTCACTTCTTTTCTCTTTCAAGCCAGGTCACCATCATTTCTCCTCCTCTTGCTTCTTCCTACTCTCCACTTTATTTTTCTGCTTCTAGACAGGCTCTCCAGCCTACATGGGCCTCAAACTTCCTATAGAGCTGAGGGCTCCTGAGTGCTAGGATTACAGGTGTGGACCACTGCACCTGCTTTTTTTTTTTAATCTTAAAAAAATGTAAAACATTTAATTAATTAACTAATTTTTAATGAGAGAGAGAGAATGGGTGCCTCAGGGCCTCTAGCCTCTGCAAACAAACTCCAGACATATGCACCATCTTGTGCATCTGGCTTATGTGGGTCCTAGGGAATGGAACTGAGGTCCTTTGGCTTTGCAGGCAAGTGCCTTAACCATCAAGCTATCTCTCCAGCCGACACCCCCCCCCAAAGATTTTTATTTGTGTGAGCATGTGTGTGTAAGAGAGGAGAGAGAGACAGAGAGTGAGTGTATGGGTATACCAAGGCCTCCTGCCACTGCAAACAGACTCCAGATACAGGTGCCACTTTATGTGGGTACTGGGGAATCGAACCCAGGCTATCAGGCTTTGCAAGCAAGCTCTTTTAACCTCTGAGCCATCTTTCCAGCAATCTTTTGTTGTTGGTGTTGGTGGTGGTGGTGGTGGTGGTGGTGGTGGTTTGGTTTTTGGTTTTTGTTTTTTGTTGAGGTAGGATCTTGCTCTTGCCCAGGGTGACCTGGAATTCACTATGCAATCTCAGAGTGGCCACAAATTCATGGAGATCTTCCTACCTCTGCCTCCCGAGTGCTGGGATTAAAGACGTGCGTTGCTATGCTCGGCTACAGCAACCATTTTAACTTTTCATTGACAACTTTTGTACATATAGGCAATATGACTTGATTGTAATCCCCTCCCACCACCCTTCCTTTCCCCTCCTGAGTTCCTCCCTCCACTATATTCCTTCTTTTTAACTTGTCTCTTTTCTATTTTTGTTTTGATGTCATCATTTTCCCCCTCCTATTATGCAGGTCTTATGTAGGTACCCCTTAACCACTCTGAGGTTATGAATACCATGGCCACTTTGTGCCTGAAAGAATGTACCACACCTGCTTTATACAGTACTAGGGTTTGAACCCATGACTTTGTACATGTTCAACATGCATTCTATCAACTGAGCCAGGCCATGATGTCACTCCTGCACCTATAGGACCTCTGTAGGACAGCTTCGTTGCCTTTTTCTGTGGATCTGGGTGCCAACCTTGTACATGTCTGTCTAGAGTAGGCCACATTGAGCCCTGGACACCGCTATTCAGATGCTCTAGCCCTTGTTCATAGCCACTCTGTCTACTGCACTCTGCCCACCATATTCCACACTACATCTGTAGTCCTGTGTGCTTGGGTAGCACCTAGCTCCTGGTCACTCCTCTGAACCAACATCTGCCTGGCTAGGAGGTAGCATATTCTTAAAGAATGGTAGAGGGCTGGAAAGATGACTTAGCGGTTAAAGTGCTTGCTGGCAAAGCCAAGAACCCAGGTTCAATTCCCCAGTACCCACGTAAAGCTAATGTACAAGGTGGCGCATGCGCCTAGAGTTTGTTTGCAGTGGTTAGGAGGCCCTGGTGCGCCCATTCTCTATCTGCCTCTTCCTGTCTCTCTGTCTCTGCCTCTCTGTCTTAAATAAATAAATAAATAAATAAATAAATAAATAAATAAACTATCCATTTGGGGGAAAAAAGGGGGACGGCTGAGTGTTCTCATGCCAAGTGTTCGACATTTCCCCATCTCTGGGGACGCCCCAGATCAGCTTTTCCTCATCTGCTCCCACCTTTTTGGAGCAACATAGCCTTCAAGTCTTCCATGGCCAGGGCTCTCTGCCCTGCAGCCCGTCTTTGTTTAGACCATTTTGGTTGTAAGTAACTGAAATTCAACTCAAAATGCTTTCAACAGAAAGGGAAATGTTTTGGCTGATATAGCCACAAAAGTCTAGGGGGGTATTTCTGGTGTTAGGTAAGGCATGATGCAGCAGCCAGATGATGATGTCATCAGGATTCAGATCAAATCGAAGGACTGGGACTCCAGTTTGGAAATAAGAGGATGGGAGGTGGGAGTGGAGGAAAGAAGACTGAATTTCACCAAATCCCCAGATCCTGGAGCAGGAGGGTCTCCAAATCTCTAAACAGTGACACTTCTGCTTGCCTCAGCCGAGTCAGATTTCCCTGGGTGGGGAATCCCAAGCACTGCTGTTATTTTAAATATTTATTTTATTTATTTATTTATTTATTTATTTATTTGTTTTGAGAGAGAGAGAGAAGTTCACAGAAAGAATGGGTGTGCCAGGTTCCTCGTGCTGCTGCAAATGAACTCCAGATGCATGTGTCAGTTTTGTGTGTCTGGTTTTATGTGGGTACTGGGGAACAGAGCCCAGGCCATCAGGCTTTGCCAGCAAGCACCTCTAACCACTTAGCTATCTCTCCAGCCCACAAGTGTTGTCTAAGCCCCTATATGTGACTCATCAGGGTCCCAGAAGGGGGCGTTGAAATCAGAAGCAAAGGTCAAATTCAGGTACGGCCTCTGTTAAGCTCTTATCCTCTTGGGCCCAAGTACATAGTAGAGAATTTATGATTACCATGGGCCTCACTGCTAGCTCCTACTAGGCCCCCTGTGCCCTGGAGTGCTGGAAAAGCCCCATATAAAGTCCAACCCCCTAGTCCTCTGAAGTACACATAGACACACACGGAGCACTCCAGACCCTGTGCATCAAAGGCTCACTTTGTGCCATGGTGGCTCTGTAGCTCTGGGAGAGTTGAGGGGTTCTGGTGGGCAGCCCCTATTCTGCCTCCCTATGGACTTCTTTGGAACTGGACAGAAGATAAGTACACTGCATGTGTTGGGCAATTTCAGATCCCATTGAGGACTTTTTTGAGCCACGTGACCTTGGACAAACTCCTTTTCCTGTTTGAGCTGTTAACTTTCCTCCAAGTAGAGTCCATCGCAATGATTTAAGAGGATGCAGTGACACAGTGGATGTGGGAGTGTCTGGCCTGAGGTCAGCAATCAATAGATGCTGAATGAATGGGTAGGGAGTCTTAAGTGGACCAGTGGAGACCTCCAGGTCTCAGCTTGCTCTGTTTCCTCAAACCGTGTGTCCTCCTGGAGAGACATCTGTGAGGCATTTGCCAACGATTCAGGAGGAAGAGAGAGTATACAAGGGATATGTGGACGGGGGTGGGTGTTAAAGGACTTCATCAAGTATATAAACCTAGGAAAACTTGATGCACAAATAGGGTTTTGAAGTGAATAGGGGAATTGCCCAGGGAGAGAACTGGCAGTCAGAGAAGGCTTCCTAGAGGAGGCAGTTATAGGGCTGTCTTGAAGGATGCAAGCAATTTTTCTAGGGTTTGTTCAGGTTGCTTTGACAGGCAAAAAATAAAAATTAAAATTAGAAAAAAACGGGCTCAGGATGGGCAGGCTGTTTCTAGAACTTTCCATGGGAAACCCAGAGCCTAGAGATCACTCCCCCCTCAACCTGCCTTGTTGGATACATTCCCTGCCTTCCTTCACAATAATCTTGCACCACTCTCCCCATCCCAAGCTGTCCCCTGTCTGTTCTGCAGTGTTCTTGAAAGATAACATGCCCAGAGAGTGTTTTCTTACCCTGCCGCCCATTCTGCAGAGTTCAGCACTCTGTCTGCAGGGCCCAGGCTTGCCCTCTGCTCAAAGGTGAATTTTTCTGGAAACTCCAGCCAGTTTTCCACTTCAAACAAAAGGCTGGAACCCACACCTCAGTCTCCACACACAGCCAGACCTCTGGGCTTCCAACTTGGCCAGGCGGCCATCCGGAACGAGGAGTGGGCCCGGCCTAAATTTGGAGATGTTAGTTGGAAACTAATGCTGCTAATTCAGGCCTTCCAATTCTTGTGTGTTTCCCACTGTTTCTCACTGAGGCAATGTGGCTGCTCCAAAGGGGAGCCCGCAAGCCCTGCCTCCCCGCCACTTCGTGACCATGGCAGACTCACAGAGGCAGGCCAGCCCCCCCCCCCTTAAGAGTTACCTGCCCCTCAGAAGAAAGCTGGAGAGTTCTTCCTATGCACCAGACCCATGTAGAAGCACTTTGTTGTCTCTGACCCAGAAGTCTTTGTTCCCATTTGCCTGGTGAGGAATCTAAAGTTTGGAGTGAGGAACTGGCCAGCTGGAGGTCACATGGGAAGCGCTGGAGTCCAAGTCCAAGTCCAGCGCTTCCTGCCCTGCATGCCTAGCACATCTGCTTGGGAGCCTGAGACCCCAGCACCAACAACATATAGCCTTTGGAATTCGGCCATGCTACGTCTCTTATTTTTGGCGGCCCCCAGCCTACTTCATACCAAGTATTACCATGTGCCACATCCTACACTGAGCGTAGTTTCACGGTCTCACGGAGGGGTTGAGCAGCAGATTTAACGTCAGATTTTGTTCAAATCTGTCAGGATTCATTTCTGTTGAAAACGATAGAACACAACATATACTGGTTTCAAGGAAACGAGGCATTATTGGCCCACACCACAGTGAGGTAATTTGAACTGCAGACGCAGCTGGATTCAGAGCCCGGATGATGGGACCGGGGCCTGGGTGTTTCTCTCATTTTCTTCTGCTTGGCTATGACCTTGCTTTCTGGGTGATGGCATTACCGTCAGGCAGTAGTTCCCTTTGTGGTGGTAAAATGACTGCCCCACTGCAGCCTTCCAGACTCCTCAAGTTTAAACTACCCCCTCACCCCACTTGATGGTACTAAGGATTGAATTTACTTACAAGGTCTCAAGAAACAAACGGATTGGTTGGCTTGGGTCAGAGGCTGACCTGTGAACCAATCACCGGATAGATGGTGTTTGGCTAGATGTAGGTCTCTTGTTTCAGTAGGAGGTAGAGATGGAGTTCCCATCTATGAAGGGGGAGAGCTGGGAACTCCTGAGTGACAGTAGGACTCTGCTATCCACGTGGCCTATACCAAAGGTCTACCCCACGTGTTGGGAAGTGAACCCCTTGGAGTAGGCCCTTTCTGTTGGTGCGGCCTCAACCATAGCCACTTACTTGCCTTAGGCTGTGCCCCTCCATCTGCTACTGTCTTTATCATTCCATCCCCATGAAGACTGCTGGCTGAACTTTCTTCTGGGCCCATGGGTACCATTTCTTGTAAAGTCCAGTTTTAGCATTCTCCCCCTCCCCAACACACACACTCCCCCTCCATGTCTGACCAGACTCCTCGGCCTCCACCATCCCATGCCCGTGGCTGCTCACCCCGCATGCCTTTACCCAGAGTCCTCCCAGATGTCAACCCCAGCCCCTTACACCCTCGTGCTTTCTCCGAGTCCCTTCCCTGCCCTGTGCTGTGGAGGCTGGGAGCCCAACGGCAGCCCTGCATCTATCCCCGTGTTACCATTGGTTCTAAGTTTGCTGTGGTGAACTCAACAGGAATTATTGACTTGTTTTCTTTCTTTCTTTCTTTCTTTCTTTCTTTCTTTCTTTCTTTCTTTCTTCTTTATTTCCTTCTTTCTTTCTTTCCTGTCCCCTATAGCCTGATGGCACCAGCAAGGAGTGTGTATTCATTGAGAAGGTTCTGGAAAACAACTACACCGCTCTGATGTCGGCCAAATACTCAGGCTGGTACGTGGGCTTCACCAAGAAGGGGCGACCCCGTAAGGGCCCCAAGACCAGGGAGAACCAGCAGGATGTGCACTTCATGAAGCGCTACCCCAAGGGACAGACTGAGCTGCAGAAACCCTTCAAGTACACCACGGTGACCAAGCGCTCCAGGCGGATCCGCCCCACACATCCTGGCTAGGCTGCCCGCTGTCCCCGAAAGGTGACCAGCTTCACTCACTCCCAGAGAACTGCATCAGAGGATTATTTTTACATGAAAAATAAGGAAGAAGCTCTATTTTTGTACATTGTGTTTAAAAGAAGACAAAAACTGAACCTAAACTCTTGTGGGAAGGGACAATAGGATTTCATTGTTGACTCAAACCCCCACAACAAAAAGACTCACGCAAGGGGACTGTCATCCACCCACAGGTGCTTGCCTCTCTCCAGGGGTGACGACTCAAAACTTGTTCCCAGACGAGGACTTGAATGAGGAAACCGACAGTGCGAGAAACCAAAGTCCTTTTCCCAAAGGTTCTGAAAGCAAAAACAAAACAAAAAAAAACTAAAACAAAAACAAAAAAACAAAGAGAAAGTAATACCCTCTCCTCCCAACAAACTCCCCCACTTCCCATCCCCTCTCCCTGCCCCAGACTCCAACAAAAATCGCTCTCTGGTTTGCAGTCATTTATTTATTGTCCACTGCAAGCTGCCCCGCGACACCGCGCAGGGAAGAAGGCGTGCCCCTGAGAATTCTCCGCGCCTCGAAAGACCTTCTGACGACAGACGTCTCGTCCAATCGTGGTGACCCTGCCTTGCTTGCAGTTCTGGAGGATGCTGCTATGGACTGTCCATGACCCACGTGACCTAGTACACCAATGATAAGGGAATATTTTAAAGTCAGCTATATTATATATATTATATATATAAGCTATTTATTTCACCTCTCTGTATATTGCAGTTTCATGAACCAGGTATTTCTGCCTCAACAATTAAAAACAATCCACAAATTATTTAAAAACCTGTGAGGTGAGTGGTGGCTGTAGTCTCTGCACCGGGGCTGGGGCCTTGATCAGTCATTCATTCATTCATTCATTCACTCACATGTTCCTTCATTCATTGCTCCATCTGCACCAGACACAGCTCTATGGTACTGAGCAGACAGCCTTAGAGCAGATGAAAATTTTTGCTTCAAAGATCACATTCTGCAGTGTCACTGATTTAATGATTGACCAAATCATTTGGTCACGTGCATTACCTAATCCCTCTCATAGTCTCATGGCATGTGGTAGGGATTGGGAGGAGGGCACATCCAAGCCCACAGGTACTTCTATGTTTGGTAATTCAGATTCATTCACCACTTTTAAATAAGTGCCAGGCATTCTGCTACATACTGGGAAATTCATCAAAGTACAGAATAGACCAAAAAAAAAAAAAAAAGCTTCATGGAGGTTGCTATAGATACCTGATTGAGACATCTATGTATTCCACATGTTTAGCCTGATAGAGGCAGGGGTACCTTCTGTGCAAGGTCACTGAATCAGAAAAAGAAGCCCGTATCCAAATCCTACACTCCCCAGCATTGCAGCAGATGCTCCTTTGTACACATCCTACCACGTGGGTATCCCTCAACGATGCCACGTGAGGCAGAGAGGAACCTCCACCTCCGTGTCTGACAGGTAGACACACTGAGGCCCAGAATGACCGTCGACTTGCCCAAGACCTCACAGTGAGACCCTTGGTGATAAACCCCTGCATGTTGGTTATCTAGCACCATCAGAGATACCCAAGAAAACCAGCTTATAAGAAGGAAAAAAATGTTCTTTTGACTCATGGTTTTGGAGGTCCTAGTCTGTGACATACTGGCTCCATCTGTTTTGAACCTGTGGTGAGGCAGCACCCTATTGGAAAGCACATGGTAGGTGCAAACCACCTTCCTCATGGCCAGGAAGGGAAAGAGGGAAAGAAAGGAATAGCACCAAGTCACCTGCAAGGGTACACACCCTTAGTGACCTTGTTGCAGTCAGGTTCGCATTGCTGGTAGAAATCACCCAACCGAGAGTAGCTTGTGGGGAAAAAGAGGTTTATTTTGGCTTACAGGCTCCAGGGGAAGCTCCGCGATGGCAGGGGAAAACGATGGCATGAGCAGAGGGTGGACATCACCCCCTGGCCAACATCAGGTGGACAACAGCAACAGGAGAGTGTGCTCAACACTAGCAAGGGGAAACTGGCTATAACACCCATAAGCCCATCCCCAACAATACCACCCTCCAGGAGGTGTTAGTTCCCAAACCTCCATCAGCTGGGAACCTAGCATTCAAAATGCCTAAGTTGATGTGGGACACTGAATCAGACCACCACAGACCTCAAGGCTTCTCACAAGGCCCTACCTCCTCCCAGTAGGACCAAACTTAAGACAGACTTTTGAGGAACCCTTGTCCAAACCGCAACACTTCCATGTTGAGGTTATCATTCCTACTTCATGCAACCCCATGGGACGGCTGCTTGGCGTTTTCTCCAGCAACTGCAGCTAGAAGTCTGTGGTGCCAGAATCAGTTCCTGACCCACCTGGTTGTCCAGTGAGCAAATACTGAGTTCACCCTTTTCAGACACTGCTGTCCTGGAGGCTGGTGGGAGCAGTGAGCTGAGCAGTTCTTTTCTTGCTTCCCACTGAAGAGATTAACAAAACCCAGTAGGCATAAAATATGATGTTAGGTAGTGGAGAACCTTAATAAAAATTAGAAGAGGGAGCAGGGCTGCCATTTCAGACAGGGTGCATGGAGGTTGCCTCTGGAGGGGATTTGGATAGGCTTGAAGGACAGAAGACTCGTGTACACAGGGAAAGGAAATTCCTGGCAAAGAGGACAGAGGGTGTGAAGGCTGGAGGCCTGGGGTAGAATAAGGAGGCAGAGTTAAAGGGGCTGGGGGCTAACTGGAGGTGGCTAGACTCTGGCCTGTGCTTTTTTTTTTTTTTTTTCCTTGAGGGAGGGTCTTGCTCTAACACAAGCTGACCTGCAATTCACACTAGGTAGAGTCTCAGATTGGCCTCGAACTCACAGTGATCCTCTGATCTCAGCCTCAGTGCTAGGATTAAAGGCATGTACCACCATGCCTGGCAGAGAGACAGAGAAGAAAGACAGAATGGGTGCACCAGGGCCTGCAGCCACTGCAAATGAACTCCTGATGCATGCACTACTTTGTGCATCTGGCTTTACGTGGGTCCTGAGGAATTGAACTTAGGTCGTTAGGCTTTACAGGCAAGCACCTTACCCGCTGAGCCATCTCTACGGCCCCTTGTGCTTCATTTTTGTTTATAAATATATTATTTATTTATTTGAGAGAGAGAGGGACAGAGAGAGAATGGGCACATCAGAGCCACAAGCCGCTGCAAATGAATTCCAGATGCATGCGCCTTCTTGTGCATCTGGCTTAACTGGGTCCTGAGGAATTGAACCTCAGTCCCTTGGCTTTGTGGGCAAATGCCTTAACTGCTAAGCCATCTCTCTAGCACCCCCCCACCCGTTTTTGCAGGTAGAGTCTTGCTCTAGCCCAGGCTGACGTGGAATTCGCTATGTAGTTTCAGGCTGGCCTCAAACTCATAGCAATCTTCCTACCTCTGCCTCCTGAGTGCTGGGATTAAAGGCATATGTCACCACCATGTCCAGCTTTGTGTATCTTTTTTAATTAATATGAGAGACAGCTAGAAAGTAGGACACACTAGGTCTTCCTGTCACCACAACTGAACTCCAGACTTATGGGCCACTTTGTGCATCTGGCTTTACTTGTGGGCACTGGGGGATCAAGCTTGGGTCGTTAGGCTTTGCAGGCAAGGGCCTTGACCGCTATCTCTCCAGCCCAATCCAGTTGTTTTGACCTTGGGGAGCTTATGTGCTATCCCAGAGAGTAGGGCCAGGACCAGGGGATCAGTCCTAGCTGGTCTGTCTCTCCATCTCCATTCACTTCAGAGAACAGGCAACCCAGATCCAGAGAGGGACAAGAACTTGCTCCAGGACTTCTGTGAGTCATAATCAAGCCGGCTGATGAGCCCCTAATAGAACGATGACAACAGGCATGGGGGAGGTGGTGGAGGCCCTTCCAGTGAGCACGAGGGTGGATCTGCTCCTGTCATCCCATGCAGAGGACTCTGGGAGAGCCCTGGCCCTCTGCTCCCTCACAGTGCCTGAGCTCTGGGGGAGGATGATGGCCAGGCCCTCACATATGAAGAGGCAGCAGGAATGATGGGTGTGGGTCGGGTATTGTCCACCCCTGCCTGGGTGCTATGTGGCTCCAGAGTCTCTTGCCTGGATCAGCCTATGTGTGACAGATAGCCTATGCCCTAATCTAAGACAAGGCCCACACAGAGTAAGTTCTTGGTGTCCCAGCTGTCACTATGACCTCTGAGTTAGCTGTCCTAGTGTCCCTTTTGTAGATGGGGAAACTGAGGCCAGACAAGACTAGGAGTGGCTGTAAGACCCACAGTAAAAAGTGACAGAACTGAAAATTGAACCCAGGCCCATTCTCATTTTTCACCTCTCGTAGTTCCTCCCCTCCCCTGCCTTTGCTGGGGGCAGAGTTGGGGAATAGACCTCAAAGCCTGGGGCAGAAGTGAAGCTTCTGGCTTGGGGTGGGGAGCTTGTCCCAGGGTGAGTAGGAGGGGTGGGGAACAAGTGTGCTAATCATGGGAGCTGAACAGGTAGGGGAAGACAGCCCATGGCTAGAGCAGAAAGCTCAGGATGCCTTCCTTCTTGGACCAGTTGGAGACTTGCCAGGCCAGGCCAGGCCAGACCAGGATACCCAGGGCTTGAAATCCCCACAAATGGGCAGAGTCCCAACCTCTCCCCCCCTCCCCCCTCCCCCCAGCTCCACAGTGACTGAGCCTTCCAAAAGAACAATAGTGAATTAGGTGCTAAAGATGTGAACACAGTCCCTAACCAGGCAATTAGCTAGCAGGTCTGCTACAGACATTAGGCGGGAGTTGGGGGACCAGATGGCTACCAGGCTCAGCCAGTGAGGCTGTCCTGGGACAGGACTTGCCCAGCTTCCTCGCTGAGCTTTCCAGCTCTGGCCAGGAGAGAAGGTGGCAGGTAGCCTTGAGTGTGGCCCCCCTGCAGGGCAGGCCAGTGATTAACCAGACATTCCCCCCCACACACACCCCTTCCCCTGGGCACCGGTGCAGGCCTAATTAGCACTTGCTAGAATTTCCGGCTGCTGCACTTGGTGGGGGGAGGAGGGGCAGGTACTCCATTTTCCAGGCTGACCCTCTGCAGCTGCAGGCCCCTACAACCACCTCTGGGGTGGGTCAGAGTGCTGACGATGGTTCAAAAAGACACCACAGACTTGAGTCTCCTTTGCCCTCCCCATCCAGGACAACTAGTCCTGGACCACAGGGTCTCTGTGGGGGCTTCTCCAGTTTTCTCATTGACCTCTCAGCACAATTCTCTGAGGCACTTGTTTGTTGGTCGGCTGGTTGGTTTTTTTTTACTTTGTACGTGTACGTATGAATGTATGTGCTTGAGTGTGGGCACTCGCGTGCCAAAGCCCATGGGTGGAGATCAGAAGAGAACCTCAGGTGTCTGTCCTCACCTTCCACCTCGTCTGAGGCAGGGGCTCTCTCTCTCACTGACCATCACTGTGTACGCTGGCCCTTTAGCTACGGGGTGGGGCGGGGGGATGCTGCTGGCTCTGCCTCCCATCTTGCTGCAGTTTGCGCTGGGATTATAGATGCTCACTATGGGGTCAGCACATGCTTTATCTACTGAGTCATTTCCCCAGCAATCAGATACTTATTTGTTTTTAATTTATTTATTTGTAAGGAGAGAGAGAGAGAATGGGTGCACCAGCCTCCCAATATCAGGTTTTGAAGGCAATAGCCTTAACCACTTAGATATTTTTGTTTGTTTGTTTTTTGTTTTTTGAGGCAGGGTCTTGCTCTAGCCCAGGTTGACCTGGAATTTGCTATGTAGTCTTAGGGTGGCCTTGAACTCACAGCAATCCTCCTACCTCTGCCTCCTGAGTGCTAGGATTAAAGGCGTGCACCACCATGCTCATCCAGGTACTTACTTTTATCTGCTTTCCACCAATGAGGAAACTGAGACTCAAGGTCATCTGTTTGACTTCCCAAATTCTGTACATGTCTCTTACATATCAAAGAAGTGTCCCCCCACACATGCATGACCAAAAGGAATTGTTGGCATTCCTGCTTTACACAAAGACAGAGGATCAGGTAGGAAGAGATTTGCTCCAAGTCACACAATTAAATGCTTAAATGGCAGGGTTTCAATATATGTCTACCAGGTTAACCTCTCCCTCTGGGGCTCTTTCCTCTCCCAGCGTTGTGCTCTTTGCTTTGGATCTTAGAAAGTAATTTCCATCTTCCAACTGGATTAAAAATTCAAGCTTCTAAGCACAAATGTTTCTTTCTCAGAGGCGCTAGCAAAAGCCTCTGATTGGATGAACCCTCTGTCTTGCATACTTGGGCTCAGGTCACTGTGATCAGGGAGACAGATTCATTTATCTAACCTGGCCTGGGTCATGGACCAGTACTGGAGTTGGAGTAGGAAGGAGTCACAGAAGTGACGTCACCTGGAGAAAGGGCAGTAACAATAGCAAAGATGGTCTCTGCTTGTGGTACATCACAAAACCAGGAGATACCCACTTGCTGGGATCTACCCCATACCCCAACATGCTCAGCTTCAACTGGCCAAAAAGTGTGCATCTCGTCTCAAGTTCCCACCCTCGTTGTATGCTCCTATACTGCATGTGTTCCAGTCCCAGCCTTTCAACTCAGGACACGTCCGCGAGGTAATGTGATGCTTTCCACGAGGTTCATGGATGCATGGCTCCATTCTATGCCTTATCTCCCCATTTATCTCTCTGTCAACTTATCTGTCCACCAATTCTTCTACCTTCTTCTTCTCCTCCTCCTCCTTCTTCTCCTCCTCCTTCTTCTCCTTCTTCTTCTTTTGTTTTAGAGAAAGAGAGAGAGGAGAGAGAGAGAGAGAGAATTGGAATGCCAGGGCCTCAGCAACTGCGATTGAACTCCGGATGCTTGTGCCACCTACTGGACATGTGTGACCTTGCGCTTGCCTCACCTTTGTGCGCCTGGTTTAGGCTTGGCAGACAAGTGCCTTAACTGCTAAGCCATTTCTTCAACCCTTTCCATCCATCCATTCATCCATCCATTCATTCATCAGCCCACTCACCTTCCTAGCTACCAACACACCAGCCAAATCATTTGGAATTACCATATGTAAGATCTGGAAAAGGCATGCTGGGAAATACCAGCCTGGGTGAAGAACCTGGTCTATTTCCAGTGTATCCCTGTCATAGTCTATGTCTCTGTGGAATATTTAGCCCAATTTCAAAAAAGAAGAGATGGATGTTCCGAATTTACTTTATTTATTTATTTTTAAGATTTATTTATTTATTTATTTATTTATTTATTTATTTATTTATTAGAGACAGAAAGAGGGGTCGGGGAGAGAGAGAGAGAGTGAGAATGGGCGCGCCAGGGCCTCTAGCCACTGCAAACAAACTCCAGATGCATGCACCACCTTGTGCATCTGGCTTATGTGGGACCTGGAGAATCAAACCTGGATCCTTAGGCTTCGTAGGCAAAGGCCTTAACTGCTAAGCCATCTCTCCAGTCCCAGATTTACTTTCTATAGTCTGTCTTAAGGAAAAAAAAACATTTATTCAGACTTGTGGGGAAAGTATTCTCATTTAACTTTATTTTTCGAGGGAGGGTCTCACTCTAGCCCAGGCTGACCTGGAATTTACTCTGTGGTCTCAGGGTGGCCTCAAACTCATGGCAATCCTCCTTACCTCTGCCTCTTGAGTACTGGGATTAAAGGTGTGCGCCAACAAGCCCAAATTTAAGCCGGGTGTGGTGGCACATAATTTTAATTCTAGCACTCGGGAGGCAGAGGTAGGAGGATCACCAAGAGTTCCAGGCTACCCTGAGACTACATAATGAATTCCAGGTCAGCCTGGGCTAGAGTGAGACCCTACCTCAAAAAAAAACAACAAAAAAGGGGGGGGGTTGGAGAGATGGCTTAGTGACACTTAGTGGCTTAGCAGGTAAAGCACTTGTCTGCAAAGCTAAAGGACCCAGGTTCAAGTCCCCAGTACCCACATGATCCAGATACACAAGGGGGCACATACATCTGGAGTTCATTTTCAGTAGCTAGAGGCCCTGGTGTGCCTATTCTCTCTCTATCTCCTATTTCTCTCTCTCTCTCTGCTTGCAAATAAATAAATAATTTTTTGTTGTTGTTTTTTGCAAGTAGAGGCAGAGAGAGAGAAGAAAGACAGGGAGAGAGAGAGAGGGAGAGAGAGAGAGAGAGAGAGAATATACCAGGGCCTCTAGCTGCTGCAAATTAACTCCAGATGCATACACCCCCTTGTGCATCTGACTTACGTGGGTACTGGGGACTTGAACCTGGGTCCTTTGACTTTGCAAGCAAGTGCCTTACCCGCTAAGCCATGTCATGCCCTTCATTTTTTTAAAAAAAATTATTAAAATATTTTATTTATTCATTTGAGAAAGAGAAAGACAGAGAGAGAGAGAGAGAAAGAGAGAGAAAGAACAGCCACTGCAAACAAACTCCAGACACATGTGCCACCTCGTGCATCTGGCTTATGTGGGTCCTGGGGAATTGAACTGAGGTCCTTTGGCTTTGCAGGCAAACACCTTAACTGCTAAGCCATCTTTCCAGCTCCCCAGCCCTTCATTTAAAAAAATTTATTTATTTGAGAGAGAGAAAGGGAGAAAGAATGAGCAACCAGGGCCTCTAGCTGCTGCAAACAAATTCCAGATGCATGTGCCACTTTGTGCATCTGGCTTTACATGAGTATGGGGGAATAGAATTTATAGGCAAGTACCTTAACCACTGACCCATCTCTCCAGCCCCTTATTTTTATTTATTTATTTGACAAAGAAAGAGGGAGAGAGAGAATGAGTGTGCTAGGGCCTCCAGCCACTGCAAACGAACTCCAGATGCATGCTCCCCCTTGTGCATCTGGCTAATGTGGGTCCTGGGGAATCGAACTGAGGTCCTTTGGCTTTGCAGGCAAACACCTTAACCACTAAGCCATCCTTGCAGCCCATTTCATTTTTATTTATTTATTTATTTATTTGAGAGAAGAAGAGAGAGAAAGAGAGAGAATGGGCACACCAGGGCATCCAGCTGTTGCAAACAAACTCCAGATGCTTATGTAGTCCTGGAGAATTGAACCTGGGTCCTTTGACTTTGCAGGCAAGTGCCTTAACTGCTAAGCCATCTCTACAGCTTTATTTATTTATTCATTTGAGTCTGGATTTTGGTGAGCATGTGACGTCTGGAGCTGTTGTGGTCATGGGGACAGTTAGTCACCACACTGAAGAGGGCAGTGAAAAGGGACAGAAAGAACCTGATGACATTGCTCATCTGCTAGACAAAGCCTTATGTTGTCTTCTTATTTTTTGAGATGACAAAATTTCCTTGTATCTAGTTTTTTTTTTTTTTTCTTTTTGTGCTGGGGCTTGAACCCAGGGTCTTGTGCATGCCAGGCAAGCACTCAACCACTGAGCTACATTCCCAGCCCCTCCCTGTAATTTCTTAGGTAGATCTTATGTTAGTGATGCTGAAAGCTTCCCAGCTGATACAGAAGAGATGGGAGAATTTGAAGAGAAAGGAAGAGTTTTTCGGGAAGGGAACACGTCCCAGACAAAGATGCCAAGGCACAGATACAGCACAAGGAGGACAGGAAGTCATGGTAGGTCTAGTTCTGAGGTGAAGTGGGACAGGGTTCCGTCAACTTTCCCCTGCCACTGTGGTCCAGGGCTTTTGGAGAGCTCCCTTCTTCAACTGTCTCCCCTCCAGATCTACCAGGGAGGGAGATGCAGGTGGGAGGAAGGTAACAAGTTCTTTGAGTCTCACTGTGTGAGTCCCTGTGCTGGGCTGAAGGGGTGAGGTGTGGCTGCCTCTGCACAAAACTCCCAGCCTGGGGACGAGACCAGAGCGAACCTGCCGTAAACATGTGCTCAGCTTTCAGTGGGAGGGTTGGAGCTGGCTCAAGGACTAACATTTGCTTTTTATTTTAACTTTATATTTTGATGATCGGCTTCTATATATGGAAGAAACTTAAATTTTCCTTTTAAGCACATGTGAGCAAAAGCATAAAGAGTTAATATAAAGGAAACTGGCTGGTAATGTAATAGGTGGCATGTGGATATACTGAACCATGTGCAATGAGAAAAAACCCAAATATGCACACAAGCATGTGTGTGTATGTGCATGTGTGTGTGTGCACATTTGGGGTTGGTGAGTAACATTTATCTGCTCAGTTCTTATGACAGCAGGGTCTACTCCTTATGAATTACTGTTCCTGAATTTTGTCTGGTTTTCCGGGGAGACACCGTGTCTACAGATGACCTTCCCTACCCCTTGATGGCTGGTGTGTCCCTGAGTTTTCACCTGGGAAGGCTCCCTCCCTTGTGCCCTTGCCTTGTTCGGTCTTGGCTGGGAAAGTTTGCACCTGGTATTTTCATTATTCTGTGCAAGCTCCACATCATGAATGACTGTCAAAGGGTCACGAGTAGTTATTTGGGGGTTACAAATAAATTTTAGTAAGTAGGCACATATTCAATCACAGAATCTGTGAATGACAATCGACTATCTCATTTATCTATAACCTATCATCTTTGTTGTTGTTGTTGTTTTTGAGGTAGGGTCTCACTCTAGCCCAGGCTGACCTGGAATTCACTGTGTAGTCTCAGGGTGGTCTCAAACTCACAGCCATCCTCCTTCCTCTGCCTCCAAGTGTTTGGATTAAAGGCCTGTACCACCATGCCTGGCTATAACCTATCATCTTTCTATCATCTGTATACCTATCAATCATTTATATATCTTTTGTTTATTTTTTTTAATATGGGCCTTGGGAGATGGCTCAGTGGCTAAAGGTACTTGCTTGCAAAGCTTGTCAGCCCAGGTTCAATTCTCCAACGATCCAAAGCCAGACAGGCATTTGATTGCAGTAGCAAACGAGACCCTGGTATGTGCACACACACACACACATATAAATAAAATAAAAAATTTTTGAGGTAGGATCTCTCTCTATCCCAGGCTGACCTGGAATTCACTATGTAGTCTCAGGGTAGCCTTGAACTCACAACAATCCTCCTACCTCTGCCTGCCTTCTGAGTGCCGGGATTAAAACCATGTGCCACCATGCTCGGCTTTTAAAAAATATTTTTTATTTGCTCACTTGCACATGCGTGTGTATGTGTGTATGTATGTGTACACCAGGGTCTCTTGTTGCTGCCAATGAATGCCAGATGTAGACGCCACTTTTTGCCTCTGGCTTTACATGGGTTCTAAGGAATCAAACTTGGGCTGGCAGGCTTGGCAAGAAAGTTCCTTTAACCATTGAGCTATCTCCCCAGCCCTATCCTCTATTTGTTATCTATCAGCCTTCTATCATTTATCTCTCCATCCATCCATCCATTTTGCCCTTAGCTCTTGGGGTTTGAGTCAGCAGCTCTAGCTGTGTCCTTATCTTTCTGTTTGAGTATTTTATTTTTGTTTGATTATACAAAATATCCCAAGGTCCTTTCTTCACTCATCTCCTTTGGTTTCTTCCTACATCAATGCAACTGGAGCTCTGCAGCTTATGACCCAAAACGTCCTGACATCATTAACAAAGCCTCGCGTCATAGGTTCTCAAAGAACGTCAGCTCTTTCCTTCCTTCTGGACGGCAGGGCCGGGTAAAGAAAACCAAAGCCTCGTGTGGCCTGGAGAAGACAGGCTGTGCCTTGGAAGGGAGAGAGAAGCCCCTCCTTAGGGCTCTTGCCTGGTTCTAGCACAGATGGAAGTCACTGAATTACAGATCCAATAGCAAGCTATTTTTGGTGGTGGTGGCTTGTGTGTGTGTGCGTATGTGTGTGTGTGTGCGAGATGTGTGCACTGAGGTTCCTGGCCAGCGACTCTGTTTGGATCAGCTGTCAGCGCATCAGAGGCGCAGTCCGCATTTGTCATAATTCATTACACTAATTAACCACGTCTGAGAACTGGGCGAGGGCCAGCGGGTGCGGGAAGCACCACATTGTTGTGTCTCAACCTCTTGGGTCAGAATTTCCACGGTCTGATGGACTGCCATCTCCTACACATGTGTCCCCCTCACAAGAGGACCATGATGAAATCATCACGCTTACGTCTTTGACTATTCTCTGCAGATGATGCCTGTGGCAGGAGGCCAGAGGCAAAGAACATTCCAGAACTTGGCTCTATAAGCTCCGCTCTGTAACCAAAGGAGTGTGGACTTACCCTGGCATCTGATACCAGATTGGGCATCCTTCTGGAGCCTGTCCCTCCCTGGATAGCTCCTTGGGTAAGGTGCCTGGCCTAGGCCTTGGGTAGGACAAATGGCACTGGCGATACCAGCCCCTCTTGAAACCTGGTTGGGAGAAGCCATCTCTGAAGTCCCTGTTTCAGCGGGTGGGTCATTGCTGATCCAGTTGATGGTAGTGGAGCCAGCGGTGATTCTTGACTCCTGCCATACCTAATCGTTGAGTTCTGTCTGGATCTCTCCCATCTCTCATCTAGACTCCAGCGGCAGCCTCATCTTTAGGCTCCTCTCTTCCTGTCTCCACCCTTCATCTTTCCTGAAGGCTGCAGCTAAAGGGGGCTTTTAAAACAGGGACTGGAGGGATCACTTAGCGGTTACATGCTTGCCTGCAAAGCCAAAAGACCCAGGTTTGATTCTCCTGTACCCACATAATCCAGATGCACAAGGTGATTCATGCGCCTGGAGTTTGTTTGCAGAAGCTGGAGGCCCTGGCACACCCATTCTCTCTCTTCTTCTCTCTCTTTCTTCCTCTCTCTGCCTCTTTCTCTCTGTCAAATAAATAAGTAAAATAAAATATTAACAAAAAAAAAAACTTATCTAGGTGTGGTGGTGCATGCCTTTAATTTGAGAACTCAGGAGGCTGAGCAAGGAGGATCATGGGGAGTTTGAGTCCACACTGAGACTACATAGTGAATTCCAGGTCAGCCTGGACCACAGTGAGACCCTACCTAAAAAAAAAAAAAAAAAACATAAAACGCTTTATTAAAATTTACGTAATCCCTTCCCACTATCCCCCTTTGTCCTCCACTACTCCATCTGCCTTCTCTGAAACCCCTCTTCTTTCTTACTATTCTATCTTCTATTTTTTTATGAGAGAGCAAGAGAGCATGAGAGAGAGAGAGAGAGAGAGAGAGAAAAAGAACTGGCATGCCATGACCCCTAGCCACTGCAATCCAACTCCAGACATGTGCTCCACCTTGTGCAAATGCATGTCCTTGTGCCTGTGGCTCACGTGGGCTCTGGGGCATTGAATATGGGTCCTTAGGCTTCGTAGGCAAGTGCCTTAACCACTAAATCATCTCTCACCTATTTTATTTATTTATTTATTTATTTATTTATTTATTTATTTTTGTTTTTCAAGGTAGGGTCTTGCTCTAGCCCAGGCTGACCTGGAATTCATTATGTAGTCTCAGGGTGGCCTTGAACTTAGTGATCCTCCTACCTCTGCATCATAAGTGCTGGGATTAAAGGCGTGTGCCACCACACCCTGCCCCTCTTCTATTTTAATGTCTTTCTTTTTTTGCCCTCCTCCATCATCCATGATAGCATGTTGATTCCAACCTGGAATCAACATATTGTCATATATGGCCCCAATATTATGCAGGCTTTGCACAGGCAATGACTGCTTCTGTGAGGTCAGGAATCAATGGCCACTTTGTGTGTGGAAGACTGCATTCCAAAGCACTCCTCCCCGTCTTTTGGGTCCTTTGGCTCTTATCTTCTCCCCTCTTCCGCCATAGTCAAAGTGGGCTTTCGTAAAATGCAAACAGAAGCCCTCACTACTTTTCCACTTCCGGGTCTTTGCAATGACTTAGAAGCCCCTCCTTGACCTGGTCTTGCTGGGCACTGATGTCTGCTCTTTTTCCAGCCTTGTTTGCCAGAACCCCATCACCTCCCCCACATACCTATTTTGCATAAATCAGTGTAATAGTTAATCTTGATGGTCTGTTTGATTGGATTAACACCCACCTAGGAGATTAGGTGAGCACATTTCCAGAAAGGATTAGATCATGAGGCCGCTGGTCCAATGAATGGATTAATCCATGACTGGATTGGAAATTTGAATAGATTTTTGGGCAGTGGCAGAACTTCCTGCTGGTCAGAGGAAGTAAATCACTGGAGGCGTGTCCTGGGATGATGCCCTCTTACCCTAGCCCATTCCTGTATTCGTGTCCATCTGCACTTGTCCAGTATGACCAGTGAGCTCCTCTGCTCTGCTTCCTGTTCCCTGTGAGGGGCGGAACCTACTCCACCACCGGCTCCCACTGCCAGAATATTCTGGGATCAGGAAACCATGGGCTGAAGTCCCTGAAAACACCAGTCAAAGAATTCCTTTTTGAAGTTTGTGTCACACATTCTATCAGCAATAGAAAGCTGATGAATACAGAAAATTTGTATCTGGGGTTGGGGGAGTCATTGCTGTGATTAAAGCTCATGACGTCATTCTAAATTTTTGGACCTGATTTGTGGGAGAAATTCAGGGAAGTTGGACATACAGGCTAGAGAAGGGCTAGCGTAGCATCAGCCCTGCGTGGTGGTGCAATCTGGTGGGAACTTAAGACGACCAGGTTGTTGACGGAAATGAGGAAGTAGGTGCTGTGGGGAATCTTCTCTTTTCTCCACTTCCTGTCTGCTGTAAATTAAGAAGTATTTGTTATATGCTCCTACTGCCTCAATGTCTCATTTTGCCTCACCACAGACCCAGAATCAACAGAGTCCAGGACTATGGGCTGGACCTCTCTTAAACTGGCCTTAGAATAAATAGTTTAGCCTTTTATTTATTTATTTTTTATTTATTTATTTATTTTGGTTTTGCAAGGTAGGGTCTCACTCTGGTCCAGGCTGACCTGGAATTAACTATGTAGTCTCAGGGTGGCCTCGAACTCTCAGCAATCCTCCTACCTCTGCCTCCCGAGTGCTGGGATTAAAGGCATGCGCCACCACGCCCAGCTAGTTCAGCCTTTTAAATTGCTCTGTCATGTATTTTGTCACAGCAACAAAAAAAGAAACACAATTTCTTTTTTATTTTATTTATTTATTTTTTGAGAGAAAGAAAGAAAGAGGCAGACACACAGAGAGATAGATAGAGAGAAAAAGGGCACACCAGAGCCTTTAGCCACTGTAAATGATCTCCAGATGCATGTGCCACCTTGTGCATCTGGCTTTACAAGAGTACTGGGGAATCTAACCTGGGTCCTTTGGCCTTGCAGGCAAGTGCCTTAACCACTAAGCCATCTCTCCAGCCCCAGAAAAGTAACACAATTTCTGTTATATGTAACCAAAGACCCTGATTCCTGAATAATCAACAAATATAGTTTCAGTGTGTTAGAAACAGGGCGAAAATGTTCTTACCATGCGCTCAGTAACTGGGCCACCAATTTTAGACACTGAATTTGTGAGGATTAGAATCTATGTCTTGGGTGACATTATTTAAACTGCAGGGTCAACCCTTACCTGAAGCCAAGGCTAAACTGTTCCAGTGTTGTGAGTCAGCAGATTCTTCTTACTGATGAAGCTGTTTTGAATTCAATTCCTGGGGCTTTCAACTTCATTTTGGATAATGACGATACCTGCCTTATCCTGACCCAATTATTTGCCAAGGTGGACTTGCTATTTATATTAGTCAAGACTACTACCATCTTCCCTGCTTTGGGGGTAAGAATAGAATCTTTGCTTCATGAACAGATTTAGTAACACTCTCATCCATTACTTCATTCAAGCCCTCCAGCCATCCAGAGCTGTGTGTTTCCATCCTATACAAGAGAATTGGGGCTCAGAGAAGTAACAGGCTTGTCCAAGGACAGCAAGTAAAAATTAAAACCAGTGTTTCCCTGGGTGTGGTGGTACACGCCTTTAATCCCAGCACTCAGGAAGCAGAGGTAGGAGGATCACCATGAGTTCAAGGACACCCTGAGACTACAGAGTGAATTCCAGGTCAGCCTGAACTACAGTGAGACACTACCTCGAGAAGCAAAAAAAAAAAAAAAAAAAAAAAAACGACAAAAACGAACAAAAAAAACTAGTGTTTCAATATTGTTCTCTAATTCAGGATTTGTATGGCATCTTTTTCTCTCTCTTTCCATGCTTTTCTTCTGGGTGGAATTGTGGGTTGAGTGACCGTTTCTTGTATGATAGGCAAGTGCTCAAACACTGGGCCATATCCCCAGCCTGAAGACTTATGTTTTCTTATATTCATTCAATTATTCATTCAGTTATTTAAGAGCAGGAAAAAAATATCAAGTGCCTCCAACATACAGGCAGCTTGCTAAACTTGGATGATATGCCAATGAACTCATCAAGATCTCTATCCTCAAGGGACCTGACCCAGACCGTGGCCATGGTGCGTGGAAACATGTGTGATGGGGTGAGGTTTTCCTTCATTCTGAGCTTGTATAGCTCAGCAAACCACCGTCGAGGTGGACCCCACACAACCCTTTCCAGTCTGCTTGTCTCATGGTCCAAGATCCAAATTCCAGGCGTGGGTGAGGCGGGGCCAAGGGCAGTGGGGAACTGGACAACCCTCAAGAGGAAGTTGGGATCCTGTTGGGAAGAGAAATGACAAAAGAAAATGTCTCCTGTAATTGAGGGATACCTTAGTCCTTTCCTGGGCTCGGGGCTGAAAAGCCTGGGGAATGGGAAAGTATAGTTTCTATGAATTCAGAACCCTAGCATTTATTAAGTGGATATTTGTGTTTGCCCTCTGAGTCCTTTTACCTTATTGTGGTACCATCTCCTGTGGATATACTGTCAAATCTTTGAGAGAGAAGGAGATGGTGAGGAGGACCATGGAATTTTGCATCATCCCCTACAGCCCATAGCAGACATGACTAATGGACTCTGGCATTCTTTCCCACTGAGTCCAAAAGAAAAACTCAGAAGTCTCACCATAGCCCTCTAGGCAGCCCCAACCAATCGATCAGAATTGGCATATGTTGTAAGAACCAGTTTGCCTATCTTGGTTTGAGAATAGTGAAGTCTTAGAAAAACTGGAGATTGCATCTCGGTTTGTTCTGTGCGCTAAATAATGGCCCAAATGTCAGGTGCCGGCAGGTTCTGAGCACTGGGCACAGGAAGGTCTCTTGGTGACTGACTGGGTACAGAGATATTTCCTGGGCTGGGCTCTCAGCTGTTTCATAGACTCTCCCCCTCCTCCCCCTGGGCTTCAGGACTGAAATTCAAGCAGATCACGTGCTGGGAGGAGCGTTCAGGCAACTCTGCTAGGGGAGTGGATTCAAGAAGCTGCAACAGGGATGGGGAGATGGCTTAGTGCTTAAGGCGTTTACCTGTGAAGCCTAAGGACCCAGGTTTGACTCCCCAGAACCCACATAAGCCAGACACATAAGATGATGCATGCGCCCCAGCTCACACATGTGCACATGTGGCACACGTGTCTTGAGTTCCATTGCAGTGGCTAGAAGCCCTGGTGTGCCAATTCGCTTTCATAAAAAAAGCCGCTGCAATGGACAGTCCCTGTTTATGGAGGTCTGTGGTGTGTGCCAGTCCCAACTCTCAGTTTCAAGTGGTCATCCTTTCACTGACGACAACACTGAGCTTGGAGGGTCACATGGCCTGCACGGACCCTAAGAAAAGGAAAGGCCTATGTTACTTAATGTGAATTTCCAACCCACAACTCCCAGGTTGATCTTCACCTCCTGTAAGCATCTGTCCTCAGTCCTAGAGGGGTAGTTAATTTCTCCGTCGCCTCCCCATTGTGATAGACACCTGCTGGTTCCAAAGACTGTCTCAGTTTCCAGCTTCCCTTGCAGGTAAGTGGTAGTAGTGGGACTGTTTGTAGCCAGTGGAATGGGCAAAAGTATGCGATTTCTGAGCCAGGCTGTAAAATCTTCCATCTAGTTTTCTGTGATGTCTTTCTCTTGCTTGTTGGCTGACGTCCAGTAGAAGATTGCTGTAGAAGCTTCCATGGAGGCTTCGATCTCAGAATGATTGCATGGAACAGGAGCCCCTATTGATGCACTGCACCATAATGTGTCTTGTCGGGTCTTTGAGATTCAGGGACTCTTTGTTAAAGCAGCTTGCACTAAACTGCCTGATGAATGTATCCAGTATCTTAAAAAAAATATTCTATTTGTTTGTTTGTTTGTATATTTATTTGAGGTGGGGAGGGAGTAGGTGGCGCAGGCTCTAGGCACTGCAAATAAACTCCAGACACATGGGCCACCTTGTGCATCTGGCTTTTATGTGGGTAGTGGGGAATCAAACCTGGGTCCTTAGGCTTTGAAGGCCAGTGCCTTAACTTCTGAACCATCTTTCCAGCCCATTTCCACTCAAATTCTGAGAGGTTGCCTGCCTGGCCTAAGGTCACTGGGTAAGATGGCACTTGAACTCAGGTCATCCCCTGTTGGTCATGCTTGTGGAGGAAGTAGAAGGCATACAGGTCACCTCCATCTTTTCCCCTGAATCTCTGGGTGACAACTAGCCTTCTCAGCCACAGTATTGATCGGGGAGATTCTAATGTCCTCAGCTGAGGCAAAGGACCCATTGTAACTTCCCTGGTAATCATCATCACACGACTGAAAGATCTTTCAGGGCATGGGAACTGATGTCTCCACTGCTAGAGGTGCCTCTGGACTTCCCAGAGACCCATGCTGGGTTCACCCACGCTAGGTTAAGTGCTTTATCTCTGAGCTGCAATGTCTGCCCCCTGCCCCTCCCCGAGGAAGCTTTCTAGCTTCCTGAGGGGTGGGGCAGGAAAGCCATTGCAGAGATTCCCCAGGTCTCGATAAGAGGGTTCTAGCTGGAGTCTGAGGTAAATTTTCTGGGAAGCTTAGGGAAACTCAGGGGACCTTTGCCTGGAGCAGTGGTAAGGGGTCTGGGCCATGTCTGCTAAGGATGGTGGCCGGCTGTTGGAAATGCCCATGCTCTTGCCCTTCCCTCCCCCTTCTCCAGCTGGTACTGCCCACCTACCTTACCAAAACCCACACTCAGCAGTGGTCCCAGGCCTTCCTTTCAGCCTCGGCCTCCCCCTCAGGGGTGGTCCTGCCTGACTGGAGGAGGTCTGAGGGCAGCAAGGTCCTGGATTGTTGATCTTGGAGTGTCTGCACAGGGGAGGGAAAAGATGACAGAGTCCACGAGCATGGGAAGAGTGATGTTCCTTGTCAGAGTAATAGTGGGCTGGAGGCTCTGGGGACAGCAGCAGCAGCAGGAGTAGCAACAAGAAAGGAGATGGTGGGGCAGGGGAGAGATGCGGTAACCCGGATGGGGTTTCTCTCCCTTGGCCTCTCTCCAGGGTTGTGGCTCCCTCAGCTTCTTACTTGTGCTGCATTCATAGGACCCTCCTGGCCCTGTCCTTGGGTTTTCTTGGCTGGAGCCCTTTGGAGAGCCTGTTTCTCTTGGATGTAGCATACCTTCCCCAAATTCCCATAAAAGGGTCAAAGTATTTTCTTTTATTCAATAAAGCAAAGAAAGGCCAGGACTGCCTTTAGAACTGAATTTGCATTTCCTGGCTTTGGCCCCCAAACACCTTCAGGCGGTCTTTCAGGTCCTTCCAAGCAGTCCACTTTAAACAGGAATGCCAAGTACAGCAGGGCGAGGGTTGTTCTGCTAACAAGTGCATAGCCTTGACCTTGGATGTCTAGACTCAAACCTGGCGTGGTCCATCCCACTTTAAGTGGCCACTCTGCCTCAGTTTGATTCCAGTGAAGGACAGCTGAAGGGATGCTTGGGGTAGGTCTGGGGAGCCAGGGGTGTCTAGAGGCCCTGGTTCTTGCTGCAGAAGCTATACCGTGGCTCTGCACATGCTGTGCTCCTAATGATCATAGGATGCAGGTAGATGATGACAAAGAGGACTAAGGGCTTGTCCACTGCTAAGCAGGCCAGGAATCCCAAGTAGCGTGGGGCTGGAGAGGAGTTTGCACCACGCAGGTGCACTCTAATGCTAGACATTCATTGTCCCAGCCCCCTACCTGGCTAAGTACCAGTTTGCTACCTTACAGATGAGGGATGTGAGGCTAGAGGGGTGGCATGATTTGCTCAAGCTCACCCACTTAGTCATGGTGGAGTCAGGACTTCAACCCAGCATTTAACCGGCTACCCATGCCCGGCCTCTAATTCCTCCTCATTGTGTGGGAGCTTGAGGTGGTAGGCGGGGTTGGCACAGACGTGGACTGGCATCAGGTCTCCAAGGCTTCCGGCGCAGTGCCAGGCCCAGAGCCAGTGCTCACCTGGACCTGTGGACACGTGTCCTCAGATGGAAGGCAGACTCCACGCAGGAGTCCGGACTCTCCTTGACAAGTTATTTCTGTGACATGCTGAATCCCTTGCCTTAATTTCACTCCAACCCACAACCTCCTGGTGGGCTGATCCAGCTCCTTGGGAAAGGGGGTTCCCTTTTAGACAGCACTGCCCTCCACCCTCTTTTGCACTCTCTAACTTTGGCCAGCCTCCTGGGCCCGGCTTGAGAACAGACACCCACCCCTCTGCCAAGCACGGAGTGGGAAGGGAAGGGCTGTGCAACCCAGCCAGGAGTCCCAGCCAGGGAACGATCAGATGGGATGACTGGGGCTGCTGAAGGGCCGGGACCAAGGCACAGGGACATGGGGCTGGGGCAGGCGGAGGGGTGGCTGGGAGGTCAGGGTGGGGGGGCTTCCTCTCTCCAGCTCAGCCTGAGTGTGAAAGCCAGGAGTCTTGCAGCTGTAGCTGGAGGGGGCACAGGGTTGCAAGTGGCCTCACCCATCTTCCTTCTTAAAGCGGCAGCTCCTAGACTCGGTCCCATCAGGGAGATAGATAGATGGCCAGATTTCCTGCATCGCACCATCATGACATCCAGCAGGGCCTCTGCTCAGTTGAAGGGATAATGGAGTTCGGTTCCCCAGCTGCTTTTCCGGGTGTCTAGTCCCGAGTCTGGCCAATAAGAACTCGTCAAAGATGACGGAGGAGGAGCAGATGGTGGGATCAGGAACTCTAGGAGCCAAGAAGAACCCTTCTTGGAACCCCTTTCTTTTTTTGGTCTCTGAGACCAGGAGTCTGTTCAGTCCTAATGGATCTTGGTCGGTCTGTTCCAGAGCTTGTTCACCGCACTCAAGCCCAAGCTCACAGCTCTGCTGTGCATCGAAAATCGATGGGCGTTTCAGGTGTTGTAGGTGAACAGCGGAGGTGGAACTTAGTGGTGGGACCATGCTTTTTGTTGTCTCTTTGTCTTTGTTTTTTTGAGGTAGGGCCTCCCTCTAGCCCAGGCTGACCTGAAATCCACTGTGTGTTCAAGGGTGGCCTTGAACTCATGGTGATCCTCCTACCTCTGCCTCCCGAGTGCTGGGATTAAAGGCTTGTGCCACCACACCTGGCTCGGGATCAGGCTTTAATAGAGCTGTCAGCCATGCTTTCTGGGGGGACTCCCATAGAGCTAGAGTGATCAAACAGAACCTGATCCCAAAGGGCACCAATCAATACAGAAGTTAATTTTTCCATATGTGCTTTATTTATTTATTTATTTATTTATTTATTTATTTATTTATTTATGGTTTTTCAAGGTAGAGTCTCACTCTAGCTCAGGCTGACCTGGAAGTCACTATGGAGTCTCAGGGTGACCTTGAACTCGTGGTGATCCTATAACCTCTGCCTCCCGAGTACTGGGATTAAAGGCGTGCTCCACCACGCCCGGCTCCATATGTGTTTGTTCTTTGGAGAGGATACAATACCTCTGTCACTTCAGGAAATTGGACAGCTGAGGTGCAAAAGACACACCCAAGGTCTTGCAGTAAATGCATAGCAGAGGCAGAATTTGAACACAGATCTTGCCTGTGCCAATGACTATTTTCTCTCTGTCCTCACCTTACCTCATGCTGCACCTAGCTCTGGGAGTGTAGAATTTAGGAGGAGCTGGGGTTAGTGACTGCTGGAGTGTAGGAGCGTATGGCATCTCACCAGCGCTCTGGAGCCAGGTGTGGAACATATTTTCCTCCCTCGTGCCAGTTGCGTCATTCTGTGGACCTCAAGTAGTAAAAGAGAATGATGGACAGTTGTGCTGGGTAGAAATGGTCCCTAAGCCTGCAGCCCCTTTCCTTCCCAGCCTCGGCTTCCGTATCTGTACTTTGGGACGATCCCACAGAACGCGTGTTGTGTCTCCATCAAGTCGACCTCTTGAGAAGGCTTCTGGGACACATCGCACCGGAAAGGGGCCAGTCCAGGGGGGAAGTGAGCTGGCTGTTTCTGCAGCTTCAGCCCACAGCTGGGCTTGGACTCCTGCTTTGTGGCCGCCCCCTTCTCAAGTATCCTTGGGGATCTTTTTGCTCCGAGATGACCTCTTCCTTACAGAGGATGCATCCCCTGTCCCGCAGCCCTCCCCCCCACTCCAGGTATATCCACTCTGCTGGCCTGGCGTGCTTCTCTGTGTTTGTGTGCATGTGTGCATGGGTGGGGATGGTGGGGGAGTGTCTTGAATTTCCACAAGAGGATGTGGAGCACAAACAGTGCCCCACGCAAGGAGCCCCCATGAGTCAGCCTGGGCCGCCGGCTGTCTGTCCTATAGCCTCGAAGCCCTCCTGGCTGCCGCTGCCTGCAGATTCCCGGCGAATGGTGCTCCAGAGACCCGCTTGGGCCCAGGCTGCGTCATTCCCGCCCTGCCTGAGCCCGGGGACCGCCTGGGCAGGACTCCAGCCCTGGGAACTCCGCCTGCTGCTTTTTTTTTTTTTTCCCTTTCCCTTCTTCGAAATTTCACTCTATGATTCAATGAAATGTCTCGGCTTCCTGTCGCCTGTTTGGCCAAGCTGACCCTGTGCAGGACAGAGAGCATGCATGACACTGGAGTCCCAGCACTGGCTGGTCAGTTTCTGCCCTGGCAGTTGGGGAGTCATTACCCCACTACCCCAAGTCACATCTCAAACAGAGCAGGAGGGTGGTGGTGAGGGCCATGGTCGCAGTTAAAAGAAGGGTAAGAACTGCCTTTAACCCCACTCCTAGCTCCACAGCGGACACTGCTCATTCCTTCTTCCCAGAATCCACCCCACCCCCACAACCTCCACCGGGGGTCTAGTCTGGAACTTTCTACTCTGTCTTCCTGGTGAAACCTGTGCCTAGATCCCAGTTCCTGGCCTGGGCTGTGGTGGCCCTGCGTTAGCCATCAGTCCCAAGAGAGTCCCTCTGGAAGATCTAATCCCTACCTCCCACGTGTCCCCATCCTTCTCCCGCCAGGATAAAGGCTACAGCACCCCCACCGGGAGGGGCTCCACCACTAGAGGGCGCCCACCCGCCAATGTGACTAAAACAACAAAACCCAAGGGCTTACCCCCAGCTCTCCTCAAGAACAGCCTTTATTGAGTATTCGGTGTGCGCTGGGAGCTGCACCAATTCCTTCCGCACTGCTGCGAGGTCAATGGTGCAGTCGTTTCCACTCAACAGATGAAGACACTGAGGTCCAGAGAAGCCAAATGACTCACCAAGGTCAGTGACAAAGGTGGGACCAACAACCATGTTCAACCATCAAGCCTAGGCTCAGTGTTGGGGTTCAGTGGCCTCTGGAGCCAGCCATTGCAGTGAGTGAAGGATGGTGGCCTGGATGCTGCGATTCACGGGATCAGAGACCACCCCCCCAAAAGCAGATGGGTGGAAACAAACATTCAATAGATGCTCTTCACGTTTACAAGCAAGCACCCTTAACCTCTGAGCCATTTCTCTAGCCCCAAAATGTGTAGCCCAGGCTGGCCTGGAACTCCTGATCCTCCTGCTGTCGCCTCTTCATCAATTTCCTACCCGTGTGTGCCTCCACAAGTGGCCACAGTTACAGTAGTAGGGTACGTCTGTGGAGTGCTCACGTGCACCAGGCACAGTACCCCGTGTGCCTCAGAGATGATGTCGCCTAATAGAGTTGTGTCTCTGGATCTACAGAGAACTGGTTCTAGGACACCCTCTGATATCAGAATTTGTGAGTGCCCAAGTCTCTCATATGAAATGGCACTGTGTTGGCATATGGTGTATATACTATTCACTTTCTGTCATCTTTTTAAAATATGTATTTATTTATTTATTTATTTAAGAGAGAGAGACAGAGGGCCTTTAGCCACCACAAACGAATTCCAGACACATGCACCTTGTGCATCTGGCTTTCTGTGGGAAATCGAACCTGGGTCCTTTGGCTTTGCTAGCAAACACATTAACCACTAAGCCACCCTGTTTTTTCAAGGTAGGGTCTTGCTGTAGCCCAGGTTGACCTGGAATTCACTATGTAGTCTCAAGGTGGCCTCAAACTCACAGTGATCTTCCTACCTGTGCCTCCCAAGTGCTGGGATGAAAGGTGTGTGCCACCCATGCCTGGCTTCAGTCATCATTTGATGACTCCCATTGCTTAGTAGATAGTGTATTATATTGCTTGAAGAATAATAACAAAAAAAGTCTGAATATGTTCTGCACCAATGTAGTTTTCCTTTTATTTCCTGAATATTTTACAAATATTTTATGTATTTATTTGCACGTGTATATGGGAGGAAGGAAGGAGTGTGTCAGAATTTCTTTTCTTTTCTTTTCTTTCTTTCTTTCTTTTTTTTTTGGTTTTTCGAGGTGGGGTCTCATTCTAGCCCAGGCTGACCTGGAACTCACTATGTATTCTCAGGGTGGCCTCGAACTTACGGTGATCCTCCTACTTCTGCCTCCCTAGTGCTGGGATTAAAGGCGTGCGCCACCACGCCCAGCTTCCAGAATTTCTTTCTTTTATGTGTGTGCAGCAGGGTCTCTTGTTGCTGCAAATGCACACCAGATGCATGTGACACTTTGTGCATCTGTATTTATGTGGTTACTAAGGAACCAAACCTAGGCCTCAGGCTTTGCAAGCAAGTGTCTTTAACTTTAAAATAAAACTTTAAAATAATTTTATTTTAGATTTTAAAATATTTTTATTTATTTATTTACTTATTTGCAAGGAGAAAGAGAAAGAAGGGGGGATGATGAGCATGCCAAGGTCTGTAGCCCCTGCAAACAAATTCCAGACTCATGTGACACTTTGTGCCTCTAGCTTTACAGGGGTACTAGACAACCGGACCAGGGCTGTCAGGCTTTTGCAAGCAAGTGTCTTTAACTGCTAAGCCATCTCTCTAGCTCCTGTTGAATATATTTTTTCTCTACTGTATGTATGTATGTATATATATAATTTTTTATTTTTATTTATTTGAGAGACAGACAGAGAGACAGAGAGAGGGAGAATGGGAGCACCAGGACCTCCAGCCACTGCAAACAAACTCCAGACGCATGCACCACCTTGTACATCTGGCTTACATGTGTCCTGGGGAATCGAACCGAGGTTCTTTGACTTTGCAGGCAAGTGCCTTAACCACTAAGCCATATCTCTAGCCCCTTCACTGTATATTGTTAATCTACATTTGGATGAGTGTGCAAGTGTCAAGCCCTCAGGTACAGGAGGTTGACTGTTCTTGTAATGGGGATAGGTTCTAGTATTTTTCCATTTTACAGAAAGGGTTCAGTGAGACAAATTGTCTTACCCAACTTACTCACTGGCACCCATATCTGTTTGCCTCCAGGGTACCTGGCTCTTAACCTCAGCACTATGCTGCCTCTCTCTTTTTTTTAGGAAAACCTTATCCAGAAATTCACTAATTAAGGAATGAAGATGGATGGAGGCAGAAGTGGAAACACAGAAGTTTAGGCTCCCCAGGGCCATAGTTAGAAAACCTGACATTGAAGGCATGCCTCTCTGGACCTCAGGGACTTTCCAAGGACCAGAGCTGGGTAGGTTGGGCAGAGCAATTGGGCCCATGGCCCAGGCTATGTGCCGCAATGAGTACCGCCTAAGGGTAAGGCTATCTTTCTGGACCAGGCTGGGGATGACTGCGGTCGGTGCTTTGAGGCTGCATCTCTGCCACTAGGCAGTGAATGTTTTGTGGCTGGCAGGAGATCTTAACACATGGGCAGTGGCAGCCAAGGAGTGGCTTGGAAGACGAATATTTGCACCTCCATAATTGCTACTGGTCCCTTCCTCAAACATCCCAATCAAGAGCCCTCATCTTTCTTCTGAGCTGTGTGTAGTCCCAGAGCCCCACCCCCACCAGGTAAGATGTAGGAGTGGCCTGGAGTCTGTGGGTGAGATCCAGGGTCTTAAGGTAGTGAGTCCAACTTGGGAGGACAAGGGTGGAACATGGGTCCTGCTCCCTGGGAGACTGTCCTTTGATGCAATGGAGTGCACTCCTGATCCTGGGCCTGTCTAAAGGGTTTCTTTGCACGAGGTGAACCTCTGGAATTTTCCAACTTCTGCTATGATCCTGGGGTATTAATGGTAGGTGCAATGTGTACAACCTATTCCTCATAGCAGGAGAGGGCCCAGCTGGGGCTGGGGCACAGAACTAGAAATCATGGTACCCACTTATGGGGACCAAGCCACATGCTAATTAAGAGTGCACTGACTTCTTACAAGGACCCTGTAAGGGACACACTTTTGTGTCTTTACCAGCTTTATGCAGATGAGTAAGTAGAAGCTCAGGGAGGTTGTGTGGTGTGCATGAATTCCCAGTTGCTAAGTCAGTATTTGTTTGTACCTGGTCAACTGGACTCAAAAGTCCCACAGGTGCTGCCCTCCTAGAGCACCCGGAAAAGACTGTTAGATTGGTCCCAAGGCAGTATATCTAGTATTCCTATCCTGTGTGGACCCTCCTACATTGCCTTTGGTCTTGCTCAAAAGACTCGTTTTTGTCCAATGGGACATTAGCAATCAGAGGCTTAATAAATGATGTCACATTTCCATATTTGTTTTTTAAAACATATTTTTGGGCTAGAGAGATGGCTTAGTAGTTAAGGTGTTTGCCTGTGAAGCCTAAGGACCTAGGTTCGATTCTCCAGTACCCATGTAAGCCAGATGCACAAGGTGGTGCATGCATCTGGAGTTCATTTTCCATGGCTGAAGGTCCTGGTGCACCCATTCTTTCTCTCTCTATCTGCCCCTTCCTCTCTCTCTGAATAAATAAATAAATAGTTAAAATATATTTTTATTTATTTAGGAGAAAGAGAAAGAGAGAGATAGAATGGGTATAGGTGTGCAAGGGCATCTTGCCACTGCAAATTCCAGATGCATGTGCCACTTTTTGCATTTGGCTTTACATGGGTCTGGGGGAATCAAACCCTGGGCTGGCAGACTTTGCAGGCAAGCACCTTTAACCAGGAGGCATCTCTCCAACCCCACATTTGTTCTTTTGTAACCCTTCTTCTTGGAAGTATCACATAAACAATTCTGATTACTTTGCTTGAGCTGTGAGAGAGAGGGAGGAAGCGAGAGAAGGAAAGAGAGAGAGGCCCTAGCTGTCCCTTTACTCTATAGTAGAAGAGGCAGTAAAGATACTATTTTGAGGGGCTGGAGAGATGGCTTAGTGGTTAAGTGCTTGCCTGTGAAGCCTAAAGACCCTGTTTTGAGGCTTGATTCCCTAGTACCCACGTAACCCAGATGCACAAGGTGCCGCATGCATCTGGAGTTCATTTGCAGTGGCTGGAGACCCTGGTGTACCCATACCCATTCTCTCTCTCTCTCTCTCTCCCTCCTTCTCTGTCTGCCTGTCACTCTCAAATAAATAAATAAAAATTAAAAAAAAAAAACAAAAAAAATAGAATATGGGTTTTAAAAAAAAGATACTATTTTGAGTTTCCAGCCTTAGCCGACACCACGGAGCAGAAGAACCACTCAACTGAGCCTAGCCTTCATTGCTCTTTTAAGACCCTGAGTTGTGAGTGATTTGTTATGAAGCAGCAGTAGATTCCTGAACCAGTTCTTCTCAGAAGAATCAGTGAGTAAGGCTGGGGGATAGGATTAGGAAGTAGTTTCCTTCTTAACTCCTTGCTCTGAAACAAGCCTCTGTAAGCTTTGTGCATTCCCCAACGGTTTCTTTCTGGCAGAAGCGAAGGACAGGAAGGCTTGGCAGAGACAGCAAGCAAGCTAGAGGCTTATCCATATCTGTGTTCTGTTCAGCCCAGTTCTTCTCTCTCTTGCTTAGAATAGGGTGCTTGTGTGACCAGTTGCTAGGCTGTGGAATATTGTGCCCCTTTTTTACTCTAACATAAATTCTAGATGTTATTATTATTATATTATTAATTATTATTATCTTCCATACCCTGTAACAATGTGGAGTAATTTGGGCTGGAGAGATGGCTTAGCAGTTAAGACATTTGCCTGCAATGCCAAAGAACCCAGATTTGATTCCCCAGGACCCACATAAGCCAGATGCTGAAGGTGGCACATGCATCTAGAATTCATTTGCAGTGGCTGAAGGCCCTGGCTCACCCAGTCTCTCCTTCCTTTTCTCTCTTTTCCCTCTTTCAAATAAAAATAAATTTTAAAAATATTTTTAAAAATGAAAGCTGGCTTTCTTATGCTCTTCATCCTAATAGCAACTTTTAAAGTTTTTCTTGTAGGTGAGGCACAGAATGCAGGGTTTTCTTGTTTAAATATGGAATTTTATGTGATTGATGAGATTTTTTTTTTCAAGGCAGAATCTTGCTCTTGCCAAAGCTGACCTGGAATTCACTATGTAGTCTCAGGGTGGCCTTGAACTCATGGCAATACTCCCAATTCTGCCTCTTGGGTACTGGGATTAAAGGTGTGTGCTACCGTGCCTGGCTGAGATAAGACTCTAAATTTTTTTTTTTTTTTTTTACTTATTTGCAAGCACAAAGAGGCAGAGAGAGAATCAGACAGATAATGTACATACTAGGGCCTCTAACTTCTGTAAACAAACTCCAGATGCATGTACCACTTTGTGCATCTGGCTTTATGTGGGTCCTGAGGAATCAAACCTGGGTTGTTAGGCTTTGCAGGCAAGTGCCTTAACTGCTGATCCATCTCTCCAGCCACTGAAATTTTCTTTCACATAGTCAGTGGCCACATGTGTTCTCTGTGTTGCATTCAAATGTCATTTCATGTCATATTTTGTCATAGTGTCATGGCCTTAGCGTTACATGTCTTTGAAATTCCTGCTGAGAGTTTAGTAAAGCTTTTCTTTAGAAAATATTTATCTGCACGCACACAAGTGTGTGTGTGTGTGTGTGTGTGCATGAGCATACCAGGGTGTCTTGTTGCTGCAAAGGAATGCCAGATGCGTGCACCACATTTTGTATCTGACTTTAAGTGAATGATGGAGAACTGAACCCAGGCTGCCAGACTTTGCAAGCAAGTGCCTTTAACTGCTAAACTCTCTCTCCATCCTCTCAGCAGAGCCTTTAACTCTCAGGAAAACAAATGAGTGAATAAATAAGTAAAAATATGTACAAGTACTTCTACTTTGACAAGCAGTACAAAGGGTAGAGAAATACCTTATTTGACTTCATGGTTCAAAAGAGAATCTCTTGGGAAACATCAGTAATTATTAGGGAAATGCACACCAAAACCACAATGAGATAGGGCTTTACACCCATTAGAATGGTTATTGTAAATAAAACCAAACACAGAGCTTTGGGGTTGGTTTGGGAAATGGTGGATGGAAGCACTTTCCAAGCATTACCAAACCATTGAAAAAGTAAAGCCCACAAGATTATTGACAAGAATATAGTTGTAAGCTGGAGATATGGCTTAGCAATTAAGATGCATGTCTGCAAATACAAAGGACCCAGGTTCAATTCCCCAGTACCCACGTAAAGCCAGATGCACAAGGTGGTGCATGCATCTGGAGTTTGTTTGCAGTGGCTGGAGGCCCTAGCACCCATTTCTTTCCCTCTTCCTCTCCATCATATAAACAAAAAATAAATATTTTTGTTGTTGTTGTTTTTTTGAGGTAGGGTCTTACTCTAGCCCAGGCTGACCTGGAATTCACTATGTAATCTCAGGGTGGCCTTGAACTCACAGTGTTTCCCGAGTGCTGGGATTAAAGGCATGCACTACCACGCCTGGCAACAATAAATATTTTAAAAATACATAGACAGGCTTAACGTTTATTATTATTATTACTATTTTATTTATTTATTTGAGAGAGAGAGAGATACAGAAAGAGGCAGGTAGAAAGAGAGAGAGAGAGAGAATGAATGGGTGTGCCAGGGCCTCCAGCCACTGCAAACGAACTCCAGATGCATGCACCCCCTTGTGCATCTGGCTTACGTGGGTCCTGGATAATCGAGCCTCGAACCGGGGTCCTTAGGCTTCATAGGCAAGCATTTAACTGCTAAGCCATCTCTCCAGCCCCAGGCTTAACGTTTTTAAAAGAAGAATGCATGTTGTGGGCCTGGGGGTTAAAGGTACTTGCTTACAGATTCTGCAGGCCCTGGTTTGATTTCTCAGTACCCATATTGAGCTAGATGCAAAAAGTGACACATGCATCTGGAGTTCATTTACAACAGCAAGAGGCTCTAGTGTGCCCCACCCCCAGACACACACACACACACACACACACACACACACACACACACACCACACACAAATAGTAAAAACAAGAATGCACATTGACATATTGAAGATTTACATATCATTCATGGTCCCACTGCTGTCAGAGAGGGCTTATCAGCATTCAGTGTAAAGGGCGCTTCCTGGGCGCCAGCTACTGTGCTAAGGCCCTTAGGCTGTCTGGAGTGGGGACTATTGCCACCTCTGCTGTGGCTTGCCTATGCTTTGTTCCCAGAAGGTTTGTGTGCTGGAAGCCTGGTTCCCAGTGTGGTACTGGTGAGGATGGAAACTTAAGAGGTGTGGCCCGGAGGGTGGTAGCTGGCTCATGTCCCTTCATAGAAGGGGACAGATGCTGATAACATGGAGTGACTGGATGAGTTCCCACAAAAATGGATGGAGGATATGATGCGGGCTTTTGGAGTTCAGGAAGAGCTTATGAATCCCAACTTTTAGGTGCTTGTCTATTTTTAGTTAAAACAAAATGGTGCTGGAGAGATGGTGAAGTGGTTAAGGTACTTGCTGGGAAAGCCAAAGAATCCAGGTTCAATTCCCTAGTACCCAGGTAAAGCCAGATGCACAAAGTGATGCATGGAGTCTGTATACAGCAGCTGGGGGCCCTGGCATGCCTGTTCTCTCTTTTTGTCTCTCTATCTCTCTCTCTGCTTGCAAATAAAATTTAAAAAAAATTCTTTCTGGTTTTTCAAGGTAGGATCTCCCTTTAGCCCAGGCTGACATGGAATTCACTATGTTGACTCAGGGTGGCTTGAAACTCATGACAATTCTCCTACCTCTGCCTCCCAAATGCTGGGATTAAAGGCATGTGCTACCACACTAGGCTAAAATATTTTAAAAAATAAAATAAAATAAAAATTTGAAATAAACAGACTGAGAAAGATAGATTATAAATCATTACATTTATTTAGGGGAGTTTATGAATCCAGGGAGGGGGCTAGAGCGAGAATATATACCCATGTGGTGGCAGGACCTGGGAGCCCGTGCGGAAAGCTAAGCATGGGAGTGGAGGGAAACTGTGAAGAGGGCTTGCCAGGGAAATTGGAAAAAAGGCCAAGGCTTGAAAAGAAAGCCAAGAGATAATAGGAGAGTAATAAAATGAGAAAAAAAATACCCCTCCCCATTCCAGTGCCCTGGAGAGCCCTGGCTGCTGGAATGCAGGAAGGCCTGGCCAGTGCAGGGACCCCGAAGTTCAGGCAAAGCAAAATAGCCAAGAAGAAGGCCTTGTCCACTTGGTAAGCCCCTCCTTATAGTTTATTGCGGGTGGGATTTACCCTTAGGCCCAGGTGAGAGAGAGCTGATTGGTTTGGACTCAGCAAGCTGGCCCCCAAAGAGGCCAGCACACCTGACTAAAGAATACTGTTCCCGAATGAGACTGGACTGGACTAGATGCTGCATTCTCTTTGTACCCGTTTCTAGCTGGCTACCTAAAAATAAAACTACCTGGCTAATCAGATAGGCAAGCTCATATTCTGTCCTGAGGACCTCTATGGTGCACTTCCTCTGCATGATGCGACCCTCACCAGAGCTAAGCAAATGTTGGCATTATGCTCTTGAATCTCCAGAAAGATGAGCTAAAGACAGCTCCTTTATTTATTTATTTATTTATTTATTTATTTATTTATTTTTTTTTTTTTTTTAGAGAGAGACAGACAGAGAGAGAGAGAGAGGGAGAGGAAGACAGATAGAGAATGGGCATGCCAGCAGTCTCTCAGCTGCTGTGAACGAAATCCAGATACGTGCGCCCCCTTGTGGGCAAGTTCAGCATTGCGCCCTTGCGTCACTTTGCATCTGGCTAAATGTGAGACCTGGAGATTGGGACCGCTGGAGATTGGAACCAGCATTCTTAGGCTTAGGAGGCAGGCGCCTTAACTGCTAAGCCATCTCTCCAGCCCTCCTTTTTTAATTTTTGTTTTTGATGTTTTTTTTTCCCTTGAGGTAGGGTCTCACTCTAGCCCAGCCTGACTTAGTACTCATTTTGTAGTCCTAGGCTGACCTTGAACTCACAGCAGTCCTCCTTCCTCTGACTTGAAAGTGCTGGGATTAAAGTATGCACTACCACACCTGGCTACACCTCACTTTTTAATAATAAATGCACCCAGCTTTAGATATTATGTGATAGCAACACAAAACAAATCAAGAGAATGATAGTGTGATCACAAAGAAAAAATCTGAACATAGCTCTCACTGGGAGAAAATATAGCAAAGGTAAAAAGTAGGAATCTTTTTATGTTTTAAGGTAGGGTCTCACTGTAGCTCAGGCTGACCTGGAATTCACTATGTAGTCTCAGGGTGGCCTTGAACTCTTGGTGATCCTCCTACTTCTGCCTCCCGAGTGCTGGGATTAAAGGCGTGCACCACCACGCCTGGCTGGAAGTAGACATCTTGATCCTTCATGGAACCACCATTCCACAAAGCCAAAGCTTAGTTCCTGCAGTGATCTTACAAGTGTTCGTTGAATAAGTGGGGCAGTAAGAAGGTACAGGGCGAGCCAATGGAGAGCCATGGACGGATCAGATGGCATTGTACAGGAGGACCCCATTAATGTTTGCTGACTGCTGGAATGAAAGGGTGGAGGACTGTTGAAGGATTAAACCACGCAAATGTGAGAAATGGATAACAGGACAGTGATTACAGGCACAGTGTCCTGTGCCTCTTGCATAGTGTTCAGTGTCCAGGGCCACTTCTGTCACGCATGTGCATGCATGCACACACTCACACACCTGCACACACTCACACATCTTGCATTCCTCTGAGGAACTTTAGCAAATCCTCAAAAGGAAATGTTTTTCCTAATGTCCATTAGCAGTTGTTGGCCAGCCTATAGTGACTGGGTACTCAGCACCACGCTGAACCCTGGGGGCTTGTCCTCAGGGGCCAACAGGGACAGGTCCCAAATCAGGAACCATGGGAACTCGGGTTCAGGGCAGGCCCACTGGACTGCAGGTGGACTTGTTTGGAGCTCATCAGAAAAGCCACGGGGACCTGGCTTCAGTTCAGACATCCTTAAGGAGCACAGAAAACAGTCACATGTTACTAATTATAGCCGGGAAACATTGTGATGACAGGGACATTACATGAAGAATAACTGGCTGGCTTTTGGGATCTATCTCTCTGGCTCTGCTCTCAGTCAAGCCGGGGAAAGTGACTTGGTGACACCAGCAGGCAAGTCCAAGAAAGCCCATGGCCTCACTCACCACGGGGTGGTGACCCTGCAATGACAATGGACTGACCAGGGCCAACCCCAGAATCTCCCCTACCCCCCCCAACCACACACACACACACACACACACACACACACACACACACACACGGGCTTCCTTTGGCTTGAAACAAATTGCCTGGACGCCAAGTCATGCAGCCCCTATCTGTCTTTGCTTCTCAGAGCTGAGAGTCGGGCAGCTTCAAGGGCCAAAGGAAGGTCTTGGGGTCACAGCGTTGGTGGTTTAGGAGGTAACTTGAGTGGGTTGTTTTTCTAAATTCTTTTCTGCCACGACCACCAGTGCTGTCTTTTCTTTCACACTCTGGTCTCCACCTATCAGGAAGGGCTTGGTACCTGCTTAGGGAATGAGGGGATTGGAGTCTGTACCCTCACCCCCTATGTAAGGATTCCCAGGGAACCATTGTCTGATTCATGCCCCACAGAGGAAGGAAGTTAATGTTAGAAAAAGCAGGAAAGAGATGAGAAAGACAAGACTCCACTCAACAGTAGAGACAGGCTTTATTCAGGGAAAGCCTGAGATGGGCTCTGGCCAGGCATGCCAGAAGCCATTTCCCTTACAGACTAGGGAATACTTATGGGGCTGTGGGATCATTGGAATTCTTTGGTTGCAAGGCTATCCACCATGCCTCAGGGTTTGGGCTACTTCAGGGAAGTGATAATCAAATAGGTGGTCCAGGCCAAGGCAGGAAAGTGACAATGGGTAGGGGTGGTCTGGGTCACTCTTGGGAAACAGAGAGTTACAATGAAATGACAGAGTTCAAAAATGGAGACATTCTGGTTCTAACAGGTAGGAAGGAAGGAAAAGAAGAGAAAGAAGGATGCATGAAGGAAGGGAGAGAGAGGGAAGGATGGAGAGAAGGTAAAAAGGGCAAGAGGAAAAACAAGTAATTAGTGTTAATGTGGGAAGTTAATTAATGTGGCACAGTGTTTGCTGAATACCAGACATTGTCTGTGAAGAGTCTCCTTGAGTCTATAAGGGCCTGGAGGACAGAGATCTGCGGGTTCGAGTCCTGTGCATGACATAGGTACTCAGCCATAGCCTCAATGGTCAGCTATATCCCTGCATAAAGATGGGGCTGTGTGAGCTCTGGCCACCATGATGGCACAGGACCAGGGCTAAAGTTGAGCTCTGGCCAGGTGTGGTGGTACGTGTCTTTAATCCCAGCTCTTGGGAATTGGGAGGCCAAGGTAGGAGGATCACTGTGAGTTCAAGGCCACCCTGAGACCACAGAGAGAAACCATACCTCCAAAAGCCAAAAGCCAGGGAAAAAAAGGTGTTTTTGTTTGCTTTTTAAAAAAATATTTTAAAAATTATTTATTTATTTGAGAGAGAGAAAGAAAGAGAGGGAGAGAGAGGGAATGGGTACACCAGGGTCTCCAGCTGCTGCAAATGAACTCCAGATGCATGTGCCTCCTTGTGTATCTGGCTTATTTGGGTCCTGGGGAATTGAACCTGGGTCCTTTGGCTTTGAAGGCAAGTGCCTTAACCACTAGACCATCTCTCCAGCCCTGCTTGCTTGTTTTTTTTTGTTTTTTTTTTTTTTTTGTTTTGTTGTTGTTTGTTGTTTTTGTTTCTTGAGATGGGCTCTTACTCTGTAGCTTAGGCTGGTTTGGAACTCCTGACAATCCTCCTACCTCAGCTTCCTGAGTACTGGGATTACAGGTATGAGTCCCCAGCCCCCACTCAGCTCTGTTTGGTCCTCCTATGGCATACACTCACCTTGCACCAGGCTGCAGGCCCATGGGTACTAATGCAAGTGGGTCCTTCAGGGACCACATGGCCCCCAGTGGTGGTGGGACTTTGGTTCCCAGCTGTACCGAAACCTGGTTAGTCTCCCTTGTTCTGCCAGGCATTGTGGGTTTTTTAAAAAATATTTTATTTTTATTTATTTATTTGACAGAAAGAGGGAGGGAGAGGGAGGGGGGGTGAGAGAGAATGGGCGCGCCAGGGCCTCCAGCCACTGCAAACGAACTCCAGATGCATGCACCACCTTGTTCATCTGGCTAACGTGGGTCCTGGGGAATCAAACCTGGGTCCTTTGGCTTTGCAGGCAAATGCCTTAATCACTAAGCCATCCCTCCAGCTCCTGTGTTTTCAATGTATCATTTTGTTTAATCCTCACACCTGCCGAGAAGGGGTGACCCTTCATACCCTTGTATTTTGGATAAGTCCTTGGGGTTCAGGGAGGTCAAGTGACTTGTGCATGCTCACAGATCTGCTAACTGAGCTTTGTGGACTGTCGTATAGCAGCACACAAGGCCCAGGCCAGTGGGCGCCGGCAGGGCCCCTTGTGGTCTGATCTCTGCCTGTGTTTCCAGGCTGGTCTGATGACCAGGAGTTAGGTGCAGAGTGGGAGACCTCCTTCCTCTGAGCACAGACCTTGTCAGCTTTTTCCCAGGCCACAAAGACAGGGCTTGTCCAGGCCCTGGGGCTCAGCTCAGGACAAACATACCAGTCTGTTCGGGGTGCCTGTGGCCCGGCCTCCCTCCACATGGCAGCAGGTGGTGTGGCCATAGGCCTGAGGAGCAGCTGGGCTGTGGTCTGTAGGCCACTGTGCCCTGGCCAGTCGTGGCAGTGTTTATAGCTTACCATTTTTATTATCCGATGTTACCCTTGGCCCCAGACCTGTTCTGCAGAGCCTAAGGTCCGCCTTCGTGATGGTCCTTTTTGCTCCTTCTTATGCTGCCGTGTACGAGCCCGAAGGGAGAGACTGGCTGGAGATGTGGCGAGAGGCAGAGATCCCCACCTGGCACCTGTATGCATTGCTCATGAATGCTTTATTTGATCCACGAAGCGACCCGGGTTGGTAGGTTTCATGACTCATTTTTCTGGGTAAAACAGGCTTAAGGGCTGAAGCTGCCACCAGCCGAGGTCGCATGTGCAGGGGTGTGCAAGCCTGGGGTTTGTCCTCAGGGTGGCCAGCTAAGTCTGGATATTTTCCACTGTGTTTGCTGAGTAAGTGGGGACCAAGACTCCCCCCATTCTGAGCTATACCTCTTCCATGGCGTTATGGCTATCCTTGGGGCAGTGAAGCCCAAGCTGGGTGCTCTCCTAGTTCCACCGTGCCTAAGCCTGATGGGCAGTGTAACACAGCGTTGCAGGTCAAGGCAGGGCTTCCGTCCCCAGCCTGTTGGTCCACTGAGTCAGCAGCAGCAGCAGCAGCAGCAAGGCTGGGCCTCTCTTCTTAGACCAAAGTTCAGTTTGGGTCTGGGGAGATGGCTCAGCAGTTAAAGGAGCTTGTTTGCAAAGCCTGATGGCTTAGGTTCAATTCCCCAGTGCCCACAGAAAGTCAGATGCATGAAGTGGCACATGTGTCTGGAGTTCTTATGAAGCAACAAGAGGCACTGGCATGCCCTTTCTCTTTCTCTCTAAAACACACACACACACACACACACACACACACACACACACACACACACCCAGTTTGTAGTCCCGCCTGGTTGAAGTCCCCAGTAGTGCCCACTTCTTGGCTTGCTTTTTTTCTGTAGTAAGGGACAGTGGAATCCGATCCCAGGGCCAGCTCTTACTAATTGCTTGGGCTGACAGAAGAAATAACACCAATGATTATACCCAAAGTAGGAACTGTATTTCGGAGACGTCTCTGAATGTTTTCTGTACTCCTCCCATTCGATCCCCATTACAGCCCTTTTGGAGAAGCTAAAGTCCCTGTCACCATCCGACAGATGAGGGACCAGCAAGTGGCAAAGGCCAACTACCATGTGTCAGAGTCTCTGAGCTCTTGACCCATCCCCCCGCACTCTCTCCCACCAACCTGCCCATGCTAACCCTGGAACTCTGCGACCCTCTCCTGAGAGATGGTAATTGAGTATACCTCTGGGCTAAGAGGAGGTAGGAAAGCCACCTTCCCTCAATGCACACCTCTGCACACCACCCAAAGCCTCTCCCTCACAGGGCAGTTCCTAGCATCTCCCCATAAAACTCACTCCTGGCCCACCCTCACTGTCTTTTTTTGGTTCTCTATTCTATTCCTTTCATCAGCTAATTTTTGGCCGGGTGTTTTGTGCCCGCAACACAAAGGTAACTACAAGAACCTGGGAGAAACTGAGGCCAGAAAGCTTTGGTGTCCCATGGCCCAAAGAAAAGCCCCTGTCTAGGATAGTCCAGTGGTCCCAGAGCTAAGGGGACAGGACACTTGAAGGGACACAAGAGCTATCTCCACCTGTTCCATAGCATCCAGGAAACCCCTCTGTGTTTGGATTTTAGTGGCTTAACCTGGAATTAGCTGCCTGTGGTGATATTCCTGATCCAAGTAAGAATGGGAGGACCCGCATGTTAGTGTCTCCGTCAGGAAGCTGGGATCTGCTCAACAGTTGGGGGTGGGGTGGGGATCATTCAAAAAAAGCCAAACTTCAGCTTCATCTATGTTTTTTTGGTTGTTGTTTTTTATTTTGAGAGAGAGAAGGGAAAGAGGGGTAATCAGCCACTGCCAATGCTCCAGATGAGTGTGTCACCTGCATGTGTGACATTACATGCTTGTATCACTGTGTGTCTGGTTTATGTGGAGCCTGGAGGTTTGAACATGAGTCCTTCGGCTTCTCAGGCAAGCGCTTTAACCACTAAGCCATCTCTCCAGCCCTCATCCATCTTTTCTGCCCTAGCTCTGTGGAGTGGGCTTTGCCTTGCAGTAGCTAAGTTCGCTGCAGCCAAGGTTGCCAGTTCAAACCCCTTTTTGCTGTGTCTACCTTAAGAGGGATATCATTTCTTATTTATTTTTTAATTTAAAAAATTTCTTTGAGATAGGGTCTCATGTAGCCACAGGCTGGACTGATATTCCTTCTTGGAGACTTAACCTATCTGGCCTATAAAATGGGAATCTTTATAAATGTATATATATTTTCGATTTTTTTCAAGGTGGGGTGTTGTTCTAGCCCAGGCTGATGTGGAATTCATTATGTAGTCTCAGGGTAGCCTTGAACTCATGGGTCATCCCCCTATTCCTGCCTCCCAAGTACTGGGATTAAATGTGTGTACCACCATGCCTGGCTCTAGGATTCTTTTTTTTTTTTTTTTTTTTTTTTTTTTTGAGGTTGGTCCAGGCTGACCTGGAATTAACTATGTAGTCTGAGGGTGGCCTCGAACTCACAGTGATCCTCCTACCTCTGCCTCCCAAGTGCTGGAATTAAAGGCATGTGCCATCACACCCGGCTCCAGGAATCTTTAAAAAATTTTTTTTTTAATTTGTTTATTTGAGAGAGAGAAAAAAACAAGAGAGAGGGAAGGAGAGAATGGGTGAACCAGTGTTTCTTGCTACTGCAAATGAATTCCAGACACATGTGCCACTTTGTGCATCTTGTTTTACATGGATATTGGGTATTCAACCCAGACTGTTAGGCTTTGCAAGCAAGTGCCTTTAATTGCTGGGCCATCTCTCCAGCCATGAAATAGGATATAGGTTATTTTGAGAGCTCTGTACAAGTGAAGCTGGGATTAGTAATAACACCTCGAATCTGTAGTAAGCACAATAGTTGTCAAGCATGTTGCTAAGCACTTGACAAACAATCAGCTCATTTAATTCATATCACACCTCCCTGTAAAAGGTGCTAAGATTATTCTTACATTAATAAAAGGGAAACTAAGACTCAAAGCAAATTTAAAAACCTGTTCAAGGTCCTGCAACTAGTGTTGAAAATCTACAAAGAGGACTGGAGAGATGGCTTAGCAGTTACGGCACTTGTCTGTGAAGGCTAAGGACTCATGTTTGACTTCCCAGGTCCTACGTAAGCCAGAAGCACAAAGTGACACAAGTGCACAAGATTACACATGCACACAAGATGGTGCACATATCTAGAGTTTGATTGCACTGGCTGGAGGCCCTGGCATGCCTATTTTCTCTTTTTTTTCTCTCTCTCTAATTAAAAAAAAAATCTACAAAGAGAGAAGAAAACGCTTTAAGAAACCGCAAACGAGCTGAAGAGATGGCTCAGCAGTTAAGGTACTTGTCTACAAAGCCTGATGACCGGGGTTTGATTCTCTAGTACCCATATAAAGCCAGATGCATAAAGTGGCCCATGCATCTGGAGTTTGTTTGCAGCTTCTGGAGGCCCTGGCATGCCCATTCTCTGAGACTCTCTCTGCTTGCAAATAAACAACAAAAAAATTTTTAAAGACATTGCAAACTAATGAAAACCATAACAGCTGCAATCTATGTAGTGCCCACTGGGTTCCAGACAACCTATGTGAAGCCAGATCTATTTCCTTGAAAGGTGGTTTTTTCCACTTTAGTTCCAGAATCTTTGTGAGAAGATGGGGGGTGGGAGGTGGGGCTGGGTTTCCCAGCAGCCATGTGGTCTTTCATGAGCCTTGCAAATGCAGATTATGCACAGTGAGGGTGGTCAGATTTAGCAAATGAAGACAGGATCTCTGGTTAAATTTACATTTTTAAATATAAAAGAGAGAGAGAGAATGGGTGCACCAGGGCCTCCTGCCACTGTAAGTGAATTCCAGACTTATGTGCTACTTTGTGCATCTGGCTTTGGGATACTGGGGTATCAAACCCCGGGTCTGTAGGTTTTGCAAGCCATCTCCCCAGCTCCATTGCCAGTTAAATTTTAATGTCAGATAAACAACAGCAACAAAATTTTTTTTAGCATAAGTAGGGTCCAAATGTTGCATAAGATGTACTTCTTCTGAAATGTTACTCTTTGTGTATCGGATTATCTTATTGGATTCCATCTTAATGGAAATGAAAGGACAAACTTCATTTTACAATATGTCCTGTCAAACCTCCCTTCTCTATCATTTTGGGTCCTGGTGTTTAATAAAATCTTGGGTGCAGGAAACAGTTTATTTCTGGTTCTCTGTTCTCCTCTTCTCAAACCCAGAACCTGACATCTATAGTGCTCTGTGAATTGATTTAAAAAAAAAAAATCCTGAAAGTTTCTTAGGGATATCTTGCCTTTTGTGGAGGGGAGTTAAAACTTTTTGGTGCTAATATTTAAACCAGGCAACAGTGTTTCATAATCTTACTTTGACATGTGGACTGTAGGCTGAATTGAGTCCAGAATAAAATCTGTTGTATTGATGAAATGAAGCAAAGCTTGACTGGATCACAGCCACACCCACTCACTCACATGTTGTCACTACAGTTAAGTTGAGTGCATGACAGAGCTCCTATGGCCCGCCCACAAGCCCCAAATATTTCCTAGCTAGCTCCGTCTGAACGTGATGTGTTTCCATCCATTACTGCTGCTTCCTGTTGATCAGAGCTTGAACAGACCCCAAGAGGTCTGCCCTTAAACTGAGAGCAAGTTTGGCTGGGCTGTGTTTTGAGCCCAGCTTGCTTTTTTCACTGTACTTGCTTTTTGAAATTTTATTTATTTATCTATCTATCTATCTATCTATCTATCTATCTATCTATCTATCTATTTGAGAGAGAGAAAGAGAGAGAGAGAGAGAGAGAGAGAGAGAGAGAGAGAGAATGGGCACGCCAGGGCCTCCAGTCCCTGCAAATGAACTCCAGATGTACGTGCCCCTTTGTGTATCTGGCTTATGTGGGTCCTGGAGAATCGAACTGCAATCCTTTGGCTTTGCAGGCAAATGCCTTAACCACTAAGCATCTCTCCAGCCCTGTACTTGCTTTTAAGGAGCCATTTGTATAATCCCTCAACTCATCCCCCCCCTCTAACTCAGGGGGATGCCTCTGCCCTGGTCCTGAGATGCCTTCCATACCCCTGCTTGCTGTGGACTTCATTTGCCTTCTTTTCCCACCCCCCATTCTTTTTATTTTATTTTTTTTATTGACAGCTTCCATAATTATAGACAATAAACCATGAAAATTCCCTCCCCCCTCACTTTTCCCTTTGCAACTCCATTCTCCATCATATCCCCTCCCCCTCTCAATCAGTCTCTCCTTTATTTTGATGTCATCATCTTTTCCTCCTATTGTGAGGGTCTTGTGTAGTAGGCACTGTGAGGTCATGAATATCCAGGCCATTTTGTGTCTGGAAGAGTGTATTGTAAGGAGTCTTGCCCTTCCTTTGGCTCTTACATTCTTTCCACCACCTCTTCTGCAATGTTTAATATTCAATTGATTGAATCAGCAAGATCCAGAACCCATAGATATAAGGGCTGACTGTGTGTGTATGAATTTATCTTCTTTCCTTCCTTCCTTCTTTTCTTCCTCCATCCCCTCCCTCCCTCTCTTCTTTCCTCCCTCTTTTACTATCTATCTATGTATCTACGTATTATGTATCTATCTATATATCTATCTGTCTATGTATATCTTAAGTTTTTTTGGGACAATACATAAAAAAATATTAAGGGCTGGAGAGATGGCTTAGCAGTTAAGGCACTTGCCTGCAAAGCCAAAGGACCTAGGTTCGACTCCCCAGGATCCATGTAAGCCAGATGCACAACGTGGCACATATGTCTGGAGTTCGTTTCCAGTGGCCAGAGGCCCTGGTGTACATTCTCATCCTCTTTCTCTCTCTCTCTCTTTGCCTCTTTCAAATGAAAAACATAAAAAAAATTAATGTCAGGGAACTAGGAAGCTAAAAATATGGGTATAAATGACCTTTCATGTGTATGTTTTAAGTTTTATGCCATATATATATATAATCTTAGGAAAATTAAGTGCAGTGGGAAAATATCAAGTAATTTTCCAGGCAATTCAGAAATCATTGCTAATCACACTTTGCTCGGCCATCACAGCGTCCGTCCCGGGCTCATTTTAGCGCCATGAAACTCTGTACAAAGGGACGTACCCGTGCTTTTTCCCAATGGCCTTCCTGGCATATGTTTGGTACTGTCCTTGGCCTACAGTGCCTTACAAGATCTCTTGCTTTGTTCACACAAGTCCTGGAGGGACAACTTCTCATGGTCCTTAGTTTCTAGGTGAGGAACTTGAGGCTCAAGGAGATTGAGTAATGGCAAGAAATACTCATATAGAATATTTGTGACCCTAAACTGTCCTTTTCTTTTACCCCCAGAGTCCTCTCAACAGACCGGACAGGGATTCTCAAAGACAATATGGCTGGCACCTGAGCCAGACAGAGGAATGTACATGTGCAGTGACTCGAGGGGAACCAGGGCATTGTTGTTGTTTTCCGTTTGTAAAACTTAACTTATTTATTTGCAAGTTAAGAGAGAGAAAGAGAGAGAAAGAGAGAATGTGAATGTGAATGGGCACACCAGGGCCTCTTACCACTGCAAACAAACTCCAAATGTATGCATCACTTTGTGCACCTGGCATTATGAGTGTACTGGGAGATCAAACCCAGGCTGTCAGGCTTTAACCACTGAGCCATCTCCCCAGCCAGCATTGCTGGGTTTTGAACCAGTTACTGACTGGTCAGAGTCATGCTCCTCAGTGTTGGGCCCTAAGTAGCTCATGAAGCCTGGAGAGAAATGAAATGGTGGCCTGGGAGGTGAAAGGCCTGGAGTCAGGAGGTCATCACCCTGCCCTGCCCTGCCCTCCGTTTCTCACACCAACCAAGGGGTCAGGAGGGGAAGGGACTTTATGGCCGAGGGGATTTATGACCAAGATAACAGTTTGTACTCTGAGCTGCCTGGCCTGAACCACCCAGGGAGCAGTTTAACACACACCTCTGCCGCCCCTAAATGGGGTTTCCAGCTGGAGCTCTGGGGCCCACCCTGTGACCAGAGCCTGGGATGGCCCCATCTCCCATCTGTGCAGAAGCCCTGGGGGGTGGGAGGCATGTAGCTTGTTCCTGGGAACCCTCCATGAACCCCAGAAAAGAGGGAGCAGAGTGAAGAGACTCCTTAGTAGGGGTCCGACTCCAAGTAGAGGTCAGCTCCCCACCCCCAACAGCCTGAAGAGCAAGAAGTGGGATCCCCTCACTGCTCCCCCATCAGGAGTCTGTCCATGACCTGAAGGCCCGCCTTGCACATAGGCTTGCTGCCTTCTCCCTTCTTCTAAGTCAAGCTTCTGTCCTTGGAAGGAATAGGGAGTTTCTTCACTTCTCACCCAGGTCTGTTTGACATCTCGGAAGAGGCTGTGAAGGAACTGTGAGCCCAACTTGTGCACATGCTCACTGCTTATGGCTTCCTTCTTCTCCCATCTCCTTGCTCTCAGGCACTGGGACCTCCCTGGCACCCATCTCTCAAGCCAGAAACACAGACAACTATTTGACGCAGCAACCATCATCTCTCAGTCCCCAGGTCTTGCCAATACTTTGTTAAAAACACTTCCTGGCCTGGACAGATGGCTTTGCGGTTAAGGCGTTTACCTGCGAAGCCAAAGGACCTAGATTCGATTCTCTAGGTCCTGTGTAAGCCAGATGCACAAGGAGGCACATGTATCTGGAGTGTGTTTGCAGTGGCTGGAGGCCCTGGCAGGCCCATTCTCTCTCTGTCTGTCTCTTTCTCTTCTCTCTCTCTGTGCTTGCACATAAATAAATTTTTAAAAATTAAAAAAAAAAAAAAAAACAACAACCACTTCCTGAATCTAGAGACCTCTGCCTATTTCTGCCACTCTCACCTGGTTCTCATCTTCCCTGGAAACATACATCTGGACACATTGTTCCCTCTTCTGCCTTTCTTCATTGCCTGGGGCTGTGACTACTGGATGCCTGATGTAGTTGCAAGGGAGTGTGGACGTCCTCAGCCAATGAGACGAATTTCCATACAGTATCAATACAACTCAAGAATCTCAACGACTGGGCTGGAGGGATGGCTTAACAGTTAGGGTGTTTGTCTACAAAACCAAAGGACTCAGGTTCGATTCCACAGGACCCATGTAAGCCAGATGACTGGGCTGGAGAGATGCTTAGCAGTTAGGGTGTTTGCCTACAAAACCAAAGCACTCAGGTTCGATTCCACTGGACCCATGTAAGCCAGATGCATGTGTGGTACATGTGTCTGGAGTTCATCTGCAGTAGCTGGAGGCCCTAATGGACCCATATTCATATTCTCTCTCTCTCTCAAATAAATAAATAAAAATAAAATATTTAAAAAAATCTTGATGACAAATTAGCAGTTTCACATTCAGAAACAAAATATTTGATGGAGCTACACAAAAGCTCTCATAGAGTTTATATAGGTGAATGGAGTGGATTGTTTGTTAAGATGGTGATTTTGTTGTACGTGTGCACAGTTGTTGTATATATGCATACATGTGTGCTCGCTTCGGCAGCACATATACTAAAATTGGAACGATACAGAGAAGATTAGCATGGCCCCTGCGCCAGGATGACACGCATACTTGTGCATTCCTCAGGGTTCTACATATACACAGAACAATAGGATAAGGATGTAGAAATAGATACGTGAGATAGATTTATAGATTTTTTTTTTTTTTGCAAGGTGGGGTCTTGCTGTAGTCCAGGCTGAATTGACTAGAATTCACTATTAGTCTCAGGTTGGTTTCGAACTCCCAGCGATCCTCCTACTTCTGCCTCCTGAGTGCTGGGATTAAAGGTGTGTGCCACCAGGCCAGGCAAAAACGGATTTTTGTGATTGTAGATGCTAGCAAGTCCAAATTCTGCTGGCTGTACTGACAGGCTGGAGGCCCAGGGAAGAGCTGATGTTGAAGCGGAACTCTGGAAATAAACTGGAAAATTCCTTTTTTTCATCAGGGTCCATGAGTACTGCCCCCTCTCCCCTTTCAGGTCTTTAATTTACTGGAGCCCTCTGGTGGCGGAGGCTGGAGGATGAGAGGTTCAAGGTCATCCATAACTACATGGCAAGTTCAAGGCCAGCCTGTGATCTGGGAAACGTAAGACCCTGTTCAAAAAAAAAAAAAAAAAAAAAAAAAAAAAAAAAAAAAAAAAGGAGACTGGGTGTGGTAGCACATGCCTTTAATCCCAGCACTCGGGAGGCAGAGGTAGGAGGATTGCAGTGAATTTGAGGTCACCCTGAGACTACATAGTGAATTCCAGATAAGTCTGGGCTAAAGCGAGATTCTAACTCAGAAAAAAAACAAAGTGCTTTGTACTCGACTCCACCACCATAGGCACGTATCTCTTAGCTACAAAGACAGCAAAACAACGCATTGGCTCAGGGTCGTGTGTATGATGGAGGGCAATCAGTTTCACTTTAAATCTACTCTACTTTTCTAAATGTGAATCTTCCCTGAAACAAAACAAAACAAAACAAAACAAAACAAAAAGTGGGCTGGAGAGATGGCTTAGTGGTTCAGGTGCTTGCCTGCAAAGCCAAAGGACCCAGGTTTGATTCCCCAGTACCCACGTAAAGCCAGATACACAAGGTGGTGCATGCGTCTGGAGTTCTTTGCAGTGGCTGGAGGCCCTGGTACATTCATTCTCTCTCTACTGCTTCTCTCTCTCAAATAAATAAGTAAAATATATTTTAAAACACCAACCCCCCCCAAACCTACATCCCTCCACTGTAACATCTGGACTAATATTGGATCAAATATCTGAGTACTGTGTCCTAGTCGAGTTGATATAAGTAATTAGCCATGATAGTATGTGTCTTTTGGGATGGCTAAATGGCTGAATAGAGAGAGGGGTGAAGGACTTGGATTTGTGGATGGGATAACAGAGAGCGGGTTGAATATGTGAGTGGATGGGATGATGGGTGGATGGATGGATAAATTCCGGCAGAATTGGTTGGTTGAGTAGGTGTGTAGACAGGTAGATAGGTGGATATGTGTATGGGTGGGTGATTAGTTAGGCAGTAAATGTGGAAGTGGGTAGACTTGTGGCTGGTTAAATGGATAGGTAGGCAGTTCACCATTGTCTAGTAAGTCCTGTGTTTGGATGAACTGCTGATGGCTACATATGTGCATGGCTTGCTGGGTGGCTGTGGGAATGCTTGCAGGAATGAGTGAATGGACCCTGGACAGTTGAATGCCTGGGTGTGTAATATGTAAACATGAACATATAGAGGGGTGGGTGAATGACTAGATGGATGTGTGATTGGATGTTTAAGCATCTATCTCTCTCTTTTTTAATATTTATTTTTGTTTATTTATTAGAGACAGAGAGAGGGGAGAGGGAGAAAGAGAGGGAGAGAGAGAGTGAGAATGGATGCGCCAGGGCCTCTAGCCACTGCAAATGAACTCCAGATGCGTGCGCCACCATGTGCATCTGGCTAACGTGGGGCCTGGAGAATTGAACCGGGTACTTAGGCTTCGCAGGCATGTGCCTTAACTGTTAAGCCATCTCTCCAGCCCTATCTCTCTCTCTCTTTTTAAAATTTATTTATATGCATGCAGAGAGACGGAGAGGCGAGAGAGAATGGGCAAACCAGGGCCTCTAGCCAATGTAAACAAACTCCAGGTGCAGGTGCCATTTTGTGCTTTGGGTTTTATGTGGGGACTGGGCATTCAAACCCAGGTTGTTAGACTTTGCAGGCAAGTGCCTTAACCATTGGGCCATCTCTCCATCCCCTATATGTCTCTCTTTGTTTTTACATTTTTAATCTTTTTTGAAATTAAGAACATACTTTGCATGGATACATCATGTATTGGTACCATCTTTTCCCTCCTCTCTGCCCCTATTCTGCAGAGGCCCCTCCTCAGTGGGGTTGCTAGTAGTTCCCATGGGGTTGTGTGTTATGTGTTGTGAGAGCAGCAGTTATTGGGAGGAGGCAATGCCCAACCTGTGGCTCTTAAAATCTTTCTGCCCCCCTTCTGCAAAATTCCCTGAGTCATGGTGGGTGGGTGTTAAGTCTACTTCAGTGATGAGCTCTCAGGAGCCTCTGGATCTCTGCTTTGGTAGGTGTAGAGTGTCCTCAGGGTCTGTTGTCTTCACCCTGGCACTAATTGTCAGGCTCACCATGGAAGCAGCACTCTTGCTCATCTCCCTACTTCCTCCGTGATTTTCCTGGACTTTGAGATGCAAGGGGTGGTTTATCTTCTCGGGTCTCACTACCTTTCTAAAGTTTATTTTTTTAAATTAACTTATTTGAGGAGAGGGAGACAGAGAGAGAGAGAGAGAGAGAGAGAGAGAGAGAGAGAGAGAGAATGGGCACACAGGGCCTCCAGCCACTGCAAAGGAACTCCAGACACATCCACCACCTTGTGCATCTGGTTTATGTATGTACTGGGGAATTGAACCTGAGTCCTTAGGCTTTGCAAGCAAGTGTCTTAACTGCTAAGCCATCCCCTCCATTCTCTGTATGTCTCTTTGAGAAAAATGCAAAGTTAGGGAAATTCTAGTCAGTTAGATCTGCTTTTTGGGAGAAAATTTTGGACAGAAATGAAGCAACACACCATGTACCATGAATGCGACTTCCACAAGTCCCATCATTGTTCTCTGCCTGGCTTTCTTCATCTTACAAAAGGGAAATAACATACTACCTACCCGGTGGGGTGCAGTGGGGCCCAAGTGAGGTATGCACGCAAGTGTTTGGCCCTGTATCTCAAAATGTCAGTTTTCTGTATCCTCCATCTCTTCCCTCCTCCTTCCTTATATTTGAGAGACATAGTTTACCGTGTGATGTCATACGTAGCTCTCCTTAGCATTCTCCAGCTCAAGTTCTATTTTTTGTGTGTATGTTTGGTGTGCATCCATATGTGTATGCATGTTCATAAATGTGTGAACATGTGTGAAGGTGTACATGCATTTGTGTACTCAGGCATGCGGAAGCCAGAAGTCAATGTCAGGGATCTTCCTCGTTATTTCCCACCTTGTTTTTTGAGATAAGATCTCTCACTGACCCTGGAGCTTACCAATTCAGCTAGATTTGCTGGCCAGTGAACCTCAAGGATTTCCTGTCTCTGTCTTTCCAGTGCTGGGATTATAGGCACATACTCCCAGTTCTGGCATTTTTACGTGGGTATGGGGATACAAGCTCAGGTCCTCCTGTTTGTGTAGAAAACACCCTACCCACTGAACTATCTCCTCAGGCCTGCCCCAGCCTAGTTTTAATATAAACACCTCTTGGCCTTGTTGCCACAGCTCTGGTCTCATACTTGGGCATAGAATAGCCCCCCCTCAATTTCTCTTACCCCCACAGGGACACCACTTGCTGAACTTTTTGGGATGATTTCTTTGTCCTCAAGGGACCAAAGACAGCATCTGACCTGGCTATTGATTCTCCTTAAATCTTCTCATGACACTCAGAGATGATGAAAAACATCTCCGTGAGAGGTGGGAAGGTGGGAGACCTACGAGCCCCCCTCCCCCCGCCATACTACCTACAGGGACATATGATTTTTTTTGTTGTTGTTGTTTGGTTTGGTTTGGTTTTTCGAGGTAGGGTCTCACTCTAGCCCAGGGCTGACCTGGAATTCACTATGGAGTCTCAGGGTGGCCTTGAAATCACGGCAATCCTCTTACCTCTGCCTCCCCTGTGCTGAGATTAAAGGCGTGCGCCACCACGTCCGACTAACCTAGGAATTTTGATAAACCTGAGTTCCAATCTTGGCTCTGCCATTTTTGGGGGCTAAGTGCTTTTGGGGATATTGCCTCCTCTTCTGAGACTCAATGCTTTTATCTGTAAAATGGGAACAATGTTGCCCACCTCACAGGCCTTTGTGCAGAATGGAAATGGTTTGGACAAGTTGTCTGGCACACCGGAGGCACTATATAAACACCAGTTCCAGAATTCTTTGGAAAAATATCTGATTGGGAAAGAAAGCCCTGAAGTGTGTCAATTGGGGTTATGTCAATGAATTTGGAGCCCCAGTAAAAGGATCTGGTAGGACAGTCATGGTGGGTAAATCGACTGATTCATTCATTCATTCATTCTTCCTTCCTTTCTTAAGTTAGCTTAACTGAGGTATGACTTACATACCATAAACTGCACCCACTTAAAGGGAACAATCTGATGAGTTTTGACAGATAGATGGATATAGCCGTGAAACCAAGGCCACGATCAAGATACAGAAACATTTCTATCACCCCAAAAGTCCCCCGGGGCCCTGCTGTAGTCCATCCCTCCCTCCAGCCCCATCCCCAGAAAACCACTGATCTGCTTTCTGTCACTCTGGATTAGTCTGTGTATTCTGGAGTTTTATACAGACACAGTACGTATATGCTTTTGTGTCTGGCCTCTTTCCACTCGGCTTGCTCATTTGGAGATCTATCCATGTTGCTTATGCACAAGTAATTCATTCAGTTATGTTGCTATGCCTTGCCTTCTATTTACTGCTACCTTTAATTTACATATGTATATATTATCTTTGATATATCACTAATATATTTATTACAAGTTTTTGATTAAAATTTTCATTTATTTATTTGAGAAGGAGGCAGACTGAGAGAAAATGGGCACAGCAGGGGCTCTAGCCACTGCAAATGAACTGCAGACACTTGTACCACCTTGAACATCTGGCTTCCATGAATACTGGGGGACCAAACCTGGGTCCTTGGGCTTCGCAGACAAATGCCTTAAGCACAAAGCCATCTCTCCAGTCCACTAATGTATCTTTGATTCATTTATTCACTAATTATTCAAGCATCAAATTCATTTATTTATACATGTGTAGTGTGTGTACGTGTTTGTGTAAGTGTGTATGCACACACACACCAGGGTCTCTTGCCACTGTAGATGCATGTTTCACTTTGCATCCACCTTTACATGGATATTGGGGAACTAAACTCAGGACAGCAGCCTTTGCAAGCAAGCACCTTTAACCGCTGAGCCATCTCCCTAACATTTTTTTCTTTTTTTTTGAGGTAGGGTCTAGCCCAGGCTGACCTATGTAGTCTCAGGGTGGTCTTGAACTCATGGTGATCCTCTTACCTCTGCCTCTCAAGTGCTGGGATTAAAGGCTTGTGCCACCATGCTGGCCAGCTTTTTTTTTTTTTTTTTTTTTTTTAAGCAGGGTTTTACTATAACCCAGGCTGACATGGAACTCACTCTGAAGCCTGGGCTGGCCCCAAACTCATGGTGATCTTTCAACTTCAACCTCCCATGTGCTGGGATTAAAGACCTGTACCACTGTGCTGGCTCAGAGTTTATTCACTAGTTCAAGTGTTTATTTGATGCCTGAAACTGGATAGTACTAAATTTTATACATATTATGCTTTTCTCTACCTATGATAAAATTTAACCTGTAACTTAGAAATAGTGAGAGATGTGCAACAAACATTAATAATAACAGATCAATTAAAATAAGATGTTGGAGCCAGGCGTGGTGGTGCACGCCTTTAATCCCAGCACTTGGGAGGCAGAGGTAGGAGAATTACCTTGAGTTCGAGGCCAGCCTGAGACAACATAGTGAATTCCAGGTCAGCCTGAGGTAGAGTGAGTCCCTACCTCGAAAAACCAAAAACAAACAAACAAAAAAGATGTTGGGCTGGAGAGATTTCTCAGTGGTTAAGGGGCTTTCTTACAAAGCCTAATGACCTGGGTTCAATTCCCTAGTACCCACGGAAAGCCAGGTACACAAAGTGGCACATGAATCTGGAATTCATTTGCAGTAGCTAGAGGCCCTGGAGTGTCCATTCTCTCTCTTTTTCTCTCTCTTTCTGTCTCTCTCTCTCCTCTGCTGAAAAGCTGGCTTAGTGGTTAATGAGCTTGCCTGCAAAACCAAAGAACCCAGGTTTGATTCCCCGGTACTCACATAAGCCAGATGCACAAGGTAGTGCATGCATCTGGAGTTTGTTTGCAGTGGCTAGAGGTCCTGGTGTACCCATTCTCTCTCTTTATCTTTCTCTCACAATAAATAAATAAATAAATAAATAAATAAATAAATAAATAAATAAATAAATAAAATATTAAAATATTTTTTAAAAAATTAAAAAACCCAATATGTTATAATAAAATTGTCATCACCCTTCTTGTGTTTTGGAGACATTATGAAGTAACATAAAATGTTACTTGAGCAGAAGTAACTATAATTAACTATAATTAATATAATGAATCTGATGGCTGAGATGGCACTGAGCGAGTACTCATGGGTAGCGTACACAGCATGGATACACTGGACAAAGGAATGATTCATATCCAAGGCAGGATAGTCATATTTTTTTCTCTTCAAGGTAGGGTCTTATTCTAGCTCAGGTTTACCTGGAATTCACTCTGTAGTCTCAGGGTAGCCTTGAACTCACAGCGATCCTCCTGTCTCTGCCTCCCAAGTGCTGGGATTAAAGGCATGAGCCACCATGCCCAGTTTCAGGATAGTTATTTTTTAAAATATTATTTATTTATTCACAATCAGAGAGAGAAGAGAGATAGGCAGAATGAGTATGCCAGGGCCTCCAGCCACGGCAAAGGACTCCAGATGCCCATAACCACTTCATGCATCTGGCTTTATGTGGGCACTGAGGAATTGAGCTCCAGTCATTATGCTCTGCAGGCAAGTGTCTAAACCATTGAGCCATCTCTCTAGCCCCAGGACAGTTGTTTTATCATGCTACTCAGAACGGGGTACAGTTAAAATTTATGAATTGTTAATTTCTGAAATTTTCTATTTAATACATTTGGACTACTGTTGACTGTGACTAACTGAAACCATGAAAAAGCTTAACCACAGATGGGGGAGGGGGGAACTATTATATTTACTGTGTGCCTATTCTATGCCAGAGACTGCATAATGCTAAGTCATTAGCATTACTAAATGCGTGTCAGACTTTTCATCACTATGGTAAATACCTGAAATAAACACTTAGAGGCAGGACTTGTTTGATTCATGGTGTCACAGGTCCTTGGTCCAGGCCCACTGGGCTCTGTTGCTTCTAAGCTTGTGCACGAGGACACAGAGCGTCAGGGAGGGAGTGTGTGGTGGAACAAAGTGGCTCCGCTCATGGTAGACAAGGGCAGAGGTTTAAGGCATTGTTAGCAGGCTTCCTCCTTCTTCCCCTTTAATTCCACTGGGACTCCAAGCCTATTATTGGTGCTTCCCACATTCAGGTCAGGGCAGGTCTTTCCTCTTCAATTAAATTTCTTCGGGAATGCCTTTACAGGTACGCCTAGAAATGCATTAATGGTCAAGATTAGCCATCACAAAAAACATCTATCTCTCTATATATCTGTTTTCTTTAAAAAATATTTATTTATTTATTTATTTATTTATTTATTTATTTATTTATGAGAGAGAAAGAGAGAGAGAGAATGGGCATGCCAAGGCCTTTAGCCACTCCAAATGAACTCCAGATGCATGTACCACCATGTGCATCTGGATCACGTGGGTTCTGGGAATAAAACTTGGGTCCTCAGACTTTGCAAGAAAGTGCCTTAACTGCTAAGCCCTCTCTATATATCTTTATTAAATGTTCAAGAGGGCTGGGGAGATGGTTCAGTGGTTAAAGGTGCTTGCTTGCAAAGACTGAAGGCCTAGGTTTGATTCCCAAGTACCCACGTAAAGCCAGATGCACAAAGTGGTAGGTGTGTCTAGAGTTGCTTTGCAGTGGCAAGAGGTCCTGGCATGTCCATATTCCCTCTTTCTCTCTCCTTTTCCCATCCTCTTAAATAAGTAACTAAATAAATTAGTTTGCTAGGGATGAAACAGCAAGTTTGTTATTAGAGAAGTACTGAGACCGAGTGAGATTGTATTTCACTAGATATAAGCAAGGATATGATAAATGACATGGACAGATAAGGCAGATTTGACAGGAGACAGATGGATCCTTCCCATCCCTGTTTTCATCAGCCTTGCAGGCTTGAGCACTGGACAGGCCAAGACCAGTAGTTGGGGGGGGGGGTGTCCCTGCCTCTAGCAGGTCCCACTTGGATCTAACTGCTTTCCTTCTTTTGAAGGTTGCTTTTTAGAAACAATTATTTGGGATTGGAGAGATGGCTAGCAGTTAAAGACACTTGCTTACAAAGCCTGATGGTCTGGGTTCGATTCCCTAGTATCCATGTAAAGCCAGATGCACAAAGTGGCGCATGTGTCTGGAATTTGTTTGTATTGGTAAGAGCCTATAGCACACCTATTCTCTCTTTCTGCTTGAAAATTTAAAAAAAATTGTAAAAACAATTATTTGTGAAGAGAGAGAGAATGAATGGATGTGCTAGGGACTCTTACTGCTACAAACTCCAGATGCCTGCGCCACTTTGTGCATCTGGCTTTACACAAGTGCTAGTGTACTTAACCCAGGCCATTTCCTCAGCCCCACAAGCTGGTTTCACCCACAGTGCAGGAACTCAATTATCAAAGAAAACAAACCTTACAGGGCTTGGTTTTCCTGTCCCAGTGAATATCAGTTAACCCTTTTGCAGTCTATTTTTCATTTTTATTTGTTAAAATATTTTTATAGGGCTGGAAGGATGGCTTAGCAGTTAAGGCACTTGCCTGCAAAGCCAAAGGACCCAGGTTCAATTCCCCAGGACCCACATTAGCCAGATGCACAAGGGGGTGCATGCACCTGGAATTCATTTGCAGTAGCTGGAGGCCCTGGCACACCCATTCTCTCTCTCTCTCTCTCTCTCCATTAAATAAATAAATAAATAAAATATCTTTAAAATATTTTTATTTATTACCAAACAGAGAAAGGGAGTGGGAGAAGAGAGGAGAGCGAGAAAAAGAGAAAAAGGCGGCGGGGGGTGGGGGAATGGGTGCTTCTGGGCCTCTTGCTGCTACAAACAAACTTTAGATGCGTGTGCCACTTTGTGCATCTGGCTTTATGTGGGTACTAGGGAATCAAACCCAGGCTGCCAGACTTTGCAAGTAAGTGCCTTTAACTGTTGAACCATCTCTCTAGCCCTCAGTCTGTTTTTCAGTTCTGCATCCCATCTCCGGCTTAGCACCTGGTGCATGGTAGAGGCTCCTACGTATGAATTGCTCATCTGCCCGTGCGCACTGCCGCAGTGCGCACTTGAAGTGCATCGATTCCTCCACACGTTATTATTTCCATCTCCCATTAGAAAGCTGAGAAAACGGAGGTGTGAAGTAAATGACTTGCTGGAGAGAGGTCCAAGCGCTCAGAAGGGAAAGAGCTGGCATTCAAAACCAGGAAGCCTGACTCCAGATTCAGCTGCTAACCCGCTCCTCTGCGTATTTCTTTAGTCTTGGCAGATGGTACCTCTGGCTATAGTTCAAGCACAGAAGGAGGCTGTTTGAACTCTAGGATCTGTTTCTGCCATGGCAGGGAAGCAGCTGGGTTCAACCGGACTCAGTCCACAAGTTGTGGGCCCTGCTTATCCCAGGTGAAGCCTCACACTGGGGAGAGTGGGTATAGGGGGCATAGGCAGCACAGGTAGCTGGGGATGAACGTGGCTCCATGCTTCCTGTGTCCTTGGTTCCCTCCCTTCTAAAATGGCCTTGTGACATTGTTGGGAGACTTCAACGATGCAGTGTCCAGCACCGGGTGAGCCCTTTGTTCATGTTAGTTGCAATTGTGATTAACGTCGTCAATATAGGGCCCATGCTGCTGCCAACCAGCGGGAGGGAGTCACTGCGAGTTGGCGGGAGAGGACAGATCACCAACTCAAAAGACCGCTCATTGGCATGTGAGTCTTCTGAGAGGTCACTGTGGACTGAGAAATTGCCACTCTAACCAGGATGGACAACTGCTTATATAATTGGGCAAACTAGGAGTTTTGGCCACCTGATTGCAAGGTAGCCAGAAGGCAAAGCCAGCAGGAGCAGGCCTAGAGGAGCCAGAGACTGTTTCCAGTGTGGAATGATGGCCGGAGGCCTTGCCATGGGTCCTTTCAGTGGAGGGGGCCCAACAGGAGTCTTGCCGAAGCCTGCCAGTGTGACCAGCAGCACCAAGATGGTATGGTGAGTAGTGGTTGTGCTACAAAGAGGGTATAGAAGGGCCTTTTCTGTCACCTCCTGGGTGGGAGCTTGAATCCTTGGCGTGATCCCCAGCTGGCTCTGAAAGAACACCTCCTTCCTACCCTGTGACCCCTGGGTCAGGAGCCTTCTTCTCCTGGGAGCTGAGAGTTTGTGGTTGGCCCCAGCCAGCTGCTTGGAGGGGAGGAAGCCCCTGAGTGACCGGTTCTTTCCCACCCCAAGGAAAAACAAGCCCACCTGCAAACCCCAGAGATGGGAGGTGGGGACTTGGCAAATGGGCTGGGGGGGAGGAGTCTGTCTTCCTGCTGAGACAGTGTGGGAAGGCCCAGATCCAGTCCCTTCCATTGGCCTCAGCAAGGTTTTCCTACCAAGAGAGCGGTGTGGGCTGGGAAGGACAGGACTAGGAAGCACCTGGAGGGGCAGGGAGCCCTGGGCCACTGGCAGGTCAGGGGGCTGATAAAGGTTGAGCCCTGTGCACGGAGTTAAGAGATTCAACTATTAACACCCCGAGGACCATGGATTGCCCAGGGGTCCTTAAGAGGCCGTCCTGTTCTGGTGTCCATGGCCTGAGATGCTCTTTCAGGCTGCTGAGGGTGTTTCGGCGCTCCCAGTATGGGTGGAAGAGCCAGGCTGAGGGCTGGAGTGTTAGCAAGCTCCAGCACCAGAAGCAGCTCAAGTTTCATTCCTGAATATCAATGAGCAGGCCTAGGAATGTCTGCCACACAGCTGGCTGCCCAGCTTAGGAAGGGAGAGGAGGGGAGGGAAGGGCAAGGAAGGAAAGGGAGAAGGGAAGGAAATGGCCAGGTGGCTGTGTGATGGCTACCTTGCCTGCAAACAGCCAGCAGGGCTTCTAGGCAGGCCTTGTAGCTTTCTGCCCAGGACACAGGTAGATGGGGATGAACAGGGGACTTGGTGAGCTGGTAAGGCGTGTGTGGGAAGTTCCTCTTGAAAGCCACAGTCCTAGCATCCCTCTGCTCACATACCTATAAGTCCAACCCCACTCCACATTAAACTCTGGGACTTCTCCACCCTTTTGCTCTTGCAGGAGACCCTGTACTGTATTCGACACCCACACCCGCCCCCCAGATCTCAGTTCAAGCCTATGATACTCACCTTCTGTTGTTCTAGGATTTGACACGGGCTACAAATGTGGACATCCTAGAAGCTATTGAGGTCAGAGCACACTAATTTTCCGTCAGGTCATTGTGGGGTGCTGGGGAGGTCAGAGAAATTTGGGGTATCAGTGAAAAAAAAGAATAGCATGGAGTAGCTCACAGTCCCTGGTCATGCTCAGCCCCTAGGGGCCATCTGACGGAACTGCAGCCACTGCTCACCACCATGGTCATCCTTACATGTCCAGGACACAGGGAGGCAGTGGCCATGCAGAGAAGAGAACAGTTTTAATTAGCTCGGGTGCTATTTCTAATCCATAGATTCTTCATGGCGGGGAGGGGAGGGAAAGCAAAGTCACACAGGCTGGCTGCCCTTCGTTTCTCTATTGGGCCGGTTTCTAGGAAAGGCCACGTAACCTGGAAGCTGGCATCTGGACCCACACAGGGTTTAAGTCTGGGCAGGGAGTAAAGACAGGGCGGAGACCTTGGTCTTTGATGTCCAGGGCACTCAGAATTCATGTTCTAACCATTGTCCATCTACCTACCCATTGTGGAGAGAGTGCATTAGAAATGGCACAGCCGTCAGAATAGTTTGAATGAGTTTGTCACATTTCATGTGTTGCAAACTTAATTCCCAAATCCACATGCCAATGGCTCTTGGAGGTGGTACCCTGGGGAAAGGACTGGCCATGGGCCATATTCACAAATGAGTGGATTAGCAGGTTGTTGAGTGGCTTTGTTGTGGAAGCAGCCGTCTGTGGCACGCTCATCCTGCCTCACCATGTGATACCTTTGGCCATGCGATGAGGCCGCAGCAAGAAGACCCTCAGCAGATGCCGAGCAGATGCAGAGTAGAGGCTGGTGCTGTGCTCGTAGACGTCTAGAACTATGATCCACGGAAACCTCGTGTGTGTGTGTGTGTGTGTGTGTGTGTGTGTGTGTGTTCCTTCATGTGCAGGCCTCGGTGCACTTGAAGAAGGTGGGTCCTCACCTCTAACCTTGCTTGAGACAGGGTCTCATTGTTCACCTCTGGGTTTGTCAGGCTAGCTGGTGTGCAGTCAGGGGGATTCTCCTGAGTCAGCCTCCCCATGTCGCCATAGGCTCACTAGGATTACAGGTGCTACCATGTGTGGCTTTCCAGAGGTTCCGTGGATTCAAACCCAGGTCCTCACGTTTATGCAGCAAGCACCTTATGCACTGAGCTGCCTACCCAGTCCATAAAGCTTTATTCTTTATAAATTTCCCTGTGTGTGATGTTCAGTCATAGCAGCAGAACACTGATGAGTTCAAAGGGTCTCAGTCTGGCAACGAGCCCATTATTCCCACTTAGGGAACTCCTTTGTTTTCATTCTGGCCAGCCTTAGTTTTCTCATCTCTATGATGGGGTTTAATGATCATAATCTGATATTTATTTAAGAAAGAGAGAGAAAAGGCAGAGAGAGAGAGAGAGAGAGAGAGAGAGAATTGGCACAGCAGGGCCTCTAGCCACTGCAAACAAACTCCAGACACACACACCACCTGGCTTTATACGGGTACTGGGGAATCGAACCTGTATCCTTTGGCTTTGCAGGCAAGTTCCTTAACTGCTATGCCTTCTCTCCAGCCCCTCATGGGCTGTTTAGGAGTTTCGTGAGCTGTACTACCCAGGCAGGGAGCTCTGCCTGAGAGTTGACATTGTACTCATCATGGCAGCCTGTAGCTAGCAAGGAACAGGGGCAAGGTTAGATGTGGGGAGAGTAAGTTGGTCAGTGCAGCCGCTTAGGGTACCACATCCCAGCCACGCCGCAGCAGGCAGCCCTTCATCGCCCGAGCATCCTCAATGGTAAATCAGCAACAGTAATTGCTGCCCTGCAGGGTTGGGGTGACAATGAGAGAGACAGTACAGTGTTGATATGATGTATTAGAGCACATGTTAGCTGCCTTAGTCCCTGAGAGAATGACCTGGGCTAGTCTGACTCTCAAAGACTGTTAGCAGGAGAGTCGTGGGCATCTACAGGGGGCTTGGGAGGCTCTTCATTCATTTCTGTTGCCTGAAGAGTCCTGTGTGGGTGCTTGAAATTAATGATGGACTGACGAGGTTTTGGTCTCCATGAAGCCACTAGACTAGAGGCAGTTGAGGGGTGAGGAGTACAAATGAAAAGCACAGTTTGTTGTAAGTGCTCTGCAGAAAAAAAAAAAAAAACAAACTCCAAGAGCTGGGTTGGAGAGATGGCTTAGCAGTTACGGTTCTTGCCTATAAAGCCAAAGGACCTAGGTTCGATTCCCCAGGACCCATATAAAGTCAGATGCACAAGGTGACATATGCATCTGGAATTCATTTGCAGTCTCTACAGACCCTGGCACACCCATTCTCTCTCTCTCTCTCTGTTTCTGCCTCTCTTTCTCTGTCAAATAAATAGATAAATAAAATATTAAAAAATAAGAAAAAAGGAAAAAAGAACACCAGAAGCTGTCATAGCAGGTCAGGAAGGGGCTACTTGAGGTGGGGAAGTCGTCCTACAGGAGGTGGCTTTTGAGTGGTGAGTTGAGGAGGGAGAAGGAGCCCGATGCTTCCATGCTGGGCTAAGGGAACTTGATGGTGAATGAAAAGGCCCAGAGGTTGGAAAGGCTTGGATGGCTTGAGAGGAAGCCATGCTTCTGGGGAGTTTCATACATGGTGGGAATAGTGGAAGAGATTCAACTACCAAAGCCAGGTAGGGGTCAGGCAAATTAGACAAGCAGATTGGTTTATGTACTTGGTGATGAATCCTGTTTCCCCCTCAGGAAACTGAGGACTCAGGAAGATTCAACCACCTGCCCGAGAGTCAAGTTGGCAAGAACTGGAGCCCAGGTGGGACTCTGGGGTCAAGTCCTGTTGGGAGGCACAGACGTGGAGCCCTGGGTGCGGGGAGACGCCCCATCCTCGTGAGGGTGGAGGGGAGGAGAAGAGGCCCGGCAGAGGAGAGAGAACATCGTGTCTGTGGCCGAGAGTGGAAGAGGCATCAGCCTAAACACCACAGACCCCGGCTGGCCCCGCTGCCAACACAGCTGCTTGTGTGGCTGCCAGGGAGCCAGATGCCGCTTCTGGAAAAGAAAAAAAAAAAAGATCTGGCTCGGCACTCCCTGGCTGGCTAGCCTGCCACACGGGGGAGGGGCTGTGGAGTGTGGGCACAGCACCCCAGAAGGCTCTGCTATGCCTCTGAAGCCAGGACAGGAATGGGAATGGGGAGGGGGGAGGCACAAGGAGGATGGAAGAAAATATTTTTGCTAAAAATATTCTGGTCTAGGGAGAAGAACTTCCCCCCCACCATTTTTCCCCTACTCTTGCTGGAAAACCAAAGTCTTAATAAAACAGCCTCAGAATATTTCATGTTGATATCAATTAGGCAAAGGAGAAGGAATCTCAAATTTTCCCTCCTGCCAGATTTCACATAAAAGCAATATTCTCCCCAAGGCCAAAGGATGAAGGGCTTTAGCGTTTTTTCTTCTTCTTTTTCTTTTTTTCCTTTCTACACAAAATTCCTGCGATGTGGATGGAAAGTTCCTCCTGTCTGAGAGTTTCCTGAGAAGATGGGACTTTGGACCTCAAGGCCAAGTTCTCTGGGTGGAGTAGGGCAGGTGGCTGGGCCCCAGAAAAAGTTCTCTGAACCTGTTGAGGAGGGATGAACCAAGTCCGCCTGCACACAGCCCCAGCCAGCCAGACCTGTGCTCTGTGTAGGCATCTGGCCAGCTGGACCACTGAGCAGAAGGCCCTGGGAGCGGCAGATACAGACAGAACCTCTGGCCTGGGCTGCTGGCTCCCCTCATCAAAGCTGCCGGGGAGAGTCAAAACAGGGAGTCACACTGAAATGCCCAAACCTGGCGAGGTCCCTCCCTCTGGCTTAGTCCTTTCATAACCACACATAAGCAGCACTGTTGCTGCACACCTACTGTGTGCCAGACACTTCAAAGCTTGTCAATAGGCTCTCTTAGAGTTCCCACAAGACAGGAGGATTGTATTATTCCCAAAGCCCTGAAGACACAGGGATATAGGGGCATGCAGCTAGTAAGACATGATGACAAGGTGTGACCCCACGTCTGTCAGATCCCAATGTCGTCTGTGCTCTGTCCTCTGTCACTAGCCTCTTAGATGGTTCACAGGCTCAAAGTTTGGTGTCCCACTAAGCATTCACTTGCTGGCACTCTCCTGGCCTTGGGATTACCTCTGCCCTCCCACTCTAAATCACACTCCCAAAACAACCCCTTCAGCAGTATTTTCTCTCCCTTTCTGAATTCATTTTTATTAAAAAAAATTTTTTATTGACAGCTTCCATAATTATAGACAATAAACCATGGTAATTCCCTCCCCCCTTTGCCATTGCAATTCCGCTTTCCATCATAGTCCCTTCCCCTCTCCATCAGTCTCTATTTTATTTTGATGTCATCATCTTTTCCTCCTATTTTGATGGTCTTGTGTAGGTCATGTCAGGCACTGCAAGGTCATGGATATCCAGGCCATTTTGTGTCTGGAAGAGCGCATTGTAAGCAGTCCTACCCTTCCTTTGGCTCTTACATTCTTTCTGCCACTTTTTCCGCAATGGACCCTGAGCCCTGGAAGGTGTGATAGAGATGTTTCAATGCTGAGCACTCCTCTGTCACTTCTTGGCACCATGGTGCCTTCTGCGTCATCCCAAGGTCACTATTATCTGAAAAGAAGCTTCTCTAACTAAAAGTGAGAGTAGCATTAATACATGGGTAAAAACATTACGAGAAGTGCTCACTGGGAAGTTTGGTGAGCAGAGTATATACATTTAGCCAGATACCAGTTGACTGAATTCCTTTTATTTAAATATCGAATCACCCCTTAGTTTATTTCTTCATCCAACCCTCCACTCACCCAATCATCCTCTACCTACTTTCCATTCCACCTATCTGTCCATCACATCCATCCATCCTCCAACGATCACCTATCTACTCATCCATCCATCTACTCACCTAACCTTCTGTCTGTTCTTCCACCTACCTTCTAGCTATCCATGCCTTCTATGCATCCATCCATCCATACCGCCATCCTTTCACTCATTCATCAATTCATGCATCCCATGCTTACTACAGCCCATGTTTATTCAGAGATGTCGAAATCACGAGGCCATAGCTCCTGCTGAAGCCCCACCCAGAGCCATCAAATGTTGGGTATAGCATGTAACCTTAGAAATATTTTAATGCAAAGCCGGGCGTGGTGGCACACACCTTTAATCCCAGCACTTGGGAGGCAGAGGTAGGAGGATTGCCGTGAGTTCAAGGCCACCCTGAGACTACATAGTAAGTTCCAGGTCAGCCTGAGCTAGAGAGAGACCCTAACCTCAAAAAAAAAAATATTTCAATGCACCATACTGTCCTTATTCCCTACATGAGGACGCTACAGTCCAGGGAAACAAGAAGAGACTTGCTGGGAAGCTGGGCCTTATAGCAGACAGCTTGAAAGCCTTGACGAAAAACCAGATCTGAGTTCTAGCCTCTGCTCTTTCCCTTCCCAGTGGGAAGACAGTGCTGCTACTCACTGTGACTCTGTGAGGGCAGAGCGTCCCGAGACCGTGGTGAAGAAATCTGGCACTTATCCTGCGTAAGATGGGTGCCATGGCAGGGTTTGGAACACAGACATGTGACCCGACTTAAGTCTTACAGGATCACTGCAGCATTTGTGCAGACAGTAGCCTGTTAGAAAGGGTAGAAGAAGGCTGAGCACCTGTCGGGAGACTGTCTCAATAATCAAGCGAGGAGATGATGGTGACTTGGACGAGGAAAGTAGAAACGGAGGTGGCAGGACCCATCAAGATGTCAAGGATAACTTCCTTGCTCCATTGCCGGAATGACTGAAAGGATGGCTCTGCCACTACCCGAGAAGGGGAAGTCTGTGGGTGGAGCTGGTTCTGGGGAGGTCAGAGGTCATGTTGGAACATGCTGAGTCTGAGATGCCCATTCGATGTCTATGGGTGATGCCATGGACACAGTAAAATGTGGTCGCAGGCTACCTGCAGTGCTGGGCTAAAGATATCCATGCGGGAGTCATTGGAATATGAAGGTGTTTGAAACCTGGAGACTGGTTGAGATTAGAGTGAGCGAGCAAGCGTAGGCTGTGAAGAGAAGACGGCGAGCTAAGCTACCATGAACAACACTGAGGGATGCTCCTAGTGACAGTGAGCCCTCGGGTACACGTGAAAGAAAAATGGTCACAGCCCTCACAGATAGGCCATGAACACACCACTACAAAGAGAGAAAAGGGGCAAAGGATGCTGGGAAAGGAGATTCAGTCTTTTTAAAGATTTTTAGTTATTTATTATTTATATATAAATACATTATATATATACTACATATGCATATATTATTTATATATTATATATTATTTATTTTATGTATTTGCATGTGTGTGTGTTTGGGTGTACCAGTGTCTCTTGCCATTGCAAGCAAAAGCCAGATACTTGTGCCACTTTTTTTTTTTCACCTGACTTATATGGGAATTGAACCCAGGCCAGCAGGCTTTGCAAGCAAGCACCTTAACCACTGAGCCATCTTCCCAGTCCCCCCAGAGCTTCAGTGTTTGTTCTGGGATATGAGCTCTTTCCTGGGATACTCCCATACTCTGATGTCTTCAAGGGCAGGTTGGGGACATCAAGGTACCTTGTGTGGGGATGGAGAAGAGGTCACCTCATGTAATCGCAGCTGCTCCTCGGCTCGGTCACTAGTGGCCCTGCAGAAATGTGGTCCAGGTCTGGTTTCTAAGAGAAGCTGGAAATCTTTTTTTTTTTTTTTTTAATGTGAAATTTCCCACTTTTAAAAACAGTGTTGGGGCCAAAGAAAACATGTGTGCATGTTGAGTTGACCTCATGGCCACTGGCTCCAGGATTTAAAGCCATTCAGAGTGGAAGTTGAAAGCAAGGGTTAGGGTCCCATAGACTGGGTTCAAATCCCTTTCCCTCTGCACTGGCTATGAAGTGTAAGATGAATGAGTTCACTTCCATGGGCCTCAGTTTGTCATCTGTCAGTCATCTCCTATGTCAGGAATGTATGAAGATCATGAGATACTGTGTGTGTGAGTGTGTTGTTGTTGTTGGGATAGGGAGACATGGGGAGGCTTGGGTGGGTAGGAGATTTCTGTGGTTTTTATATGCTTGTCCTGGCCTTACTGTGTGGACTCATTGTAGACTTGGCCTTCCCTAACCACTCTTCCCAACATTCCCCCTGGGCCACTATAGTGTTCTGAGCAATCAGGGCCTCCAGCCCTGGTCCTCACCAGCTTGGCCCCCTCCTGTCAGGAGAGCCATGGGCATGATGGATTCCTGCGGGATGTTTTCCACATTTCTGGAAACCCACAGCGGTTTGGTTTTCCGTGGTACAGGGCTTGGCAGGGCCTCAGCCTACTGCAACGGCTGGTGATTGGGAGGGGCCAGAGTCAAGAAGACATTCATGGAGCGCCCACTGTGTACCAGGTCCCTGGGACTCACAGATGGCTTAAAACAGCCCCAGGCCCTCTAAGCCCACATTATCTTATTATGAGACAGACTTGAAATATGAGACCTTAAAAACACATCTTAAAACCAATGTCCTTGTTACACCAGCCAGGACCCTCCCTCTCCTCATGCACTCCTTCTCTTCCTCCCTTTGGTTGCTAGATTCAACTGTGTTAACCCCTGGGACCTGCCTGTTTCTTTCCACTCATCACCCAGGCCTTCGTGTGGGGCCTTGCCTTCCCTCCCACTGGTGGGGACTGCTGCCTCTGCTTCCACCCAGCCTAAGTACGTTCCTGTCACTTCTCTACCTAGAGCCCTCAGGGTGCTCAAGGTCACATCCAAATCTCCTCCTCAGCTCTCAGGCCTTATCCCTCTCCTCCTCAGTGATTCAGCCCTGCTGGACTTCCCGAAGTCACTGTTAATGTGTTTGCTGTCACTCAGCTCTGGGCCTTGGCACACACTATTTTCTTTCCCTAGATGTGGGTACTGGGGAATTGAACCTGGGTCCTTTGGCTTTGCAGGCAAGCACCTTAACCACTAAGCCATCTCTCCAGCCTCCTAGGCTACTTTTCTACCATCACATTCCCCACACTGAACTCCTAGTCATTCTTCAGGTCTTTGCACATGTGTCACTTTCTGCAGGAAGTGTTCCCAATCCTCCTTCACCTCCAGGCTGCACTGGAGGTCTTTGTTCTATAAGCCCACTTCTTTGCTTAATGGTAATCTCAAAGTCATTGCTAATGTCAATAGTAATGTTAGTGCTCATGGAAACGAATAGCAAGTATTTGTAGACTTCCCACCTGGGCCAGGCACTGATTCCACTGTTTTCTACATAACAGCCTGGTTTAGTTTTTCAGTGTGTTCCCAGCTAGGAGCTATTGTTGCCTACCCTTCACAGGTGAGGAAACAGAGAGGCGTAGTAACTGGCCCAAGATCAGGTTGGGTAGTAAATGGTGATATTCTGTGGCAAAGACTTGTTTTCTAGTCCGTCCTCTTCCTCAAGTCCTAAACTCCCAAGAGAACAAGGCCCCTGCTGCCTCACACGGGGTTAGGGTGACAGTATGCAGCTCGGTCCCTGGAATACTGAAGGTGCTCCAGGATGACTCAGAGAAGGCTTACAGGACGGACTACAGCAGTCCAGACCGCCTGAGTACAGACAGTTGGACTAAATGACGTACTTTAGACTCTTTTAATCTAAGGTTGAGCATTCAGGGGACCTGCTGCTTGAATAAGAACAATTCTAGTACATTGTTTCAGTTAAAAATATTTTTATTTGGGCGGGAGAGATGGCTTAGCAGTTAAGTGCTTGCCTGTGAAGCTTAAGGACCCTGGTTCGAGGCTCAATTCCCCAGTACCCACGTAAGCCAGATGCACAAGGTGGCGCATGCATCTGGAGTTCGTATGCAGTGGCTGGAGGCCCTGGTGTGCCTGTTCTCTTTCCCTCTCTCTCTCGTCACTCTAAAATAAATAAACAAAAACTTAAAAAATATTTTTATTTATTAATTTGCAAGGAGGGAAAGGAGAAAGAAAGAGAGAGAGAATGGGCATGCCACTATAAATGAACTCCAGATGCATGTGTGCCACTTTGTGCATCTGACTTTAGATGGGTCCTGGAGAATCAAACCTGGGCCAAAGGCTTTACAAGCAAGACACCTTTAACCTCTGAGCCATCTCTCCAGCCCAAGAGACATTCATCCAGCAACAGGAGAATGTTCATAAAACCTCACCCTTGGCGTTCATGTCAAGATCAAGATAATCATGACTCACTTTGCCCAGAATGAGCAGAGGAGGGCTTAGTAGATTAGTGGTCATGACCTGAGTGCCCTGGCACAACCCAGGAAGCATGCTGTGCCCATTTTACAGAGGAGACTGAGTTTCTAGAAAGGGTGGAATGACTTCTTAAGTCATCAGGCAGCAAGTGAAGGAATGATTATTTTCAAATTTAAAAAATATTTTATTATTTATTTATTTGAAAGAGAGAGAGAGAGAGAGAGAGAGAGAGGCAGATAGAGATAGAAAGAATGAGAGAATGGGTGTGCCAGGGCCTCCAGCTACTGCAAAGGAATTCCAGATGCATGTGCCACCTTGCGCATCTGGCTTACCTGGGTCCTGGGGAATCAAACCGTGGTCCTTTGGCTTTGCAGGCAAGTTCCTTAACCACTAAGCCATTTCTCCAGCCCTATTTTCAATTTTTATTTCTCTTTAATGTTCTTTTGTGTATGATGTGTGTGTATGTGTGTGTGTTCATTTGTGTCGGTGTGGGTGGATGCATGCATGTCATGGGACAACTTCGGGTGCCAGTCCTTACCTACCACCTTCTTTGAGGTCACCTCTGCATTCACCAGACTAGCTGTGTTGAAATGACCACAGCTTCAGTCTTCATTGCCCTTCTCGAGTGAGCACGCTGGCTTACAGACGTTCAGGTCATTGCATCTGGCTTTACGTGTGTTCCGGGGACCAGAACTCAGGCACTTGTGCTTGTAGTACAAGTGCTTTATCCACTGAGCCATCTTCCCAGCCCCAGGAATGGAGACTTAAGCTCTAAAAATTGATTCTCTTTCTCCCAAATTCTCAATCACTAAATATGCAAAGAAATTGTATGCATCAAATTCACCTTTCTTAGCCAGGCGTGGTGGCGCACGCCTTTAATCCCAGCACTCAGGAGGCAGAGGTAGGAGGATCGCCATGAGTTCGAGACCACCCTGAGACTACATAGTGAATTTCAGGTCAGCCTGGGCTAGAATGAGACCTTACTTCAAAAAAAAAAATTTCACCTCTCTTGGGCTAGAGAGATGGCTCAGCAGTTAAGTCACTTGACTGCAAAGCCTAACAACCTGGGTTTGATTCCCTAGTACCCATGTAAAGCCAGATGCACAAGGTGGCATATGTGTCTGGAGTTTGTTTGCAAGCGTTAGAGGCCCTGGTGCGTCCATTCTCTTTGTCTCAAATAAACAAAATATTTTTAAAAATTCCTTTCTCGCGAGAGAATATTTTAATCCTATCTGAGAACTAATAAAATTATTTATTTGCAAGAAGAGAGAGAAAGAGACCATGGGGGGGGGGAATGGGTGTGCCAGGGCCTCCTACCATTGCAAACGAACTCCAGAGGCATGTGCTATTTTGTGCATCTAGCTTTTCCTGGGTGCTGGAGATTTGAACCAGGGCCATCAGGCCTTGCAAGCAAGTGCCTTTAACTGCTGAGCCATCTCTCTAGCTTCTGGGACTATTTTGACAGCTTTTCAGGTGGCCTTTTCGATTTCACTTGCCGTTCTTACCTTTTCTCACATTTTTAGAATTGTTTTTGAATAAGCCAAGCCAGGAAGGATGTGGCTATCTTGTTTCTATGTTTCTCTAAGCATCAAGTCCATGGTCTTTTAGGTATGCCTCATTAAATTTATCCATGGAGTGTGCCTTTCAATCGAAGTGACCATTCTATTTTTTTCAAGTGACTGTCACAGATACATGTGACATTGCTGCCCATTCCAGAAGCTAGGATGTGACACAATGTGGCACCAGGAGATAGCATGTGTCTTTGATCTCATGGCTTGGGAAATATGAGTAACCTTTTTGCTGTCTCTTTCCCTTTTCCTCCGTCTTCCTCTACGTGCTTTGGCGAGTCTTGACTTAGCCTCTCAGGCTCCTGACAGTGGCACAGGGCTGACTTCTGCTCAGCTGTAAACCACCACTAGAATTACTAAATTGGCCACTGATGAATTGATGGAGTCAAGGCCAGGGGACGTGAAAATCCACAGGCCTAGCTGGACTCTCCTTCAGCTGCTCCATCACTTTCTCTGTCAGTCATCCCGGACATCACCATTCAATCAACAGCGATCAGGTTGTTAGCTCCAATGTGGAACACAGATGGCTTTAAAACACTTCACGGTCTTGTTTTTTTTTTTTTTTTTTTTTTTGAGGCAGGGTCTCACACTAGCCCACCTAGAACTCACTCTGTAGACTCAGGCTAGCCTTGAACTAACTCGTGGTGATCCTCCTACCTCTGCCTCTGGAGGGCTGGGATTAAAAGTGTGCGCCACCACACCCAGCGAGTTCATTTGTATGTTTTCTGACTGCCTATTTTATGCCACTAGAAAAGAAACAAAGATGGGTAAGAATTCATTCTTTTCCTTAAAGGTGTTTGTGAGCAGAACAAAGAGGGTGGGAATCTTGCAGAGAGAAGACGTGAGAGCTCAGTGTCCGTAGTGGACAAACATCAGAGATGGAACTAGAAGGAGGTGCCTTGCTTCCTTAAGAACTGTTCACTGGGGCTGGAGGATTGCTCAGTGGTTAAGGCGTTTGCCTGCAAAGCCAAAGGACCCAGGTTCGATTCCCCAGGACCCATGTAAGCATGCGTCTAGAGTTCATTTGCAGTGGCTGGAGGCCCTGGCATGCCCATTCTCTCTGTCTGTTTCTCTCTCTCTCCTTTTCTCTCTGACTCTCTCAAATAAATAAATAAATAACTTCAAAGAACTATTCACAGTTGTTTCCTGTGATACTGGCGCTCTTATGTCAGTCCTTTGTCAACCCAAAGTTTATGCACATGACTTTCACCCACCCACACCTGGAAAAGGCATTACTCGTTGATATCATCACAGGCCCCATGATTAAGTGTAGAAATGGTCCTGGTTGCAGTTCTGTGTTCCCTGGATGTCATAAAAAATGGCTTAGTGCAAACAGGAGGCCATTTCCTTGAACGGCTGGGTCTTAATGGCTACACTACGAACACAGCAGAGTCTTCTAAGTAGCTCCCAAATAGCACTGTTGTGGAAGTCCCGCTCTGCTTGGCTGTGACTGTGATGAGGTCAGCCGGTCATCACTGAGTGTGGAGATGTGCCTACACTTGAGGTGACCAAGTTGAAGACTCAGGAATGAATATGCAAAGAGCTCAGGAGATAACAATGTCACCTGTTACCATGCTACTGTGGGCCGAGCCTCCACCTGGAATATCTCCGTTTTGATTTCAATCCTGCTGCTTCTGTCTTTTGTGGCAGGGGTGACCTTGGGCAACTCACTTAGCTTCTGTTCCATTCTGTGCGGCAAGCAGCGGTAGTTGGCCATCGAATGGACAGTCCTCCTGTGAGACCAGCCCTGAACTCATCTATGTGGTGATGTGGCCACCCTGGGATGTATTGTACTTGGTCTAAGCCGGTATTTAGATTAGGAGTTGGCATGGGCCCAGAGCCTGACCAATAGAAAGAGCAGTTGGAAGTTTATATGTAAACTTTTGTTTCCTTCATTTCCTGCTGTGAGTGTCATACTTGAAGCTAAAGCAATCATTTTACCATGAGATGATAAGCTTCTTCTTCATTTTTTCGACGTAGGGTCTCGATCTAGCCAAGGCTGACCTGGAATTCACTATGTAGTCTCAGGCTGGCCTGAACTCACAGTGATCCTCCTACCTCATCCTGCCAAGTGCTGGGATGGAAAGCTGTACACCACCACACCCAACAGCTTCTTCTTTAAAAAATATTTATTTATTTATTTATTTATTTATTTATTTATTTATTTATGAGAGAGAGAGACAGAGAGAGAGAGACAGAGAGAGAGAGAGCAATGCCAGGGATTCCTGCCACTACCAACTTAACTCCGCAGACACATGCACCACTTAGTGCATCTGGCTTTACGTGGGTACTGAGGAATTGAACCAGGGCCATCAGGCTTTGCAAGTAAACACCTTTAACATCTGAGCATCTCTCCAGCACCAGTGTCTTTTATAATATGTATTATTATTATTATTATTATTATTATTATTATTATTATTGGTTCTTTCAAGACAGGGTTTCACTCTAGCTCAGGCTAGAGTGGAATTCACTATGTATTCTCAGGGTGGCGTCCAACTCGCAGTGATCCACCTATCTGTGCCTCCTGATTAAAGGCGTGTGCCACCACACCCAGCTTATAATCTATGTTCTTTCAGGTGGTACATATATGTGCATGTGGAGACCAGAGGACAATGTTGGGTGGCATCCTCAGAAGCACCACCCACCTCTTTTGAGACAGGGTCTCTCATTGGCCTGGAGCTCACCAATTAGACTAGAATGGCAAGCCCCAAGACTACCTCTTTCGGGTTCCCCAGCACTGAGATTACAGGTATATGCCATCATGCTTAGCATTTTTTTTTTTTTTTTGGTTATTTGAGGTAGGGTCTCACTCTGGTCCAGGCTGACCTGGAGTTCACTCTGTATTCTCAGGGTGGCTTCAAACTCACGGCGATCCTCCTACTTCTGCCTCCCGAGTGCTGGGATTAAAGGCGTGTGCCACCACGCCTGGTTCATGCTTAGCATGCTTAGCATTTTTTATCTGAGTATTGTACGAAATAATCCCTTGGGAAGTCTCTCTTCCTCCCAGACATGGTGACTGGTGTTTGTAGAGGAGAACCATGGGTCCTGAATGGCTGAACCACTGGACATGGGACAGGCCGGCCATATCAGCCTTTCAAGGAGGGAGGCTCAGCGCGCCCTCAGATTATTTCTGCACACACCTCCCCCACCCCCCATACAGCCCCTCTCATTTCTGCAATGGCAGTTGTCACCACAGAGGTCCTCCCCAGCATCCCTGCCTGGGGCACTTGATCTGACCATCACCCTGGCTGCCCCAGGTCTTCTCTCTGAAGCCTTGGAGCTTGGCTACAGATGAACTGGATGGATCCTGAGCGTGACCAAGGCCTTGCCCAGACTGGGAAGTAACAGCATTCCAACACTGTCCCGCTTGGCTGAGTTTCTGTCTTCACCCTTGTGTCTGCTCAGGCCTGGCTGGAGCCGGAGCTGGAAAGAGTTCGGGTGTGTGTGGGGGGGGGATCAAGTCACTGATGCACACTGCCTAGGAAATTGGGGAGTGCTGTCCCATTCTACAGATGTGTCTCAACACATCAGACAGCTCAGGTAGGAGACAAGCCCGTTGGACTATAGGTGCCGGCCCCTTTCTCTCTGCATCCCAGGGCTTAGTATCCACCATGCTGGCAGTTCCTACTCTCATTTGCACCCAGGCAGAGTTTACCAAATCATGTGAGTGAAAGAGAGGAAGTGACGGAGGATCGGTATCTTGGGTCAGAAGACGGCTTCTCTACTCAACCTGAGCTCTGAAGCAGTCACTGAGTGGGAACCGCCATTCCATGAAGAAAAAGAGTTGGCTGAGCCTGGATCCTTGCCAGGCTGTGTGCCAGGCACTTTGGAGGCAGCCATTGACGGGGCAGATGTGGACCTTGTCTTCATGGGGTCCATAGTTCAGATCTGGTGGCCACCTGACCCCATCGAGCTGCACCTTGGGCTCTTAGGAAGGGCAGAGCAGGGGAGGAAGAGTAGATGGTTAACTAGCCAGAACGTGCTGGAATGGTGACTCGGAGTTTTCACAAAAGAAGGGGGCTGAAGAAAGGGTATATGTTTAAAAGTGATCTGTTTAGGGAGGAGGAGAAACAAGCTGAGCCTCCGCGGCAACCTGTTTGCAGGAGATGCCTGATTTAGCAGAAAATCGCACAAGCTGGCCCTGGCACAGGCCGGTGGAAGGCATTTCCTCCCCAGCCTGGCTCAAGTTTCATTCATAGGTACTGTCTAAAATTAGACCCCGGGCTTTCATTCTGGTCCAAGCTCCCTGCCTAGCGTAACATTTGGGAGAAACAGGCACTCCATTAAAAGTGCGCCTTCCTCCTGCGGCCCCTGGCCCGGGAAGGACTGCACCCTGTCCTCGCTGGCAGCCGCCACGGCTCATAAACCAGGGTCTAAATTCAAAGCATCCGCTCTGACTGGTGACCCTGGGCTCCCAGGCAAACTTGGGCCGCCTCCTCCAGCTCACACCACAGGCCAGGCCATGTCACGGGGAGGACCCAGCTCCTGCCTGTGGCCTGTGTGTGGGGAATGTGAAGGCAATTCCCCAGAGGGAAGAGAGCCCTGGCACCCTTGGGCCAGGCATGGGCATGCTGGGACAGCCCTGCTGTCATCTCTCTGGACTCAGGCAGTCTGCACTGTGGCCTAGGCTACGTCACTGTTGTGATTTATTATTATCCAAATCAACTCAGTGAAATAAGGATAGCCACCATGTTTGGACTGACCGATTCATTTAATGAGCTCTTCCTGAACACCTGCATCAGAGTCTTCCAGTCATGAGTAATAGAATGAGGATGCCATGAAAGCTCTGGGCCTACAGAGGGCTGGGGTGGAATGGGTGCCCAGGAACATTCTCTTCTCTTCTCCCACCTCTACTTCTCCCTAGCAGCAGCTCCCATTCTGCTGTCAGCTCTTCTGTGTCTCTCCATGCTCATAGTGGAATGTGGCTCCTGCTTCGTATGCTCTCATTTCTAGCTGTTGGTACAGAGATGGACTCTCCTCACCGGGCTCCATTTCTGGAATCTTAGGAAAGTTTCTTAATTGGTTTAGCCTCTCTTGGGAGCCTACCCCCAGGCCAATCAAGAGCAGCAAAGAAGGACGTTTTCCTAGAATGGTGGGCCCTGCTATGACCAGGTGACTGGAGTGAAGAGACATCTCTAGAAGTAAAAGTACAGGTTTTAAAAAACATTTTTATTTTTATTTATTTGTTTATGAGAGAGGGAGAGAGAATGGGTGCACCAGGGCCTCAAGCCATTGCAAGCTAACTCCAGATGCATGGGCCACCATGTGCATCTAGCTTACATGGGTACTGGGGAATGGAAGCTGGGTCCTTAGGCTTTGTGGGCAAGTGCCATAACTGCTAAGCCATCTCTCCAGCACACAAGGACATTTTTTTTTTCTATTTAACTTAGAGACAGAGAGAGAGAGAGCCAGGTCCTCTAGCCACTGCAAATGAACTCTAGACGCTTGTGCCACCTGGTACATCTGGCTTACATGGGACCTGGAGAATCGAACCTGGATCCTTAGGCTTCACAGGCAAGCATCTTAACCGCTAAGCCATAACTCCAGCCCCCACAAGGACAGTTTTAACACCAAGCCATTGCTGGTCTGCAAGCAGTCTTTGGAAACACACACAGAGAGATCTTAACTAAGGCTTAGCAGATGAGGGGCAACTTTCTGGAAGAGCTAACTTTTTTTTTTTTTTTTTTTTTTTTCCTGGTTTCACTCTAGCCCAGGCTGACCTGGAATTCACTATGTAGTCTCAGGGTGGCTTCGAACTCATGGCAATCTCCCACTTCTGCCTCCTAAGTGCTGGGATTAAAGGCGTGAGCCACCATGCTCAGCCTTGGAAGAGCTAACTTCTAAGGAAAGTGGTAGGAGGATTGATTTGGGACTCACAAAGAAAGCAGAGGTTGTTTAAAGCTGGGTGCATACAAAGATCTCACAGCGAGCCCCAGACCTGCTGGGGTAGGAAGTCTGGCACTGCCACTTATGCTGTGATGACCTTGGGCAGGTCAGTTCTCTCTGGGCCTCAGTTTCCATATGTGCAGATGAGAATCCCAGTGTCCTGCATATGCAGTAGTGTGGTGCAGGAAAAGGGGCGTGGGCATCATGGAAGTCACGCACGCTGGGGGCAGCACTGTTCCTGGACAGGTGGTGGGTGCTGCATCAGCTGGTTCCTTATCTATTTCAGGTCTCAGCTCACACATTGCAGGACAATCCCAGAAAAGCCCTCCCTGACCAGCCTTCCCAATGGGTTTTCCTTTTAGCAACTAGTGTAACATGTTGCTTGCAATAAGACTAGCTTGAAGCTATTTGGGTGGCTTCTTGTTTATAGTCTGCTTTTAACCAGGCTTAAAGGTGAGTTTCCTAAAGGTGAGGTTCCTAAAGGTCTCTGCTGTGCCCTTGGGCAGTCAGGGCTCAGTCTGCAGAATTAATGAATGCCGGCCCACAGACTTGCGGAAATGAGGTCTTGGCAGTCTTCTGCACTAAAGATGGATTTCTCTGGACAGGCTCTGGCTAGACTGAGTCCAGACCCTCTGTTCAGAGTCTTCTCACACACTCCAGTTCAAAGGACCAACTGCACTTTGAAAACAGGCTTGGGAAGCTGGAAAGGGAAGGCACTTGATTGAGTGTGGGGGACTTCTCTGTTCCTGGCCACTCTAGCTACCATGAGATGTTGAGTTATTGGATCTGAAGAGAGAACATTTCTCTTTTCTTTCTTTTCTTTTCGTTTTTCTTTCTTTTCTGTTCTTTTCTGTTCTTTTCTTTTCTTTTTCTTTTCTCTTCTCTTCTCTTCTCTTCCTTTCCTTTCCTTTCTCTCTCTCTCTCTTTCTCCTTCTTCCTTCCTTCCTTCCTTCCTTCCTTCCTTCCTTCCTTCCTTCCTTCTTTCCTTCCTTCCTTCCTTCCTTCTTTTTTCTTTTTGGAGGTAGAGTCTTACTCTAGGTCAGGCTGACCTGGAATTCACTATGTAGTTTTAGGGTGGCCTTGAAGTCACGGTGATCCTCCTACCCTATCTCCCAAGTGCTGGGATTAAAGGCATGAGCTATCATGCCTGGCTTCTCTTTTCGTGTGTGTGTGTGTGTGTGTGTAGGCTAGAGGCCAACCTCTGGTGTTGCTCCTCAGGAAAGTCATCTACCTTTTTGAAATCATTTATTTATTTTAAATATTTTTATTTATTTGCAGAGCAGGGAGAGAATGGGTGTGATGGGGCCTTTTGCCACTGCAAATGAACTCCAGATGCACGCACTACTTTGTGCATCTGGCATTATGTGAGTACCAGGGAACTGAACCCAGGCCAGCAGGCTTTGCAAGCACGTGCCTTTAACCACTGATCTGTCTCTTCAGCCCTAAAATTTTTATCTATTTATTAAAAAATATATTTTTATTTATTTGCAAGGAGAGAGAGAAAGGGGGGGTGGAGAGAGAATGCACCAGGGCCTCCTCTCACTGCAATGAACTCCAGATGTGCCACTTTGTGCATCTGGCTTTACATGGGTACCGAGGAGTTGAACCCAGGCTGTCAGGCTTTGCAAGCAGGGGCCTTTACCATTGAGTCATCTCTCCAGCTGTATTTATTTATTTTTCAGACAGGGTCTCTCATTGGCCTGGAGCTCACCAAGTAGATTATACTGGCTGACCAGTGAGCTCCAGAACTGCCTGTCTTAGCCTCTCCAGTGCTGAGATGATAATGCATGGCACGACACCTAGCATCTTTTCACATGGGTTCTGGAGGCTGGACTCAGGTCCTCATGGTTTGGAAGCAGGCACTTTTCCTGACTAAGCTATCTCTCCAGCCCCTCATCTCAGATTGCTAAGGAAGCTACCTTTCCAACCACCCCTATCCCCAGGATGTCCATGTCACTTCACCCCAAACTGACTTGTCACTGATCTATCAGCACACCCTAAGACCCTCCTAGGACCCTTTATGTTGCCATTTAACCTTCCATTGACTCCTTTTTTCTTGGCCAAGACCCTTCTCCTTCCCTGAGAGGGTTTGTAGATGTGAGTGAGATTGGGTTGAAGTCCTGCCGTTAGTAGGAGGGTGGCCTGTTTCATGAATGCGCCCTTTTGTGATAGAGTGAGTCACATCCTTGTCTATGTACCCAGCCCCTCCTCAGCTCTCAGATAGAGTCTGGCTCCTTCCCTGGCCTTGCCTGGTCCTCCTGAATCCCCATGGAGGAGCTAGGATTCACACAGGCTCTGGGTGGCTTGGGGCTTTAGCTAAGTTCCTAGTTGGCCCTAGAGCTGAGTCTACTCAATAGTCTAGTCCCTAATTAGTTACCCTCAGGAACTGGAACTTGGGTTTCTTTGTGGATGGGTTGTTGGGGCCCTACTTAAAGAAGAGAGATGACAGATGTTGCCCTGTGCTGGTGCTATGGCTGGGACACTGTTCTGAGGGGCGCTTGCTCATCTCCTTTGGTAGCAGAGAAGGGGAATTCCTGTCCGATGGACACACAGCTACTAGCCTCTGACTTCAATGCCTGACATTGGAACTCTTTGGGATGCTTGACGAGTGTGTGGTCAGCATCGTGCTGTTCACCTGAGAGAGGACACCACAGGGACCTCAGGGCCTAGCTGGGAACTGTCCAAAGCCTGCTTCTACCTGGATCTCTGTGATGGTGCTGTGGTCCTCCACTTTCCACCCTCACCCTCATCCTCCACGCTCATTTGTCCCCTCTGCACAGAGCAGCCAGGGAAGCTTAAGAAAACAATTCAGGGCTGGAGAGATGGCTGAGCGGTTAAGGCGCTTACCTGCAAAGCCTGAGGACCTGGGTTCCATTCCACAGTACCCACGTAAAGCCAGATGCACAAACAAGGTGGTGCATGCATCTGGAGTTTGTTTGCAGTGACTGGAGGCCCTGGTGTGCCCATTCTCTCTCTCACTCAGTGCCTCTTTCTCTCTCTGTCAGATAAATAATAAATAAATCAATAAATATTCTTTAAAAAGAAAATGATTCAACTTCATCCACATCCCTGCTTAGGACCTTTGAATTTGAATGTTTCCCATGGAACAAGAATGAAACTGGGAGTTTTGCATGGCCTGCTCCTCCTGCCTTGCCCTCCCTCTTTGACCTCACCTCTGGAGTGCCATATCTCACTCAGCTTCTTGCACTGTAGCTGCTGTTTCTACCAGACCGCACGCCCCTCCATCTGATGCCCAGCGTGACATGTTTCCCGGGATTACCGCGGGCTTGTTAGCAGCTTTTCTTTACTTCGTTGTAGTTCTTACAGTGGCTGGCTTATTGTGTCTCTCCTCACCGAAACCTGGGCTGCACAAGGGCAGGCGAGAGGACGGGGCTTTCCTGTTTTTCTAGCACCTGAATGTTTGGCACATGGTGGGACTTCAATCAGTAGGCAATGGTTAAGAAAGAAGCTTACCAACAATGCTTAGAGTCCCGCACCCTCTCTGCAGGATACCCTGGGTTTCAGATCCAGGGATGATTTGGTGGGATTTGGGACTAGTCTTCTACATCACCTAATGTCTCAGAACTCCTCAAGTAGCCAGAATTACTCTACCAGCCAGGTCTTCGCACTCCCCGTTTGTTTCTTTACATTTGTGGTCTTAAAAAATGACCTCGCTGGCTTGTCTGACTAGCTACCTCAAAGCCCAGGGAAATCCATGAACTTCTGTAAACAAAATTTGATGAGCCTTTTTTTTTCTGAGACCATTGGAGTGTCATTGAGCATCTTTCTCAGAACCTCTGCTCACCCATGTTTCTCTGTCTTTCTTCTTGTTGTTTTCTTATTAGTGAATCTGATCCCTCCTCCCCCATACCCAAGAGTCCATTCATCTGAAAATGAAGCAGCTACTAGAATTCAAGTGTCCACCTTTCCCCCTTACTCATCTCCATCTCATACGGTTCCAGGCACAGCAGGCAGGATTACTGCAGCAATGGAGACCTGGGTATCTTGGTCACAGAAAGGGTATTATAGGGGCTGGAGAAGATGGCGAATCAAACCTGGGTCCTTACTTAGCCTTTGTAGGCAAGCACCTTAACTGTTAAGCCATCTCTCCAGCCCCAGTTTCAGATTTTAATTAGTCTTTGATCCACTTGGAGTTGATTTAAAAAAATATTTATTTGTGAGTAGAGTGGGGGGGGGAGGAGAGAATGGGTGTGCAAGAACCACTGAAAACAAATTCTAGATGCATTTTGTGCATCTGGCTTTATGTGAGTACTGAGGAATTGAACCTGGGTGGGCAGGCTTAACCACTGAGCAACTTCTTAGCCAGTGGAGTTTTTTCTTTATTTTAAGATATTTTATTTATTTATTTGAGAGAGGGAGAGAGAGAAGAGGTAGATAGAGAGAATGGGCATACCAGACCTCTACAAACGAACCCAGACACATGCACCACCTGGCTTACAAGGGTACTGGGGAACCAAACCTAGGTCCTTGGGCTTTGTAGGCAAGCGCCTCAACCACTAAGCCATCTCTCCAGCCCTGGAGTTAGTTTGTAAGCTGGGTGAGAGGAAAATATGGTTTCATTCTTCTACATGTGGAGATCTAAGTTTCCCACAACCATTTGTTGAAAAAGCTATCTTTTCTCTAATATATATTTAGACATTTTTGTTAAAAATCAGGTGTCAAATCATCGGGTATGGTGGCGCACGCCTTTAATTCCAGCACTTGGGAGGCAGAGGTAGGAGGATCGCCATGAGTTCAAGGCCACCCTGAGACTACATAGTGAATTCCAGGTCAGCCTGGGCTAGAGCGAGACCCTACCTTGAAAAAAAACAAAAACAAACAAACAAACAAACAAACAACCAAACAAAAATCAGGTGTCAAATCTATATGGGTTTATATCTAAGTCCTCTATCCTATTCCAGATCAATGTGTTTGTTTTTGTGCCAATACATGTCATTTGTATTACCGTGGCTCTGTAGTTTAATTTTCAATCAGATATGGTGATTCCCCTAGCATTGTTCTTTTGACTGTGGGTTGCTTTGGCTTTCAGGAGTTCTTTGCACTTCCAAAGAGATTTAAGGAATTTTTTCTTTTTCTGTATGAATGGTCCTGGAATTTGTTGGGGTTTGCACTGAGTGTGGAAGATTGCTTTTGGTAAAATAATCCTGCTCACAGTTTTAACTCTTTTTTTTTTTTTTTTGCAAGGTAGGGTTTCACTCTGGTCCAGGCTGACCTGGAATTCACTATGTAGTCTCAGGGTGGCCTCGAACTCTCGGTGATCCTCCTACCTCTGCCTCCCAAGTGCTGGGATTAAAGGCGTGCGCCACCACGCCTGGCTAGTTTTAACTCTTCTAGACCATGAGGGTGGGAGGTCTTTCCATCTGCTAGTGTCTTCTTTGGTTTGTTTGTTTGTTTGTTTGTTTATTTATTTATTTATTTATTTATTTATTTATTTATTTATTTATTGTGTATTGTTGCTTTAGCCCAGGCTGACCTGGAATTCACTATGTAGTCTCAGGGTGCCCTCAAACTCACAGCGATCCTTTTACCTTGGCCTCCTCAGTGCTGGAATTAAAGGCATGTGCCACCACACCTGGCTCAGAGTATTTATTTATTTATTTATTTATTTATTTATTTATTTATTTATTTATGTATGAGAGAGAGAGAGAGACACAGAGAGAGACAGAGACAGACAGAATGGGCGCAACAGGGCCTCCAGCCACTGCAAATGAACTCCATATACATGGGTCCTAGGGAATCAAACCTGGGCTCTTTGGCTTTCTAGGCAAGCACCTTAACTGCTAGACCCTCCCTCTAGCCTCAGTATTTTAAAGTTTTCATGGTAGAGATCTTCCATTTCCTTTGTTAGATTGTTTCAAGAGTATTTTTTGAAGCTGGGCGTGGTGATGCACACCTTTAATCCCAGCATTTGGGAGGCAGAGGTAGGAGGATCACTATGAGTTCGAGGCCACCCTGAGACTACATTGTGAATTCCAGGTCAGCATGGACTAGAGTGAGACCCTACCTTGAAAAAAAAAAAAAAAAAACAACAACAACAACGGAGTATTTTTTGAGGCAATTGTGAGTGAAGTTGTTTTCTAATTTCTTTCTCAGCATGTTCAGAAGGCTATGGATTTTGTGTCTTAATTTTGTATTCTGCCATTTTGCTGAAAGTGTTTATCAGATCTAACAGTTTCTTTCTTTTCTTTCTTCCTTTTTTGGGCGGGGGGTTTCGAGGTAGGGTCTCACTCTAGCTCAGGCTGACTTGGAATTCACTATGTAGTCTCAAGGTGGCCTTGATCTCACAGAGATCCTCTTACTTCTGCCTCCCAAGTGCTGGGATTAAAGATTTGCACCACCACTCCCGGCTAGATCTAACAGTTTTCTTGTGGCATCTTTAAAGTCTTTAACATCTTTAAGTCTTCATGGATAAAATCGTATCATCTGCAAGTAAGGATACTTTGATTTGACTTCTTCCTTCCCTTGTATCCCTTTTATTTCCTTCTAAGAACTCAATCGCTGTTGTGAATAAGCAAGGAGAAAGTGGAAACCATTGTCTTATTTCAAATTTCAGTGGAATGCTGAGTTTTTCTCCCTTTATTATAGTGGTGGAGTAGATTCGTTATATATAGCCTTTATTATGTTGTGATCCTCTATTCCTAGTTTCTTCAGGGTTTTAGTCCCAAAGTGATGTTACTTTTCTCAAGAGCCTTTTCTGCAGTTATTGAAATGATCATGTGATTTGTGGCCTTGAGTCTATTTGTGTGATGAATTTCTTTCTTTTTTTTAAAATATTTTATTACTTATTTATTTATTTGAGAGAGAGAAATAGAGAAATAGGCAGGTAGAGAGAGAAAGAATGAGCGCGCCAGGGCCTCCAGCCACTGCAAACGAACTCCAGATGCGTGTGCCCCTTGTGCATCTGGCTTACGTGGGTCTTGGAGAATCAGCTTCGAACCGCGGTCCTTAGGCTTCACAGGCAAACGTTTAACCACTACGCCATCTCTCCAACCCATTGTGTGATGAATTTCTTGTATTGATTTACATATGTTGAACTGTCCCTGGTTAGTTTGGTTTGTACATATTTTCAAAGATTCAACTCTTTGTTTCCTTGAGTCTTTGTATTTTCTTTAACTCTATTTCATTAATTTCATCACTAATCTTAATTATTTCTGTCCATCTATTGTTGATTTTGGATTTGGTTTTTGTTTTCTCAAGGCCCTAAGGTGCAACATTAAGTTATTTATTTGAATTTTCTGACTTTATTTTATTTTGGAGGTAAGGTTTCACTCTAACCCAGGCTGACCTGGAATTCACTCTGTAGTTTAGGTTGACCTCAAACTGACAGTGATCCTTTTACCTCAGCTTCTTCTTCTTCTTCTTCTTCTTTTTCCCCCCTGAGGTAGGGTCTCACTCTAGCCCAGGCTGACCTGGAACTCACTATGTAGTCTCAGGTGGCCTCAAATTCACAGTGATCCTCCTACCTCTGCCCCCAGTGCTTGGATTAAAGGTGTGAGCCACCATACCCAGTTTAAAAAGTCTCTGATTTTTTAAAATATAGACACTTGTAGCTATAAACTTCCCTTTTAGGACTGTTTTCAATGTATTCCATAGGTTTTGGTATTCTTTGTTTTCATTTTTATTCTATTCTAGGATTGTTTGGGTTTTCTTCTTGAGTTTTTTCAATGACTCATTTACCATTCAGTAGTGCATTGTTTAATCTCCGAGTTTGTGCATGTTCTATCATTTCTCTTTTTTTATATTTTATTTTTATTTTATTTACTTATTTATTTGCAAGCAGAGACAGATAGAGAGAGAATGGGCGCACCAGGGCCTCTAGCCACTGCAAATGAATTCCAGATGCATGCTCTTCCTTGTGCATTTGGCTTACGTGGACACTGGGGAATTGAACCTGGGTCCTTTGGCTTTGCAGGCAAGTGCCCTAACCGCTAAGCCATCTCTCCAGCCCTATTGTTTCTCTTTTTATTGCTTTCTGCTTTAATTCCATTGTAATCTGATAGAATGAATACAAGAAATTATTTCCATTTTCTTGTATGATCTGTTTTGGAGAAAATTCCATGGGCTGCTGAGAAGAATGTGTATTTTGTAGTGTCTCAGTGTGGCCTCAAACTCACAGCGATCCTCCTACCTCTGCCTCCCAAGTGCTGAGATTAAAGGCGTGAACCACCATGCCCAGCTTGGATGGAATATTCTGTTAGATTCTTCTGATCTATGGTATCATTTATCTCAGATGTTTCTGTATTAATTTATCTTAAATTTTTATTTATTTATTGCTTTGCACATGTGTGTGTGCACACATGCATGTGTGACAGGATTTCTTGCCATTGTACATAATGCCCACTGGCTTTACAAGGGTATCTGGGGAATTGAACCTGGGTCAACTGGCAGGCTTTGCAAGCAAGTGCCTTTAACTGCTGAGCCATTTCCTCAGCCCCGCCTTTTCTTATAAAGTTATTAATACTCCACAACAGCCCCACCCTCATAACTCATCTAATCCCAAAGGCCCCACCTCCAAATTTCATTAAGATAGGTATTTGGGAATTAAGGTTTTAACATCTAAATCGTGGGCAACACCTACAACCATTGCACATGCCAGGGAGCTTAAGCTCTGCCTCCTGGGTCCCTCCTTCCTTGAGCGACCCAAGCCTGCTCATTTGCAAGGGCCCCGCCTGCCCTTGGGAGGTTGTGTGAGGACAGCCTCCTTCAGTGACCCTCCCCAGGCACCATGCTCTCCTCCAGGGGAAGCAGCCAGCTTAGCCAAGGAAGGTGTTTCTCTCTTGGGACCGTGGCTGGAACTTGCCATAGGTGAGGAGTTTCCTTGGCGCTTAGAAAGACTGGGCCTTTTCTTCTCCAGTTTGAATGTCAAGGCTCGAGGGCAAGAACATAATTAGCAAACTGCATCTGCTCCACCCAGTCCTCTCCAATAGGACAAGGGAAGAGCACTCCTTTCCCACAGAGGCAAAGGAGGAAACCCCAACATTAGGAGGTGGGCGTGGCATTTTCTCCTTCTCATTAGCTCGCCCATGAATGTAAGATTTTTTTTCCTTTGGAGAAGTGGAGATGGTTATGCACCTTGTGACTATGGCCAAACCCACTGAATTATACACCTCGGAAGGGTAGCTTTTATGGTATATGAGTATTTCAATGTATTTTAAACCGAGTTTCCCCTTATTTGCCTTGCACCCTATCACATGTGCCTCTCATGCCTGACCATCCCTGCCTGAGCTAGGCCTCACCATGTCTTCCTCTTGAGTCCATGCCACAGGCACTGGAGGCCTCAGGCAGTCCTGGAGCCCCGGCTACTCAGCCAGGGTAGATTTAAGGAACACATGTGGGCAGGCGCCACCATGTTGGAATGTTTCCTTTCCTGACACCAGAAGGGTCAAGACACAGGGTAGGTGCCAATGAAGAAGGGCTAGATTCCTGGAGCTGAGAATTACTGAAGAATATCCCTGAGGCGATTTCAAATGAGAGAACAGAAATGATTGTTCTTACAATGTGATTAGGATAGAATGACATTTGATTTAAAAAAAAAGTTCAGATGTCTTTATTTTTTAAGTATTTTATTTATTTGTGAGAGTGTGAGAAAGAGGCAGACATAGATAGATAGATAGATAGATAGATAGATAGATAGATAGATAGATGATAGATAGATAGATAGATAGAAAGAAAGAAATGGGTGCACCAGGGCCTCTAGCCACTGTAATTCCAGACTCACACGCCACTTTGTCTGTGTGGCTTATGAGGAGTCGAACCATGGGTCGTTAGGCTTCACAGGCAAGCCCCTTAACCGCTGAGCCATTTCTCCAGCCCCTGAAGTGCATTTTCTTAAACATTTGTGGATAGTATTTAATCTGTGGCATCTTGCTATTTAGGTTTAGAAAGCCCAAACAGCCTTAAGCTAAAAAAGTGGCTAGTGTAAATGAGATCAGTTATGGTTTGATCCCGGGCATCAAAAGGACAATTAGGTTTGAGTTTCTTTTTCTACATTTCTTAGCTCTATTTTCAGTGTTCAGCTTTTACTTTGAGGATGAACCGTCTCCTCTCCCAGAAACCTCCATTTCCTTCTGCTGAGCCCCGCCTCTGAAAAGGTCTCATTTTCTTTTAATATTGCTACCGTGAACTCCAAGCTTCAGCATATTTAACTCCCAGGATTTAAGAGCACGATCTCTGGAGATTTGAGGATTTGTACTCACACCCAGCATCTACTGCTTCCTAACTGTGTGGCCTCAGGCAATCCATTTGACCCAGCTGGGTCTCAGATGCTGGGAGGGTTAGCAGTGTTAGGATATGGAGGTAGCTTGTACATGGGGTCCTCCTCCTCCATCCTCTTCCTCCATTTCCCCCACCTCTCTCTCCCTGCCACTCCCTCTCCTACTTCCTGTGTACAGCCAGCAGACGTGACAAGACATTCAAACAGGAATGTGGCTCACCCTTGCTTCTCACTCAAGTCCTCAGGTGATCTGCCCAGAGCCCGCCACTTATAAGTGTACCAAGAGGTGGCTTATGATATTTTATCTAAACATAGCATGCTGTGCTGGTGTACCGCACACTTCTGTAAGCCTAGTACTTGAGAAGCTAAGACAGGAAGGAAGTCCAGGTTCAAGGCCAGCCTGGGCCACTTGGCTAGTTCAGGCCAGTTGCATAGCAAAACTGTCTCTCAACCAATAAACAACAAAAAAGTTAGCATGCCGCATACATGTTTCAGTGCTATGCTTTTCTAACTTCCTCTCTCCCTTCCTTCCTTCTTTACTTCCCTCCCTCCCTTCTCTTCCCTTCCTTCTCTTCCCTCCCTCCTTTTTCTCCTTCCCTTCCCTTCCCTTCCCTTCCCTTCCCTTCCCTTCCCTTCCCTTCCCTTCCCTTCCCTTCCCTTCCCTTCCCTTCCCTTCCCTTCCCTTCCCTTCCCTTCCCTTCCCTTCCCTTCCCTTCCCTTCCCTTCCCTTCCCTTCCTTCCTTCCTTCCTTCCTTCCTTCCTTCCTTCCTTCCTTCATTCCTTCTTTGTTGCTTTTTGTTTTTGAGACAAGATCCCACACAGTTCAGGCTAATTGTAGTTACCTTCTCCTTGCTGAGACAAAGTGCCCCACCAGAAGCAGCTGATGGGAGTAAAGTGTTTTTTTAATTTTAATTTTTATTTTTCTTATTTTGGCTTACAGTCTCTCAGGGAAGTGTCATGATGGCCGGCAACAGCATGGCATGAGCAGATTCTGGATGTCACCTCTGCCACAGCAGGCAGAAAACAGCAGCAGGAGAGTGAGCTGAACTCTGGCTGTAACACCCCCAAGCCCGCCCCCCCCCCAACAACATGCCTCCTCCAGCAAGAGTGCACCTTCCAAATTGCCATCAGCTGGGCACCAAGCCTTCCGAACACACGAGTTTTTGAGGCACATCTGATTCTAACCACCACACTAGCCTAGAGCTCACCACGTGCCTTAGGTTGATTTCCGTTTACAATCCTCTTGCCTCCACTCCCAAGTGCTGGGGTTACAGACATGCCACCATGCTCAGTTACACTTGTCTTTGAAGTGGTATCCCTACAGTTGTGTAATATTCCTTCAGTAGATATGAGTAGCTAAGGATGTAAGAGAAAAAAATAGGCAGGGGCTGGAGAGATTGCTCAGTGGTCAAGGCACTTGCTTGCAAAGCCTAAAGGCCTAGGTTCAATTCTCCAGTACCCATGTAAAGCAAGATGCACAAAGTGGCACCTGAGTCTGAAGTGGCAAGTGGACTGATGCACTCATTCTTTCTCTTAATCTCTCTGCTTGCAAATAAATGAATCAAAATATTTTTAAAAAGATATTATTCAGGATTGCATTGAATCTATAAATTGGTTTAATGAGAAATAATGCATTTATGATATTGAGACATTTTTGTGAAGAAAATGGCCTTTCTCTTTATTTATTTGGTTCTTCCTTAATGTTTTTCAATGAAGATTTTTAATTTTTTTTCCTCATAACTTGATAAACTTCTTTTGAAAATTTATCTTTCTGGTTCATTGTGACTAGATGAGTCTTTAAACATGTTGGGTGTGGTGGTGCACACCTTTCATCCAGCACTAGGGAGGCAGAGGTAGGAGGATCACCATGAGTTGGAGGCCAGCCTGAGACTACATAGTGAATTCCAGGTCAGCCTGGGCTACAGTGAGACCTTACCTTAAAAGATCAAAAAAATAAATAAATAAATAAAATAAAATAAAAATAAAAATGTAAAATGTGGAGCAATCTTTCTAAGCTCTCTTGACATTTTCCTAATTTATCTATGCATTATTTGGAGTTTCTATATAGATTGTTTGTGAACAATGGAACTTTTTTTAAGCTTATTTTTTTTCTTTGCCTTGTTTTATTTCTCTGGCTAGACCATCCAGTATTGTATGAAAGATGGTGGGGGGCAGACGTACTCCTGCCCTGATAAAGGGGATGTAATCATGGTGTGCTGTAAATTGTTGGAGGATATTATTTCTGAAATTAAGAAAGTTGGGACTGGCTGGGCATGGTGGCACACGCCTTCAATTCCAGCACTCCAGAGGCAAAAGTAAGAGGATCACCATGAGTTTGAGGCCAGCCTGGGACTACAGAGAGGGACCCTACCTCAAAGAAAAAAAACAGCAGCAACAAAAAAGAAAGTTGGAACTTGTGGCATAGGCCTGTAATCCCAGCTACTTGAGAGACTGAGGCAGGGAGATTCTAAACTTAAAGCCTGCCTGGGCAACTTAATGAAATTCTATCTCAAAACAAAAGAAAGTCAAAAGAGGGCTGGGTAATATTGCTCAGTGGTAGAGCAATGGACTAACATGTGTTCATTCTTAGAATGAATAAATAAATAAATAAATAAATAAATAAATAAATAAATAAGATTCTGTAAGCCTTTAGCTAAGGTAACCAAAAGAAAGGGGGGGGGTGGCTGGAGAGATGGCTCAGTGGTTAAAGGTATTTGCTTACAAAGCCTGACAGCCCAGGTTTGATTCCCCAGTACCCATGTAAAGCCAGATACACAAAGTAGTACATACATCTGGAGTTTGTCTACAGTGGCAAGTGGCCTTGGCACGCCCATTTTCTCCTTCCCTCCCATCCTCTCTCCTTGCAAATAAATAAAAACTTTCAAAAGGAGAGATAAGGCCTGGAGAGATGGCTGAGCAGTCAAAGAGCTTGCCTGAGAAGCCTCAGGACCTATGTTTGACTCCCCAGAACCCACATAAGCCAGACACACAAGGTGACCCATGGGCACAAGGTCACATATGCACACAAGGTCACGTATGCACACAAGGTGGCACACACATCTGGAGTTTGATTGCAGTGGCTGGAGGCCCTGGTGCACCAATTCTCTCTCTCTCTCTTTCTCCCTCTCTCTGTCATTAACAAAAAAGAAAAAAGGGGCCAGACGTGGTGGCGCACGCCTTTAATCCTAGCCCTCAGGAGGCAGAGGTAGGAGGATTGCTGTGAGTTTGAGGCCAGCCTGAGACTACATAGTAAATTCCAGGTCAGCCTGGACTAGAGTGAGACCCTGCTTCAAAAAACCAAAAAAGGCTAGAGGAATGGCTTAGCAGTTAAGGCGTTTGCCTGCAAAGCCAAAGGACCCAGGTTCAATTCCCTAGAACCCTTGTTAGCCAGATGCACAAGGTGGCACATGCATCTGGGGTTGTTTGCAGTGGCTGGAGGCCCTGGTGCGACCATTCTCTCTTTCTCTCTCTGCCTCTTTCTCTCTCTGTCTGTTGCTCTCAAATAAATAAATAAAAGTAAACAATAAAAAAGAGAAAATACTTACAAATTGAATTAAGGAATACATTTCAGATGATACACAGTGACCAACATGCTTTTATCCCATGGATATGAGAGGGTGTCAGGTAGTCAGGCAGCTCTTTTAGGCAGTTAGAGTGACCCCTGAAAGTAAGAGGCAGGACTGTACTTGCTTGAATTCTTATCTCTTACCTAGACCTGTTTTTTTTCCACAAACAACCTGGGCCCCTCTTTCCTAGGATTTAAACATTGTGTTTGGTCAAGTTCAGCCCCTGGAACTTGGTGTCACGGCTAGCCTCTTCCCGAGACAGCCCCTAGCCCTAACAGCTGGTTCACCTGTCCCTCTGGTTCACCTGAGCCAGAAGGTAGGGCCCACCATTGTAAGGTTATAAATATGTTTGCAAGAGAAGGGCACCCTCTCTAAGCTGCCTGACCTCTCCTGAACTTCCACCTGTTGGTGACTTCCTAAGGGACAGCCCCCCCCTTAGCCCTTACTTTTTACATGCCTCTTTATCCCCTCCTACTCCCCACATGGCAGGGGCCCTTTGAACTTTTCTTTTCTTTTCTTTTCTTTTCTTTTCTTTTCTTTTCTTTTCTTTTCTTTTCTTTTTCTTCTCTTCTCTTTTCTTTTCTTTTCTTTTCTTTTCTTTTCTTTTCTTTTCTTTTCGCTCCTCCAAGGTTTTCCCAGGCCCTCCATGTGGGATCTTTAAGCACATGGGCACCTTTCCTTGGCTCTATACTTTCCTCAATAAATATAATAATTTAATAATTATCCTTCTCAGCCTTATTTTATTCAATTCTTTGATTAAAATTAGGCACGAGGGCTGGAGAGATGGCTTAGTGGTTAAGGCATTTGCCTGCAAAGCCAAAGGACCCAGTTTTGATTCCCCAGGACCCACATAAGCCAGATGCACAAGGTGGTGCATGCATCTGGAGTTTGTTTGCAGTGCTGGAGGCCCTGGTGTGCCCATTCTCTCTCTCTCTCTCTCTCTCTCTCTCTCTCTCAGATGAACAAATAAATAAATAAAATATTTAAAAACTTAGACATGGATAGGGTTTAGGGTTCAAGGGCTTTTCTGAACCTCAAGCACCCCATTCCATATATAGATTGGTTCAGCAAATACAAACCAGTAATGCAGCACAATGCATAAATAGAATTAAAGACAGAAGTCACATGATCATCTCAACAGATGCAGAAAAGGCCTTTGATAAAGTTCAGTATCCCTTTGTGATAAAAACTTCAAAGAGGGGCTGGAGGGATGGCTTAGTGGTTTTAAGGGTCTTGCCTGCAAAGCCAAAGGACCCAGGTTTGATTTCACAGGACCCAGTTAGCCAGATGCATAAGGGGTGCACACATTTGGAGTTCATTTGCGGTGGCTGGTGGCCCTGGTGCATCCATTCTCTCTATCTCTCTCCCTCTTTCTCTGTCAAATAAATAAATAAATAAATAAAAATAAAATATTTAAAAAAAACTTCAAACAGGTCTGGAGAGATGGCTCAGTGGTTAAGATGCTTGTCTGCAATGCCTAAGGACCCAGGCTTGACTCCCTAGTACCCACATAAAGCCAGATGCACAAAGTGGCTCATGCACCTGGAGTTTGCAGTGGCTATAGGCCCTGGCACACCCATTCTCTCCCTCCCCCCATCTCTGTGTCAAATAGATAAATAAATAAAATGTTTTTTAAAAACTTCAAAGAAACCAGGTATAGAAAGAACATACCTCAACATAATAAAGATTTTGTATGGCACACCTATATCCAACATTATACTAAATGGGAAAAGTGAGATCATTTCCTGTAAAAATCAAGAATAAGAGTGCCAACTATCATTGCTATTGGTCAATATAATGCTTGAAGTTTTAGCTGAAGCAATAAAACAAGAGAAATAAATAAAAGGGATAAAAATAGGAAAAAAAAAAAAGGTACAAGTATCCCTATTTGCAGATGACATGATACTGTTCTTTTTTGTCTTTTTTTTCTTTTAAAGAACTCCAGACACTTGCATCACCTTGTGCATGTGGCTTTATGTGAGTACTGGGGAAACAAACCTGGGTCCTTTGGCTTTGTTGGCAAGCACCTTAGCTGCTAAGCCATCTCTCCATCCCTGATACTATTGTTATAAGACTGTGAAAGCTCCACAATGAAACTTAGATTTGGTCAGCAAAGTACCAGATTTCAAACTCAAGATACAAACATCTGTAACCTTTCTTTCTTTTTTTTTTAAATGTTTTCTTTCATTAAAAAAATTTATTGCTGGGCATGGTGGCACACACCTTTAATCCCAGCACTCGGGAGACAGAGATAGGAGGATCGCCATAAATTTGAGGCCAGCCTGAGACTACATAGCGAATTCCAGGTCAGCCTGAGCTAGAGTAAGACCCTACCTTGAAAAAACACAAAAAAATTATTTTATTTTATTTTATTTTTTTGTTTTTTGAGGTAGGGTTTCACTCTAGCTCCAGGCTGACCTGGAATTCACTCTGTAGTCTCAGGGTGGCCTTGAACTCATGGCGATCCTCCTACCTCTGCCTCCCGAATGCTGGGATTAAAGGCGTGCGCCACCACGCCCGGCTTAAAATATTTTTTTAAAATTTATTTTATTTATGAGAGAGAAAGAGAGAAACTGAGATAGAGAAAGAAAGAATGGGCATGCCAGAGCCTTCAGCCACTGCAAAGGAACTGCAGAAACATATGTCACCTTGTGCATTTGGCTTATGTTGGTCCTAGGGAATCAAACCCAGGTCCTCTGGCTTTGCAGGCAAATGCTTTCTTTAGCCATTCTCTCTGGCCCCCAACCTTTCTTTTTAAAATTATTTTATTTTTTTAGAGAGAATAAGACACACAGAGAGAATTGGCATGCCAGGGCCTCAGCCACTGAAATTGAACTTCAGACACTTGTGCCACTGAGTGGGCATGTGCGACCTTATGTTTGCCTCACTGTGCGTCTGGCTTATGTGGGCTCTGGAGAGTCAATCATGGGTTCTTAGACTTTGCAAGCATGCGCCATAACTGCTAAGCCATCTCTCCAGCCCCCTGTAACCTTTCTTTATGTTGTTAATGAACTTGCCAAGAAAGAAATCAGGAGACCAACCCTCTTCACAATAGTTTAAAAAAAAATTACCACACAAGGCAGTGAAAGACCTCTGTAATGAAAACTTCACGACACTGAAGAAATCAAAGAATAGACTAGAAAATGAAAAGAGCTCTCATGCTCGTGGGATGGCAGGATTCATGTTGTGAAAATGGCTACATTACCAACAGCTACCCGTCAACTCAGTGCCATCCCCATCAAAATTCCAGAGGTCATCTCCACAGAACTAGTGAAAACAATCCTAGAAGTTCATATTGAAGAACAAACAAGTCTCTGGATAACCAAAGCAATTCTAAACAGAAGAGCATTGCTGGAGGTGTTATGATACCTCCAAATTGTATTCCCTTATAACATACCAATCATATTTACATGTAATAATAACATCTCAAATTATATTACAGTGCCATAGTGACAAAGACTCTATGAGATGAACACACAACCAGATATGAAACCAACGGACTAGAATAGAGGATCCCGAAATAAACCCATACTGCTGTGGCCACCTCATTTTTGTCAGAGGTGTCAAACACATCCATTGGAAGAAGACAGCTTTTTAAACATGTCAACAAATGGCTCTGGGAAAATACCAAAACAACAAAACAAAACAAAACAAAACCCTCAACAAATTACCCAGTATATAAATGGGCTAATGAACTGACCAGGCTGCTCTTAAAAGATAAGAGTACAAATGGCCAATAAATAGTTGAAAAAGCATCCAACATTCTTAGCCATCAGGAAAATACAAACTAAAACTGCTTTGAGATTTCATCACCCCAGTCAGAATGGTGATCATCACAGAAGCAAATGACAGCGGATGATGGTAAAGATATGGGGAGGGAGGACCCCTATTCACTGCTTGGTGGGGATGTAAACTTGTGCAGCCTGTATGGAAATCAGTGTGGAGGTTCCTAAAAAATAAAGAAGCTACGGGGCTGGAGAGATGGCTTAGAGGTTAAGATGCTTGCTTAGAAAAGCTAACGACCAGAGTTTGATTCCCCAGTGTCCACGTAAAGCCAGATGTACAGGGTAGCGCATACATCTGGAGTTTGTTTTGCAGTGGCTAGAGGTGACCCTGATGTGCCCATTCTCTCTGTCTGTCTCTCTTCTCTCCATCTCTCTCTCTGCTTGCAAATAAATAAGTAAATAAATAGTATTTTTTTTAAAGCTGTATATTCTTGGGTATAAACCAGACGGATTCTAAGTCATTATACCACAGAGATAGTTGTAGGTCCATGTTGATTGCTGTTCTGTCCACAATAGCTATCAAATGGAACCAGCCTAGATGTCCATCAACAGATGAATGGACACGGAGAGTGTTGCCTGGGAAGATGGCTCAGCGGTTAAAGGTACTTGCTTGCAAAGCTTGACAGCCAGATGCACAAAGTGGCGCATGTATCTGAGTTTGTTTGCAGCTACAAGAGGTCCTGGTGTGCCCATATTCTTCCTCACCCCTCTCTCCTTGCCGACAAATTAAAATGTTTTAAAAAATATGGCACATCTATGCAAATGGAATCTTATGAGACTGAAATGAAATCAATTGAATTGAAATGAAATTTAAAATGACATTTGCAGGAAAATGGATGGAACTGGATATCCTTATCATTCTTCCCCTTCCTCACTGCCTCTTTTCTCCCCCTCCCTTCTTCCATTCTTCCTTTTTTCCTTTCTTCTGAGACAGGGTCTCATGTAGCCTAAAGCTAGCCTCAAACTCGCTATGTAGCTGAGAATGACCTTAAACTTCTACTTTTCCGGAGTGCTAGCATTACAGGTATGCCTGTAAAATGTTTTTTTGTTTGTTTGTTTGTTTGTTTGTTTGTTTGTTTGTTTTGACGTATCACTATTTCTTAGATTAGTAAAACATTTTTAAAAATTTATTAGAGAGCCAGGCATGGTGGCGCACGCCTTTAATTCCAACATTCAGGAGGCAGAGGTGGGAGGATTGCCGTGAGTTTAAGGCCACCCTGAGCCTACAGAGTGAATTCCAGGTTAGCTTGGGCTAGAGCGAGACCCTACCTCAAAAAAACAACAAAGAAATTATTAGAGAAAGAAAGAGAGAGAGAGAGAGAGAGAGAGAGAGAGAGAGAAAATAGGTATACAAGGGCCTCTAGCCACTGCAAATAAATTCCAGATGCATGTGCCACCTTGTGCATTTGGCTTAAGGGAATTCTGGGGAATTGAACCTGTGTCTTTAGTTTTCACAGGCAAACACCTTAATCACTAAGTTCTAGCCCCTAGTACATTTTTTAATATATTTGTTTTTAATATTCTAATTGGTTGCTCCAGCAGATAGAAAGTTAATTAATATCTCTCCCTACTGGACAATGATACCATCTTCCAATCACTGGCTCCTAAGATATGTAATTTTGATTAGTATCCTATCCCCAAACATGGTACTGTCTTTTAAAAAAATTATTATTTTTCCGGACATGGTGGCACACACCTTTAATCCCAGTGCTCAGGAGGCAGAGGTAGGAGGACTGCTGTAAGTTCATGGCCACCCTGAGACTACAAAGTGAATTCCAGGTCAGCCTAGGCTAGATGGAGACCTTACCTTGAAAAACACGCCCCTCCCCAGAAAAAAAATTTATTTGCAAGGGATCAAAAGAGAGATGGAAAGGGGTGGGCCATGGCCTCCTGCTGCTGCAAACGAACTCCAGCTGCATGTGCCACTTTGTGCATTGGCTTTATGTGGATACTGGGGAATCAAACTCTGGTAGTTAGGCTTTGTAGGCAAGCACCTAAACTGCCAGGCCATCTCTCTAGCCCAATACTGTCTTTCAAAATACTCTATGTTAAGATTTAGCCCATGTATACTATTCCAATACCCATGTTAAAAAATTTCCTTTGCGGGCTGGAGAGATGGCTTAGCAGTTAAGGTATTTGCCTACAAAGCTAAAGGATCCTGGTTTGACTCGCCAGGACCCACATAAGCCAGATGCACAAGGGGGCGCTTGCATCTGGAGTTCGTTTGCAGTGGCTGGAGGCCCTGGTATGTCCATTCTCTCTCTCTCAAGTAAATAAATAAATATTTTTTAAAAATTTCATTTGAGATAATTATCCCCTCACCAATTCTGTTGATAGTTTACTTTTCTCTCAATTCTTATGTCTAAAAGTATATGCATTTTCCTTTAATCCCAGCACTCGGTAGGCAGAGGCAGGAGGATCGCCGAGAGTTCGAGGCCACCCTGAGACTACATAGTGAATTCCAGGTCAGCCTGAGCCAGAGTGAGACCCCACCTCGAAAAAAAAAAAAAAAAAAAAAAAAAAAAGTATATGCATTTTCCTGTCTGTCTATATTTAGAATGAGTTGATTGATCACAGAATATAGTTTGGTATTACACGAAAAGTTAAATCAACAATCAATGTTCTCACCCTTTAATTTGGTTTTATTGAGACATAATGCACAAATTACCATGACACAATTTGATACGTGAAGACCAGACGTTTTTCATGCCCTTTGTAATCTCATCTTCCTAACTTCCCCCTTACCCACCATCCCACAGGCCACCGCTGATCTGTTTTCTGTCACTATAGACTCGTCTGAATTTTCTGAAATTTTATATAAGTTAAATCATATCAAATATACTCCTTTTTATCTGACCTTTTTCATGCATGTGAATTATTTTTAAATTCATCCATGCTGTTTCATATCAATGGTAAATTTCTTTTATTACTGAGCTATATTTGTGATATACATACAGCTTATACATTGGGGGACATTTTGGTTGTTTCTTGATTTTGGGTAGTATGAATAAAGATGCTATGAACATTTTATGCACCAGGTTTTTTTTAATGGAAATGTGCTTTTATTTCTCTTGAATGAATATCTACAAGTAGGATGGCTGGATCATATGGTAGATCATATGCTGTATCTGTGCTTAATATTTTCAGAAATTGCCAACTGTTTTTCAAATGAGCTACACCATTTTACATACCCACCAGGAGTATATGAGTAGCTCCAAGTCATTGCAAACTCTCAATCTCGCTTTTAAATTTTATTTATTTGAGAGGAGAAAGAGAGAGAGAACGAGGCAAATAGAGAGACAGAGAGAATGGGCACTCCTGGGCCTCTAGCCACTGCAAATGAACACCAGATGTATGCGCCACCTGTGCATCTGGCTTACGTGGGTACTGGGGAATCAAACCCAACTCCTTAGGCTTCGCAGGCAAGTGCTTTAACCTTTAAGCCATCTCTCTGGCCCCACAAACTCTTAATATAGCCAGTAAAGTTTAACTATATTAATAGATGTGTAGTCTTGAATATATCATGGTGGTTTTAATTTGTATTTCCTTAATGACAAAAAGGTTTATGTATCTTTCATTTGCTTGTTTGACATCAATATCATTGTTTGGCTCCAAGGAAGGGTCTTGTTGTAGCCAAGGCTGACCTGGAGTTCACTACGTACACTCAAGCCGGCCTCAAACTCACAGTGATCCTCCAACCTCGCTCTTCCAAGTGCTGGAATTAAAGGCATGCACCACCATGCCCAACTCTGTTACTTTTATTTTTATTTTTATTTTTTTTTTGGTTTTTCAAAGTAGGGTCTCACTCTAGCCCAGGCTGACCTGGAATTTACTCTGTAGTCTCAGGGTGGCCTTGAACTCATGGTGATCCTCCCACCTCTGCCTCCCGAGTGCTGGGATTAAAGGCATGTGCCACCAAGCTTTTTTTTTTTTTTTTAAACTAAGGATATGTAATTATTTTAGCACCATTGATTTAAAAAATTATCTCCACAGACTTTCTCTGTATCCTTATCAAGACTCAGTTATGCTTATATATTTTTGTCTATTTTGGACTCATTGTATTTATTTATTTTTTGTTTTATCAAAGTAGGGTCTCATTCTAGCCCTGGAGTTCACTATGTAGTCTCAGGGTAGCCTCAAGCTCATGGTGATCCTCCTACCTCTGCTTCCCAAGTGCTGGGATTAAAGGCATGCACCCTGTGTGTGGCTGTGTGGGTATGGGTGCGTGTGTCCCAGTGAACACACATGTAGGTCAGAGTTTTTGAACATGGAACTAATTTATAATCCTAGAATTAAAACTCATTTTCTTTTATTACTTTTGTTTGTTTTTGGAGACAGCAGGATCTTACCATGTAGCCCAATCTGTCCTTGAACTTGTGATCCTCCAGACTCAGACACCCAAGTTCTAGAATGACAGGAATACGGCATCATATCAGGCTTAAACTCCTTTCAAAATATTGGTGGGTTATCTATGTTAAAACCTTGTTTATAATTTTTGCATCTGTGGGCACGAAATATACTAGTTTATGACTTCTTGTAACTTCTTTATTTGGTTTTGGTATTAAGGGATGCTGGCTTCATAGAATGACTTGAAAAGCATCATTCCTTTCAATATTCAATTTTTTAAGAAAAAAATTTATTTATTTATTTTGAAGCACACACAGGGCGGGTGGCACATGAGGCCCTCCAGCAGCTGCAAACAAATTCCAAATGCATGCGCCACTTTGTACATCTGGCTTTATGTGGGTACTGGGGAATCGAACCTAGATTGTCGGGCTTGCAGGCAAATGCCTTAACTGCTGAGCCATCTCTCCAGCCCTCTTTCAATATTCTAGATGTGTTTGATGAACAATATTGCTTATTACATAATTATTTAGTAGTATTGACTGATATGGTTATCAGATCTGAGGGTTTTGTTTCTGGGATGACCTTTAACTTCAAATTCATTTTCTTTAAAAAGTTTAGTGACATGGTCTATAGTGATATCATTTATTATTTCTCATAGTGACAATTCAACTACTATATTCCTGTTTTCTGATCAGATAAATTAGAAGTTAAAGTTGTATTGGTTGTTTCTCGAGCTTTTGGGTTAATTGATGTTTCTATTATCTTTTCTGTTTTATATTTGCTTCATTTTGGTTGAAATTTTCATCATTTTCTTTCCTCTGCTGCCTTTATTTTCTACTTTCTTAAGGTAGAATTTGAGATCATTAATGTGAAAACTCCTTTCTTCTCTAATATAAGCATTTAGTGCTATAAATTTCCTTATAAGTACTGATTTAGTGGTAGCCCACAAATTTTGATGGGTTTTTGCTTTCGTTTAGTTTGAAATGCTTATAGCTTCCCTTTTGTTTTTTTCTCTTTGACCCTTCAATTATTTAGAAGTGTGTTATTTAGTTTCAAATATTTGTGGGTTTTCAGTGATCTCTCTGTTATTAATTTATAATTTGATTTCACTGTGGGCAGAGAATAGGCTTTATAAGAGCAGACTCCTTTTAAGTATATTGAGACTTGTTTTATGGCCCAAATGTGGTGTATCTTGGTACAAGTTTCTTGTGCATTTGAAAAGAATGTGTATTCTGCTGTTGTTGGGTGGAGTGCTCTTTACATGCCAATTAGGTCAAGCTGGTTAATAGTTTTGTTCAAGTCTTCTATGTCCTTACTGATTTTGTCTCTCTATGTATTCTATCTACTCCTGAGAGAAGGATGTTGACATCTTTGAACAAAGCTTCTTATTGGAGCTCAGTTTTATTACTTTTGCATCATATGTTTTAAAGCTCTGTTATTACGTGTGCAAACATTTAGTGTTGTTATGTTTTGATGAATTAATCCTCTATCATGATAAAAAAAACCTTCTTTATACCTGGTACTATTTTTATGCTCTGAAATCTATACACTCTAGTTTTTTTTTTTGGGGGGGGGGCAGTTTCCAGGTAGGGTTTTGCTCTAGCCCAGACGATCTTGTAGTCTCAGGATGGCCTCAAACTCATGGCCGTTCTCCTACTTCTTGCTTCTGAGTGCTGGGATTATAGGTGTGTACCACCACGGGTGTGTGCCACCATACCTGGCTCTTTTTTTAAATTAGAATAATGTGATATCTCTCTTTTCATCCTTCTGCTTTCAACTTGCTTTTGTCTTTTTATTTAAAATGCATTCTCCCATAATTGGACTGAAGGCCCTCTCTATGGGAGGGAATACAAACCTGGTACTGAAAAACCTAAGCAAAAGTCTATGGTAGGTGAGGTCATGAGCTTTAGGGGTATAAAACCTGCTCTTGTCTGACTAAATGTATATATTATTCCCACCAAGCTGCCCTGAAAATACTACAATTAATGTTCATATTCACATATTAACGCTACTCTCACTTCTGGTTAAAGAAGCTTCTCTTTTCAGATGGCGATGACCACTGGGATCACCCAAAAGGCAACATAGTGCTGAGAAGAAGGGATGGAAGAGTGCCCAGCACTGAAACACCTCTGTCACACCCTCCAAGGCTCAGGGACCATTGCGAAAGAGGGGGCGGATAGAATGGAAGAGCCAAAGGAAGGGTATGACTTCTTACAATGCAACTGCCCAGACAGAAATTGGCCTCGATATCCATGACCTTGCAGTGCCTAGCAATACCTTCACAAGACCCTCAAGATAGAAGAAAAAGATGATGACATCAAATTAAAAGAGAGAATAATGGAGAGAGGGGGAGGGGATATGATGGAGATTGGAGTTCTAAAGTGGAATGGGGGGAGGGGAGGGAAATATCAGGTGGGTTTTTTTTGTATGTAAGTATAAAAGTTGTCAATAAAAAATAATAATTAAAAAAATAAAAATAAAATGCATTCTCTGCAGGTAAGATACAGTTGAGTGTTTATTCATTTTAAAAATTCTAGTCTGAAAATCTCTGCCCTTTAATTGAGGACTTTACAACACTCACATTTAGTGTAATTATATGGCTAAGTTGAACATTTTGATATATGTTTTTATATTCTTTCCATTTTCTTTGCTTTTTAAATTTCTACCTTCTTTTGGATTGATTTTTTCATTTGTTTTTTCAAGGCAGGGTCTCCTGCTAGTCCAGGCTGACCTGAAACTCACCTGTAGTCCCTGACTGCCTTGAACTCACAGTGATCCTCCTATCTCAGCCTCCTGAGTGCCATGCCACCTAGCCTGGATAGAATTTTTTTTATTTTGAGGCAAGTCCAACTACTGCCCCTCCTTTTTTATGAAAGGGAGAGAGAGAGAGAGAGAATTGGTGTGCCAGGGCCTCCAGCCACGCTAATTGAACTCCAGACACATACACCACCTTGTGTACATGTGTGACCTTGCACGCTTGCATCACCTTGTGCATCTGGCTTACATGGGACCTGGAAAGTAGAAAACGTGTCCTCAGGCTTCACAGGCAAGTGCCTTAACCACTAAGCAATATCTACAGCCCCTGATTTATTTATTTATTTATTTATTTATTTATTTATTTATTTATTTATTTATTTGAGAGAGAGAGAGAGAGAGAGAATGGGTGCACTAGGGTCTCTAGCCACTGCAAACGAACTCCAGACGCATTTATCACCTTATGCATCTGGCTTATGAGGGTCTTGGGGAATCGAACCTGGGTCCTTAGGCTTTGTAGGCAAGTGCCTTAACTGCTAAGCCATCTCTCCAGTCCCCTGAATTTTTTTTAAGATTTATTTTTTTATTAGAGACACAGAGAGAGAGGTAGAGAGAGAGACACAGAAAGAAAGTGAGAATGGGTGTGTCAGGGCCTCCAGCCACTGCAAACAAACTCCAGACACATGCGCCACCATGTGCACCTGGCTTACATGGGATCTGGAGAATCAAACCGGGGTCCTTAGGCTTCACAGGCATGTACCTTAACCACTAAGCTATCTCTCCAGCCCTTGGTTTTTTTTTTTTTAATGATTCTTTTTCATCTTTTTTTGTTTCTAAGCAGAACTCCTTTGTGATTTTAGTGGTTATTTTAGAGTTTATAGTACACATTTTTAACTTATCACAGTCAAGTGATCTTATACCACTCACTCCATACATAGTATAATAAATATCACCATGCCTAATTATCAGTATTTACAATATAATACCACTGCCCCCATAAGGACCTTGCAATAGTATGCTGCAGTAAACATATTATAACATATCGTATATGTGTATAGTATATGTGTGTGTATATACACATACTATAAACTTGTATACTTTATACATTTCATTCACATGATATTTACTGTTGTATTTTTTTTGAGGGAGGAAGAGTTTATTTTGGCTTACAGTTTGAGTGTAAAGCCACTCACCTCATTGTATCTGTAGTGAGGAATCAGAAGAAAGGAAGAGAGATGAGCTATGGAACCTCAAGGTCTACCCCTGGTGATTCACCAATTTGTTGTTGTTGCTACTGTTATATTTCTAATTATACATAATTTATAAACCACTCTACATTATGCTTGTCTAAAGACTAAATTATATGCTAAGGATTCTTCTACTGACCCATTGAGTTTGCCTTCTCTAGAGCTCTTCATGCCTAGATTTGGACTGGCCATCAACTTCTCTTTTCTTCCACTGGAGGAAGAATTTCCTCATATGTTTCCTGAGTCATGGAGTTACAGGTGGTGGATTTCTTCTGCAAAAGCCTGTACCTTGCCTTTGTTTTAGAAAAATATGTTTACTAAGTAGACAATTCCGGATTAACTGATTATTTTTCCTTTCAATACTTGAAGATATTGTCTTTTGTAAATATATATATATATATATTTTCGAGGTAGGATCTCACTGTAGCCCAGGCTAAGCTAGAATTCACTATGTAGTCTCAGTGTGGCCTGGAACTCATGGTGACCCTTGTACCTCTGCCTTCTGAGTGCTGGGATTAAAGTGTGCACCACCACTAGGCTATCTTTTGTATTTTTTTCAGGAAAATTTTTGATGTTATTTTAAATCTTTGTATTTCTGCTTGTAACATGTCTTTTCTTCTATTACTATTTTCTTTAATATATTTTTAAATTTTAATTTATTTTTTATTATTTTACTTATTTGAGAGAAAAAGAGGCAGAGAGAGACAGAGGGAAAGAGAGAGAATGGGCATGCCAGGGCCTTCAGCTACTGTAAACAAACTCTAAGCACATGAGCCACCTTGTGCATCTGTCTTATGTGGATCCTGGGGAATTGAACCTGGGTCCTTTGGCTTTGCAGGCAAGTGCCTTAACCGCTAAGCCATCTCTCCAGCCCATATTTAATATTTTCATAATTTTGACTTTTTCAATTTGATTATTTATTTATTTTTGTTTTTTGAGATAGGGTTTCACTCTAGTCCGGGCTGACCTGGAATTCACTATGTAGTCTCAGGGTGGCCTCTAACTCACAGCGATCCTCCTACCTCTGCCTCCTAAGTGCTGGAATTAAAGGCATGAGCCACCATGCCCAGCTTCTTTTTAAATTCTTTAAAAAATAGTGAATTCCAGGTCAGCCTGAGCTAGAGTGAGACCTTACCTTGAAAAACCAAAAAATAAATAAAAAAATAAATGGAAAGCTGGGTGTGGTGGCGTACACCTTTAATCGCAGCACTCGGGAGGCAGAGGTAGGAGGTTCTCCATGAGTTCAAAGGCCCCCCCGAGACTATATAGTGAATTCCAGGTCAGCCTGAATTAAATTGAAACCCTACCGGGGGGAAAAAAAAAAAAGGACCGCTTCACAAAATTTGTGTGTCGTCCTTGTGCAGGCATCATGCTAATTTCTCTGTATTGTTCCATTTTTAGTATATGTGCTGCCGAAGTGAACACTCTTTTTTAAAAAATTGATTTATTATTTATTTGAAAGAGAGAGAGAAAGAGGTAGATAGATAGAGAAAGAGAGAGAATAGGTGCACCAGGGCCTCCAGCCACTGCAAACGAACTCCAGATGCATGCACTACCTTGTGCATCTGGCTTACGTGGCTCCCTAGGTCCTTTGGCTCTGCAGGCAAGTGCCTTAACTGCTAAGCCATCTCTCCAGCCCCAAATTTGACTCTTTTTGTTTTGTTTTGTTTTAGTTTTGGTTTTTCGAGTTTCACTGTAGCTCAGGCTGACCTGAAATTCACTATGTGGTCTCAGAGTGGCCTCGAACTCACGGCGATCTTCCTACCTCTACCTTCCAAGTGCTAGGATTAAAGGCGTGCACCATCATACCCGGTCGAAATTTGACTCTTTTTTTTTTAAATAAAAATATTTTATTTATTTATTTGAGAGAGAGAGTGACAGACAGACACAATGAAAGAGGCAGACAGAGAGAGAATGGGTATGGGTGTGCCAGGGCCTCCTGCCATCGCAAAGGAATACCAGAAGCATGAGCAACTTTGTGCATCTGGCTTAACTTGGGTACTAGGGAAACTGAACCCAGGCCATCAGGCTTTGAAAGCAAGTACCTTTAACCACTGGGCAATCTCTCCAGACCCAATTTAACTCTGTTTTTTTTAAAAAATATTTTAATTTATTTATTTGAAAGTGAAGTGGGGCATCACATGGTGGGGTGAGCTCTTCTGAGACTGGGTTTTCCTGTAATAACCTATGGGTTCTGGGAGCAGCATTATCCACTCACTCTCTACAGGGTCTCTCTACCCAAATTCTCTTTTTAAAATTATATTTATTTTTATTTTTTAATTTTTTAAAAATTTTATTTATTTATTTTGGTTTTCCTAGGTAGGGTCTCACTCTAGCTCAGGCTGACCTGGGATTCACTATGTAGTCTCAGGGTGGTCTTGAACTCACAGCAATCCTCCTACTTCTGCCTTCCAAGTGCTGGGATTAAAGGTGTGAGCCACCACGTCCGGCTTATATTTATTTTTAATTAGCTAACAAAATGGTAAGTTTCCATATGGTTTGTTTGTCCATTTTGTGTTGATACTGACTCTAGCCTCCGAGAGCAGTTTTATTGCCCTTTTGCTCTTTTTGTCTTGTTTTGTATTTCAAGTTCTCAAGGACCCCACAGTGAATCCCCCAACAGTGACAGAACTCAACCCTTCCCAGTATAACCTTCTGTGGACAGTTGGGCTATACACCAGCGAGCCAGTTGAGAGGAAAGGAGCCACAGTTCTAGAACTCAACGATGTTGAGGTTCCTAAGTTCGATACACACCCTCCTGCCATATCCTCTCCAGCCTGGAAGAGAAAGTTAGGGATGACCCCTGACCCCGGATCCTCCCACAGCCTTTAGTTTGGCTCCTGTGGGTGATTTTTGTTTATTAAGTAGAAAATTTGTATGGGCACCATCATGTGTTAGTACCATCATTTCCCTCCTCCCTGCCCCACTCCACCGAGGGCCCTCTTTACTGGGATTGCTGGTATTCACCATGAGGTTGTGGGTTATGAGATGTGAGAGCAGCCGTCTGTCATTGTGGGGAGGACTATGTCTCTGGGTGTTCCTTCACATCCCGTGGCTCTTAAATTCTTTCCGTCCCGTCTTCCACAAACTTCTCTTAGCCTTGGAGGGTATGCTTTAGGTCTACTTTAGTGTGGAACTCTCAGCAGCTTCGGGATTTCTGCTTTGGTGCGTTTTGAGAATCCCCAGTGTCTGTCTCCATCACCTGCGCAGGTTGTCAGGCTCGCCGGGGAAGCAGCACCCTTGCTCATCTCACAGGTTCCTCTGTGGTTTCACCTGGGCCCTGGCTGATGTGCGAGGGGTGGTTCATCTCCTGACAGGGAGTCAACTGTCTTTTCTTGTCTTATTGATAGATTTAGATTTTGGTTGTCCTCAGTTCTCGCTGCTTTCTGATTTCACCCCTGGAGCTTTAGCGTGATTATGCGTCTCCATCTTGACAGGAAGTCTGGGTGATTTTTAAAATTTATATATTTATTAGAGTCAGAGAGAGAAGGGGGCGGAGAGAGAGAGAAAGAATGGGCACACTAGGGCTTCTGGCCACTGCAAACGATCTCCAGATGCATGTGCCACCATGTGCATCTGGCTTACGTGGGACCTGGAAAATTTAACCTGGGTCCTTAGGCTTCACAGGCATGCACCTTAACCACTAAACCATCTCTCCAGCGTGATTTTTATTTTTTTCTGCCAGAGTCTCTTGTGGGCAAGGCCCATGGAGAAAGCTGGTTGGAAAGGGCGGTAGAGAACTCATTCATTCTGTGGCCCCCTTTGTGAGCATCCATTAGGATCCCCTGGAAGTGAACTGAAAGGATTTCTTGCAGGTCTCAGGGAGACAGTGAAACCCTTGGACCTGGTGTGAAGCACATGTGGCTCTGCCCAGTAAATCAGCCATTAACCATCTCAGAGGTGATGTCCTCACACTCACATTGCACTCATGATCACGGGCACGGTTGGGCTTAGGAGTCTCCCTGGATTCTCACAACAGCACTGCCTTAGCAGGTGGAAAGACTGGGATGGTCCAGTGGGCCTCAGGAATCACCCTACAGACTTGGAGCTCATAGTCTGCCATCTTTTCTCACCCTCATGCTGATGGCCTCATCACATACTTCCCTTCCTCCGATCCTGACTCCTCCGTCCACGCATCATCCCAGTGGCAGTGTAAGAGGCAAGTTTCCCTTTGTCGTGTGCTCTTGAGCAGTTCCCCAGTGTCTTCATGACAAACCTACAAAGTCCTTGGGGGTCTAGTTTCTTTCTAACTCTCCAGCTTCTTTTTACTTCACACTAAACATGGTTCCATCCTTTCACTGGGTCTGATTCTCCCAAGTATATGAGCACAAAGTTCCATTTCTCTGGGACACTCTCACTTCATGCACACACACACACACACACACACACACACACACACACACATGCACCTGCTCATTAGGCCATGGTTGAGTACTGAGTCTGAGTTAAGGATACCTCCCCTGGACGCTGTCCCTCCGAACTGACTTTCATCCCATCTCCTGGCTCACTGTACTGGGCCTGTCCACCACAATGAGATCTCCAGATGGCAAAGCCTGTGTTAACCTTGTTTGTCAATGAGTGTCTAACACCAAGCATTGTGTTTACACATAAATACCCGAGGCTTGTTTTGCTGTATTTTCTGACAGTTGTTGACAGGGTCTATTTAGAAGTATTTACTATTTCTCACGGCCCAGCTCTGGGCTTGGACGGACAGTTGGATGAGGGGTTCCAGAAAGATCAGCAACACTGATGGTTAAGCGCTGGATGTCCCCATAACCATCACTACAGCCCCAAGTATTTAGAGCAGTGTGGTGTCCTTGTTAGCACCCCCACTTTACAGATGAGAAAAGGGAGGCATAGGGAGGTACAGTAACTTGTTCCAAGTCACAAACGCCCGAAGTGATGGCTCTGGGCTTCATCCCGGGCAGTGTGACACTGAAGACTTGCCCCTAACCTCTGAACAACAGCAACACCGGCCTTTGGAAGTTTCCAGGCTTCTTGAGACTAGATGGAGACTCCAGTATGAGATCTTGAATGTCAGAAAGCCAGAAGAGGCAATGTGGCTTCTTAAGGACCCTGGGCAAATGATGACTTCCAGGAAGGGAATGCAGGGCTCTGGGAGTGGTCTTGGCTACTCAAGGTGTGACAGTTTGAATCAGACGCCCCCCCATAAACTCATGTGTCTGAATGTGTGACCCTGGCAGCTGAGAGCAATTTGGGAGACAGAACCTTGCTGGGGATGGACTTTGAGGTTTATAGTGCTAGTCAGCTCACTCTCCCGCTACATTTTCCCCCTGCTGTCCAGCTCCGCTCATGCCCTGTTTCCCCTGCCATCATGGAGTTTCATCTCGAGATTGTAAACCAAAAATAAGAAACTTTCCTCCCATCTGATGCTTCTGGTCACGTGTTCCCAGCTACAAGTATCTAACCATAACACCAGGTCCCTGGAGGAGAGCTCCCAGCTCCATCTTCCAGCACCCTGTGACCTTGGGGCAGGAGATGATACTGAAGCGGGCTAGAGACCCTGGCCAGGGCCTCCGGAAAGTCCTGGTAGAAAACAGATCAGCTAAATGTCAGAGTTTAGGGTCCCAGCCAGGCCTGGCTGCTATATATTGAATTCTGTGCTCTTTCCCTGGAAGGCAGCTCAGGCGGAGGTCCACCCCAGCTTTCTGGGATAGCTAGCGCAAAGGTACACCCCCACCCCACCCCCAGCCTGGGAGCAGAAGTGGGTGCGGAGGCGGCCAGGTCAGGGTGGGGCAGTCCAGTCTGTGTGGGGCAGCAGGCAGCTGGGCCACCCGGACACCTCTGACAGGCAATTTCCAATTTCCTATGGAATGAAAGTGTCAAAGCAGAGGCCGTCACTGTCTACTGCCTCCCTGGGAGGAGAGAGTGGCTGCTGTAGGCTCGAAGCCGGCCTTTCCCAAACAAACACCATCCCAGGAAGCTGCTGTGGAGAACATGGTTTCAGAGCCCCGAGCTGACAGTGAGCACAGCGGATCTTCTAAACCTACCTGCTTGGGTGACCTGGACCAGACCTTTCTGCTTGCAGGGCCTGTTTCATCTGCTGTGAAAGGAGGTGTGGGTGAGGGGATGCTGTGAGATGCTACATTCTGCAATGAGCCGGGTGTGGGAAAAGATGAGGTCTGGTGTGTGTGTGGGGGAAGGGGCTGGAACCTCTCTGGGTTGGAACAGCGAAAAGAACCTCTGTTCAGCCCCAGCCCCAAGGCTCCCAGATCCAGAAGCAAAACTGGGATCCACCCAACCAAAATCAGTGTGGGGAAGCCAAAAGCATGAGTAAGGAGAGGCCGCGCCATAAACATGTCATCTGTGCAAACATCCAGCCCCCTCCAGGGTCCCATTGGCTCTGCCGGGGGAAGGGGGGGAGATGGCCGTTGAGGCCCCCTTAACCACCACCTCAAGCTCACTAACTTGGCCCAGGGGTTGGGGTGGAGGCCTTGGCGGCTCAGGAGGAGGAGATCTGGCTATGGGTGTGGCTGAAGAGCTGGCAGGAAGGGCTGGGGGAGGCTGAGGGCCCCACAAGGCCAGGCAGCTGAGAGGGTAGCCCTCTGGGAAGGCAGACCTTCCATCACCATGCAGCACAGGGCTTTCTGGGATGGTCTCCGTGCTGGACCTGCTTGAGCTGGCTCTGACTGCTCTCCAAACTTCCAGAAAACACGCAATCTTGTGGTCCTGCCCTGTGGATCTTTGTAGACATTTCGAACACGGTTCTGGGGCATCTCCTGTCGGGTTCCTGGCTCAGGGATGGCCCCATCACCCAGCCCTCTTAAGCTGGTGTTCTGGAAGTGATTCTGGAATTCTCCCTCACTATACATGTCCAAGGGATTCCTGTGTCTCTCAACATCTATTTCCCTTTTGAGACTTCAAGCATTTACAGTCTGACTCATCACCATCAAGTTTTCACATGACCTACCTTTACATTTTCTTTTTCTCTTTTTATTTGTTCTTTCCTTTTTTCTTCCTTCCTTCCTTTTTCTTCCTTCCTTCCCTCCCTCCTTCCCTCCTTCCCTCCCTTCCTTCATTCTCTCTCTCTCTCTTTCTTTCTTTCTTTTTCTTTTTGGTTTTTGAGGTAAGGTCTTGCTCTAGCCCAGGCTGACCTCAAACTCATGGCAATGTTCCTACCTCTGCCTCTTCCCCAGTTGTGGGATTAAAGGAGTGAGCCACCACACCCAGGAGAGAGAGAGAGAAAAAATGGGTGCACTAGGGCCTCTAGCCTTTACAAATGAACTCCAAACACATATGCCACTTTGTGCATCTGACTTTATGTAAGTACTGGGGAATCAAACTTATGTTGTTAGGCTCTATGGGCCAGCCCCCATTTTTCTTATTTTTAATGTTTAAAAATTTTATTTATTTATTTGAGAGAGACAGAGAGAGGCAGGGAGAGAATGGGTGCACTATGGCCTCCATCCTCTGCAAACGAACTCCAGACATATGCCACCTTGTGCATCTGGCTTACGTGGGTCCTGGGGAATTGAACCTGGGTCCTTTGGCTTTGCAGGCAGGTGCCTTAACTGCTAAACCATCCCTCCAGCCCCATTTTTCTTACTTTTAACAATGAAAACAAAAGCCATGATAATAACATACATCCAAAATGCATAACACTTCCATTCTATCACCGGACCTACTGCAATCCAAGGGAGCTGGAGCCAGCCTCTTGTGTCCTATGTTTATTACCCTGTCACATCCTGTGTTAGCTTTTCTATCACTGTGACAAAATTACCCGACTTAAGCAACTTAAAGGCGGGAACAGTTGTTTGGACTCACAGCCTTAAAGGTTTCTGTACATCATGGTGTGGTGGGTGTGCTGGAGTAGAACAGCTCATATCATGATGACCAGGAACGAAAGAGAGAGGGGGAGAAAGAGGGAGAGAGGAGAGAGAGAGAGAGAGAGAGAGAGAGAGGAGAGAGGAGAAAGCCTATGTTGCTGGTTTTCTCCCTTTCTCCTTTATTCCATCTGGCCCTCAAGCCTTAGGGGTGTTGCCACTCACTTTCAGGGTGGGTTTACCCCATCCTGTGGTGGCTAGAATGTAAAATGTCACCTCCATAACCTTGCGTGTTTGTGATGAAGCCTCACACTCAATCCCCAGCGGGTGGAGCCTTTGGGAGGTGGAGCCTTGCTGGAGGAGGTGTGTCACTGGGGGCGGGCCTTGAGGTTAATTAGCCCAGCCCACTGGGTATTGGAGAGCTCACTATTGCTGCTTCCCCCCTGCTGCTGATGTATCACATGTGAGTGAGCTTCCTGTTCCTGTTGGGCTTCCCTCACCATGAAGAAACCTCCCCTCAAAACTGTAGGCTGAACTAAACCCTTTCCTTCCATCAGCTGCTTCTGGTTTGGTGTGCTGTTTTAACAATACCCGGTCACCCCCTTGCTTAATTCTCTCTAGAAATCTCCTCACAATTACATCCAGAGGTGGGTGTTACTAATGCAGGCACTTTTCTTTCCAATCAAGTGAACAATTAGGATTGATGATCACACTTCCTTTGATGAAATAATGACAAAATCTTACCTGTCTGTTTATACTCCCAAAGGCTAACCTTCAATTTTGTTAAAGGGCGTCATTGGGCAGGGGAGATGGCTCAGCAGTTAAAAGCACTTGCTTGTGTAGCCTGCAGGCCTGGATTTCATTAATTCCCCACTACCCACATAAAGCCAAATGCACAAAGTGGCATGTGCATCTGGAGTTTGTTTGCAGTGGAAGGAGGTCCTGGCACACCCATTCCTATTCTCTTTTTCTCTCCAAATAAATAAATGAAAATGTTTTTTTTTTTTTTTTTTAAAAGGGTATCATTCTGCCAGGCATGGTGACCCACGTCTTTAATCCCAACACTTGGGAGGCAGAGGTAGGAGGATCGCTGTGAGTCCAAGGCTAGCATGTGACTACACAGTGAATTTCAATGTCAAGTCAGCCTGGGCTAGAGAGAGACCTTACCTTGAAACACCAAAAAATAAAAATTAAAAAATTAAATTTTTTTTAAAAAGAGAAAAAGGCATCATTTTGCATGTAATTTTAATTAATTTATTTATTAATTTATTTATTTACTTATTTATTTTCAAGGTAAGGTTTCTGTCTAGCCCAGGCTGACCTGGAATTCATTCTGTAGTCTCAGGGTGGCCTTGAACTCACATCGATCCTCCTACTTATGCTTCCCAAGTGCTAGGATTAAAGGCATGTGCCACCTCTCTCAGCTGCATGTAACTTTTTGGAATTGACTTTGTCACATATATGATATTGTCCAGCAGATGTTTGCTGCATGGCCACCATGCCATACTCCTTTTTACAACATGATTTTGAAGTTCCCTCCAGCCAGAGGCAGAGTCTATCTCACCACATCTTAAATCTGGGCATGTCTGATGCCTTGTTTTAATATAATATGGGGCAGATTCTAAGTTTAGGCCTTGTTATGTAACCCCCAAAAGCTCATGTGTTGGAAACTTAATCCCCACATGCCTATGTTAATGGTATTTGGAGGTAGGGAGGTTATTAATGCTAGATGAGGTCTGAGGGTGGGGCCCCAAGATGGCATGAGTGGCTTTCTAATCACGCTCACTTGCTCTGTCTTCCTGTGTGATGCTTTTTGCCATGTGGTAATGCAGCAAGAACACTTCCCCACATAGCAGCGCCATGATCCTGGACTTTACAGATCTCCAGAACTGTAAGCCAAATGAACAAACTGCTGCTTATTTTAAATTTTTAGCAACAGAAAATGGACAAAGACAGGGGTTAAAGGGATTTGTAGTCTCCACATTCTCCTAGGCCCTCTCATAGCTTGGGCTAGCTTGAGAATTGGGTGATGAAAAACGTGGTCCATTGCTGGAGAGATGGCTTAGCTGTTAAGGCACCTGCCTGCGGAGCCTAAGAATGCCCATTCGATTCTCCAGGTCCCATGTTTAGCCAGACGCAAAAGTGATGCAAGCATGCAATATCACACATGCACACGAGGGGGCACAAGTGTCTGGAGTTTGTTCACAGAAGCTGAGAAGCCCTGGCGCACCCATTCTCTCTCTGCCTCTTCCTCTCTCTCTCTTGTCTCTCTCAAATAAAAAAAAAATGTGGCCTAGTTGACACATTAGCTCAGTCACTAACTAGTCAGAGGCGTGAAATCCCTGTTGCTCTCTAAAAGCACATCTACTGGAAGCCCCGAGTCTAGCAGAAACTGCTGAGGATGCACACTAGGTCAGGACGTTCTCCCTGTTCAGAAATTCCAGTGGCTGTTCATTTTACTGACAGGTAAGACCCTCTGTAACCCAGCTCCTGAGTCTTTACCCTTAGCTTCTCTCCCACAGCAACCCTGCCACTAACTACCCATGAGAGCTTGGACAAATTCCTAACCTCCGTGCCTTGGTTTTCTCTTCTCAATAAAGGGGACCAATAGCAGACTAAGTCACAAGGTCATTGGCATATTGAGTTTGTAGCCTAAAGCTAACACTGATTATTTCCCACAGTGTGTCATACTTCACACATCAGTCCTTCTGTTTGGAAGGTCTGTTCTGTCCTTGTTGGCCAGATCGACGGGCCTGTCCAAACGTTGCTTGGGTATCTATCCCTCAGTTGGGTGCCTTTCCTGCTCAACCTCTACCTCCCAGTCAAATTGATGTCAACCTCTCTGGACCCTTACACACATGACTATGTTCAGTCTGTTTACCAGGCATCCTTAAACACAGGGGCAAGGCCCATCTACCACTGTATGCCAGGGCCTGGCAGAACCTGCCCAGGGTAAACTCTTAACATACCTAGTGAATGAATAATTCAGTACATGACTTATTTCCTTCGGAAGCCATTCTCTCCTCCTCCATGTGGCCGCAGAGCCAGAGTCAGCTCCAGAACAGGCCCTGCCAGAGTCAGGAGGAGACTCCCATCTATAGACGTCTTGTAATTTCATGGAGAGAGGTAGGCACTACTTAAGTGAGCACAGGTCGGCAAAATGCTATCTTCCCTGTGCCCGGAATACATAGCCCTCAAGGAACCCAAACCAAGCAGGGAAATGAAGCTGGGAACTGAGATTTATACAAAAACAAACAAACAAAAAAAAAAAGAGAGAGAGAGAAGAAAACACAAACTCAAGCACTTGGAATATCTGAGATACTCATGTGGAAGATGGTTGCAAAACCTCACTGTGAACTCTGCAGGCATGGGCACCATCTTGCTCACCACTGGCCAGGCCCAGTCTGGACCTGATGGGGGGGGGCGCGTAGAGAAATATCTGTCTGTAAATACAATTTTATAAACAAAATTTTTTACAAAATTATTTATTTATTTATTTGAGAGAGAGAGAGAGAGACAGGTAGATGAGAGAGAGAGAGAAAGAGAGAAAGAGAAAGAAGGAAAGAAAGAAAGAAAGAAAGAAAGAAAGAAAGAAAGAAAGAAAGAAAGAAAGAAAGCGAATGGACTGCCAGGGCCTCTAGCCACTGCAAATGAACTCCAGACACATGTGCCACTTTGTGCATTTGGTTTATGTGGGTACTGGGGAATCGAACCTAGGTGCTTAGGCTTCACAGAGAAGCACCTTAACCACTAAGCCATCACTCCAGCCCTGTAAACGCTTGATTAATGAGAAGTACTTTAAAGAGTTAAGAACTGCATTTGAATCCCACTTTGCCCCACATAAATGGCTGAATATGGTCAGGACATGTCCCTTCACTGGTCTCAGATATTTTCCAACACCGTAGAGAACTCTTACATCCTATGAAGATATGAAGATGGGTACTATCCCCTGTGGTCACTCTCAACAATATGTATGCATGTTACACCTCAACCTATGTATTTCCTCACCGTGTGTATACCCTAGTGTGCACTGTGTACGCCCTCACCGTGTGTATGCCCTAGTGTGCACTGTGTATGTTGTCTGGATGTGCTTATCATTACAAACACATGGAGTACATCTCAGATCTAGGTTTAGAAACATCTGATAATTATCCTGTTGGGAGTCTTTGTTCTGTACTGAGACAGCGTTTCACATGTGTTATCTTATTCAATCCTTGCCAAACCTCATGGTAGGGCTAATGCCATTGCCCCCCCGCCCCTCTTTTTTTTCAAGGTAGGGTCTCATTCTAGCTCAGGCTAACCTGAAATGGCCTCAAACTCATGGTGATCCTCCTACCTCTGCTTCCCAAGTGCTGGGATTAAAGGCGTGTGCCACCATGCCCTGCTCCATTGGCCCCTTTTTGAGCACAGAAAACCTGGAGTTCCTGAGGGGAATAAAGATCCCACAGCTGGTATGTAGCAGAAGTGGGATTCAAAGCAAGGCCTGGGTATTGGTCAGCTTTGTGTTATTACAGCTAATACTTGACATGGGCTACTCACTCCTGATGTCAGGAGAGGTTTGTTTTGGCTCCCGGCTCTGGAAGCTCATTGTGAGAGTGGACACCCTTTGAGCTGGTCGTGTGGGGAGGCAGCACATCCGGGCAGTAGTATGTTGGTAAGTGCCCATGCAGGGACTGAGGAAACGGATGCGATTTCATGATTTCCTTTGATGCCCTGAGCACCTCCTCGATATCCTCAAGTTGCCACCGTCTTCCGACAGTGCTGGCTGAGAGACCAAGCTTTGACATATGGACTTTGCAGGGACTCCTGGCTCTTGACTAGTGCCATGGCCTCCCAAGATGGGTCTACTCTCAGACTACTGGGTACACATCTTTCTGCCACCAAGGGTAGATTTTGGTGATGAGATTAAAAGAAGACTGAGCCCATGTTTGCAGGGAGCTGGGAATGGGGAGGATTGGCATTCAACCTCATGGCCTCTCCAGACTTCTGCTAACTGGAACCAAATCCCCCATGTGCAAGATTTGGCTTGGGCTTTCCTGAGTGTGTGTGTGTGTTTTCATGTGTGTGTATGTGTGTGTGTTTTCGCTTTGCTGGATGGAAGGGCTTCTTAATGGGGTTCTGCACTACTTCTTTCTGGCCAGGCTAAGGGGAGGGCAGAGGTCAGTGGAGGCCCTGCCTTGGACTCATCCACTCTGAGCTTAGATCTCCAGTTAGCCTGAGAGATCCTGAAATGGCCTCTCAGCACACAAGGCAGAAGTCTGGGGACCACATGGTTTTGCCAACCCAGCTCATGAGCCAGGAGTAGCTCTGGAAATCCAGTTGTAAGGATGGCTATTGCAGGCTGGCCTTTGAAAGGTGCTTTCTTTCTTTTAGTGCTGGGGGGGGGGTGGTGTGGAGAGAGAGAGAGAGAGAGAGAGAGAGAGAGGAGAGGGAGAGGGGGGTGGTTTGGAGGAGGCTAGGGCTTTGGGCTTTACGTGTTGAGTCAAATTTCCTGACCGGCCATCCTGTACTGCAGCTGCAGCGGGCAGTGTGGAGCTCTGTACTTAGCCAGCATCAGGGTCTCTTCTGCAGCTGCAAGCTCCCCATTCCAAGGCCCCAACTCAACAGGCCTGATGGAAGGTCTTGGATGCCGATTGCACATCGAGTCACCCTGGCTGCCATAGCCTTTTTGGCCCTGGGGGAAGATTTGTTTGGTGAGGTCTTAAGATCTTGCAGCTGATGCTTCTGCTCTTCCAGGAGGACAAGGAAGGTCAGGGAGGCACAAGGACCTTCCTTGCTGGTCCAGAGACCTCAGGGAGAGCACCTCCCAGCTCTTCAGGGACTGTCCCTGGAGGTGGCCTGAACTCCAGGGCCTCGGGCCAGAGCAGCCTCTATGGAATTTCGGCACACACCCCTGACCCCCCAGCGAGTGAGGTGTGGGGGTGACGGGGGAAAGGCTTGCTCATCTAGCCTTCGGAAACATCCCCACGCACTTTCCTCCAGGCAGGCCCTAGTCACTTTCCAAGTATTTCACTTTCCATTTCTTCTCCAGATCTGGTAACAGGGTGTTCCTGCCCTCTTCCCCTCCCTGACCCCTCTGCCCCGCCCGCCCCTGCCACATTTCAACAAGTTGACAGTTCTCAGAAGTCAGGCCAAAGCTGTGCTCAGCCCAAGGAAGGCGCAGATGTGAGTGGACAGCACTGCTTGGCCTGTGACAATGACCTTACCCTCGAACCTAAGGGGCAACTGTCCAGGGAAAACAGGCATGACCCGGCTCAGTGGCGCCAGGGCTTTGGGGTCTGGCATCTCTAGCCAGCTATGTCACCCCAAGAAAGTGTCTTGGGCAGCCTAGGGAAGGTGTGTTCCCTGTGAAGCATGGTTGTACTATCAGCTGAGGCATGGTGGGAATTTGGAAGGAGACAATGATAATAATGTTTGGCATCCAAGTACGCATCCGGGTTAATAGATGGGCCGGACACTGCTTTGAGTTTCAGAGTCAACTGTAACACTCTCTTTCAGGAGACCTCCTTGTGTCTTTCTAGGCATGCTGAAACATTTCAGGCACTCAAGTCAGACAAAACAGAGTGTGAATTTGGGTTATATAGCTAGGGAACCTCGCATGCACGACTCACTCCACCTCTCTGTGTCCCAGTTATGAATGAAATACAATGTTTGCTACAATGCAGACGAACATGTGACCTCCCTCAAGGGGTCAAGGGCACAGTTAAGTGACACAGTGTAAACCCTTGGCACAGCTTGAGGGGTGGTGTCATGCTGTAGTGATTCTTTGGAGTGACAGTGAATGCTCTAACTCTCTCTGTGAGTGGCCTGGAAGCTCTTGCTGGACATTTTACTCTTGCTCAATCCTCCCCCGCCACTACTCACACCACCACCCTTTTTCATTTTCCAGGCCACATGAATTTTGCAGAGCAGATATGGAATGCAGAGAGTGAAAGAAAAGAAAAGGGTGGGGGGTGGGAAGAGACCCGAAGCCAGAATGGGCGTTGTGTTCTGGAGTGGCAGACAGTTGCAGCCAGGGAACGCCACACAGCCAGAGCTGGCCCAGATCTCCCAGACGGAGCTCAGCCCACTTTGAAGTGTTGACAACATATAAAATTAAAAGCATCACAATGCGAATTATCACTTTGTTTTTTCTACTTCGATAGCCTCTACAAAGCATTTTATACTGATGAATCAATACAAGTGTTTCTTTACAAAGACATCGGGAGCGAAAAAACTCATTTTTTTTTTCTTAAAAGAAGCTGACAAAACTAATAAAAATATTTTAGCTCTGACTTTCTTGAAAGCTGTAGGTAACAGTGAATTTGTCTCCCCTCTCAGCAGTAGCTTTAAGGCCACTGATGTCCCTGTACTTAGCACGTTGTCCAGACCAGCTCTCAATTAACTATGTTTGCTGATCAATCAGTATTATGGGACAAGATAATCCAGCCACCACTGCTGTGATCTCATGTCTACGTGTGCACGCATGTGCATGTATGTGTGCATAGACATGGTGTGTGTATGTATATGGTATGTCTTGTGGTTTGGTAAAATAAAGCTTGCAAATTAGAATTAATTTATAACTCATTACAACTCAATTTATTGGCTGGAACTGCCTTTATGTTACAACAGATGGACTTTTGCGTGAAATATTTTCCCTGAGTTGCTATAGAGACGTGCCAACATCTTTCTACTGAAGCGATTCCCTGCAGGCCTGTTTGTTGTGGTGCCCGGTACCAAATCACTTGCAGGCCTTGTAGAAGCTGATGAAAGAGCCCAGGGACCCTGGGAGACTCTGGCCTCTCAGCTACTGCCACTAGAGATGAACTGCAAAAGTCGTTAGGGTTGGGGGGGGGAAGGGGTGGCTTGTCTGGGGGTGGTGAGGAGGGGAGGAGGGTGGCTTGTCTGGGGGGGGTTAGGAAAGGAGGAGGGGTGGCTTGTGTGGGGGATGGAGGGGAGACCAGGTGAGCCTAGTAGCTGCAGGGAGATGGCAGTTGTGAGTGAAGACAGGAACTTGGGGACAGCAAGGAAGATCCCACAGCATGCTAACTGTGGTTCTCGGAACAGGTCTGTCTCAGATCTTCTCAAGTCCCCAAAGCAGGGAGTTGCGAGTGGGATCTTGTTATTCCTGCTTTTTGGGTAAGGAAAACAAGGTGCAGAGGAGGCAAGCTCCTTGCTGGAGCCTCCACCTGTGACACCTTGACGTCTTACAGTGCCGTGTCTTCCCTAGAGGGAGTGGACCGGGGCACCCGGTGTGTCCTCTAGAGCTGGGATCTTGGGTGATCTGAGACACTGCAGGCTGGACAAATGCAGCCTCTGCCAATTCCGCCGGCTGTCGGAGGATCCTCAGACAGAACCTCCAACTTCATCCTGCAAGTCACAGCCCATTTGGGCTGACACACTCAGCCTGTCTGACGAGCCACGTAAACATGGCCAAGTGCTGCGACGCCGTGGGTCTCGACTCTGAGCCAGAGGCTGCGTCTGAAAGCCCTGCCTCCCCGCTCCCCTCTTGGACAAAGACACGAATGGGGAATGTCTTCAGAGAGCAGAATTTACAAAGACGGTGGCCCAGAGTGATGACAGAGCATGGGCTTTGAAGTTGGGACCAAGTCAATCGCTCGTGTCTACCCTAGTCCAGAGGTGTGACTGCTGCCTGCTCCTCTGGGCGCCCATGTTCGTCATCTGTACAGTGGGACTCCGGGTGCCTCCCTGACGGCTAGACTCAGCTCTCCTTCCAGAACGGAAGTTCCCTGGAACAGTGCCTGATACTCAAGAGATAGTCTTAAGTATATGTTGAAGAAATTAATGCTTTTTTAAATATGGCTCGTATGTAATAAGTGTTTGCTATGTGGTAGCATGGAGATTATATATATATATTCGAGGTAGGGTCTCACTTTAGTCCAGACTGACCTGGAATTCACTACATAGTCTCAGACTGGCCTTGGACTTATGCGATCCTCCTACCTCTACCTCCCAAGTGCTGGGATTAAAGGCATGCACCATCGTGCCTGGTTAAACATTATTTATTTATTTATTTATTTATTTATTTATTTATTTATTTATTTGCAAGCAGAAAGAGAGGGAGAGAGAGAGAAAAAGGAATGGGCACACCAGGCCTCTTGCCACTGCAAACCAATTCCAGGTTCATGTACCACTTTGTGCATGTGGCTTTATGTGGGTATCAGGGAATCAAACTCAAGCTGTCAAGCTTTGCAAGCAGGTACCTTTGACCATTAAGCCATCTCCCCAGCCCAGCAGCATGGTTTGAGCCTGGCACTTCTTTTGAAATCTGTTCCTTCTTTTATCTCCTTAACCTCTCTCCCTAGACAGTGTCAGCTAGGACCCCAAGTCCTTGAGTCTCCTCCCCAGCCTCCCCAACCCATCCCAGACATGATCGATTCTTGGAGAATCTAAACAAGCCACTGTGTTAGCTAGTATCTGTCCATGGAGCTCTCTTCCTCTGAGAGGTCGTTAGTCAGGACTCTAAAGAGCTATGTCAGATGGTATGTCAGTCAGCTTTCTGTTAGTATAAATCCACTTAGAAAAAGGAAGAGTTTATTTTGGCTCTGTGTTTCAGATGTTTCATTTTGCATAAAACTGAAGTTCAAAGAGTCTGGGGACCTTGCCCAAGACCACACAGCATGGCCAGTGGTGGATTCAGGGTAGGAGCTCTTTGTCGCACTGAGCTTCTCATTGCTGGGACAAAATACCTGACTAGAAGCAGTGTGTGGGAGGAAAGGGCTTATCTCTGGCTTATGGTTTCAAGGGGGAAGTTTCATCATGGCAGAGCAGGCAAGTGGTTCACACATTCATATATCAGTAGGTCTCGTGTAGGTAGCATCAGCCACTGTGAGCTCACAAATATCATGGCACTTTGTGCCTGTAAGCATTATAAACGCTTCTCCCTTTCCTTTGGCTCTTGCGTTCTTTCTGCCACCTCTTCCGCAATGGTCCCTGAGCCTTAGAGGGTAGGATAGAGATGTCTTGAAGACAGGATTTTTTTTGAGGGGGGGATTTTTACACTTTCTTTCTTTTCTTTTCTTTCTTTCTTTCTTTCTTTCTTTCTTTCTTTCTTTCTTTCTTTCTTTTTTTTGAGGTAGGGTCTCGCTCTAGCTCAGGCTAACCTGGAATTCACTATATATTCACAAGGTGGCCTCGAACTCACAGCAATCCTCCTACCTCTGCCTCCTGAGTGCTGGGATTAAAGGTGTGCGCCACCATGCCCGGCTTGGGAAGACAGAATCTTAATAATGCCAGTATCAAACTATTTCTGGTGAGACTGCCAAAACCAATAACGAGTCACTTCTAAAATTTGTGCTACCTACATAAGACCTACATAACAGGAGGGAGAAATGACGACATCATACACATTCTTTTGCTGGTCCCTTGGTCACTATTTTCCTATGTTTCAGACCTTCATATCCCCACAGAGCTAGGCTTTCCCAAAAGGCTCTTGGAAGGACACATCTGAAGTCAGTCGTAAGGACCTACTCTGGTGTTATTTTCCTTCTGATGTCTCTAGCCCCCATTTGACTCCCAGTCTCATCACCTTCCAGAATCTTCCCCAAGAGTTCCAAACCTGTGCTTTCTCTCTTGCCCGGCCACGGCCCTGTTTACCTGTGCTGCACACTTGGCTGATTCTGGACTGTCCCAGGTGTCTTGCCCTTCAGTCCATCTGTAGAATGGTCTCCTTCAAGAACCGTTTCCACATATAAGGCTAAGTGGGCTTCCCTACCTTCTCTGTCTTATCCTCCCTCATCTCTTGGTTCCTTCCTCACTGAAAATTGTTACATAGATAATCTAGAGATGACAGATGATCACTAGCTAGCTCAGTGATAAAGAGACAGATGAGGGCTGGAGAGGCGGCTTACCGGTTAAGGCACTTGTTTGCAAAGCCAAAGGACTCTGGTTTGATTCCCCAGGACCCATGTAAGCCAGATGCACAAAGTGGTGCATGCATCTGGAGTTCATTTGCAGTAGCTGGAGGCCTTGGCATGCCCATTCTCCCTCTCTTTCTGCCTCATTCTCTCTCTCTCTAATAAATAGAATAAAAATTTAAAACTTTAGAAAAAAAGAAACAGGTGATAGATGTTTTCTCTTTCTTTTTAAAAATATTTTATTTATTATTATTTATTTATTTGAGAGAGAGAGTTACAGAAATAGGCAGGTAGAGAGAGAGAGAGAGAAAGAGAGAGAGAATGGGCGCCAGGGCCTCTAGCCACTGCATGCACCCCATTGTGCATCTGGCTTACATGGGTCCTGGAGAATGGAGCCTCGAACTGGGGTTCTTAGGCTTCACAGGCAAATGTTTAACCACCAAGCCATCTCTCCAGCTCAATATTTTCTCTTTCTTTTGAAAATTTTTTTTTCTTTTTTTTTGGTTTTCCAAGGTAGGGTCTCACTCTAGCTCAGGCTGACCTGGAATTCACTATGTATTCTGAGGGTGGCCTTGAACTTACGGTAATCCTCCTACCTCTGCCTCTCGAGTGCTGGGATTAAAGGTGTGCACCACCACGCCCGGCTCTTTTGAAAATTTTTATGTATGTGCACTGCACATGTACAATTTCGCATCCACCTTTACATGGGTACTGGGGATTTGAACCTGAGTCAACAAACTAGATAAGAAAGTGCCTTTACCCACTGAGCCATCTCCCCAGCCCTCTATTTCTTAATAAACATTAAGCTTCAAGAAGGCATGTGTCATACTGCCTGCTGCTTTCACCATAACATTCCCAGCATGTGGGATGGGGTATGGAACAGATGTGGTAAATATTTGCCACGTGAATGAATGCATGGGTGGGCAGAAAACATTGTCTACCTCTCCAAAGAAGACAGCAAAGCAAAGACATGGTGTTGGCCACGTCTGTTGATTCCTCGCAACGTGAGCTCACATGTCTTTGCTTAACCATTTGTATTTCCGTTTCTCATTTTCCTTTCTTTCTTTTTTTTTGGGGGGGGAAGGGGGTGTTTAAGGTAGGGTTTTGCTCTAGCTCAGGACCTGAAATTCACTATTTAGTCTCATGCTGTTCTCTAACTCACAGTGATCCTCCTACCTCTGCCTCCCAAGTGCTGGGATTAAAGGCATGTGCCACCACGCCTGGCTTAGTTTTCTCAGTTTTCATACAGAGATAGTAACACATGTCTGTGAGTGCCCTAAAAGATCACCCATATGAATTCAGTGCTTGGCATGGTGGGTGCTCAGCAAATGATAGCACCTTTCTTTCCTTGGAGACTGCACAATACTACAATTGCTAGCAAATCTTGGATGTTTCAGCAAATACTTCTGTGTGGAGGATGGTTGAATCTATCGGAGTGGTGGCAAGCATGCATTGGATGTGAGAGTTCTATGAATGGTTGAGAGAAAACTACATGACGTGTATTTGGGTAAAGGACACAGATACATTGAGTTCTAGAAGTTAGTGTGGAAGGTGGTATAGTTGGTGTGTACATGTATGTGTGTGTGTAGGGGGGGTGTGGATACATGCCAGGAGAAGGAACTTTGAATAACTTCAAAGTTCTTTCGTTAAAAAGTTTCAGTGGGGGCTGGAGAAATGGCTTAGCGGTTAAGGCATTTGCCTGTGAAGCCAAAGGATCCCGGTTCGATTCTCCAGGACCCACATAAGCCAGATGCACAAGGGGCACATGCATCTGGAGTTCGTTTGCAGTGGCTGGAGGCCCTAGCATGCCCATTCTCTCTCTGTCGGTCTCTCTTCTATCTCTCTCTCTGCTTGCAAATAAATAATTAAAAAAAAAAGTTTCAGTGTAGGGCTGGAGAGATGGCTTAGCGGTTAAGGCACCTGCCTCCTAAGCCTAAGAATGCTAGTTCCAATCTCCAGCGGTTCCAATCTCCAGGTCCCACATTTAGCCAGATGCAAAGTGACCCAAGGGTGCAATGCCACACTTGATCACAAGGTGGCGCACACATCTGGATTTCGTTCGCAGCACCTGAGAGGCTGCTGGCGTGCCCATCTCTATCTGTCTTCTTCTCCCTCTCTCTCTGTCTTGCTCAAAAAAAAAAAAAAAAAAAAAAAAGTTTCAGTGTAGAATCAAAGGCCCAGGGCAGTCCCTGGAAATGCTCAGGAAAAAGAAATAGTATGGAAATTCTTTTAGCATCTGAGTTAAGGACACATGTGAATAGGGAGAGGCTGCAAAGGCTGCTCTAACTCAAAAAACCATCAAAAAGTAAGGAGAAGCAAGGCTTCTGGATACCTTGGATCTGCAAATTAAGAAATATTTATTGAGCTGGTTGTGGTGGTACGTCTTTAGTCCCAGCACTTGGGAAGCAGAGGTAGGAGGATCGTGTTGAGTTTGAGGCTACCCTGAGTCTACATAGTAAATTCCAGGTCAGCCTGGGCTACAAGACCCTACCTTGAAAAACCAAAAAAAAAAAAAAGAAAAGAAAAGAAATATTTATTGGTGCTGGGAATGGTGGCACATGTCTTTACATTTGGGAGGCAGAAGTAGAAGGATCACTGTGGGTTCAAGGTTAGCCTAGGACTACAGAATGAATTCCAGGTCACCTTGGGCTAGAGTGAGACCCTACTTGGAAAAATATCAAAAACAAAAAGAAATATTTGCTGGGCATGGTAGCACATGCCTTTAATCCCAGCACTTGGGAGGTAGAGGTAGGAGTTTGAGGCCACCCTGAGACTACATAATGAATTCCAGTTCAGCCTGAACTAGAATGAAACCCTACCTTGAAAAATAAAACAAAAAAAATTACTGAGTATGTAGCCTGAAAAGAAGAAACAATTTTTTTCTTCTGAAATTGTCAGTGTGTTTTTTTTTTCTATTGCAAAATAATCTAGTTCCACTCTAGGATATCATAAGAAAATGAAAGAAAAAACAGCCACTCAAATTGTTACAACTTGAACACCCTCATGACCCTGTATGGACTGTGGTCTAGGACCTCAGGAAAATGAGTGAGTCTGTGTTCATGATAGGAATACAGGGAGAGGCTCAGACGGATCAAAAGAGAGGCTACTGCTGCCATCACTCCATCATTTACCATTCAGTTTGGCCACCCTAAGGGAGACCGAAAAACAAAAGCCACATTTGGACATTGAATTGGAATCTCCCAGTCTCTTTATGCAGCTTTGGTTGTCGATAAGGTCAGGTTACTTCCAACACAACCACTGGAGTTCCTCCTCATAAATAGATGTTTTGGTTTCTCTTTTCGGCCACTCCTGTCATTTTTTAAAAATTTATTTATTTATTTGAGTGAGAGAAAGAGGCAGATAGAAAGAGAGAAATTGGGCATGCCAGGGCCTTCAGCTGTTGCAAATGAACTCCAGACGCATGCATCACCTTGTGCATCTGGCTTACGTGGGTCCTGGGGAATTAAACCTGTGTCCTTTGGCTTTGTAGGCAGGTGCCTTAACCACTCAGCCATCTCTCCAACTCCCACTGCTGTCATTTTTGATCTTCCTCACTGTGTGAAGTCCTGGCATTTGAGTTCTCTCAGACAGTAGTTGCTTAACTCACCCTTCCTCCAGCATTCCCAGTCCTTCTGTGTTCTCCTGCTACTGTTTGATTAGGTTGGCTCTGCAGCCTACTAGCTAGCTGGTCAACCTGCAAAGTGGGCTTTGGGGAAGCAGATAGTTTAGCTGTAAGACACTCTAGTTCACTGACAAAGTATTCCGTCTGTCAATCAGTAGGTCTGCTGGCTGGTGATTAGGCCACCTGCCTGTCCATTCACAGTGTACCAGCCACTCCATGGTCTCAGCTATTCCTTGGGCATCTCACCAACCATTACTCGGTGTCAGCTTCTCCATTAGCCATTGGTCAGCTAGCTCAGTCCATGTGTCCATTTGCAAGTCTGTCTGCTGCCAGCCAGTAGGGCCACACCCTGATGAATCTGTCTAGCTATGATCTCAGGCCTCACCTGAGGGGTAGTGAATGGAGGGACAAGCTCATTTCCTTCCCGCTGAGGCCTTTCGAAATGCTCAGTCAATCCTTGGAAACTTATACTGTCAATCCTTGGAAACTTAGATCGAGTTATTTATGAAGTATCAGCATGCAAACAGCCTCATCTTTCTAAAGCACTAGCAGCCAACTTTAGTTCACTCATTTTCCTTCTAACATTTTTTTTTTCTTTCAAACATTTTCAAAATTTAGAACCATGTTTCCCTTCTTGTCCCTGTACTCCACTCTCAGTTGGCCTCCCTGCTTTTGGTGAGTTGGGGGGTTGTGACATACCTCGTCAGCTGTTCCCAGTGCCACGGATGGGTCTTGCCAAGGTCCATCATGGGGTGAGTCACTGCCTGTAAAGGAGCCTTGTGGGGGAGCGAAAGCAGGTTCCCGGAGCCTGGGCTGTGAGCTGTGGGGAGTCCTCCTCAGGAGCTCATGACCTCAAGAATAAGACCCTAATCCAGCCTGTGGGAGTCATTTTCCATTTTGAGACCTGACAGATCCAACGGGCAAGTAGGATGGTCCAGGGCTTCTTCCTAAAAGGGGACTAGAGAGCTGTTTGGTGTGGGCTCTCATTTCTCTCTGGGAGCCTGGGGAGAGTTAGGTTGTGTTAATATTCAAAGCAGTCTTCCTTAGGAGCCTAGGTTTGATTCCCCAGTACCCACATAAGCCAGATGCACAAGATGGTGCATGAGTCTGGAACTTGTTTGTAGTGGCTGTAGGTCCTGGCATGCCCATTCTCTCTGTCGCTTTCTCTCTCTCATAAACAAACAAACAAACAAACAAACAAACAAACAAACAAACAAATAAATAAATAAAGCAGACTTCCTAATGCCAGAAAAAACAGCCAGCATTCTGAGGACTAGGACATCTGAGCTCCCGACCAGCACCCAGCCAAGACCAAAGGAAGATGTTGTTTTCTTTCTGGTCTCTTTTGCCTGCCACTATTGCATGTTCTCCCAGGTTCTACCAGCCATCTCCCTTCCTTGCCTCCATTTCAGTCTCAGCCTTTACCCTACAAGCTCCAAGAACTAACTCTGTACATAAGACCGAGTTGTCAGATTCAAATTCAATAGTAGGTATATACTGAGTGCTTCCCTGGCTTGTGATCTCCCATTTCCTCCTCGGAACAAAAACACACCTTTGTTAACTCATGTTCCACATAGTGTTTGACTACGGCTGCCTTCCAAACCTGGACTAGGGTGTCCTTGCCTTCATGGAGGTTGGAGCCTAGAGACAGACTCAGGCATTGATGAAGCAATGACGTGAAAGCCTGTTTCATGTCCCGAGAAAGTAGATCCCTAGCTCTGACCCAGTGCTTTGATGGAGACACTAAAGCCCCATATGACGATTACAGCAAGCTTGGCCTGACCTGGTGCTCGTTGGAGATTGCTGCGGGCCTTCTACAAGACAATGAGGATGATGATCATGACTTATCAAGGTGAAAGGAGGCAGGGGACATTGCAAGGCCCTTAGTAGGGAAGGAGATTGAAGCACTGAGGCTCTTCAAAGGAAGCCCCTTGCTGCTTTTTCCAGAGAGAGTAGGAAGAGGGTTGAGGCATGTGCTTCTTTCCCACATTCATTATTCATTCAAACATGCATACGTGACTTATACATGAATCCATTTACTCGTTCATCCATACAGTCCCCAAATATTTATGGGAATGCCCATGTTATATCTCCCCCCTTTTTCAGAGCTTACTGATTGTGAACTACAGAAAACAGGAGTGGCTAGCACTTCTGGCTGGGTAGCCATGGGAAAGACGCTGCTGAAAGACCACAGATCGGTGGGTTGTGTGAAGACTAGCCACAGAAGTGACTGTCACCTGGAGGCTCTAGGAATCATGGCAGTTGTCACTCTAGTAATCATGGCAGTTGTCTTGCGGCAGATCCTCTAAAGCCATCCGCAGCTACAAGACTGAGTGTCCTCTGGTCTTTTCCATCTTGTAGCACCCAGATCTGAAGCTCAGCTAGGGAGCTCAGTTTGACTGGTGTGCCCCTACCCCCTACCTTAACCAGTCTGTGGAGTTCTCCCTATGTTTTCTCCTAGCAGCTTCATGGTTTTAGAGCTTAAATTTAAGTCTTTAATCAATTTGAGTTGATTTTTATAGACAGTGTGAGAGAGAGACATCCAGTTTCATTCTTCTGCATATAGTTGTTCAGTTTTCCCAGCACCACTTATTGCAAGGATTGTCTTTACCCCAATAGGTGTTCTTGATGCCTTTTTAAAAAACCTAACAGACCTTAAGTGTATAGATTTATTTCTCCATTTTCCATTCTGTGCCATTGGTCTTCATGCATATTTTATGCCAATACCATGCCGTTTTGATTACTATAGCTTTGTAAATATATTTTTTTAAGCCAGAGAGCTTTACGTATAATAACTACTGTCAGAGACATGCATGCAATTGGGGTGTTATACAGAAGCATGTCCATGGGCAAACTGGGAGAGTCTCAGGACCTTTGGGTTGGACAGGGTTGTTTTGCTAGATGTCCTGTGTGACATTCAGGTTACATTGGTACCATTATAGACTACCTATTATATGCCAGGCATCCTCTCCCATACTGTCTTCTTAATATTTTATTTTTATTTATTTGAGAGAAAGAAAGAGGGGGAGAGAGAGAGAGAATGGGCACATCGGGGCCTTCAGCCACTGTAAATGAACTCCAAACGCATGTCTCAGCTTGTGCATCTGGCTTACGTGGGTTCTGGAGAATTGAACAGAGGTTCTTTAGCTTTGCAGGCAAATGTCTTAACTGCTAAGACATCTATCCTGCCCCATACTGTCTTTTTAATGACATGGTCCCTAAACTCTGGCTCACTGTTTATTATTTCTTTCTTCAGAATTTGTATCCATCCATCATATCTCCATCTACAAGGAAGACACTTAATGGTAATATATCATAGTTCATTAACCACTCCTGTATTGGTGAAAGCTTATGTTGTTTCTAGATTTTATTATTATGAGTAATACTTTAATGAACATCTTTGTACATGCCCTAGAAAGTATTTTGGGTGTTGTGTGATGTGTGTGTGTGTGTGTGTGTGTGTGTGTGTGTGTGTGATGTATGTGCAGATGCACACACATGAAGAGGCCACAGGAGAATGTTGGGCAGCCTCCTCTTTTCACTCAAGCATCTATTTCCTTACATGGAGTCTCTCATGCAAACTGGTTAGAGCTGCTGTTTCCCTTCCCCCCATGGTCTGCAAGTCCCAGCAGGCATACCCACCTTTTTTTGTTTTGTTTTGTTTTGTTTTTGTTTTTTTCAAGGTAGGGTTTCATTCTGCCCAGACTGACCTGGAAATTCACTCTGTATTCTCAGGGTGGCCTCAAACTCACGGTGACCCTCCTACCTCTGCCTCCCAACTGCTGGGATTAAAGGCATGCCCCACCACGTCCAGCTCCATACCTACTTTTAAAACCAGATCTAAGCTAGGGAGATGGCTTAGTGGTTAAATGTACCTGCTTGCCCATGTTTAACTCCCCAGCAGCCACATAAAGCCAGATGCAAAAAGGGGCATATGCATCTGGCATCTGTTTTTAGTGGCAACAGACCCTGGCATGCACATCTTCTACATCCATGTGACTGAAGTGTTATAACTGTCTTTGGAGCTTCCATCACTCAACTCCCCTAGCAGATGCTTAATAAACCTCACATGCACGAACAGGTCAATGAATAAGAATAACGAGCCACCTGTGGAGCCCAAGTGTGGGACTCAGAGGGAGCTATGGCTGGGTTCTCCATCTCTTACTTGGCGCTAGCTTTCTGCGTAGCCAGCTCTCAACATCTGGAGATTTCTTGGATTTCTTTCTTCCTCTCTCTCCTTCCTTCCTTCCTTCCTTCCTTCCTTCCTTCCTTCCTTCCTTCCTTCCTTCCTTCCTTCCTTCTCTTTCTCTCTTTCTTTCTTTCTTTCTTTCTTTCTACCTTCCTTTCTTTCTTTCTTTCTTTTGTACTGTCTCGCTCTAGTCCAGGCTGACCTGGAATTCCCTATGTGGTCTCAGTGTGGCCTTGAACTCATGCCGATCCTTCTACCTCCACCTCCCATGTTCTCGGATTAAAGGTGTGCACCACCACACCCGGCTTTTCTGGAATTTTTAAAGCTTTCACATCTGTTCTCTCAGTATCTCTCTCTTTTCCAGCCTTATCAGAGGCTTGGAAGTTAGGAAGGGGATCAGGAAGAAGGATCAGAAAGTGGAGGTCATAGACCATCCCTGGCTTCTGTTGTTTTTAAGCTTTTTAAAAAAAATTAAATATTTTATTTATTTATTTGAGAGAGAGGGAGAGGAAGAGGCAGAGAGAAAGAGAATGGGCATTCCAGGACCTCCAGCCACTGCAAACGAACTCCAGATGCACGTGCCCCCTTGTGCATCTGGCTTATGTGGGTCCTGGGGAATCAAACCCAGGTCCTTAGGCTTCACAGGCAAATGCCTTAATGGCTAAGCCATTTCCCCAGCCCATTTTAAGCTTTCTTTTATTAACAATTTTCATGCATTTTGATTCATAATCCTCTTCCATCACTCTCTTCCACATGAAGCCCCTCTTGTCCGTCTACCATTTGATGTGGTTTTCTTTTCTTTTCTTTTCTTTTCTTTTCTTTTCTTTTCTTTTCTTTTTTTTGTCCTCCTTCACCATCCACAGCTCCATGTTTATGGGAACAACATAGTGCAGGTAATGCAGCCATTGTGAGGACATGAACACGTCACCTCATGTCTGAAATATAACATTCCAAAGCACTCCTCCTCATCCTTTGGCGCTTGCATTCTTTCCACCACCTTTTCCACAATGTTCCCTGAGCCTTGGCAGGTGTGATCAAGATGTCTCATTTAGGGCTGGAGAGATGGCTTAGTGGTCAAGTCGCTTGCCTGCAAAGCCAAAGGACCTTGGTTCAATTCCCCAGGACCCACATAAGCCAGATGCACAAGGTGGTGCATGCATCTGGAGTTTGTTTGAAGTGGCTGGAAGCCCTGGTGTGCCCATTCTCTCTCTCTCTCTCTCTCTGCCTCTTTCTTTCTCTCAAATTAATAAATAAAAATAAAATAAAGAATGTGAATTATTTAAAAAAAAAAAAACAAAATAGGGCTGGAGAGATGGCTTAGCAGTTAAGGCACTTGCGAAGCCTAAGGACCCAGGTTCCATTCTCCAGGTCCCACATAAGCCAGATGCACATGGTAGCACATGCATCTGGAGTTCGTTTGCAGTGGCTAGAGGCCCTGGCATGCCCATTCTCACTCTCTATCTCTCTTTCTCTGTCTCTCTTTCTCTTCCTCTCTCTGACTCTAATAAATAAATAATTAAAAATAAAAAAAATCTAAAAAAATAAAGTAAAATAAGTCTCATTTATTGCTGAGCATTTAACTGTCACTTTTCAGCCCTTTGATGAATTTTGAGTCTCCCTAGTAGTTACCGCCATTTGCAAAATGAAGCTTTTCTGATATAAAATGAGAGCAGCACTACTGTGTGAGCATATACTTAAGTGTTTAGAGGACAATTTGGTAGGCATAACATATCCACTTAGCCAAATAACAGTGGTAACTCCCCCTACCCCACCGCAGGGCTTATGACCTTCCAAGTCATGGGCTTCAGACAAGGTTTCCAGCACCAAGCATGAAATCCCTCCTGTGTATCAGGCCTCTAATTCCATCAGAGATCAGTTGGATAGCCCCATATCAGTCATGCCATTATTGCACCAGTATGCACATCTTGCCTGGCTGGATGGATTGTGTAGCTTGTAGGATCCTCTGCTGGTTAAGACCTTTGAAGACTTGTCTATCCCAGCAGCCTGCATAGCACTTCAGTGCACTGTGACGGGTAGTCAGCAGGGAGGAGGCTTCCCACAGCTGGGCTTCTTTCTACTTTTTTCTTTTAATATATTTTATTAGTTATGTATATAGCATATATATGGCCATGATGGTACCATTGTTAGCCTTCTCCCTGTCCTCCCCCCATGGGTAATGTGGGTCTTGCCTTATGTGGGTAGCCATCAGTTATGTGGGAGAGGCAATGACTCTGTGTATAATGACCCAACTCATGGCTCTAACAATCTTTCCGCCCCCTCTTCTGCAAATTTCCCTGAGCCATGTTGGGTTCATTTTAGGTCTATTTCAGTGATGAGGTTTTGTGAGTCTCTGTGTCTCTGGAAATCTGATTTGGTAAGGGTTGAGTGTTCTTTGTGTCTATCTCCTTTGCCCTTGTGCTGGTACCAGGTTCACCAATAAAGCAGCACTCTTGCTCATTTCCCCTATAACTCTATGGCTTCATCTGGTGCTCTGTTGAGGTGCGATGGGCTGATTCTCTCCTCAGGATATGTGTCCATCTGAAAGAGAGAAGCAGATTCTCCAATGGATAGTGAGGTCAGTGCAAAACACATGGATAACCATTATTATTTTAGACAGAATTTAATAGCTGTAGGTCCTCTTGTATCCCACTATTGGTGGGAGCTTGATATTGGAGAGCAGGCTCATTTTTGGATATGGCTCTGACTTGTTTCCTGCTTGCTTGTTGGAATGGAGTTCACACATGTTCATGTAGCACTTCCTGAGCTCAGGGTTGCAGGCATGCAGGACGCCCCCTCTTCTGCTCGTTTGTACCTCCAATGCTTTTGCCTGTGCTCCTCTTCGCTCTGGCATTAATTCATATGCTGTCTTCTAAAAAGGTTTTCTGAACTTTCTGCTAGGCAGGACATACTGATGCAGTATTCTGCTCTGGGGAACCTTGCTAATGTCCATGGTAGCTCTGTGTCCCAATGGCCACCTCCTCATCTACACTATGGATTATAAACATGGATTGCCCTCTCAGTTTACTGCACAGAGACACATAACATTTAGAAATTTCTAGCAGCTATGTTTGAAAAATGAATAGACAGAAAAATCAACTTAATAATATATTTTAAAAATTATTTCCAAGCTGGGTGTGGTGGCACACATCTTTAATCCCAGCATCCTAGAAGCAGAGGGTTGCTGTGAGTTTAATACCAAACTGGGATTACAGAATGAGTTTCAGGTCAGCCAGGGCTAGATTGAGACCCTACCTCAAAAAAAAAAAAAAAAAAAACCAAAAAATTTCCAAATATTATCCATTTGTTTGTTTATTTGTTTGTTTTTTCAAGGTAGAGTCTCACTATAGCCCAGGCTGACCCGGAGTTCACTATGTAGTCTCAGGGTGGCCTCGAACTCATGGTGATTCTCCTACCTCTGCCTCCCGGATGCTGGTATTAAAGGTGTGCGCCACCATGCCCAGCTCAAATATTATCTTTTTAACATACAATCAATATGATTATTATTAATGATATCTTCTCCATTATTTTTTTCCACATGGAGCCTTGGAAATTTAGCAAATATATTACACTTGTCTCTCAAGCCAGATGCCATGTTCTCATCTGGAATACTTGATGCTTATTTAGATTTTACATAACGTATGACGTGAACTAGATTCACATCCTCGAAAAGTTCCAAAGATATGTACAATAACTGATTTAGCAGTTGTTAAGTTTAAATTAATGTAGAAGATTTAGATTCAGTGTTCCAGCAGCACTAGCTATATTTCAAGAGTGCTGCAGCCCTGCGTGCCAGTGACCTCAGCATAGGAAGCTGATGGAGGGAGTTGAGCAGACTGTCTTGGTCCCCTGGCGTGGAACCAGACAATCATCAGCTGGGGAGTAGAGGCCCCAACTTGATACTTGCTGCCTCTGGTTGCATGTTCTCTTTCTCCCCGACCTTTAGTAGGACTGGCTCAATTTGTGCTCTCCAAGCTCAGTGGAGAGGTCAAGCTACCCAAGCCCATATGGCCTCGCCTCTCACAGCTAAGCTTTCTCACAGCGTGGAGGGTGGGTTTGGGAGACCCCCACAGTGGTGTGGGTATGTGAGTATGTGCTTGGTTGGGTAGCAATGTTCAGATTTGCCTGTGATGACCCACATAAGCCATCTCAGCATGCCTGAACGTAGCTGTGGGACGGATTCAGACAATGGCAACTACTGTTGATACTGATACAATCACGTACACATGAAGATCTATAATTTATTTTAGATGCTTACCTCATCCTTATAAGGTCAGAAACTGGTCAATACAGACTGGAGATCTTGCACATTTCCCCTGAACAGGCGAGGCTGGCCATGGGTACCTTTGAGGTGATCCCCTATGAAGGCTTCTCTCTCTAGAGGGAGGCAGTGGGGCAAGGCCTGGCACAGTGGCCCTGGCTGGGCATGGTGAAGCCAGTTTGCCTGATTGAATCCCAGCAATTCCGCTTACTAGCCATGCCTCAGTGTTCTTGAAGATGGGAAGGGCAAGGCGAGAGAGGAAGATACTGTGGAGTTCCTCCATAGCTTTGCCAACCCAGGGAGCAAGACCCTGTAAGGAGCTTGCAGGAGCCTGTGGGACATTTCAGAGCAGGCTGTGGCTGTAGAGTGTTTCTCACAGGGATGGGTAGTGAGGAAGCTGAGCAGAGTTACCTCCAAGCACATGATCAGTGGCCATGGCTTTGCCCCACACCCAGGAACCTCTGGGTGGGTGAGTGGGGGCAAGGATTTATACATCGAAAAGCCCCTATGCATTTGTGATGCTCAGCCAGGCTTGACAACCACAGGCTCTCAGTTTGGAAATGCAGGATGGTTCAAGCAGCCCCGTAATATGAACAGAACAAACCTGGGGTTGTTACTTTACAAGAGAAGAAAGAATATTCCCCAAAGCCCTCAGCTATAATGACAGTTGCATTCACTCTAGCCCCCAGGATTAATTAACAGAGGGCCTTGGTGGCTTCCCTTCACTAGAATGCTACTCAATTTTCTTTTTTGGCCTCACAGCTTCTCTTTCTTCCAGTCTGCAGCAAGCCCCATGAGCCAGGCCCTCTTCAGAGAGCTGCGGCAGTGACAGGTGTGAGGTAAATGTTAAGACCAGCCCAACTAGGAAAGCTCACGAGAGTGCCAGCCTGAGTGCACAAGGCTCTCATCCAAGCACTGCAGGACAGCACCACGTAAACAGGCAAACAACCTGCTACTCATGACACGCTGAGCACTGTTTGGATGGCTCAAAGTCATGCAAGACCTCCTCAGAATATGTCATTTTTAGAAAAGGAAATTGCAGGCTGGGTGTGGTGGTGCACGCCTTTAATCCCAGCACTCCAGAGGCTGAGGGTAGGATGATTGCTGAGAGTTCGAGGCCAGCCTGAGACTTCATAGTGAATTCCAGGTCAGCCTAGGCTAGAGCAAGACCTTATCTCAAAAAATCAAAAAGAAAGGAAAAGAAAAGAAAAACAGGAAAGGAAACTGTAAAAGATGGCTATGTCATGACATGGATTATCTAAATAAACTCTAATACACGATTTATACATTGTTTATGGTTGTACCCATCTGTAGAAATAGTACATATCATGTTCAAGTTGGTGATTACTTCTGGGAGAGAAGAGAAGGCCCTGTAAAAAGATCCAGGACAGGGTTGGAGAGATGGCTTAGTGGTTAAGGCACTTGCCTGCAAAGCCAAAGGACCTCAGTTCGATTCCCCAGAACCCACATAAGCCAAATGCACAAGGTGACTCATGCAACTGGAGTTTGTATGCAGTGGCTGGTTGCCCTGGCGTGCCCATTCTCTCTCTCTCTCTCTCTCTCTCTCTCTCACTCTGCTTCTCTCCCTCTCTCAAATAAATAAACAAAAATAAAATATTTTTTAAAAATATCCAGGACAAATGGCAAACGTCAGCATCAATCGAACCTCAGTGAGTTATCAATGAGTATTGCATTTTTTTGTTTATTTTTGTTTTTTTGAGGTAGGGTCTTATTCTAGCCCAACCTGACCTGGAACTTACTTGGTAGTCCCAGGCTGGCCTTGAACTCATAATAAACTTCCTACCTCTGAGTGCTGGGAATAAAGGCGTGCACCACCACGCCCAGATCATTATTTTTTATGGTTTCAGTCTGTTTTTAATATTTTATAGTAAACGGGAGCCAGCACTAGACACATTAGAGATGTAAGGGCCCACATAGACTAGGAAGGACAGCGATGGGTCCTTGAAGATTTGGATGTTGAAAACGTTTTTAAAAAAATATTTATTTTACTTTATTTATTTATTAGAGACAGAGAGAGAGAAAGAGAGAATGGGCATGTCAAGTTCTCCAGCCACTGCAAACGAACTCCAGACGCATGTGCCACCATGTGCATCTGGCTTACGTGGGACCTGGAGAATCAAACCGGGGTCCTTAGGGTTCGCAGGCATGTGCCTTAACTGCTAAGCCATCTTTCCAGCCCTGGATTTTGAAAACTTTTAAGGGCAAGAATGACCTTCTTCATTTTCCTGCAAGCTAAAGTCTCTGTCTTTTTTATAAAGGCATTTAACCCATTTATACTTACTTCACAGCTGACAAAGCTTCCCTACTTCTGTGCCTGAAAGTGTCTCCCTTTGGTCTATGGATCTGGCAGCACTGATGAAAGAGTGGGAAGTCCCAAACATTTGCTTGTGCCATACCTCAGTCCTGCAGGGGAAACACTATCAGATTTGGGGTCAGTAGATTACCTTGTTTGGGCAATAAGGGCTCAGATCCAGCCATGCTTTTCAGATCAACCGGCAGTAAAAATGGATGAAATGAGCTTCCACCAAAGATATGCCCCTTTGATGGGAGGAACAGAGATGGGGAGTCAGATGTCAATTCCAAACACTGGCTGGTTGAGTGAGCACTCGGCTAGGTACCACCCGGCTGCAGACTGAGAGCCAGACAGCCCAGGTTTGAGTCGCACCTCCTAGGCCTAGGAGCTCCTTGCCCCATGATTTATTTCATCACTGGACTTCAGCCCTAATTTAAACTCATCCAAGCTTGGGACACACCTATCTCTCTGGTATCATGGTTGGTAAATTGAACGAGATGATTAGTGTACCCCTTGGCATGCAAGGGCCCTAGGTAGATTTGATTTCTGCTCTCTAACCCCAGGATGTTGACATATGCCTCTTATTTCACCCTCCCAGGAAAGGAAGGGACAGCAACAGGTTTGTCAGATGCGTTACCAGACTGTTGTCACCTGCGGTCTATTCAGGAGGGCAGGGGGTCTGGCCATTCAGGGGGAAGGAGGACCCTAACCCTCACTGGGTAGGGGAGCCAGGCCTCACTGCTGCCAGCTCTCTTCCAAGCACGCGTCAGCAGAGAGATGCTGTGTGCTGAGGCCTGGCTGGACCAGCTCCATGTGCCCTGGCCCCCATATACGATTTGTTGCGCAGAACAGAATTCCCCTCATAAATAAACAAAATCTTGGGTTTCACGTTGGGGAGGCGATGACAGAAGAGGGCCTGGGGCTTTCGACGTTATCTGCACCAGGCCTGCTGACTCCTCTCTGCCGCTTGGAAGGGCTGAGAGGAGAGAGGAAAAAGGCTCCGGCCAAAAGCACATTTTTTGGCTGTGGAATCACTGCTTGGCCACTAGCCGTAGCTCCTCTCATTTCTCTTCACTCACACTGGCCACCAGGGCCTCTGGAACTCAACATCTTACCAGGACCAAGTTTGAACACCTAAGTTTCATTGTTAGGGAGTTGGATGAGGTAGCAGCTGGGAGTTTGGACATGTCAGGACTGCAGGAAAAGAATCTAGAAGTTTCTAGTACAGATCACCTGTTCTGTCCTGTTTTGAACAAATTCTCGGTCTAACACTCCCCAGATGGGGCTTTTTCCGCACCGTGACAGACCCAGTTCTGGCTAAGGAGGAGACTTGATCCCAACAGAAATCTCCTAGCACAGAGAGAGGGGAAGAAGTAGAATACTACATAACTGGGAAAAGGAATGACTCATTGCTCCATGCTCAGCCATGAAGAGTTAGGTATATGTAACGTTGAGTGCCAGAAACCAAACAGAAGAATGTATTTTGGACTGGAGAGATTGCTCAGTGGTGAAGGTGCTTGCCTGCAAAGGCTAACGACCAGAGTTCGATTCCCCAGTACCCAATTAAAGCCAGCTACACAAAATGGTACATGCATCTGGAGTTCATTTGCAATGGCTAGAGGCCTCCCTCCCCTCTCTCTCTCTGCTTGTGAAGGAAGGAAGGAAGGAAGGAAGGAAGGAAGGAAGGAAGGAAGGAAGGAAGGAAGGAAGGAAGGGAGGATATATTCTATGTGATTCCACTTCTGCACAGTTCAAAACTGGACAAAAGGCTGGAGAGATGGCTTAGCGGTTAAGGCATTTGCCTGCAAAGCCAAAGGTTCCTGGTTCGATTCTCTAGGACCCATCTAAGCCAGATGCACAAGGGGGTGCATGCATCTGGAGTTCGTTTGCAGTGCCTGGAGGCCCTGGCACACCCATTCTCATTCTCTCTCTCTCTCTCTGCCTCTTTCTCCCTCTCAAATAAATAAATAAAATATATATTAAAAAACTGGACAAAAGTCATCTACAATGATAAGAGTCAGAATGATGACCCTATAGAAATATCTTAAACAAAGGCTCAGGAAGTTATAATGGCCCATCAAGATCACAGCCAGGAGGTGGCAGCTGGGATAGAAACCTAGGTCTTGCTAGTCTGCTGCCCAGCACCCTTCTCCTGCAGGGGCAGGAGGTGAGGGGATGATGCTGTCTGGAGAACACTTGTGAGGCCAGGCGAGATCCACCCCCTCAACTCGCGGAAGCTCATGTCAGTGGCCTGACCACTGTGTTCCACTGGCCACCGCTGAGGCGCTTGTCCTACCGCTTTTTTCCTGGCACCCAGCACCGCCGGTCAGGAAAGCTACTGTACTTGTGAGAAAACTGAGGTCACTGCATGTTTCCATTGACTCGTAGAGGAAAAACAAAAACAAACACGCTCGCTACTGAATGTGCTTTTATTCTGCTCGGCCCATCCCCAGAAGGCTTCATTTACAGCTCAACCATGTGTCTCCCACCAGGGAAGGGAAGGGAAGGGATGGAGGGACCTGTGTTCTGGGCTATGTCCTAGAGGGGACTTCAGCCCTACAAGCCACACAAAAGGCCACAGGATGTGAGAGAGATGATGGGTCAGAGAAGTGGGCTGACACTGGGGGGTGGGGTGCACATCTGGAATCATGAATCAGGAAGTCAAGATGGCTCCTTTGCATTTTAGCTTTGTACACTCTGTTCTGGAACATCCTTCCCTTACCTTGAAAACTCTTCAACGCCCTGTTCAACATTCCCTAAAGTTCTGGGCAGAACTGGTTCTGCCTCCTTGGGGTTTGCTGAGCCCTTTGCCTGTTTGTCATGGGACACATCCCCCACTAGATAGGGAATTCCTGGAGACAGGAGACATGGCAACAGTAACAGCCTTCAGGCCAGGGGCCAGACACTCAGTACCCATGAGAGCAGGGCTAGGATGGAAGGAGTGTGGGCCACAGCAAGTCGGGGAGTCTTGGACTCCCAGGACGGTGAGCTGACAGTTCACTCCGGCCAGGCTAGGGTGGAGCTGGTGTCTAGTGTGATGTTTGGACCCAGGTTCCAGAAGTAAACCAGAATGGTAAGAAAGCAGGCAAGGCTGAGATAGGCTGGGGACAGTGAGAAATTACCTTCTTGACGTGAGTTCCTTTAACATTGAGGTGTGTGTGTGTGGGGGTGGTGTTCCAGCAGTTCACCTCATCCTCATCTGAAGAAGCATCAGTACCCCCCCACCCCAACAAACTCAGCTGACCCCAGCCATTTTTGTGTTCCTGCCTCTGCCTTTCCTCTTCTCTCAGGACCAGGGCTTTTATGTTCTGCCTGCTGCTACGTTACAGGCATATGGAAAACCTATAACTCTAGATGGTCCTGCCTCAGTTTCCCTGTCTAGGGAATAGTTCATAAATGAGGTTCTGTGTATGAAAGTGCTTAGAACGGAGTAAACATTCCTTCTTCCCTCCCTTTTACCTTTCCCTTCCTCCTCTCCCTTCCTTGCTCTCTCTCTCTTTCACAGATTTTTTTCTGGGTCTTTTCTGCTTCTCATTGCACAGTCCACCCTCCCCTGGCCTCCCCACAGAGGTGACATCTAGGTGTCTACTGATCACTCCCATCCCCAGCATTTGTGTGTTGGGTCAGGTGGGGTTGGCTGCTGCCTGCCCTGTTCCACGACCCTCCTATGAGATGGGCTGGGGGAGCTGATCTCATTTATTTTCCTACTTGAGGGGATGACTGGAGGGAGGGGCGGACAGGGAAAGATATTGGGGACCTTGAGTCCCTTTCTCTTGGTCAAGCAGATGTCAGACTCTGTGCTCAGTAGCCAATGACAAGAGGGCTACAGTCTCTGAAAAACCCACTGACAAACTCATGCTCTGAGTTGAGATCTGCAGAAGGCCTGTGGGCTGCTCACTGTGGCTACAGGTCGCTTCTCTTCTTCCTCCCTGAGAAGTTTAATCCTTGGAGCCTGAAGGACCTGGGCTTGCAGCCTTCTCTCCTTCACAGACAGTGTGTGAATCATGCAGGACCCACCTCCGGCTTCCGTGTGTGTCAAGCAACACATCAGGAGAAATCTGAGTTGACCCAAGCAGGGAATTTCCATCCATAGGGAGAGGAAAATGCTGGTGCAGAAGGGAGAAGCACAGAGCTGGTGACAGTCGGAGGGGTGTGGAGGGCAGGGTAGAGACCAGCCTAGCCCTCCCAGGCTCTAGGTAAGGGAACAGTGGTACCAACAATGCCCATAAACATCAGGATGTCAGGTTCTGGGTAGCTGAAATTCCCTGGATATTCAACTAGCACTGTCCAGATCTTTCAGTTTCCTCCTGGGGCCCTGGCTAGGAAAGCCATGCTCCTTCACACCTCTACACTCCACCTGCACCTCAAACATCCTTCCCTTCCAAAACCAGACTCAAGGGCATGCCTACTATCAGCTTCCCAGTCCCCTAGGGTGGAACTGAATGAAGCTTCCTGGGGGCCACCACTGCCGCAGTCTACACAAACCAGGCTCATGTGGCCATGCCCTGGGTACAGGGCTCTTGGCTGTGTGACTTCAGCTCTGTCCTCAGAACTAAGCACACAGCAGGGCTCCATGGAGACCTGTGGCCAAGGTCCTCAGATGCACTGTGCACGGGTTGGCACAGAGCAGGTGTCAGGAGTGCATGTATGCTCAGCGGTGTATGATAGAACAAAGTTCCTGCTCAGGGCTTGAGGCCCATTGGGAGCTAATGACCATGATGGAATTGAGGAGCAGATGGTTGGGGGTCAGGACAGGAGGGCTGAGTTTCTGCTACTAGAGGACTATTCGACCCTGGCCATCTGCTCTGGCCTAGGACCTAGGAAGCCATTGGCCTATCCTGTATAGTTGCCCTCCTCACTGTCTGTCCTGCTGTCTAGGCCCAGTTTGTCCTTCCCAGTTAATGATCAGGCTCCCCGCAGACTAGGCTCTCAGGTCCCATACTGAACTACTGAGTCAGACACCCTCCCACCTCTCTGTCTACATGAAGTCTCCTGCCCTTCACCTCAGGGCAGAGAGAGGACAAGGGAGGGGGATAAGAGTGTTCAGACCCATCTCAGCTCCTAGGTAGAAGATGTCTTACATAAATCTTGTTCTGGAAGGTTCCAAATACACCTTTAGCCAGATGTTGCAGCACACAGAGCACTAGGCTTTGTGTGAGGAGACCCAGGTTCTGGTCCTAGAGTTGTCATCAACTTCCTGTGTGATCTTGGAGAGGCCCTTATTCCCTTCCGGATTAAAAAATATATATTTTATTTATTTATTTGAGAGAGAGAGGAGAGAGGAAGACAACTTTGAGATGTCTATTAGAGAGAGAGAGAGAAAGAGAAGAATGGGAGTACCAGGGCCTCCAGCCACTGCAAACAAACTCTAGAAGCATGTGCCACTGTGTGCATCTGGCTTATGTGGGTTCTAGGGAATCAAACCTGGGTCCTTAGGTTTCACAAGCAAGTGCCTTCACCACTAAGCCATCTCTTCAACCTTCTCTTCTGGATTTTTATTTGTAGTATTTTTGGAAAATAATTATAGACATTATTTATTTTTATTTAAATATTTTATTTATTTATTTATCTTTACTTATTTGAGAAAGAGAAAGAGGGCAGATAGAGAGAAAATGGGCATGCCAGGGCCGCTAGCCATGGCAAATGGATTCCAGACACATGTGCCACTTTGGACATCTGGCATTATATTATATGGGTACTGCAGAATCTAACTCAGGTCCTTAGGCTTCATGGGCAAGTGCTTTAACTGCTAAGCCATCTCTCTGACCCTAAATACTATTTATTTTTAATTAAGCAGTTTTAATTCCTTCTAGGGCATGGCATGGCATCTATTCTTCAGATATAAATCTTCACTCAAGAGCCCCTAATGGCTGCCATTTCCTTTCCCTTCTGGAGGAGCTGGTCCAGTGTGCAGTGAGAGGCTGGCATCCTGGCCTCTGGCCCATGGGCTTTCAGCCAGTGATATCTCATGAGGACCTTTACTTATTATTTATTTATTTACTTATTTAATGCTGCTAGAAATTGAACCTAGAGCTGGCCATGGTGGTCCTTGCCTTTAACTGCAGCACTCAGAGGCAGAGGTAGGTAGGAGTATCACCATGAGTCTGAGACTACAGAGTAAATTCCAGGTCAGCCTGGGCTACAGAGAGACCCTACCTCAAAAAACTAAAAGAAAAGAAAAGAAAAAGAAAAGAAAGAAATTGAACCTGGGACTTCATCCATGTAGGCAAGTGCTCTACCCGTGAACTACATCCCTAGCCCAAGAATCATATCTTAACACTTCAGTCTTCTGTATTTCAAAATTATTTTTTCAGTAATGGTTAAATGACAATTGGCATAAGCTTTTATTCATCAGACTTAATAATTAATTAACAATTAAAAGAATAAATTTTTAGCTAGGAGTAGTGGTGTACACGTATAATCCCAGCCCTTAGGAGGTGGAAGGCAAGTATATTAGGAGTTGAGGCCAGCCTGGGCAAAATAAAATCCTGTCTCAAAAATAAAATATTTAAAAAATATTTAAAGAGCCAGGCATGGTGGTGCATGCCTTTAATCCCAGCATTCGGGAGGCAGAGGTAGGAGGATTGCTATGAGCTCAGGTCACCCTGAAATTACATAGTGAATTCCAGGTCAGCCTGGGCTAGAGCAAGACCCTACTTGAAACAAACAAACAAACAAACAAACAACCCCATCCCCAAAATATTTAAAGATAATATCAAGTTAGATAAGCCGTATTGTGTAAAAACTAAAATTTGCACTTGGACAAAACAATGTAGCCTTTGCAATCTGTACTTCATCGCCTGCTTTTGTCCACTTGAAGTGTTCACACGCAGTGACAGAACCGGAGCCACCCACATGCTATTTGCCAAATTTATAATCACCCAATCGCCACTGAAATTCTGGGACATGCCAATCTGTACAGAAGGCACAGAGCCATGAGGACACCCGGGAGGCCAGGCTGGGCCTGCTGGAGGTGAGTGATTCACTGGTATTAACAACTGAGTCTCAGCATGACTGATGTGGCTGCCGGTGGTGAATTTCCAAACTAACACCCACACGCAGCTCTGTTAATACAAGAGCAGAAGGACTAGAATGTGAATATGAAACTTACGTGGATTGTTCAAACTCAACAATAACTGTTGCACTAAATGCTTTAATAGTAAGATTAGTAAAAAAAAAAAAAATGCTTAAGGGTGAGCAATCTTTTACCATGGCCGAGTTTAGAATTGCCAGTGTGTGTGGTAAGTAGAAAAGCAGATCCAACTGTAATCAGGTTACTGCTTTGCAGTTCCCTACAAATAATACAGACAGGTGGACTGGTGGCACACACCTTTAGTCCCAGAGTTAGGAGGACTCAAGGCCACCCTGAGACTCCATAGTGAATTCCAGGTCAGCCTGGGCTAGAGTGAGACCCTACATCAAAAAGAAAGAAAAAAAGTATTAATAATAATAATAATAAAGACACCCTACCCTGCCTCTTCAAGCTACCCTAAATATCGCCTGTTCCCTCCTTCATTATTTGTTGGCTCATATGGCATATGGGGGGGGGACTTAATCTGACTATGTGTCTACAGATAGGGCTTTGGGAGGCTATTAAGATTTGATAAAGTCACACGCCAAGGCTGAGGGCCCATTGAAGAAGAGGTAGGGGAAGACTGTAAGGACAGGGAGCGCTTGGGGACACTGTTTTCCAGACACAAAGTGGTCATTGCATTCATGACCTCACAGCAGCTGTTGTTACCTACACAGGACCTGCATGATATTGGGCCCATCAACATGTTGTCATGGATGATGCAGGAGGGCACAAAATGACACCAAAATAGAAGAGGGAAGAAGGGGTTCCGTGGAAAAGGTTTGTGGGTGGGGGCACAAAAGACAGTAGCGGGAGGGGACTGTCTTCAACATACGTTACATATGTTGTGAAAATTGTCAATGAAACAGTTTAAAAAGATTTGATCAGGTCATCTTCATGGCTTTATAAGAAAAAGATTACAGAAGACACACACACGCATGTAACCTCTCAAGCTCCAACCACATGATGTCCTGCACCATCTCTGGACTCTGCCAACAAAAAGACCACCACCAGACACGGGCCCTTGATCTTGGACCAGAACCATGAACCCAAATCTACCTCTATTCCTTTATAATGTACCCAATCTGTAGTATGATGTTATTAGCCAAGAAAGCAGGCTAAGACCTCCTGCTTGCAGTAAGTCCTGAGGTACCACCACAGTGTACATCCATTTGCCCACTGTGCAGAGGGTCATGCCCAGCCTTGCCTGCCACTCAGTACATGCCACTCAGTCAAGCTATGGGAAGCCCTGGGCAGGAAGGAAGAGCTAGAAATCCAGAGATACCCACAGACACTGCTACATGATTCATGTGGTCTGACTTTGAAGAGAGACTGGTAAATATCCCTTTTTTTTTTTTTTTTTTTTTTTTTTGAGGTAGGGTTTCACTAAGGCCAGGTTGACCTGGAACTCACTATGTAATCTTAGGGTGGCCTCGAACTCACGGCGATCCTCCTACCTCTGTCTCCCGAGTGCTGGAATTAAAGGCGTGCGCCACCACACCCAGCTGACCTTTCTACATAGCCCTAGAAGGGCTAGAATCAGAGTCAGCCCAGGCTACAGTGAGTGGGGGAACTCCAGGGCCAGCAAGTGCCAGACCTAGCCTGGAGGAAGCAGCATGTGCGCTGATAATTAGGATTTAACTATGCTAAAACCAGAAACAACAGCTACAACTGACTTACTGAGCACTTACCGTATGCAGAAGCCGTGCTAAGCGTTTGTTTTAATCTCGTAACTCTCAGGAGTATACCCTTAGGTTGGTGATAATTTCTTTTTAAAAAATTTTTTTAATTTATTTATTTGCCAGCAGAGACAGAGAGAAGCACACACACACACACACACACACAGAGAGAGAGAGAGAGAGAGAGAGAGAATGGGCACCCCAGGGCCTATAACCACTGCAAACGAACTCCAGATGCATGTGCCACTCTGCAACCGGCTTTATGTGAGTACTGGGGAGTCGAACCCTGGGTTGTTAGGCTCTGAGGGCAAGCGCCTTAACCACTGAACCATCTCTCCAGCCTTATGATAAATTTTCAATTTATAATTGTCAAAGTTTGGATTTGCAGTGTCCCACAAAAGCCCATGCATTGGCGATGTGGTTCCCAGCCCATGGTGTTCCTGGGAGTTGGGGAAACTTTTGTTAGGTTAGATAGGTGTGACAGGAAGTAGATCCCTAGGGATGGGCCCTTGAAGGGGGTATTGGGACCCTAGCTTCTTCCCTCTTTGCTGCCCAGCCTCTACAAGGTAAGACGCTTTCCTTGCACCCTCTCCACACATTTCCAGCACGATGTCCTCTGCTGCTCCAGGTCCAAAGCTACAGGGTCCTTTGTTCACTGTCTGGAACCTCACAAACTGGGAGCCACAATCTTCTTTTTGTTTTTGTTTTTGTTTTTGTTTTTTTGGTCTTGTTCTAGCCCAGGCTGACCTGGAATTCACTAAGCAGTCTCAGGCTGGCCTCGAACTCACAGTGATCTTCCTATCTCCCCCTCCCGAGTACTGGGATTAGAGGCGTGCGTCACCATGTCTGACCACAATACATCTTTCTATGAGTGTTGGTGGATATGTGGTCCTCTTTTATTTTAATTCTGCAGCAACATTATGAACCCAGTGCCCCAGCAAGCCATTGAACATTCTGACTGAATTCGACTCCTCCACTCTAACATGCTTTGTCTTGTTTTCATGTTTCCCTATAGGAGCACCACTCTTCTGAATTGTGTGTGTGTGTGATATTTTTATTTTTGCTTTGGGAACATATATATTTATAGTTTTTCAGATACACATGTATGGCTTAACAATATGTTGTTTAAATTTTTCTTGTTACAAAAGTATGTTCCAGAAATCCCAGACTTGCTTTTCTTTTTTTTTTCACCCATGGTGCTATGTGGCTCTGTAGTTTATTGATTTTAACTGCTACAAAACTACCATCTGTGTATATGCCACGATTTGCTTAATAGTCCTCCTGTGGATAGGAACGTAAGTTACTTCTAATGAGTTTTTGATGGGTCTGACTTAGGATGGAAGCCATTGAGTTTGAAGTTCAGATTTAGGGGCTGGAAAGATGGCCCAGTGGTTAAGGCACTGCCTGCAAAGTCTAAGGACCTAGGTTCAATTCCCCAGTACCTACATAAAGCCAGATGCACAAAATGGTGAATGCACCTGGAGTTGTAGCTGTAAGAGGCCCTAGCATACCCATACTTCTCCCTCACCTCTAAAATAAATGAATAAAAATAATTTTAAAGAGAATCAGGATGTAGCTCAGTTGGTAGAGTGCTTGCCTGGGTTCAATCCCCAGAACCAAATAAATCAAGTAATCCCAGCACGCAAGAGGTGGAAGCAGGAAGATCAGAAGTTCAAGGCCATCCTCAGTTACTTTGTGGGCTTGAGAAGGCTACAAGAAACCTTGCCTCAAGAAAAAAAAAATTGGTGATATACTTTAGGTTTTGAACATTAAGCCATTTTTTCATTCCTGGGATAAATTCCATTTGATCGTGTTACATTATTTTTTGGGGTCCAATTTGCTAAATGTTTGTAAGACTTTTCATGTGTGTGGTTGGTCTGAAGTTGATATGTCCTTATTTTGAAATGGGACAAAGATGTCTTCATAGGATACAAGGAAAAATACTTCTTCCTCTTTAATTTTCTGAAAGAATTTATATGAATTTGTATTATATCTTGATTATATGTTTGATCATAATCACTACCTCTATGTATCTATCTATCATCTATTTAATTATCATCTATTTTTCAGCTATCTAGCCCTTGAAAATGATGTTTTGGGGAGGGGGCTAGGTAGATTGCTCAGTGGTTAAAGGTGCTTGCTTGCAAAGCCTGCTGGTCTGGGTTCAATTCCCCAGCACTCACATAAAGCCAGACAGAAAAAAAAAAATGGTGCATACATCTAGCATTCATTTGTAGCAACAAGTGTTGCTACACTGGTGTGCCTCCTTTACACACACACATGTACAAATGAATAAATTAATAAAAATATTTTAAAAGAATTATGTCTTTAACTAAAATTTCAGATTACATCATAAGGCTACAAAGTTCCTTATTTATTTTTTTTGCTAGGTAGGGTTTCACTCTAGCCCAGGTTTACCTGGAATTCACTATGTAGTCTCAGTCTGACCTTGAACTCACAGCCATCCTCCTACCTCTGCCTCTGGAGTGCTGCCACTATGCCCAGCTAAGTTCCTTATTTATAATATCTTTCTCTAATTGTTAGAAATCTGATTCTAAGATACATTTTTTTAATTTCATAGTCATTTGCTTTCTAATTTATTTGTATAGAAGTTTGCAAAATAAGCCAGCATGGTGGCGCACGTCTTTAATCCCAGCACTCAGGAGGCAGAGGTAGGAGAACTGCTGTGAGTTCGAGGACCCCTGAGATTGAATTCCAGGTCAGCCTGGGCTAGAGCAAAACCCTATCTCAAAAAAAACAAACAACAAAAAAAGCTTGCCAAATAATTGTGCTTGACATTTAAAATTTCATCTGATTCTGCGGTCATTTCCATTCTTATCATTTCATATATTTGCACTTTCTTCCTTTTATTACTGATTAAATTAGCTAATGTGTTATATATGTTGCTAGTTTCTTTTAAACATATTTATTTGAGAGACAGAGAGAGAGAGAGAAAAAGAATGTGTGGACTAGAGCTTCTTTCCACTGCAAATAAACTCCAGATACATGTCCCTGCCACTTTGTGCACCTGGCTTTATGTGGGGGATGGGGAATCAAATCTGGGCTGGTAGGCTTTGCAAGCAAGTGCCTTTAACCACTGAGCCATCTCCCCAGCTTATACTTTGCTAATGTCTTAACTCAAGATTTGACTTATTGATAATGACTTCATTATATTTTCTTCTTTATTATTCTCTGCTTTTTCTTTATTAGTCTCTTCCTCTTTCTTTTGGTTTAATTTGCTATTGTGTCATGGTTTTTTTCATAAAGAACTTAAATTGGGTTGGAGAGATGGTTCAGTGGTTAAAGCATTGCCTGCAAAGCCTAAGGACTCAATCTGATTTGATTTCCTAGAACCCACGTAAAGCCAGATGCATATGATGGTGCATGTGTCTGGAGTTCATTTGCAGTGGCTAGAGGCCCATCTCTTTCCCTCTTTCTCGCTCTCTTGCTAATGAATAAATAAAATATTTTTTAAAAGAACTTAAATTATTGATAAAAGTGTTAAGGTAATGCATTTTCTTTCTTATTTATTTATTTATTTATTTGAGAAAGAAAGAGGCAAGAGAGAGAGAGAGAGAGAGAGAGAGAGAGAGAATGGGCATACCAGGGCCTCTAAGTACTGTAAACCAACTCCAGACACATTTGCCACTTTGGGCATCTGGTTTTACATAGGTACTAGGGAATTGAACCCAAGTCCTTAGGCTTTGCAAGCAAGTGCCTTAACTGCTGAGCCATCTCTCCAGCCCCATTTTCTTTTTAAAATGTATCCCGACCTTATGATATGTTAGAGAGAGCTATGCATTTGCCTCGATTGTATGAGAAGTGGGTGCGGTGACACAGCACTTCCCTTGGTCACTGTTCTGCCACCTCAGCCTGTGTCATTCCCTCACACTGAACTCGAAGGACTATGGACAACATCAGGCTCCTAAACCGCCTTGTCTTGCCTCACGTTTCTTCAACCCGACCCCTTTCCTAACTAGCAAGTTCTCATCTTTTAAGATCTTTTATCTTATGAATCAGATAAATAGGAAACCTTTCCCTGAACACCTCCTGTCTCATCCTCTGGTTTCTCTCTCATCCTTCTGTGTGAGATCACCACCACCTGGTTCCCAGTTTACCTCTCCCATTAGAACTTTCTGGGCACAGGGACCAGGTCTTTCTTATTCACTGCCAGTCTCTCGACCTTTTAGCACAATACCTAACTTAGGAAAGGGCTGAAGAAATAGACAAATGCACTCTCTCCTGCGTGGAGCATTGATGAGCATCAAGAAGTTTCGTAGTTGTAAGTTGGGGGAGGGTAACAATGAGAAATACATCCAGTTACATCTGCAAGATGTTTACCAATGTGGCCGGCACTTTCAGTATATGCGAACAACTCATGATTCTGGAGTTTCCGTTGACCTTTATTCTGTTATGAAGTCTCGCCTGAAATGCAGTTTCCAGAAGCCAAAAGTGAATGCCTCTCAGCATAATACTGAGGTTCTTGGAGCAAAGAGCAACCGTCCAGGGCTGCAATACCACAGGTCCACAAAGCCAGCAGCATCAACAGCTCCCTAGTTGGAAAAAAAAAAAAAAAAAAAAAAAGAAACATTCCAGCCATTTTCTAGGATAGTTCACTTTGAAGAAACACTGAAAAGCACACCCAGAAAAAGATGATCATGAGTGGTCTTGGCAGCGTTGCAAAGCAACCATGGAAACTGAAGAACTAGAAGGATTGTTACCCTGGAAAGACAGCTTAGCTTCTTCAACACGAACCACATACTTAGAGGAGATAAGGCTCGCCCGTGTGAGTGATGGACGGAAAGCACATGTCATAGCCCATGCCTAACACCTTCCAATGGCTTTCTGGTACATTTGGGAAAGCCCAGCTCTTCACCATGACCTTCTGGATCATGGTGACCTAGCCCTGTGTCCTTCTTCAAGCTCATCTACATTCCTGCAGCCAGTTCCTCTGAACACACCTCACTCATCCTGGTCCCAGGACCACTGACTGCCTGGACTGTTCTTCTGCCATGGATTTTGAACAGCTGCTCACCTCCACTGTCACTTCTTCCAGTGATCTCCAGCCTGACCTGCCATGCCCTGAGTATGCCCACTCCAAATTCTGTTTGTTCCATTTCCCTTGGCATTTGTCAGTGTCCATAAACAATACATAGTTCTGCAACGATCTGTTTAGAGGGCAGGGACATTGTCTCGAGTGCCCATGTCTCTCATACCAAGAACGAGGCCTGACATGTGCAAGCAAAAGCTCTTCGATTTGTGATATGGTCACATCCTGATTATGAAGTTGAAACTGCATTTGCTACCCCTAGCCTTTGGAACCTCACAGTTTAGCCCAGCCCATGTTCAACATACTCAGGCCGGGCATGTGGCACATGCCAGCAGAAGTAGGCCATCGCCATGAGTTCCAGGCCAGCCTGAGACTACATAGTGAATTCCAGGTCAGCCTAGGCTAGAGTGAGACCCTACCTCAAAAACAAAAACATACTCAGCACACTCACACAAGCTGGATAAAAACTGTCAAACACACAGTGGGGTAGCTCATTTTCCATACTGAATCTTGCATCCAAAACACACTGACAGCAGGTACATGCAGAGTGGTAACTGTTTCTCTCATGAGCATGTGGCTCGCGGCCTCCAGCCTCACAGGAGAACCACATACCGTATATACTGTTGGTGTGAACCAGGATCCAAGTTGGAACTATTTTCTTCTGAACGTTCACCGCTTTCACACCATCGTAAAGTCGAAGTGTCCTAACTTGAACTGTCCCAAGTCAGGGATAAAACTCAGCAGTGCTCAGTACACACTCATCAGCAGGTGCTGCGTCCGGGTGCTTGGGCAGGTACAGGTGAGTTTTCCTCGGGGGCTTGGCTCTCATTGGTCCTGTTAAGATTTGATCCATCCAGTGTACTGAAGCTGTGAAAATCCACTAAATGTTATTGTAACAGTTCCCTCCTCATGGCTGGGGCAAAACACCTGACCAAAAGCTGCTGCTGGGAGGAAAGGGTTTATTTCAGGCTCACAGTTTCCTCACGGCAAGAAAGCATGGCAGAGCAGAGGCTGGGTATCCTACCTTGCCAAAGCAGCTGGCTGGCAGCAGCAAGAGGTAGCTGAGCTAGAGCTGGCATGGGGAGCTGAGAAATCTCAAGGCTCCCCCACAGTAACACACCTCCTCCAGCAAGGCTCCACCTCCAAAATTGCCACCAGCTGGGGATGGGGTTCGAGGCTTAGTCACAGACACATGGGGACACTTCACACTCAAACCACCACAGATATTAACAATGGCCAGTAAATATGGGGTGTAATAAATGTTTTACTTCATCTCATCTTGTGGAAGGACGTTGGTGGTATAATAGCACACATGATCACAAGTAGGCATTCAGGACCAGAAAAAGGGTCATTCAACCAGGAGGCCCGGGTGAGATAAGGGAAAAATATTCAGAACATGGAGTACAGAACACCACAGAGACCTTGGCTTCACTTGGTCAGGTGCTGAACCAAGCATAAAACAGTCATTTACATGTTTTGGCATTGTACACAAAGACATTCCCTTCTTTTAAAGAGAAGAGGGGTGCTGGAGAGATGGCTTAGTGGTTAAGGTGCCTGCCTGCAAAGCCAAAGGATCCCCAGTTCGATTCCCTAGGACCCACGTAAGCCAGATGCACAAGGGGGTGCATGCATCTGGAGTTCATTTGCAGTGGTTGGAGGCCCTGGTGCGCCCATTCTCTCTCTCTCTCTCTCTCTACCTGCCTATTTCTGTATCTCTCTCTCTCAAATAAATAAATAACTCTCTCAAATAGATGAATAATAATAAAATTAAATATATATATATATAAAGAGAAGAGGGACTGTCCGCGGCATTGAGCTCTTATGCCAGGGAGAACATGTCAGTCCCAGTGAGGGACAAAGTGACAGAGGCCTTTATACCAGTGTTCCATGGGATGGTTTCCTGCAAAACTTGGGAGCATCGCAGGATAGCGAGGGCCCTGGCTCTGCCAGTTCCATTGTGAGAGCTGACCCAAGTTCAGTGACTTGGTACCTACCATTTCTTCCTTCTGAGCTGAGGCTTTCTTGTCTGAAACACAGCACATATCGACACATAATGGAAACCAAAAGCAAGATAAATGTTGTCCAAGCTTGAGCATCTTAAGGGTCCCTTAACTCTGAAGCTTGTCCAAGAGATGGGAAAACATTACTTTTGGTGGTGGTGGTGGTGTGTGTGTGTGTGTGTGTGTGTGTGTGTGTGTGTGATGTGCGTGTGTATGTATCTATGAATTTATCTGCAGTGGGCAGCACTCACCTAAGGTGCCTGGGTGTACCCCCAACCCATCACTCTTCCACCAGTGCTTGTTGTGAGCCAGATTCTCATACTGATCCCAGAGTTTTCTTCTCCTCCTTCTCTTCCTTCCCCTCTTCTTGTTCTTCCTCTTCCTCCTCTTTCTTCTCCTTCTCATCTTCTTTCGTCTTCTTTTCATTTTTTTGCAAGCTCTGGCAATTCCCAGGTCTCTGCTCCTCTGTGGGACCAAGGTTACAGATGCACACGGTCAGGCTAGGCTGTTTATGTGGGTTGTGGAGCTTTGAACTCGGGGGAGGGGAGGGTCTCAGAGCCCCTCAGGCCCTTATGCTTTTCAGGAAGTGCACTTAACTGCTGAGCCATCTCTCTAGGCCGGAGATGGGAAAACTTTTGATGAATCCATGAGAGACTCATCTTCTGCCGCTTAATTTACTGGAATGCCACTGGGGATGGCAGCTGGAGGAAGACACGGCTTGATTTCCCAGGGTGAGCTGGCGAGGGAGGTCCTTTGGACAAGGAGCAGTGTGGACAAGCACGCTTCCTCAGTTCCTAGAGCAACTTTGTGGGTGGGTGCCTCCCACCTGAGCTCTGAGAGCCCTCACAGCTCCAAGTGCCAACTTGCATGATAGGTGGGTGGGGGTCAGGCAAAGGGCACATCTCGGGAATGACCACCGTGACCCATTTCTGTGGCCAGCATTTTTCCTCCTAATTCCCAGAGTGGCCTGATAGAGGGGAACACCGAGGTCTAGAAAGGAGAAGTGATCTGTGTAATCACATAGTCCACCGGGGATGGAGCTGGCGATAGAAGCCAGCCTTCAGATTCCAGAAAACTGTACTCTCTTGTGGTGGTGCTAGGAGAGGAATCGAAGGCAGAGAAGAGGGCCTGGAGAGATGGTTCAGCGGTTAAAGGTGCTTCCTTACAAACCTGATGGCCCAGGTTTGATTCTCTAGTGCCAACATAAAGCCAGATGCACAAAGTAGGGAGTTCATTTGCAATAGCAGGAGGCCCTGGCATGCCCATACACTCTTTCTTTGCCTCTTTCTCTCTGTATCAAATAAATAATAAATATTTTTTTAAAAAGAAGGTGTAGAAGAAGGAGCCAGACAGATTAATGCAAAGGGTGAATGGGGTAGAGAAGAGGAGGAGGTGAAGCCACAGGTTGTTGCAGTAAGGTCCAGTGCCAGAGATGGGTCAGCACCCCATCCCCACTAGTGAGCCGTTGGTCCAGGAGGCCCACAAGGCCCTCAAAATAGTGTAGGCTATTGCTAAAGTGTTTGGTTACCCACCCAAACTAGATGGTAAGATTCTGTTGCTGAAGACAGCACAGGCTGTGGTCAAAGGTCATCAAGAAATCACGCTGGAACTGAGATGGAAACCAGCTCCCTGCTGGCTAGCTGCCATACTGCTGGGAGGTGCTATGATAGCTGATTGGGGAGAAAAGTTATCCACAGCCTTATTCAGCAGTGGATCCTGCGATCTATGCTATCAACCAGCCAGGCAAGAGGTGCCCACGGGCACAGAAGTTGTGGAGGTAATCAACTGCTCTCTGATTGGACATGAGGTCTTCTGAGTAGGAAGGAATTCATGCCAGGTACTTAGAGCCAAGGCAAAAGCTGTGGAAGGTCATAGACAGTAGAGGGAAGTTACTGCTGATCTTTGACTGAATGAAAATGTTATATCTGGGCTGGAGAGATGGCTTAGCGGTTAAGGTGCCTGCCTCCTAAGCCTAAGAACGCTGGTTCCAATCTCCAGCAGTTCCAATCTCCAGATCCCACATTTAGCCAGATGCAGTGATGCAAGGGCGCAATGCTGCACTTGACCACAAGGGGGCACACGCATCTGGATTTCGTTCTCAGCAGCTGAGACCCTGCTGGCGCGCCCATCTCTGTCTTCCTCTCCCTCTGTGTCTCTGTCTGTCTCTCTCCAAAAAACTAAAATTAAAAAAAAAATGTTATGTCCATCAAAAAGCCTTCTAGGGCTGGAAAGATGGCTTAGCGGTTAAGGCGTTTGCCTGCAAAGCCAAAGGGCCTTGGTTCAATTCTCCAGGGCCCATATAAGCCAGCTGCATAAGGGGGCACATGCATGTGGAGTTTGTTTGCAGTGGCTGGAGGTCCTGGCATGCTCATTCTCTCTCTCTCAAATAAATAAATAAAATGTATTTTTAAAACAAACAAACAAACAAAAAAGCCTTCTAAATGTACATGTTGATGCCCTTTGATGAATGTGATTCTCACTTTTGGTTAGAGATTATTAATTTATTTTGTTACAGAGGGTGGTGAATATTGGGGACCCAAGTCTCATTGAGATGATAGATGAGAAAGCCTCAGTACTTACCCCGGGATGAATCATCTCCCCCACCCGCTAGGGCTCAGGGAACAATACAGAGGAGGAGGTAGAAAGAATATGAGTGCTACTCTCCCTGCTAGCCAAAGATGCTCCTCTATGGAGATGGCAGAAGACACCCAGGAGACCCAAAACTCATCAAAGGGCTGGAGAGATGGCTCAGCAGTTAAGACGCTTGCCTGCAAAGCCCTGATTTGATTTCCCAGGACCCATGTAAATCCAGATGCACAAGGTGGTGCATGGGTCTGGAGTTCGTTTGCAGTGGCTAGAGGGACTGGTGCCCCCATTCTCTTTCTCCCTCTCTCTCTCTCAAATAAATAATAAATAAATAAATGAAATATTAAAAAAAAACTCATCCAAGCTGAAAATAAGAGGCTTCTGAGAGCTCAGCACTAAACGAGTCTTCCATCATGCCCTCCAAGGCTTAGGGAGCATTGTGGCAGAGAGGGAGGCAGAATGTAAGTTTTAGGGTGGGGAGGAGTACTTTGGGGCACTGTCCTCCTGACATGAACCGATTGGTACCCTCCACAAGTCCAGCACTGTTCTGAGCCCATCAACATATTGACATAGAGGACACAGGATGGAAGAGGACAGAGGGCATGAGACAACACAACAGAGGAAGGACTGCTTGGAAAGAGGAAGGTCCTTAGTGGAATAAGGGTGGGGGTGGGGGAACAAAACAGGATAATGGGATGGGAATACAATCAAATTACAACATGTTCATATATTAAAGTTCTCAATAAAAAAAAGGAAGAGGAGTTGGCCAGGTATGGTGGTGCAAGCCTTTAACCCCAGCACTCGAGAGGCAGAGGTAGGAGGATCACTATGAGTTCAAATCCACCCTGAGACTACATAGTGAATTCCAGGTCAGCCTGGGCTAGAGTGAGACCCTACCTTAAAAAAAAAAAAAAAAAAAAAGAGGAAGCGAAGGGCGGGGGGAGAGAGAAGGAGGAGGCATAGGAAAAGAGATGACGGATCTTCCATAGAGGGACCAGGAACGGGGGAGAGGGGAAGAAAACAGGCGGAGGATGGTATATTCGTTTCCTGTCGCTGCTGTAACAAATGACCCACAAACTGGATTGAACTGAGACAAATGTACTCTTACAGGCAAGAGGGCAGAAACTGGAAATGAGCCTCACACAGCTGACATCAAGGTACAAGCAGGGTGGGCCCTTCTGCACTGTCCAGGGGACAATGTATCTCTGTCTTTGAATGCCTCCTCCTTTTGATGCCAGCACACTGGGACACATGGCCCCACCTCCATTTTCAAGACACCATCTCCTCTGTCGCCTTACCACCCTTTCCCTTCTGACTGAGTCCTCTCACCTCCCTCACAATGAAATCACCTCACCAAGGCGACCTAGGGTGGCCATCCCATTTGAAGATCCTGTCTTCATCCCACGTTCACAGTTTCTTGTCCCATAGAAGGTGGCATTTTCAGGTTCTATTGCACATGAAGCAGACATTTGAGGAAAGGCGACATAGGAGGATGTGTTGGTGGGGATAAAAGAGAGCAGTACATGTGGGGAAGAGACCTGCTCAGATCACTGCCCCACCTCAGTTTCCTGCTCCATCTAATGGGACTGATGGAACAGCTGCTGCCTGGAGGATCTTATGGAGCTGGCAGACCAGGTGAGCCACCAACATCTGTTTTCTGGACTTCAGGGCACTCCCTAGGGTTCTCACTTCTTGCTCCACATTTGGAAGCACCCTCTTTCTCCCAGTGGCCCCCCAGCCCTCCTTGAGTTTTCCCAGGCTCTGGATTAATGCATTACAGCTTGAGCCTGCAGCTGCCTGCTGGCTGCCTCACCCTGTTCAGTCCCTACCCGGTCCCATGTCACTTCCAATCACTCCTGTCCCAAGCATCCCGCCAGGTCCTGCCGGGCTGCTCCATGCTCTCCCCTGGACCTTTGATGATAATGCCGGGTCCTAGGAGTGAGCTTAGTTTGAGGGGCAGTAGTGGATGTCTGTGGGCTCCACAGCTCAACAGCCCTCTCCATCCATGACCCCGGGGGCTTTGGAAAAGCCCTAGATTGGCACTGTGACCGCTCCATTCTCGGTGCCCCACTTTCTCCTCTCTCCCAGTCACAAGAACACTGCTATGTCTGTGAGTCACCTTCAACTCCCCAGGGCATCACTGTTTCTTTATGGGGTGGCAGCTGCCATTTCATGAGCATCTCTGTACCAGGTGCTTTGTAGACATGACCTCAGGTGATCCTCAGGACACCCCAAGGAAGTCTGTTCTCCTTGTATTACAGAGATGGAGGCACAGGGAGGGCATGCATATCTTCAAGATCATACTGTACATTTCCCCAATTGTTCTCACTCTATATACGTATGTACGTATGTATGTATGTATGTATCATAGTCCATTACTGGACACCTTCCAAGACCAAGCACTTGAGTTGAATTGTAACTCAGAATCCTAACTCAGTTTATCTGTTGGTGGTGACAGTGACCTTGTTTGGATACAGCCTTCCCAGCCATCATCAAGCTGAGACTGTGTAAGATCAAGGTGGGCGCTCACCCATCAGTGTCCATAGACGAGAAGGGCATCTGGGCACGGAGGCTCAGAGGAAGGAAAGCTGTGTAAAGACCAGTGGAGGAGCTGGATGCTGCCTCTGCAAGCCAAGGAATGCAGGGATTACCAGCAACCACAGGAGTTGGAAGAGGTCCGGAAAGTGTCCTCTGGGGGCAGGGAGACCCAGGAGGGAGCTCTGTGCTTGTCTAACTGGGACTTCTGTCCCTGGGTTCTGGGAGAGAACAGATGTCTTTTGTTTTAAGCTTCCCATTTGTGGTAAATACAGCCCTAAGACACTGATAGATAATATTTAAACCCTTGCTACAACTGAATGAAAGGCCACAATTATTATTATTATTATTATTATTATTATTATTTTCTATCAGACAGATGGGAAAACCAAGACTGGGCAAAAGGAAAGGTATTGAGGGAGTTCCTACAGCCAGCTGAGAGAAAATCTTCAATTTAAACCCCCAAATCAGTAAAGCAACCTCTATTTCCCAACCAACCAGGCACCAATCCTCCTCAACTACCTGGGGCTCTGCTTAAGATGCTGACTCCAGCACCCCAATCCTAAAGATGCTGAGGGGCTTGGGGTCCTGGAGACAGTACCCCCCCAAAACCCTTGCATTTCCCAGGTGGGCTGAGAAAGGCTTCTTACCACACTTTTGCTGCCAAAAGAAGTGAGGACAAGCAAGTCACCTCGCTTGGCAGTTTGACATAAAGAAAGAGGAGTGGGTGAGGTGTCAGGTGAGTGGGAGGCAACACTGGGGGCAGGAGGATGCCTGTTACCTGCCTAAGAAGGACAGCCCTCCTGCCATGTAGTGGTCACCCCGCTCAGACCCCAGACCCTGGGATTCCATATTTCCTCTCAGAGCCTCTGTGTTAGAGGTTTCTGCAGGATGCCTCATGCAGCAATCCACATCACTATTTTGCAGTTTACAAAACTGACACCCAGAGAATGCACAAGGTCTAGGAGCACGAGATCAACCTTTGGCACAGCTGTGTGTCCTGGCTCCTTAGCTTCTAGAACATACGAGTTAAGATGGAAATCACCTGCAGGCAGGAAGCAGGGTGGTCAGAAGCAGACAGCAGGGCCTCAGAAGAAGTGAATAAATGTTGGAAGGGACCGGAAGGGTGGGTCGGCACACACTGAATATGGCAAGCATCAGGGGTTGAAGTCTGCCGGTTGTCACCCTTTGTTATACAGTCGTGTGTGTTATCCTACAGACGCAGAAACTAACCTCAGAGGTGTGAAGTCACCTGCTCAGGCTGTGCCTACCAGCTCTCAGTAACTTGCTGGATTTGAACTTGATCCTTCTGACCCCTAGATTCCAGGTCCTTCCCAGGATGTTTCAATACCACTCATTCCCAGAGTTTTCCCTTTCCTCGCAGGTATCCAGTCTATAAACCAAGTATGCAATGTTATTGGCAAGAGGCCCCGCAGGGCTGTCGTTCCCCCCTCCCAGTAAATGCTTGGCTGGGCTGTGGAGAGCCATCATGTTGATCATGTTGTTGGCAGAGACTGCTCCCCCAGCTTCCATATTTCAGAGGCAAGATTAGAGCCACATGTTGGAGCGCTAGAAGGATGTGCCGCATAGACAGCAGGAGGCAGAGCAGGTCACTCAGACCCACCTTCTGTTCAGAGCTGAGCTGGACTTCACACCCCAGGGCCTGCTCTTGTCAATCTCCCCTCCTCCGGTTCTAGCTCCACAATGCAGGGACTGTAGATCCTGGCTCACCAGAGAAGGGTTAAGGTGGATCCAAGCAGCAGATGCAAAGGCTGCGGGAAGACCGTCTCACTGAGTTTCGGGGAGGCTGGTCTCTAACTGGCCTGGGCCTGAGGCTCTCCCATAGTGTGTGTCATCTGGGGTTTGCTCCTACTCAGCCCTATCTCTGTGGAAAACTGTTCACTATGAGCACAGGTGTCTCCTGAAATGAAGGGGTTCTGACCATGGGCTGTCTGGAAGCCCCAAGTTCTTATAGCCTGAAGCCCTACCTGGCTTCCTTTGGTAAGGGGCTAAGGGAAGAAGCCCCTCAGGGACATAGGTTGGCCAGGGAGGAAGAAGAGGAAAGACGTGGGGCCACATGAGCTAAAGGTTTAGGGTTACTAAGCCAGGCAGCCCACGTGTGTTTCAGATTCTCTTTCAAGTCATGTCTGTACTGCTTCCCCCTCCCCCAGCCTCCTGAGCTCAGTCTGTAATCTCCCCTCTCACAACAGCTCCCACACTTGGGGGGAGGGGCAGGTGGGAGCAGAGCCTTGGGGCTGGGAATTATTTCAGGGTTTTGTTACCTGCACACCGTCCATGGAGTGAGGCAGAGGTGTGAGAAGCGGACTTCAGCTATGGCCAGAAGCGCTGGTTGGTGACCTGGGAGCGGGATCAGCTGAGCAGCTCAGCTGCCTGTGAGAGGCACAGGAAGTCTGAGGGCCAGAGCTCTCGTCATGGCTCTGCCCCTAGCTGGCCCTTGAACTTGGTAGTGTTATTGACCTCTCTGAGCCTCAGTGGCCTGGTCTGTGAAGTGAGGCCTTGATGCCTATACACAAACTCGTAAGGCTTAATGACATAAGCTTAGGAGGGCTTAAAGGTACAGGTAGGTGGTGTGCTGGCCTGGCTGCCCTTGTCTGATGGGGAGTCGGGTAACAGGTCGATTAGTCCTGTGTAGGGGACTGGGATACACTGTCAGCCAGCCCTTGGACTTCTGAGGCCCCCATGCAGCAAACATCAGAACCAGGCTGCAGCCTACATCTACAGATGTCAACTAGGCGTCACAAAGACTGACCAACCTCAGACTCCTGACATTCTTTTAGGGCCATAGGTACAGTGGCTTGTAAAATCCAGTTCGAGCACTTCCCCCTTAGGCCTTTTCTGCTCTGGGGAGTCTAGACTCTTCCTGGCTTGTGAGACTTTCAGAACCAAGCCCAGCTCTGCACTGAGGTCTCGAGTGCTTTGCTACAGAAATCCTGCATAAAACCCCTCTTTGCACTGCTGTGACTACCAGCTGGCTCTAGGTTCCTTTGAGAGAGGTCAGGAGGAACCTGTGCTATTGAGACAAGAGTTACAGTCCTATCCAGAGTAACTCCCAGAGCTGCTGAACCCCTGCCTGGGCCCTGTCTGGTGGGGCATGTTCTCTCCTCACCACTCATCACCCAGCATTTTCCCAGATGCACCTTGGAGACAGTGGAAGGGCCAAGCCTGGCTCAAAGGCTCCAGGCCACCCATTCCAGACCTTTTTAAAGTCCTCGGGTCTGTTAAAAAAAAGAGAGAGATAAAAGGGGCTGGAGAGTTTTCTCAGTGGTTAGTGCTTGCTCACAAAGTCTGCAGACCTGGGTTCAATTCTCCAGTACCCATGTAAAGCCAGATACACAAAATGGCTCATGCATCTGGAGTTTGTTTACAGTGGCAAGAAGCCCTGACATGCCCATTCTCTTTTTTTCTCTGTGTCAAATAAATATTTTTAAAAATGAGATAAAAGTACCCCTGTGAAAAACTCCATGCAAAACTATCCTATCCCCCAAATCAAGATGACCCTGCTCAGATTCAAACACCAATCCTGCTGAGAAAGCTAGTCTGGAAGCTGGAGATCCTGCCCAAACCATGCCCAAGGGCATGTGCCTTGGTGCCCGCTCAGTAGACTATGGCATAGGGGCTGAGGAACTCTGCTGGTCCTGCCCCAGGGGCTGCCTGAAGAGACAGCCTTTCCCTCCCCAGACCTGAGCAGACAGAGCCATCACTTCTGCATGTCAGAAGCTGAGCTAATCCCACCCACCCTCATTTAACAAAGGGATGCTCAGTAGGTTAGCATTGGCAATCCCAACTGGCTCTCAGCACTCCGTGGGTCTACAGCAGGCAACCGGCTGGAGGAGAATCAGCCAGCCAGGCCCTGCAGAGGCAGAGAGCCCCATGCCCTCCCCACATCAGACCAAGTGGCAACTCAGAAAGCAGAACTTTCTGGCTTGCCCGATTGAAGCTGGGGAACAGACGGCCAATTCATCCCATCCAACTTGGCGCCTCAAACAAAAGAAATACCATGTGTTTGGCTCCCCAGTCTTTTCCTCAGGTTCCCAGGCAGGTGACTGGAAAATCTGATGACAAGAAAGAATGGCTGGCCTCTCTCAGGACACATACCACAGGCTGGCCTGGCCATTGTTCTGTAGCTCCCTCCACCTGTCCTAGTCCCCTCTCCTCTCACTTTCTGAGGCTTCCTGGGTGCTCCGAGTCCCTTAGAGCCAGTCCTTGGGGAAGGTGGGTGGAGGGCAGGGTCCTCAGACTATTCACCCTCCTCTGTATTCGTGCTCACAACTGCCTTTTGAAGTAGGTCTTGTTAACACCCTACTGAGGAAACAACCGCTGGAGACATGGTCTTTCTGGAAATGGGAACCAACCAGAAAGGCCACAGCAGCAGCCATGGAGTGGATGGAGCTTCCCCTGGGGCCAGGCACCTGCTTGCGAACAGGCCCAGGTACAAGATTTCAGCCCAAGCCTTACCACACTTCTGATCTCCCGGGGGCTCTGGCAGACTGTGGATAGAAAAGTCTATAGATGGAACCAGAGTTCCCAGAAGAGCTGAACCTGGAGGACGCAGGGGCTCCTCTGTCAGCCCTAGAGATAGTTTGTCTACCTGCTTGCCCTGAGCAGGCTCTGTCTTGCTTAGACCATTGTCCCAGGGCTACAGATTTAAAAGGCAGAGCGGGGCTGGAGAGATGGCTTAGTGGTTAAGCTGCCTGCCTCCTAAGCCTAAGAACGCTGGTTCCAAGCTCCAGAGGTTCCAATCTCCAGGTCCCATGTTTAGCCAGATGCAGTGACGCAAGGGCGCAATGCCGCACTTGACCACAAGGGGGTGCAAGCATCTGGATTTCGTATGCAGCAGCTGAGACGCTGCTGGCGTGCCCATCTTTATCTGTCTTCCTCTCCCTCTCTCTCTGTGTCTCTCTCCAAAAAAAAAAAGGCAGAGCGATGGAACAATGAAGAGTCCAAGTCCTGCAACCAGTTAAGTGCAAAAGCTGGGACTCTTTCCACTGTTTTACTGTTTCCCTCTGTCCTCCACCTCCAGCCCCAGCCCCAGCCCCAGGGAGGGTGTTAATGAGGCCCATGCAGGGAGAGGCAGGTGATGAGCCGTGCCCACAGGTGCCAGCAGGTTTTCTATGGTGGCCAGACTGGACCTGGCGCCACTCTGCCCTGTGTATAATGGTGGCTGATACCCTCTGGGGTGGGGCGGGGGCCCTTGTGTGTGTCTTGTCCCTGCCAAGACCTCGCCCTGGAGACCCAGAGTCTGTCCCAGAGATGACAGCCCTTTCCATTTCAGGATCCCCAGGCAAATAGGTAAGCCCTAGAATACCCAGGGCCATTGTCAAAGCTGGGAAGCTGCAGGTGCCTGTGGGAGATGGCTGGACCGCTTGTCTATTTCCTGGGACCTGACTGGCTGGATCTATGACACTTCCTCCCTGTAGCCAGGTAAGTCAGGGGTCAAAGAGTTTGTAGGGTGATGTCAAAGGCCAGGATGAGAATCCCAGATGATACTGGGCTGACTTGTGCCCACTCTACCAGAGCCTCCTGCTGAACCATCCAAGCTCCTTATGCCCTGGTGCTTGGGGCAGTATGAGGCGTGCAAAAGGCAATGTTTGCCTGTTTCTTCCTGATAGGCACCATCTGAGAAGCAGTCCTGGCCATCCTCAGAAAGGGAGTTAGAGAGGGAACTGGGTAGAGTAAGAACTTCTGGCTGACAAGCCCAGGTCTGGTTAGTGTCTGTCTGCCTCCCCAGGCCCTCTGAGACTTAAGAGCCATTTTTATATAGTTAATTTATTTTTATTTATTTGAAAGAGAGAGAGAAAGAGAGAGAGAATGGGCTTCCAGGGCCTCTAGCCATTGCAAACAAACTCCAGACACATGCACCACTTGTGCATCTGGTTTACATGGGTCCTGGGAAATCGAACTCAGGTTTGATTTGACTGCTAAGCCATCTCTTCAGCCACGTAACAGTCATTTTTAGAGCCAGAGCCCCTTCCTATACCAGCTTCACCTTCAAACTCCTGCTCTGAAAAACTTGACTTAGAATATGAGGTCAGGGGCTTGAGAGATAGCCTAGCAGCTAAGGTGCTTACCTGAAAAGCCTAAGGACCCAGGTTCCATTCCCCAATACCCACATAAGCCAAGATGCACAGGTGTGATATGCATGTGAGTTCATTTGCAGTGGCTAGAGGACCTGATACATCCATTCTCTCTCTCTCTCTCTCTCTGTATCTACTTGTCTTTCTCTCTCTCAAAATAAAATAAATAAATATTTTTAAAGGGCTGGAGAGATGGCTTAGCCATTAAGGTGCCTGCCTGCTAAGCCTAAGAACAGCCATTCAATTCTCCAGCTCCCACATTTAGTCAGATGCAGTGACGCAAGGGCGCAATGCCGCACTTGCCCACGAGGGGGCAAATACATCTGGAATTCATTCACAGTGGTTGAGAGGCTGCTGGCACACCCATTCTCTCTCTCTCCCCCCCAAAAAAAATTTTTTTTAAAGTATATGAGGTCAGGGGAAGATCAGAAGGAAAGGGTCACCAAAGGGCTACAGGAAGACACTGGGAAGTGACTGAGTTCCTAGAAAATGTATCTCTACCACCACCATATCACCTTCAACAACACCTGTGTTGTCACCACCACCAATGTCACCATCATCAGTATCATCACCGAGGCCATTACACCACTCCTCATCACCACCCCAACCACTACCCTCACCAACGGTGCACCACCACCACCACCACCACCACCTCCATCCACACCTGAGCTGTTACCACCATCAGAGCCACCACCATGACCACTGTCCATGTCACCACATTTGCCACCACTATTGCCACCACCATATCTTCTTCCATCAATGCTATCATTATCACACCTGTCGCCATCACTAACTATCCCACCACCTCCACCAACATCTGTGTTAACACCAGCACCAACGGCATACCCTTACCACCATTAAGACCAGCATTTCTTTTTATTTATTTATTTGAGACAGAGAGAGGGAGAGAGAAAAGAGAGAAAGAGTGAGAATGGGCATGCCAGGGCCTCCAGCCACTGCAAACGAACTCCAGATGCATGCCCCACCATGTGTATTTGGCTTATGTAGGACCTGGAGAATCGAACTGGGGTCCTTAGGCTTCACAGGCATGCGCCTTAACCACCAAGCAATCTCTCCAGCCCAAGATCAGCATTTTCATCACTGTTGCTACCACTGCTGATATCAATTCTATTCTTACTGTCCTTACCACCTAGACTACCACCTATGCAGCTAGCACCGCTCTTACCGGAGTGAGGGTCAGAGCCTGTGCCCTAGCTGCTCTAACATACCAAGATAGGTATGTTCACCTTAATGAAAAGCAGGAAAAAAAAAAAAAGGGAGACTTATTCAATGTGGTTACAATGGGAAGAGGAACAAAGATGTCCAATGACCCATCCAAGCATATCTTTGGGATACTGACAGGAAGTTTAAACAGAAGGCAAGGGATACGCATGACCAAGCAGCAGTCCTGTTCAAGGTGTGGTCCCACCCATCATGTTTTTTTTTAATTCTTATTTTTAGAGAGAGCGTGTGCAAGAGAGAGAAAGAGAGAGAGAGAGAGACAGAGACAGAGAGAGAGAGAATTGGCATGCCAGGGCCTCAGCCACTGCAAATACTGCAGCATCGAAATACAGATGTTTGCACTACCTAGTGGGCATGTGTGACCTTGTGTTTGCCTCACCTTTTGTGCATCTGGCTTATGTAGGATCTAGAGAGTCAAACATGGATCCTTAGGCTTCCCAGGTAAGCACCTTAATCCCTAAGCCATCTCTCCAGCCGCCCCCCCCCCCCACCCATCATTGTTGACTCAGGGTCCATTTTTAAAAAATTTTTTTTATTGACAACTTCTGTACTTACAGACAATAAACCAATATATTTCCCTCCCCTCCCCATTTTCCCCTTCACAACTCCAATATCCATCATATCCCCTCCCTCTCTCCATTAGTCTATCTTTAATTTTGATGTCATTATTTTTTTCTCCTATTATGAGAGTCTTGTAAAGGTATTGCTAGGTACTGCGAGGTCATGGATATTGAGGCCAATTTCCATCTGGGCAGTTGCATTATAAGCAGTAGTGCCCTTCCTTTGGCTCTTACATTCTCTCCACCACTTCTTCTGTAATGGATTCAGGGTCTATTCTTTCAAGAGTCTGATGGTCAAAGGGAAGGGCACAAGTGTCTCTTTGGAATATCTTCATACCTGCTGGATGGTTGTATCACCTCTGGCATTAATACTACCATTATCACCACCAGCACCCAAGTCACCTAGGTCACTAGTTATACCACTACCACCACTGTCTCCATCAACATTTCTACCACCCTACCATCAACACCATATTATTACCACCACCAGTGCCCCCACCATTGCTATCTTTATCGTCACCACACAAGATGGTTAATATTGATTGTTGACAGGATCTAGACTAACCTAAGAGACAATCCCTGAACATGTCTAGGTTGGATTAATTGAGATGGGAAGTCCTGCCTTTCTGTAGATAGCACCATTCCATGGGCTGAGGTCCTAGTCTGAATAAGAAGGAGAAAGTGGGCGGAGCACCAGCATCTATCTCCCTTTGCTTCCTCACTGCACATGCAGCGCTACCAGCTGCCTCCAAATCCTGTTGCCTGATATCACTTATCTACCATGACAGGGAGTCAAAACAAATCCTTCCTTAAGTAGTTTTTGTCAGCAGCAATGAGAGAAGTGGCATACTTCCTGAACCACCTCCAACTCTACCTGAACCACCTCCATTTCTACCTGAACCACCTCTATCTCTACCTATAACACCTCCATCTGTACCTGAACCACCTCCATCTCTACCTGAACCACTTCCATCTCTATCTGAACCACCTCCAACTCTACCTGAACCACCTCCATCTCTACCTGAACCACCTCTATCTCTACCTATAACACCTCCATCTGTACCTGAACCACCTCCATCTCTACCTGAACCACCCCCATCTCTATCTGAACCACCTCCATCTCTACCTGAACCACCTCCATCTCTACCTGAACCACCTCCAACTCTACCTGAACCACCTCCATCTCTACCTGAACCACCTCCATCTCTACCTGAACCACCTCCATCTCTACCTATAACACCTCCATCTGTACCTGAACCACCTCCATCTCTACCTGAACCACTTCCATCTCTATCTGAACCACCTCCATCTCTACCTGAACCACCCCCATCTCTACCTGAACCACCTCCATCTCTACCTATAACACCTCCATCTCTACCTATAACACCTCAATCTCTACCTGAACCACCTCCAACTCTACCTGAACCACCTCCATCTCTACCTATAACACCTCCATCTCTACCTATAACACCTCCATCTCTAACTGAACCACCTCCATCTCTACCTGAACCACCTCCATCTCTACCTAAACCACCTCCATCTCTACCTGAACCACCTCCATCTCTACCTATAACACCTCCATCTCTACCTATAACACCTCCATCTCTACCTGAACCACCTCCAACTCTACCTGAACCACTTCCATCTCTACCTGAACCACCTCCATCTCTACCTGAACCACCTCCATCTCTACCTGAACCACTTCTATCTCTACCTGAACCACCTCCATCTCTACCTGAACCACCTCCATCTCTACCTGAACCACCTCCATCTCTACCTGAACCACCTCCATCTCTACCTGAACCACCTTCATCTCTACCTGAACCACCTCCATCTCTACCTGAACCACCTTCATCTCTACCTGAACCACCTCCATCTCTACCTGAACCACCTCCAACTCTACCTGAACCACTTCCATCTCTACCTGAACCACCTCCATCTCTACCTGAACCACCTCCATCTCTACCTGAACCACTTCTATCTCTACCTGAACCACCTCCATCTCTACCTGAACCACCTCCATCTCTACCTGAACCACCTCCATCTCTACCTGAACCACCTTCATCTCTACCTATAACACCTCCATCTCTACCTGAACCACCTCCATCTCTACCTGAACCACCCCCATCTCTACCTGAACCACCTTCATCTCTACCTGAACCACCTCCATCTCTACCTGAACCACCTCCATCTCTACCTGAACCACCTCCATCTCTACCTGAACCACCTCCATCTCTACCTGAACCACCTTCATCTCTACCTGAACCACCTCCATCTCTGCCTGAACCACCTCCATCTCTACCTGAACCACCTCCATCTCTACCTGAACCACCTCCATCTCTACCTGAACCACCTCCATCTCTACCTGAACCACCTTCATCTCTACCTGAACCACCTCCATCTCTACCTGAACCACCTTCATCTCTACCTGAACCACCTCCATCTCTACCTGAACCACCATCAGCGTTACCACCATCAACACTGCTATCATGGCTACTGCCCTCTTTGCTGCCACCATTGCTGTCACCCCCATATTATCAACATCACAATTATCATTGTCACTTCCATGGCTACCATCTCTACCTCTATTGCCATCATCACCATGAGCTCTAAAACCATCCCACCACCTCCACCACCATAACCAGCGTCATCTCCTCCACTTCTACTATAACCTCCACCATTCCTTCCAATGTCACCACCGTCACCATCATCACCATGCCACCATTTTACTAGTTTCTTCTTGCTGCTAGGATGGTCACAAAAATAAATGGCTTAAAATACTAGAACATACCATATTTTGTTTCTGGAGTTGCAAACTCCAACGTGGGTCTCAGTGGGCTACAATTGAGGTACCAGAAGGGCTGCATTCTTTTTGAAAGTTCCAGAGGAGACTCCCTGGCCTTTGACTATCCAGCTTCTAGAAGCTGCCCACTTTGGGCTCCTGCCCCCTTGTCCTGTCAGCATGGCAACGAACCTTTCTTATGATGTGCCACCACACCTCTCTCTTGCCTCCCTCTTTCACGTTGAGGACCCTATGATGATATTGAGTGATCAGGGTCATCTTCCCATCTCGAGGTCAGCTGATTAGCAGCCTTCATTTGTCTTTTCCATTGGATGTAAGTCTTGGGTGTTAGAGGACGTGTCTCCCAACCAAAACCATCGCTTGCTGCCATATCCAAAAGTATCACCACCACACAGTTTATCACCACTGCCACCTCCATCACCCCTTCAGCGCTGATGAGCACCTCAGCCCACAGACCCCTCACAGCAGCTTGCCAGTGGATCTTCCTTCTGATCCATGCCCTTATTACACACAGACACAGACACTAGGAGGCCACTCCTAGAGGGCAGGGACCTTTCCTGACTTGTTCACTGCTGCCATTATTATCTGTCCCAGGGGACACACTCAATCCAGGCAATAAATGGATGAGCAAATAAGTGGGTCCATTTGAGCCTTGCAAGGCATCTGACCCAGGAGGCATCCCTGAAGGAGTTGCCCTGGAGCTGGGATCAGATGGAAGAGTAAGAGGCTAATGAGCTGATTAAAGAACAGTGGGAGCAAAGGTGGATTCTGGACAGCAAACTGTGTGCTCAGAGGAACTCACAGGAAACCGGAGTGCAGGCAGCCCACTGGAGGTGAGGCGCAGGCCAGAGGGGAGCGGGCACCTCTTGAGAATGTGGCTCTGTTCTAAGCAGTGGAAGACTTTGGAAAGCTTCAAGGCTTGCGAGCAGACATGTAATTCAGAAACATCACTCTGGCTCCATAGAGTGTGTACTGTTAGGAATGAGACACAAGAAGAAACACTTTGCATTTTCCAGAGAAGTGCACTTGGAAATGGAGAGACGGGAACAGAATTGGCAACTACAGTGATAAAAAGGACTTGGACGTGCCTCAGACTTAGAGTGAGGAAGATAGAAAGGTGGCCTTTGCTTGTATCATGGGCTCTAGAGGGCAGAGACCAGTGACTCATGAGGACAAGGGAACATCCATCTTTATTACAGTTCTCACAGGAACAGCATGAGCAGCAATGAGTGTTTGTTGAATGCTTACCAAAGCATTCATGTGCCATACTGTGGTGATTCAAATGTAAAATGTCCCCAGTAGACTCATGTGTGTTTGAATCCTTGATTCCCAGTTGGTGGCACTGTTTGGGAAGTTTGTGGAGCTTTTAGGAGGTGGACTGTTTTAGGTACTTTCATGTTGTTGACACAAAACACCTGACCAAAAGCAGCTGATGGGAGGAAAGGATTTATTTTGGCTTACAGTCTTGAGAGGAAACTTCATGATGGCAGGGGAAATATGATAGAGCAGAGGTTGGACACGACCACCTTGCTAACAGCAGGTGGGCAACAGCAGCAGGAGAGGGAGCTGAACATTGGCAAGGGGGAGCTGGCTATAACACCCATAAGCCCACCCTTAACCATACACTCCTCCAACAAGGCTCCAATTCTCAAATTGCCACCAGCTGGGAACCTAGCATTCAGAACACAAGAGTTTAATGAGGGACCCTAATTCAAACCACCATATGGAGCCTTGCTGGAGGAAATGTGTCCCCTGGGGTTGGGCCTTGGGGTGCTTTTGAGTTATTCCACATCCTCCCTGACAACGTGACAGTGTGCAACTGGCTGTCTGCTCCAGCCATACCTTCTGGTATAGACTTCCCCTGAAAACTGTGAGCCTAAATAAACCCCATCCTTCTACCAACTTCTCTGGTCTGGTCAGGTATTTTTATCCCAGCAACAGGAAGAGAGCTGCTTCTAATACTAAATGGTATTTAATCTGTCCAAGTCACAAAGTCTGCACATAGGCTCCCTAGAAGCTACCCTGGGGACAGGGGTTCAAGTGCAAATAATTTCTTTGAGAGGCAAAACAGCCAAGTAGAGGCAATGAAGGCAGATAGAAAGCAGCTTTTTTTTTTTTTAAAGTGTTTTTATAAAGTGACTGTCATGAAAAAAAAATACAGCTTAATTTTGTTGGCAAAGTCTGGGAACCATGGGGGACATCTACCTCAGAATCATGCCACCCAAAGATGAGAAACCTTGGGAGCAGTAGTCCTGCCTCATCTGTGGTTTGCTTTCCATGGTCTCAGAAGCCCACATAAACCATCGTCCACAAGCACAAAGTGGAAGATTCCAGACATCAACATGTCTTAAGTTTCAAAAAACTCATTCAAGGGTGCTCTTTCGATTGGTCTAGTTTATTATTAGTTATTGTCATCAATCCATATTTTGTTTGATCTACACATTCAATCTTATCATAGGTGTGTATATATATAGAAATAAGCATAGCTTTCACAGGATCCAGTAATCTGAGGTTTCAGGTGTCCACTGGTCTTAGACATGTCCCCCATGGATGTGGCCGAGTATTGTATTCACACAGCAACCCTAGTCATTCATTGGAGGCTGCTCTCAGAGGTGTTAACTCCGCATCATTCCCAGCTCTTAGGGACTGACAAGGTCCAGAGAGAGAGAGAAAACCCCTAGGCACAAAACAAATGTAGGTCCTGTCAGCTGGGATTCAAACAGAGTCCATGGAGGTGGTAAGAACTGGGGGCTACAAGACAGGAACTGATAGCATCTCCCACTGATGGTAAATGATAAAATAAGGATTCCATTCTTTCCACAAATAGCTCTGATGATGAAACCCAGCATCTGTGCATGCCCTCAGCCCAAATCCAGGCATTTTTAATTTCAATTTTATGAATACGTTGGAGCAAGAATGCTTAGTTGAATGTGTGAAAAGATGTGACACATGGACAGATATGCAAACAGATGGTTGGATGGCAGGTGTACAAAGAGATACCTGAGCAATAGCTGGCTGACTGGAGTAGATAAATGCATGGATAGATGTGCAGTGGATGGATAAAGAGACAGGGAATTGGTAAATGGATGGAGGGATGGTTAAGATTTTATTGTGGGAAAATGGGCCAATCATTTAAGAATTGCTTCTGTGATTTGATGGCTGGATAGAAAAATGGTTAGACAGGGCTGGAGAGATGGTTTAGCAGGTAAGGTGCTTGCCTGCAAAGCAAAAGAAACCCAGGTTTGATTCCCCAGGACCCATGTAAGCCAGACACATGCCAAAGGCTCTGGTGTGCCCATTCTATCTCTCTCTCTGTCTATCTGTTCTCATTCTCTTTCTCTTTCAGATAAATAAAAATTAAATTAAATTATTTTTTTAATATTAAAAATGGTTAGACAGAGAGGAGGTAAATATGTGTGTAAAGGGATGGACAAATGGCTAGATGACTCAGTTTGAAAAAAGAAAAGAGCTAGTTATGGCTTAGTACAGCAAAGTCTTGGCCGTGCTTTTAGTACCTTTTTAGTTGATATTACCTTTCAGTTACGGTCACTCCCTCCTATTTCACCTCCCACTGCTCCCAGAAAACCCCATCTGCCAGTCTCAGAAGCATCCCAGCTATGGCCTCACATAGATCACCCACCATATCAGCAGCCAGGTGGGGAGCAGGGCGGATGCAGAGAGTCCATAGAAGAGGGTTTGGGCTGGGGGAAGCCTGTGAGATGGAACAGAAAGGATGGAGAACTTGGCCTTGTACCTAGACGAATGGTGTGTTGCCTGGAATTGACTGGGCATTTGTCCAGGTGACAACCTCATAGGGCTGGCTCTGGCCACCCTGCCCTGTGGCTGGATGTTAGACATATTCAGGCTTGTCTTACCACCTGAGAAAGGCAAGTGGCTTCAGGAGAAGATAGCTCTCACAATGGAAGCAGTACTGGCTGGGAGGAAGCAAAAGAGGCTGACATCAGTTCAGGAAACCCCACCATCTTGGCAGAGCCCAGTGGAGCCCAGGGACACCCGGCTCCAACCCAAAGCACAGCTGATGGACCCAGCTCTGCCAGGTTTCACTGCCTGGGGTGCATTTTTATGACCCATGAATAATGAGAGGCAGGCATCTGATTCCCGGATTTTCCTGGTGCAGCTGTGTGTGTGTGTGTGTGTGTGTGTGTGTGTGTGTGTGTGTGTGCGTACATATATTCCACCACACATGGGTCTCTGTGTGTTTGTCTAGGAGTTTGTGTATGTATGGTAGGACATTTGGTATGGATTAGCATGCTTAAAGTGTATATGAAAACATTTAAAACATGGGTAGGTTTTGATGTGCACGCAGTTATATTTGCGTGTATTTGCTTGTACGAATATGAGCACATTTACGTTCGCATGGACGTGTGTGTGTGTATGTATAAAAGTTATTCACTGTGAATATTTGTGCATATGACTGATGTTTGCCTCTGTGGAATATCTGTGTGTGTGGCAAGTGGGCTAAGAGCACATCAGGAGATGGGCTTCATGGGATGTAAAGGGTCCCATAGCCCCATCCTCATCTTTTACCAGGCCCCCTCCACCTCACCTGCACACACCAGCTTCAGGGGCTAGAGCAATTCATTTCACATACATCTGGGCTGTCTCAGGCCTCCGTGATTTTGCACGTACTGTCAGGAACACCATCGTTCCCCTTTCTTCTCAGCTACCTTCCAGGTTTTATACCTTTTGTGGTATCTTCTTGTCACCTCAGACTCCATCCTTTGTGCTCCCGCTGCCTCTCAAATCTCCCATTCTTACAGCCTTTGGGCATTGTCTCCTCTTCCCATAGCCTGTAAATGTCTTGAGTGCAGGATCTGTGTCTAATTCCTTCGTAGAACGCCAGGACTTGGAATTGAATCAGGCATACCATGGATAGAGGAGGCAGCTGAATGTATATATGGATCGAATGGATAAGTAGATGGACCGATGGATGGATGGATGGATGGATGGATGGATGGATGGATGGACAGGTAATGTGGTGTGGATGCATAGGTGCACAGGTGGGTACTTGGGTGCGCGCATGGCAAATTCAGTGCTTCGGCTGGCTCGGAGTCTTGGATGCTGAAAGCAGTGCGTTTCAGTTCTTCCTCGCCTCGCATTCCATCTGGTGATGAAGAAACAATCTCTTCGAGCTGCAGCCTGGGTACTGCCCTCTCATCCTCCTCCCTGCTTTCAGAATGACTGGCTCCAGGTTGACCACCTACCTCTCCAAAGAGCAGATCAGGCTGAAGAGGCATTGCTAAGTGGCTTAAGTTAGCCCTTGTTTGTGTTGGGGCTTTCAAAGGCCAGGGAGACTGTGGAGGAGGGGCCTGACTTCAGGCCCGCTGCTAAGTGGGCAGGGATTGGGAACTCTCCAGACCTTGACTGCAGACAGCTCAAAGCAGGGCCCTAGGAGTTTTGAGACAGGAAAATAGTGTTTTGTCTTGTGAATGCATTCACTTGGTTTTGCCCTGGAGAGTAGGCAGGTGTCCCCAGACGGCTGCTTTGAGCTGGTCCAGTGAAGGGGGCAGGGCACACTCAAGCCCAGGATTACAGAGGCCTTCCAGGGGAAGGGGGCCTTTGATGGAGCCGGGCCTCTTGTCCAGAGTCTGCGATGCTGGTGGCTGGAGCCCCCTAATGAGGGGGAAAGGGCTCCACTCGGAGGCATTCCCTTGGCCTCCCCTGGGCAGCAGGAGGAGACCTCCTTTGATGTTGGAGTCCTTAAGCCAAGTGGGGACTAATTGCCACAAGGCATAGAATGTTCTGGTTGCTTGGGGGGTCTGCATCTTGTTTACAATGCCACAGTCACCCCAGGGTCGAGGGGAAAAGGCAGCCACCCTCCTGAAGAGAGCCAGCTCAAGGGCATTTTGTTGTTCTCGTTTTGTTTTGTTTTGTTCCCCTCACACACACCCACACACACACATAGGTCCACTGACAGAATAGGAAACACTCCTTGGTCAGGTTCCTTGACAGTATTATTTTGGAAAAATATCTGCTTTTAAAATCAGTCCGTTGAGCAGGAGGGATAATAATAGCAAAAGGAAAAGAAAGTGGACGATGGCAGCATGCGGATTCAGATTCAAGTTGCAGTTTCCCCACTTGTTAGCTGACAAGTATCTCTGAACCTTCCCCTCCAAATGGCTGACTTGGGACCCAACACACCATAGGGTTTCTTTCCTTTGTCTGCCTTCCAGCCAGAAACTGAGCACAGGGTTCTGTTGTCCCAGCTACTGTGAAGGCAGGTGCAGAACCTGAGGGTGCCAGATCCGATCAGAGAAGAGGGGAAGGGGAAATAGCTCTCTTGGCTTGGGTACTTCTGCCACCTGGTTTCCATCTCAAAGGAAACTGTCCTTGTCATCTCTGAATTAAACTCGCCCCACCCATCCCACCTCTACCTCCCTGTGGAGCCCGATGAGGTCAGCCATTGTGTCACATTCTACCATGCATGGTGCTCAGTGCAAGGCTGCACTATTGCCAGTCTTCACGGGGAGCACTCTCAGAGAGTTAAGCTCATTTCAGATTGGGAAACCAACACCCCAAGGGACAAATGCCTTTTTTTTTCCCCAAAATATTTTATTTATTTGAGAAATAAAGAGGCAGATAGAGAATGGGCATACCAGGGCCTCCAGCTACTGCAAACAAACTCCAGACGCATGTGCTACCTTGTGTATCTGGCTTACGTGGGTCCTGGGGAATCAAATCTAGGTCCTTTGGCTTTGCAGGCAAGCGCCTTAATTGCTAAGCCATCTCTCCAGCCTCAAATGCCTTTCTTAAGATCATCCTGTTTGGAAAAGAGAGTTTCTAATGGGCCTACCTCCCGTGTCCAGGTCCTTCCCAGCCTACCCCTCTGAGTGAGCTGAGCAAACCCCTGTGAGCCTCCTATCCCATCCGGCTGGCAAGAGTGATTGCAATGGTACACCCTACTGAAATGCAGAGCTGGACAAGCGAAACTGTATCTGTGAAAGCACCCGGGGGATTTTATAGACATAGCAAGGAGCTTGACCCTTGTGCTTCCCCCTCTGCCATTCACAACTGCTTCCCCAGCATCCTCAAGGTACCTGCATCACCTCCACTCTGGCATCTTCAGCAGAGGCAGAACTCAGGGAAAGGAGACTATGTCCCTTCCTGTTGTTCTTTCTGCCCATGCTGTCCTTCCATCCTGTCCTGCTGGCCTCTGGCTGGGGATGTTCTCTCTGGCCCTTACTGGTGACAGACACCTGGCACAGGAAGCTTCCGGGGAGTTAAGAGGAGCACTGCCTCTCTGGCTGTGTCCCCTGTGAGCAGCTGAGCAGAAGGAGCTACACCAGGATGTCAGGCAAATAGACAAGATGGAATTCCTGCCTTCACTTCTGTTAGGGTTTGCAGCCCTTGCGGGACAGGGAAGCCGGGATTTGGAACTATGTCACTTGGATCCTACTGCCTCTGGTGTAGTCACAGGTGAGGTGAGTGTCTTTAGTCATGTCCAAGAGGGCTCTGAGGGCTAGGTAGCAGGGCACAGGCCAGAGCCCAGCTTGGGCTGATCTGGGACACTACTCAGGACCCAGGGCCTGGGAGAAAGGCCTTAGGTGTGGCCTGTGGGCATCACCAGCTGAGGGTGGTCCTGAGTATCCCCATCGAGAGGAGATGACCTCAAAGGACTGCTGTGAGGACGGGAGGTCCTGGGCTGCTAGAGTTGACCAATTCCAGTGCACTTGGACAGAAGACGTTCTAAGAGACGCTGTGGCTCTGTGTCCCCGGGGGGCATCTCTACTCAGCTCTTTCTTTGTGGAAAAATTTTTTAAAGGCTTGAAAAGAGCCTTACTGTTTTGTAGAAAAGCATTTCCTCTCTTCTTTTATGTCTTAAATGCAGGTCAAAAAGGTCAAAACTAAAAATGTCCAATGCATACAGCAGTCTTCCAACCAGGGAGTAAACATAGTTGGGAAAAAAATGTACATGTGTACTTAGCATGCGTAGACTTTTCCTTCTAGTCGCTATCCCGTAAACAATGCAGCGTGGCTATTGACACTGCGTTTTCAACGTGACGGGCATCCTCCAGAGACGCAGTACCGTCGATGGCAGGGTGTGCAGAGGTCAGATGCCAGCAGTGCTCTACTTTACACTAGGGACTTGAGCTTCCTCAGATGCTTGTGTTCGAGAGGATCCTCAAAGCCACCTGCCATGGGTAGCCTGGGGTGATTGTATAACATGTGGTATGGTGAATGGGTCTGTCCTATTTACCTCTGATGAGCACCTTTCTGGATTCCCCACTACAATCTTAAATGCTCCTGTTGCATTCCGAGAGCGGTCACAGTCTTTTTTAACCAACCCCCAGCTGTTGAGTACTTAGGCTAGCTCCAGTACTCCAGTACTCCAGTACTCAGCTGTGAGCCCTCTTTCTACTCTGGTCCTGCCCACTCCTGAAACTCTAGCCTGTGTAGTGCTACCGATGTGCTCAAGGACACGGGCATTTTTCACAGAAGCTTCACTATGGAGATGGCAGTAGATGCCAAGAAGACTCAAAACTCAGCAAAGCTGAAAATAAGAGGCTGTTGAGAGCTCCGTACGAAATGAAACATCTCTGTCACCCCTTCCAAGGCTCAGGGAAGACTGTGGAAGAGGGGGTAGAAAGAGTGTAAGAGTCACGGTGGGGGGGGAGTACTCTGAGACACTGTCCTCCAGACATGAACTGACTGGTACATTCATCAGCCCACAGTGGCTGTTGTCACCCCTACACCCCATCAATGTGTTGACATACAGGACAGAGGAGGCCAACAAAAAAGACATCGAAACAGAAGAAGGACTTCTTGGAAGGAGGTGGCTCAGGGGGATAGGGGTAGAAACAGGGGGACAAAAGAGGGTAATAGGATGGAAATATAATCAAATTATAGTACACTTCTGCATTAAAATTCTCAAACATAAAAATGAAATTACAATTTTTAGGAAAAAAAGAGCATGGGGTGTTTCAGAAGCCTCTAGGGGCCTAGCTGTCCCTTGGAGGGCCCGTACCTCTAGCACCACTTGAAGTTCTCGGAGAGCCATCTCTTCCCCTTGGGACCAACACCAGGGTTAGACGTGATCTTACAAGTGAATGCCATGTTTTGCTTCCATGTGAACCACTGACGACCACCTCCACTTTCTTTATTCATTTATTCTGCAAAAATGTACTGGGTTCTCTTCCCATACCAGACATGCAGGCTGCTGGTGGGGCCTATTCAAAGCATGACATCAAGCAGACAACCTCCCATGAAAATAGCAGTCAGGTCAGGCAGTTAGCATGTGCTGTCTGTCAGTCCCTCCCTGTTTTGCCCCTCTCTGGGACAAAACACCTGACCAAAAGCACCTCATGGGAGGGAAGGGCTGATTTCAACTTACAGTTTCCAGGGTAAGTTGCATCATGGCAGGGGAAGCATGACAGGCCTGAGCAGGAAGCCTGGGTCACGTCTCCACATCAGTGGGAAGGAAGTACTCTGAGTGAAAGTGCTCTGAACACCCAGTGGGTGGGACTAATAAAACTCAAGGTCCACCCCCAGTGACACACCTCCTCCAGCAAGGCCTCACCACCCAAAGACTTCATCGTTTCCCCAAACTGCCACCAGCTGGGGACCAAGTATTCAAAACACATGATGCTAATTGTGTGGGGGGCATTTTATATTCAACCTACCACATGATGAATGGTGGCCTGATGAGATGGGCTAGTGGGAGTGCTAGCCCCTCCATCATCTTTTTTAAAAGTTTTAAAAAAAATTATTTTAGAGAGAGAAAGAGGGAGGGAGAAAGAGGAAGAAAGAGAGAAAGAGAGAGATAAGAGAGAGAGAATAGACATGCCAGGGCCTCTACCCACTGCAAATGACCTCCAGACACATGTGCCATCTTATGCATCTGGCTTTATGTGGGTACTGGCGAATCAAACTTGGGTCCTTAGGCTTTGCCGGTAAACATCTTAACCACTTAGCAATCTCTCCAGCTCCCCTCTCCAAGTCCAACTTGACCTTTCCCTGCTATGGCCTACCAACCGTCTCAATCTTATATAAAGTGCTCTGTGCCTGTCAGTTTATCGTATCAAAATCCCAGAAGCAATCAACTGAAAAGAGAAAAAGTCTCTTTCTCATGGCTTTTGGTGGCTTCTGTCCATGCTGGTTGTCCCCATTGCTCTGGGCCTGTGGCAAAACAGCAGGCTGAGTGCTGGAGGAATCTGGCTCACTTCATAGACAGAAACAAACAAAAGAAAGAACAGATGGGACACTTACAGTCTTCTTTAAGAGCACCCCTCCCTGCCCCAGCCTAGAGAGATGGCTTAGTGGTTAAGGTGCTTGCCTGCAAAGCCAAAGGATATAGGTTCAATTCCCTGGATCCCACATAAGACAGATGCACATGGTGGCACATGTGCCTGGAGTTTGTTTGCAGTGACTAGAGGCCCTGCTGTGCCCATTCTCCACCGCCCTCAAAAATAAATAAATAAAAATAAAATATTTTTAAAAAGAGCACACCCCCAAAGAGAAGATGGGATACACATCCCCCAGTGACCAAAACCCTTCCACTAGGCATCACCCCATAAAGGGACTACCATCTCCCAATAACACCAATCTGGGGACACATGGACCTTTGGGGGGGGGACAGTTAAGATCCAAACAATAGTATACACCACAAACACAGAACTATTTTGCCCAGACTCTCCCAGCAGATGTTTTCTAAAACATTTCCAACAACGACATTTAGAATAGACACAGAGTGACTGAGTTATTTATTTTTCATCTATCCAAGTGTGGGGGGCAAGGGGCTGTCTCTCTCATAAGAATTATAGACTTCTACTAGGTCAAATTTTGTGCCAAATTAAAAAAAAATACTTTCTAGCCAGTGGCACAGTAGTGTGGTGGTATATTCCTCTCATCCTAGCACTTGGGAGGCAGAGGTAGGAGGATCACTGAGAGTTCGAGGCTACCCTGAGACTACATATTGAGTTCCAGATCAGCCTTGGCTAGAGTGAATCCTTACCTTGGAAAAAAAAAAAAAAAAAAACTTTCTGAGGGGCTGGGAAGATATTGGAGGCATTTGCTTGCAAAGCCTGCTAGCCTGGGTTCAATACCCCAGTGACCCCAGTAAAACTGGATGGGGATTGGTTTGAAGCAGCAGCAGCAAGACCCCCCCCACACACACATGTGTAAATAAATAAATAAAATAAAAATTAGGCCTAGGGAGATGGTTCAGCAGTTAAAGGTCCTTACTTGCAAAGCCTACTGGCCAAGGGTCAATCCAAGTTTAAATCTCCAGAACCCACATAAAGCCAGACTCACAAAATGACACATACATCAGGAGTGCGTTTGCAGTGGTAAAAAGCCCTGATGAACTCATTCTCTCTCTCTCTATGAAAGTAAATAAATAAAAAAATTTACATAAATGTTTTTGTTTTTCTGAGTTTTCCCAATACAAACCCCTCTATGACACATTTAAAACTTCTTCACAAGACTTAAATAAGCACAGTGATTTAATTAAACATGAACTGGTTTGTTTCCTCAAAAATAGGCGGAGAGAGTCAATCGAGAGAGTAGGGGAGAGGATCCACGTGGGGAGTAGGATAGATCAATCCTCTGACCCCACACCACACCCCCCCAGCAGCTGGGCTGGGATGTGGCCCATGGCAGGTAGGTAGGGACTCTGACCAATCTATTGCTTAAATGCCTTTTTTATACTGAGACACATTTTTCATTGTAGTAGAGGTTCACAGAATATGTTCTTGGCTCCTGGTTCAATTCACAGAGAAGGCAAGTGGGGCTCAAAGAGGATTGGGGGGGGTTGTCAAGTTCACTTAGGCAGGAAGGGAGCTAGACGTGGCTCCAACTCTCCTGTACCCCCTCATCTCATCACGGTCAAATTCAAACGCTGTACTTCCTCTCTTCTGGTCTAACACGGCTGGGAGCCCTGGGCCACTCTAAGGAAGGGGTTTTGCCAGTGGTCAGCTCCCTCAATTGCAGGAGTCAGAGCTCAGCAGCCTGTCTGTCTGTCCAGATAGGCAGCTAGGCAGTGCTCCCAGATGGCTGCAGCGGTGATGGGCCATGGGTTAGGCATACTTTCCCTGCCGGCTGATGTCATGAGCTCATTAGAGCAATGGGGTTTATAACACAAGGCAACTGTCCAAGCAATAAATTAAGCAGCACAATTTAGCACTTAATTATCCTCTCTCTCGTCTATTTCACTCTTATTCCCTGGGTGTGTCCGTCTGGCCCTCCAGTTAGATGGGAAGATTCTCTCTCTGCCTCACACCCCGCAGTCAATCCATCCTGCAGCCCCATTGGGGCCATGTAGGGAACATCCCCCCCCAAATACTTTCCCTTCTCCGCATCCCTGTGGACCTTGACCTCAGCCATTCCTCCTTTCTCTGCCCCTAAATTATTACCACCCCAGTCTCTCTGACTTCGGTCTCCTCCCTGCTTGGCCACGGGGTCCAGCATGTGGCCCGCCTTCGCCTGAAAACCAAGTACGCCTCCATCTCAGCATTCAAAGCCACCCGAGACCTTGGAGGCGGCTTGCTTACCTTACCAGCCTGTTCTCCCCAGACCCTGCACTGGCTGCTCTCCCACACTGAAGAGCCTGAGGCCTCTCCTAAGAGGCACTACACAGCCTCGCTTTGGGTTTTTGGACCTCAACATTCACAGTTCCTTCCTTGTGGCACACTCCTCCCCAACTCAGCCTTGTTATTCCACTCATGCTCATCCTGATGGCTCCTGCCTTGCCTCCCTCAGGAATCCCCAAGCACTTTCCTAACAAGCCCTCGGTAAGGTGCCTCTTCTATCTGCTCTCAGCCATCTCGTGAGATGCCCCTTTACAGGGTCACCCAGGGAAAACAATGCCAGTAACAAGGACTTGTGTCCCTGGAGGATACTGATGAAGACTTGTCATGTCTAGCCACTCCGGGGTCCTCATAGATAAATGCTCAAAACTCAAGCCATGAGGACTCCCTGTATGGATTCTTTTATAGAAAAGGAATTGAGGGGGCTGGAGAGATGGCTTAGAGGTTAAAGCGTTTGCCTGCAAAGCCAAAGGATCCCAGTTTGACTCTCCAGGACCCATGTAAGCCAGATGCATAAGGGGGGGCGCATGCACCTGGACTTCATTTGCAGTAGCTGGAGGCCCTAGCACGCCCATTCTCGCCGCCCCCCTCTGTCTTTTACCTTTTTCTCTCTCTCAAATAAATAAATAAAATATATTTTTTGAAAAAAGAAAAGGAATTGAGATTTGGGTTCCAGAGCCTGGTCCCACTGCCAACCCTTCCCAAGTCTACAAGAGCAGGTCAGTGACTTGGAATTAAAGAGGACAGACAAAAGGACTCTGTGGGGTACTATGATGGATGAGGAGGGTCACGGAGGACAGAGAGAAGGACAGATGGGATCATGCATATTGTTTGATCCAAAGGAGTCTTGGCTGGTCAAATAACAGCACTCAGCCAGGCATTCTCTTCACTCCTCCATTTTGCAGGTGGATAAGTGATCACACAGTTTGAGGGAGCATGAGAGGACAAGGTCACAGAGGAAGAAGGACCCAGTTAGAGCCAGATGTCCTGGATCCTAGTCCCACTGACCCAGGAGTGGGTGGAGCATATCCTTTTCCCTGCTTTTCCTTGCTCCCTTACCCATCACATCGGTCATTTCCCGTGCTTGCTCCTAGGGGCTGGTCTGCACGCTGTTTGTTGGAAATACAGAAGACCCTTGTCTAATTTGCTGGCTGTTGGGTCTGGCAGATACTGGGCACCCAGTAAACTGTTTAAGTGGCTTAATTAATAAGTAAGCAAATAAGCACAGGATTGTAACATGCCCAGATTATATCACTATAAACAGTAGGATTGTCACATTTCCAGAGGGTCTGAAAGGATAGAAAAAAGGCTACCCCAAGCCTTGCAGGGGCCATCCTCCAAGCATACTCTTTATGGATGAGGACACCAATGCAAGCAGAAAGGATGGGACTCAAGCCATGCTCTGTGGTTAGAAAGTAGATCCCCCTCAGCCATGTTAGGAAATGGACCGTTATACGTGTGTGTGTGTGTGTGTGTGTGTGTGTGTGTGTGTGTGTGTACATAAAGAATTTTTTTTCCTTCTAATGTCTAAATAGGAGAAGGCTCCCCGAGAAGGCCATTGTAAATATCATCACTTCTCTGCAGGGTTATGTCAGCTTATGTTACTTTATTTATCAACATTCCACAATGTGTGAATCCAAGAACATGTCCTTCAGTGGGACACCAAAGAGAATGCATGCTCCGAGGGGTCAGGAGTGCTTTCCAAGTCTGAGGCACAGAGCCCCAGGGCCAGCCGTGGGAGCTGGTTCCAGGCTCCTGGCTGAGTGGGGTAGGGGGAGGGTCCTTCTAGCATCTAGTCTGGGTGGAGCCTTAGGGCACACTGGAGTTACAGGGAATGTCCCTTATTTCCATAAGGGGGAGCCTGTGCGCAGGGGAATCTATTCTGGCTTGAAGAGCCTGAGTCCTGGGACCTGCTCCAGGCAGGAGTGGCCATCTTGGTAGCCTCACCAAGCTCCATCTGTCCCTGTGGGGAAGCCACAAGATTCTGAGTGGGCTGTTCTTCCCTTCTTCTCCACTTGGTGTACCAGGGAAGATGAGGGGGAGGGTGCAAGGTGGCATGAGGAAAATACACAGCTTTGGAGGCGACAGGACTGGCTGGGGGCACACCTCAGCTCCACCAGGGCCAGCGGCATGCCCTTGGACTCTGTGAGACCTCAGTTTCTTTATCTATAAAATGGAAACCACCCTCCCTTTAGCAGTAGTCGCCCACAGCAGCTGCTATGGTGATACTCGACATGCTACAGTATGTCTGGAGCACAACGAATATTAAAACCACAGGGCTACACAGTCTACATGATTTATGGGAGTCTTAAAGGCTACCTCAGCCCTCCCAGGAATGTCTGCTCATGTCTCCCGGGCTGGGGCCTCCTTGGCCTAACAGAGAGAAGTCCAGCTTTATGCATTCAGAGTCTGTGGCTGCAAATGTAAAAGCAGGTGCTTCTCAAATGCTGACAAAGCAAAAATGAGAAAAAGAGAGAGAGAGACTGAATGGTTCCTTACCCTGATTTAATTACCTGCTTCTCTTCTGTTTTACACAATCTTTCCCCACCCCCATGCACATACATGTTTGAGTGGGGTTGTAATACACCAGGGGCTGTTTTATTCTGAACTCGCCATAGTCTTTGGTTGAAATCTCATTTTATCTTTTTTCATTGGCTCCTGCCAGAAAGCCAACGTTTCATGCTCTCTCTGCAAACCCTCCCCCCACAACTCCCAGAGAGCAGTAATGCACTCCTAGACACAGGGTGCCTTTGCGACAGGATGGCATGGCCACACAGCTCTGTGACCTGTGCCGAAGTAGGCATTGCTGCCCCCTGGAAGCGGGCTGGGAGACATTCTTGACACTCAGGGGTCTTTTTTTTTTTTTTTTTTTTTTTTTTTTTTTTGCGAGGTAGGGTCTCACTCTGGTCCAGGCTGACCTGGAATTCACTATGTAGTCTCAGGGTGGCCTCGAACTCTTGGCAATCCTCCTACCTCTGCCTCCCGAGTGCTGGGATTAAAGGCGGGCACCACCACGCCCGGCTGGTTTGATCTTTTTTGAGACAGGGTCTCACTATATAGCTCTGGATGAACTGAAATTTGCTTTGTAGGCCAAACTGGCCTAGAACCTGTGGCACTCCTTCTGGCGCTGCCTCCCAAGTACTGAGAGGTCAAGTGTTGTTGTTGTTTTGTTTTTTTTCCAAAGCAGAAATGACATCTTCTCCCTGTTATTAAAATAGCATGTGTGTCATGTAACTTGGGTACTGAGATGGTCAAGAGTGACCCAGTGACAGCCACTGTCCATGCTCTGCTGTATCTTTTAGGCACACATGGAAACCCGGTCACAACATGGGCATCTTGCAAGGCAAGCTGTGTGCGCTCTGATTTTCTCTTTCTGCCTTTGTGATTTGCCTTGATGACTCTCAATGGTGCCACATCATTTTGCCATGTGGGTATTGAACAGTTCACTTAATCCATCTCTCTAGTGTTACACAGGCTCCTTTTAAACTTTTATTTTATTTATTTGTTTTATTTTTATTTATTGACAGTGACAGACAGACACAGAGACAGAGAGAATATGGGTGTGCCAGGGCCTCCAGCCACTATAAACAAACTCCAGATGTGTGCGCCCCCTTGTGCATATGGCTAACATGGGTCCTGGAGAATCGAACCGAGGTCCTTTGGCTTTACAGGCAAATGCCTTAACTGCTAAGCTTTCCCTTCAGCACCCCCCCTTTTAAAAATTTTTATTTATTTATTTATTTATTTATTTATTTATTTATTTATTTTTGGTTTTTCGAGGTAGGGTCTCACTTTAGCTCAGGCTGACCTGGAATTCACTATGTAGCCTCAGGGTGGCCTTGAACTCATGGCGATCCTCCTACCTCTGCCTCCTGAGTGCTGGGATTAAACACGTGCGCCACCATGCCCAGTTTCCATTTTATTTTTTTAAAATAATTTTTATTTATTTATTTGCAAGGAAGGAGAGAGAGAGGGAGAATAGGTATGTCAAGGCCTGTAGCCACTGCAAACGAACTCCAGATGCATGCACCAGTTTGTGCATCTGGCTTTACATGGATACTGGGAAATGGAACTCAGGGCTATTGGCTTTGCAAGCAAACACCTTTACACACACACACACACACATACAGACATGCACACACATACATTTACTGAGCATGATAGTCGTGTCGTGAGGTCCACCCATGCTACAGAGGGTATCAATTGGTTTTCCTCTTAATTGCTGAGTAATATTATTTGGCACAGCTACAACACACCTATTAACCTTTCCTTTATCATAGATCACTTTATATGGTTATCTTTTCTTTTAACTATAAATAAAATTTCTGTGAATAATCTTGTAGAGGAGTCTGTGTAATTTCCCTGGGAATATCATCCAGCACATACTAGGCTATTTGGTAAAGGTTGTATTTTATTTTACTTTTTTTTTTTTTTTAGAGAGAGAGAATTGGTGCACCAGGGCCTCAGCCACTGAAATTGAACTCCAGACACTTGTGCCACCTACTGTGCATATGTGATCTGTGCTTGACTCACATTTGTGCGTTTGGCTTATGTGGGATCTGGAAAGAAATTGAACATGGATCCTTAGGCTTCACAGGCAAGCACCTTAACTGCTGTGGTGGTTTGGTTCAGGTGTCCCCCATAAACTTAGCTGTTCTGAATGCTAGGTTCCCAGCTGATGGAGTTTTGGGAATTAATGCTTCCTGGAGGTGTATTTTGGGGGGCGGGCTTATGGGTGTTATAGCCAGTGTCCCCTTGCCAGTGTTTGGCACACTCTCCTGTGACTGTTGTCAACCTGATGTTGGCCAGGAGGTGATGTCCACCCTCTGCTCATGTCATTTTTTCTTGCCGTCATGCAGCTTCCCTTTGAGTCCGTAAGCCAAAATAAACCTTTTCCCCCACAAGCTGCTCTGGGTTGGGTGATTTCTGCCAGCAATGTGAACCTGACTACAACAACTGCTCAGCCATCTCTCCAGCCCTTTTAATTTTTTTTTTTTTTTTTTAGAAAGAGAGAGAGAGAAAAAATTGGTGCACCATGGTTATGTTTTATGAGATGACGAAATTATTTTTTGGAGTGACTGTGCCATCTTTCAGTCCCACCAGCAATGCATGTGTGATCTAGCATCTTCCCAAGTTCACCAGCTTTAGGATTTTGCTGTGGTTCACAAAAGTGTCCTCCAAAGGCCCATGTGTTGAAGGCTTGGTTCCCAGCACATAACACTATTGGGAGGTGGAGGGAACTTTTAAGAGGCGTGGCTCAGTGGCAGGAAGTCAGGTAGGCTCCTGGAGGTGTGCCCTTGAAGGGAGTATTGAGATCCAGGCCTCTTCCTGTCTCTTTGCTTCTTGGCTGTCATGAGATGAACGGTTCTCCTACCACACTCTCTCACCATAATGCATTGTGTGCCCATAGGCCCAGAGCTAAGGGCACAAGTGACCATGGACTGAAACTCGGAAACCATGAACACAAACCCTTCTTCTGTTAGATTGATTGTCTCAGATATTTTGTCTCAATAATGGAAAGCTACCATATTTGTCACTGTTGTTCATATATTTATATTATATGTATGTGTGCGTAGTCCTACCCCAGAGTCTCAGTTTTCATCTCCCTGATGGCCATTGATTTTGAGCATCATTTCATGGGCTCACTTGCTATCTTGGTGAAATGTTGCCCCATGATTTTGCTCATATCCTTAGAGGACTGTCTCATAAACACGCACACACACACTCACACATGCACACACCATAAAGCCTTTGTCATATTTGTGGCTTGCACATTTTTTTCCCTAGCCTGGAGCTTGTCTTTTCATCTTTCCAATAGTCTTTTACAAACCAAAAGGTTTATGGAGCCCAGATGATTCACTTTTTCCCCTGGATGTAGATGACTTCTGATGTTGCATCTTAGAGCTTTTCATTGAGCCTTGGGCCCTAAGTGTTATTTTGTTTCTTTTAAAATTTTAAAATTTATTTGCAAGGGGGCAGAGAGAGAGAATGAGGGAGAATGGGCATGCCAGGGCCTCTAGCCACTCCCAAAAGAACTCCAGATGCATGTGCCACTTTGTGCATCTGGCTTTATGTGGCTACTGGGAACTCAAATCTGGGCCAGCAGGCTTTGTAAGTAAGTGCCTTTAACCATTGAACCATCTCCCCAGCCCATATATTTTTTTTAAATGGTTTTGGCTGGAGAGATGACTTAGCAGTTAAGCACTTGCCTGTGAAGCCTAAGGACCCCAGTTCGAGGCTCTATTCCCCAGTACCCACATAAGCTAGATGCATAAGATAGCGCATGCATCTGGAGTTCGTTTGCAGTGGCTGGAGGCCCTGGTGCAACCATTCTCTCATTCTCTCTCTGTTTCTAATAAATAAATAAAAATTTAAAAAACTTTTAAAACCATTTTACTAGCATATTTAATAATACATGTTATTGGGTTTCATTTGCGGCACATTCACACATGTATAAAATGTATTTGGATCATATTCTCCCCAAACCCTCTCTTGTGCCCCACACACTCCTGCTGCTCCCCTTTATCTACTCAACTAGCCATCTGTCTACTTTCATGTCTTTTTAAAAAATATATATTAGGGCTGGAGAGATGGCTTAGTACTTAAGGCACTTGCCAGCAAAGCCAAAGGATCCAGGTTCAATTCTCTTTCTCACGTAAAGGCAGATGCACAAGGTGGTGCATGCATCTGGAGTTCATTTACAGTGGCTAGAGGTCCTGGAGTGACTATTTTCTCCCCCATCTCTTTCTGCCCTTTAGCTCTCTCATAAATAAATAAAATATTAAAAAATATTTTGTTTATTTATTTGCCAGGGAGAGAGAGAGAAAGGGTGCGTCAAGGTCCCTAGCCACTGCCAACAAACCCCAGATGCATGCACCACTTTGTTCATCTGGCCTTACATGGGTGCTGGAGAATGGAACTGGGCCATCAGACTTTGTAAGCAAGCACCTTTAACTGCAGTCCTATCTCGTCCTCTGCTAGGGCCCCAGGATCAAAGGAGAGCATTCAAAGTGGGGAGTTCAAAGGTGTGTGCTCACTTTCACGCCATCATTAATGTGTTGGTTTATTATGTGCCTCCGGCCTGGAGGACTGCGGACCTAATAGAAGGATATTTGGTTCGTGGCTCTGGAGAATGGAGGGTCTAAGTAGGAGCCATACCTGGAAAGGGCTTTCTTGCGGTGTCAGTCCATGGTGGAAAGACGGTGAGGAAGAAGGAACCGTGGAGCCTGCAGCCTCAAGTCCTGGGAGAATCTGCATTCCCTCACTCGTGCGGGCAGTGGGAGGGCGCACCCTCATTTCTCTGTCCTGTTCCCTCGTCCCCTGCTAATGTGGAGCACTACAACAAGGAAGTTCAAGTTTAAATTGTGCTTGGGGAACCCAACTGAAAGATTTCCTCTCTTCTCAAGATAAGCATGTGGGGGATCCTCCCTGCTGCAGGTTATTCTTACACACCTGGGCAGCCACTCCCTCCAGTGGGTAAAGGGCATGCCAGAGCCAGCCATGGTTTTCTTTCTTGGGAAAATGAGCCTCTGCTGAGGCACATGATCTGCTCCTGGGTACTGCTGTTGGGGACTTCTGGTGCCATCTTGGTTGAATCTTGGGGATGAAGCCATGCATGCACATGACAGAGTGACAACTAGAGAAACATGTCTCTGATACAACTGTGTACCTCTGACCAAGCCCACTCTGCAAGCTGGTGCCTCTGGATAGTCCCTTCTGTGAGCTCCGACATTTGTTTGTTTGTTTTTCAAGGTAGGGCTTCACTCTAGCCCAGGCTGGCCTGGATTCACTATGTAGTCTCAGGGTGGTCTTGAACTCACAGTTCTCTGCCTCCCAAGTGCTGGGATTAAAGGCACACACCACCACGCCCGGCTGAACTCAAACATTTGGAAGTGCTCACGGCCTCCCTTGAGTTTGAGTCAGGCTCTCCCTGCTTGTTCCTTTCTGCCAACTGAAGCCTCCTTCCCTCTACCCCACGCAGACTCCATCACCCTTCAGACCACTCAGAGAGCCAAGCACTGTCACCAACATGAGCAAACCAAGTCTTGGGGATTGGGTTTGGATGAAAGCCCTCTCTAGTGTCAGGGATCTGGTGGGAGATCACATGCCATGGTTATTCTCTTAACAGACCACAGGGGCTGCAAAAAGAAGGTCAGGTTCATGGATTCTGTGGCCATTCCCTTCAGAAAGTAAAAAAACCCTTCTGTAAAGTAAAAGTCCATTTTCCAGTTTAAGAAGTGAAATAAGGGCTTGGGATGGCTGAGCAGTTAAGGTGTTTGCCTGCAAAGCCTAAAGACCCAGGTTCAATTCCCCAGGACTCACATAAGCCAGATGCACAAAGTGGCGCATGTGTCTGGAGTTCATTTGCAGTGGTTGGAGGCCCTGGTGCACTCATTCATTCCCTCTCACTCTCTGTCTCTTTCTTTCTCTCTCTCTCTCTCAAATAAATTTTTAAAAAATTTAAAAAGTAAAAATCAAAATTTAAAAAAAAGAAGTGAAATGAAATGGTTCTGCAAGGTCCATCTCAGGCCTGACCATTATCCCCACTTCATAGTCGAGGACACTTGGGCTCAGAGAAGGCCAGTCACTTGCCCAAAGTCACACTGCTTGGCAGATATAAAAGTTCAACTCCAGGTCTGACCCTGTTGTTTCTGCGCCATTCTGAACTTCTGCCCTGGGACTTGCTCTGTTCCTTGCCAGGGTCCATAGTAGGTATGAGAAATGTTGATTGAATGCAGAAATGTTTCTGCAAATGTTACCAAGTTGCCACCCGCCCTGCATGGGCCAGGGAACAAGCATGGATGGCTTGGGAGAGCATTCTGAAAGAGCTCTGACCTCAAGCTCTTTTCCACCACACTGTGGGGCCTGTGGTTGAGCCCTGGCCCTTGACAGCAGAGCCACAGGGATGGGCTGCTGCTTTTAATGTGGTGGCCTAGGGCTGCACCTCTGGCTTTGGCCACCACACGGTCACTGCCCACCATTGACCATAAGGGGCTGTGGGTGAGAGAAGGGCCCCACACTGTCCACATGCCACATGGCAGGAGCAACAGAGCAAGCCACAGAGGTCATTTCTTAAATTTTCTTGTAGCCACTATAAAAAGTAAAGAGAAACAGGTGAACCTATTTTTAAAATTTTTTATTTATTTCATTTATTTCTTCTTATATGAATATGGGCATGCAAGCCTCTAGCCACTGCAAATGAACTCCAGATGCATGTGCCACCATGTGCATCTGGCTTATGTGGGTACTGGGGAATCAAACCTAGGTCCTTAGGCTTCACAGGCAAGCACCTTACTGCTAAGCCATCTCCCAGCTCCTGAAGCTAATTTTTTGAATATATTTTGCTTAGCCCAATGTATCTGAATGTAACTTCAGTGTATAACTAATAAAAATATTATAACTGACCTTCTCTCTGTCCTTCTTTCTTTTCTTCTTTCCTTCCTTTCTTCCTCCCTCTTTTCTTTCTTTCCTTCTCACTTTTTGTACAAAGGATTTAACATTCAGTGTGTGTCTTATATCTACAGCACATTTCAATTTGGACTATCTAGATTTTGTGCTTCAGAATCACATGTGGCCAGTGGCTATTATATCAACCCAGGCAACTTCAAAAGGTAACAGACTTATTTGCTCTTCAGATGATTCAGAAGAAACCTTGCCCTTCCCAGTGTCCTCTCATTTCCCTCCTACACTTGCGCTTAAAAAAGTCCACCCACACACCCAGGTAACTTCAGTTTTGTGTTTTCTGGTAAGAACCCGTATTTGCTGAAACAAGGAAACAAGAACCTGTATAAGCTAATAGCTACGGATGAACGTGTCCCTCAAATAGCCTGTGCTGCAACCGAATCCCCCACGCAACAGTGCTGAGTGATAGAAAGCTTCTCCTGTCAGGGGGAAGTTGATAGGCCTGACCTCAGGGCAAAGTTAATGTGCTGGTTAAGGTCCCTGGAAGGAAGCAGCCATGGACTAGAGGGTAGGACATGGAAGTACACTTCCACCTCCTTGGTCCTGGTCAGGATATCTTTGAGGTTCCCCACGGACCCGACACCCAGGTAAACAGCTTGATTGATGGAGCACCCTCATTTCACTATCCTGTCCCCTGTTGGTAGGGAGCCCTGGGACAAGGAGGTTCAAGTTTAAATTGTGCTTGGGGAAACCCAACTAAAATATTTCCTCTCTTCTCAAGATAACCATGTGGGGGACCCTCCCTGCTGCAGGTTACTCTTACACACCTGGGCAGCCACTGGGGCAGGAATAGTCAGATACCTGAACTCCTTCTGGTGGGTAAAGGGCATGTCAGAGCCAGCCATGGTTTTCTTTGTTGGGAAAGTGAGCCTCTGCTGAGGCACGTGATCTGTTTCTGAGTACTGCTGTTTTGAAGGGTCCTTGGGGACTTCTGGAGCCATCTTGGTTGAATCTTGGGGATGAAGCCATCCGTGCACATGACAGAGTCACAATTAGAGAATCATGTCTCTGATGACAACTGTGTACCTCTGACCCACAGCCCACTCTGCAAGCCAGTGCCTCTGGACGGCCTCTTCTGTGACATTCAAACGTGCTCATAGCTTCCCTTGAGTCTGAGTCAGGCTCTCCTTTCTTGCTCCTTTCTGACAACTGAAGCCTCCTTCCCCGTGCAGATTCCGTCACCCTTCAGACCACTCGGAGAGCAAGACATTGTCACCGACATGAGCAAACCGAGTCTTGGGGGCTGGGCTCGGATGAAAGCCCTCTCTAATGCCAGGGATCTGGCCTTGTGTAACATGTTATTTCTTTATTTTTATATTTCTAAAGATATTTAAATTTTTAAAATTTATTTACTGGAGAGAAAGAGAGAAAGAGAGAGAGGCAGAAGAGAGAGAGAGAGAGAGAGAGAGAGAGAGAGAATGGGTGTGCCAGGGCCTCCAGCCACTGCAAAGGAACTTCAGATGCACACACCAACCTTGTGCATCTGGCTTACGTGGGTCCTGGGAAATTGAACCTGAGTCCTTAGGCTTTGTAGGCAAGCACCTTAACCACTAAGCCATTGCTCCAGCCCTAACATGGCATATTTTGAACTCTAAACCTGACCCTATTGTTTCCCCCATCATTTTAAACTCCTCCCCCCAACCCCTGCTGGGATGGGCACTGCTTGTGCTTAAATAAGAGGATGTCATGGACAGGCACTACAAGGAGGAAGGCTGCTCACTCTCCAGTCTGCCTGTCTTTGCCTTCCTCCTCATTCCAAGTTCAGAATGTGCTGGCAAACAAATGCCCCTCCTTTTGCTACCCTCATTCTTTTCCGGAACTCTATGATACTTTTTCAGGATGGAACCTGGAGGAAAACCTTTCTCATCAGACGAAGATGATACCTGCCATTTTCACAGGTCCAGCTCTTGGACTCTTCTTTGGGCCAGTGACATTTGCCACCTGCGGACTTGAGCACGTGACTTGGTTTCCTCAAGCTCTTCCCCTGGTTAAGCAGTCTCGTTTGGACGGGGTGCGCTGCTCGCTGGTACCAGCTTCTCCACCGTACTTTCACTGTGTGTAGGACTCTTCTCTGTGGTTCTACGATTTTTTCCTCAAGAAACACAGAGAAGGCACCGCCGCTTTACTCCATGAATCATTTGGGATGATGGACAGTATAAAAGGAATATTAGGGGCCTGGAAAGATGCTTAGTGGTTAAGGAGTTTTCCCACAAAGCCAAAGAACCCAGGTTTGATTCCCTAGGACCCATGTTAGCCAGATGCACAAGAGAGTGCATGTGTCTGTCAAACAAACAAACAAACAAACAAATAAATAAAAATAAAATGTTTAAAAGGAATATTAGCTAGTTATCTGAGCCAGGGGTTCCTTTGTCCTGGAGTTTCCAAGTCCCAGAGGGCTACATAGATGGGGGCACTACATCACAAGACAGGTTGGACTTCCAAAATTTAAACAAAAATTCAAATTCCATGAGCAGATGCCTGGTGAAGGGATATATACTGGGTTAAGTGGTGCCGCCCCCTCACCCCCCACTCCTAGGGACTGTGTCCATGTTTTAGTTCCTGGAGCTGTGAATGTGACCTTAGTTGGGAAAAGGGTCTTTGCAGGTTGACCTAAGTTAACAATTGGAGATGAATTCATCCTGGATTCTCCAGGTGGCCTTAAATCCACTAATAAGTGTCCTTATATGAAAATAGCAGAGAGAGAGAGACTTGGAACATGCAGAGGACAAGTGGAGAGAAGGAGTGGCTAGGGCTTGACTCTGAGATGTTTTCCCCACGGCCCATGTGCTCAAGGATTGATTCCCACCCGGGTGTTATTGGGAGGTGATGGGACCTTTAGACAGTGGGGCTCAGGGGGAGGAAGTTAGGTCATTGGCGGTGGTCTTAAAGGTAACATCAGGACTGTGGCCTTTCTTCGTCCATTTTCAGCTTCCACCACAAGGTGAGCAGCCTCTCCAGACACGAGCTACAGCCATGATAGACTAAGCCGCCATAATCCAAAGCTGCAGGGCCAAGCAACCATCACACTGGACTGAAATCTCCAACCCTAACTCAACAGAGCTTTCCTCCTTTTCAGTTGATCATCTCAGGTATTTTGTCACAGTGACAGAAAGATGAGTGACAATGCTTTTTTTAAAAGTTTTTTTTTTTTTTTTTGAGACAGAATCTTGCCACATATATATTGCTCAGGCTGGCCTGGTACTCACTATGTAGCTCATACCAGCTTCAAGCTCACAGCAATCCACCTTCCTCAGCCTCCCAAGAGCTTGGATTACAGATATGCACCACACACCAGGCATACAGACTGCTTTCTGAAGCTTGCCACACATTTGAGATACTTTGAAGTCTGGTGTCCATAGGATGCCTCTGTGCTCTGGGGACAGCCCACTGTGTGGCTTTGGACTGTGGACATTTGTTCCACAGCTACCTGGCCATCACCATAGTTCCCACCTCCACAGCCATTAGAAAGGTGAAGGGTCATGCTCCACAACTCAAAGGCCACTTTAAGACACTCGTATTTTTGTTTGAGACTACACAATTGATTTCTTATAAATAGAATTTATCAACTTTTGAGTGCCTATAAACTTTACAGCAAAATCCCTATTTCCTTTTTTAATATATTTTGTTTATTTATTTGCAAAGGGAGAAAAAGAGAGAGAGAATACATACCTGCCCCAGGGCCTCTAGCTGCTGCAAAAGAATTCCAGATGCGCATGCCACTTTGTGCATCTGGCTTTACGTGGGTACTAGGGAATTGAACCCAGGTCATTAGGTTTTGCAGGCAAGTGTCTTAACTGTTGAGCCATTTCTCCAGCCCACATATTTTCTTAAAAAGTCAAATTTATGGCAAATTACTGGCACCATGAAATAATAGGTTGGAGGCAAGTGGTAGCTGGCCTCAGGATGGACTCAACACCCCAGAGTGTTGTTCATCTCTCTCTATTATACCATTTTCAACTTCATTCAGTCCCTCACCTGGCCATTCTGAGGCATCTGACTTTGCAAGCTCTATGTGGAAAAGTTTTTTGGAAATCATTTATTTGTTTCTGTTTTACAAAAGACGATTTCCAAACCAGTGTTCTCCTTGAGGAGAGCGTCTTCAGTAGAGCCAGAGACTGATGAAAACCTCTGTCAGAAAGGATTCTTTCCTTAATCAAATTTGTTGTAACCAGATCATCAATGCCCCTTCATCACAGGCCTCGGGCTCCTGGGAATCTCTTTGCTACCAGCGCTAGAATCCAGTGATGGTCCTTGTTAAATCCAGACGCGCTGCTGAGGAGAGACCTCCGTGGGTGTTTGTTCTGGCCAAAATTGGATGCTCTAGCTCTTAAGTAATTCAGAGTCCCACTCAAGCCATTTCCAAATACAATTTTAAGAAAAATCAACATGTTTAATTGCATTTTATCACTCAAACAGCTATGATGTCCTTTGATTTATAAAATCAAGAATGTAACTTGTGGACTGGAGGGATGGCTTAGCGGTTGAGACACTTGCCTGCAAAACCAAAAGACTCAGGTTCAATTCCCCAGGACCCATGTAAGTCAGATGCATAAGGTGACGTACGCATCTGGAGTTTGTTTGCAGCAGCTGAAAGCCCTGGCATGCCCTCTCTCTCTCTCTCTCTCTCTCTCTCTCTCTCTCTTCCTCTCTCTTTCATAAATAAATAAATTAAATACATATATAAAAAAGTAACTCGTGATTCCTGTGAGTTCAGTTCCTGGAATCAGATGCAAATGTGTGCACATGTTGGCTGTGTCACTTCTGGCTGTTACTGTATCTCTCTGAGCCTCAGTTTTCCCATTCTACATGAAATTCAGCATAGCAGATATTACAGTTGCCACAGGCATCTGACGTGACATATGTTCAGCTCATAGAATTATCTGTATTATGACCAATTATTCCCTTTTGAGACTGCCGTGGTTCTTGCTTGGGAAATAGAAATCAGATTGTGAGGACTGGATTGCTCACACACCCTTGTAGAAAAGTTCTGCTTTGACTTGTGACTCTCAGAAGTAGTAACCGCAGGCTCAGGCTGGCTGGATAGACAGCTCTGTGGATCAAGCACTCACTTCTCAAGCTGGAGGACCTGAGTTCAATTCCCAGACCCCATGTTTAAAAAAAAAAGTCGTGGAGGGCTTCGGTCATCCCCAGCATACAGACAGGAAAATTTCTCGGAAGCTCGAGGCAAACCCAGCAAAGAACAGTAGAATACAGAGAGAGAAACCTTGCCTTAAATGAGGTGGAAAGATGAGGACCAACCGGAAAATTATTCTCTGATCCCTACTCGCGTGCTGTGGTGAGTGCACGCACACACATGCATACTTACAAATAAGCAACAATAATAACTAATAGCAGGAGAACTCCTTCCTCTCTCCCTTCCTATGCACTCTCCACTGTGATCTTTGGCACCTGGATATTAGCTGGATATCAACATGGAATATCTTGACAGTCTACACTGAGAAGATACTCTCAATGTCTGTGATTGGCACTCCCTAACTGGGTGCTGGTACGTGTGAAGCCAGAACAGGGGTTGGTAAGTAGGGGTGCTGCTGGCACATTGAGTGTCCAGTTCTTCACCCCACAGTTTTACCCCTCCTGTGGCAAGAAGTTTGGCATTCCTGGGCCCCTGGCATTAATGGCAGCAGTGCCCTCTCAGTCTCTGTGAGAGCCCCAGTGTCCTCCTTTGCGTCTGGATGTTCCAGGGTTCGAAAGTACCGTTATCCAAATGGAGCTAGCTGGTGAGAATGGCTTTCCTAGCCTGCACACTCTCTACTCAGCTCTTTGACCTTAATTTTTGTTGTTGTTTTTTTTTCAAGGTAAGGTCTCACTCTAGCCCAGGCTGACCTGGAACTCCCTATGTAGTCTCAGGGTAGTCTCGAATTCATAGCGATCCTCCTACCTGTGCCTCCCAAGTGCCGAGATTAAAGGCATGCGTCACCACGCCTGGCACCACCCAGCTCTTTGAAACTCAGTTCCCTGGCCTGTCATCCCTCATCACTACAATGTTGGATGGTCCAAGATGGAGGATGTGTGTGACATGCACAGTGGAGCTGGCACACTTAAAGTGCTTGGAGCATGGGGTACAGGATTGTGTCAGCAGATTCCAGCTCCCCCTTTTCTACTGATTGTGTCTCTGCATGACAAGGCCAAGGGGGGCATTCCAAGTCTTCCAGAATTCATTCTGCTCTAATGGAAAGTCTTTATGAAATGAAGTCCAGTATTGAATTTGGCCCATGTTTGACAGATAGCTGTTTGCAGGGCTAACAGAGCTCAGTCTGGACCGGTGTGTGATAGAAGGGGGGATTCTTGGCCTGGACTCAGGGGGGTATTGGTGGAGAAAATGTCATATTCAATTAAGGCTGATTGGCCCTGACAGTCGTCTGGGTGAAGTTTATAAGGTACATCTAATCTGCATGCATCTGGTCATAAAAATGCAAAACAAGACATTCCCACCCAAGTCCTCACTCCAGATGTGGCTGACTCTCGGTGATTGGCACCATATTTTTTGCAGCTGTCCTACATTTTAAATCTTTTTCTATTTAAAATATATTCATCATAATTATGGAATGCAATAAACAAATTTCAGCCTGATGACAAGCTTTAAATATAAGAATGTTTCAGCTTAAAAATAAATGCCGTGATTTCTCAGGCCAGGATGGAGCCGGCACTGGCAAACATCCTCTAAAGGTGACCTGACCTTGTCACCATCAACCAGACACAGTTATTTTCTCTCTAGTAATGGCTGATATTTGGAGGGGAGACAGAGGGAGAAAAACCCAAAGGCTGTTTCTAACAGATATAAAAATGTGCACCATGCACCAAAAAGCCACACTTGTAAGGCAGAGTGAAAGTGTGTCGTTCCACTTGGTTGTCTTTGAGGACTCCAGCGGCACAGACCCTTCCTGACAGGACTGGTTTTGACACTGACTTTGGAACCGGATTGCCTGACTGCAAACCCTGGCTTCCACGTCTACACTGTCACCTTGAACAGTGCCCCGTGCTCAGTTTCCTCCTTTGGAGAATGGATAGTGGTAATAGTGCTTACTTCAGAGTGTAACTCGGGAAACGACAGGAGTTATTGTAAGTTACGTGCTTTGAACCAAGTCCGGCGAGCACGTTCTCAAGTAGTTTCAGTTCCCACTGGCCTCTTCCCATGGGTCTTCTGAGAGGGAAACTGAGCTTTCCAGAGTTGAGGTGATTTGTACAAGTTTCCCCTCAGCTCATAGAAATGCTAAGATTTAACTGATCATCATTTGACTTCACTACAAAACATACCTGAGTCACTTTGTGTCAAGTTTGGCATTTTAAGCTTTACTGATAGCTGCTATCTCTCTTTTTTAAAAAAAATATTTTATTTTATTTTTGAGACAGAGAGGGAGAGAGAGAAAAATGGGCACACCAGGGCCTGTAGCCACTGCAAATATTGTGTATCAGGCTTACGTGGGACCTGGAGAATCAAACCTTGGTCCTTAGGCTTCACAGGCAAGCACCTTAACCACTAAACCATCTCTCCAACCCGCTGCTGTCTCTTTATTGACAACTATTGCCTCTACACAGATGGCCACCATACCTTTACTGGTGGTTGACACTTCTTTACTGATGGCTTCTGTCTCTACACTAATGGCTACCATTTCTTTACTGATGACTTCTATCTCTTCCCTGATGGTTGTGGTCTCTTTATAAATAACTTCTGTCTCTTCCCCTATGGCTGTTCTCTGTGCACCGAGATTGCCGCTGATTGCCGCTGTCTTTTTACTGATGGCTGCTGTCTTTTTATTGATTGCTGATTGCTCTACTAGTACCTTTTATACATTCAAATACTGCCCCAGTTCAGCCTGGGTAGGAGAGCATCTTCAGGCTTTTCCTGCTTGCTGTCTCAATTTTAGTTTTTTAATGTATTTAAATGAATGTATAATTGACATAGTTAAACAACCAAACTGTTCAGTTAATTTTAGATAGGTCAGCCTGTGCCTGAGCTGCTAGGTTTTCTAGTCATTTATGGACCTCAGCCACAATCTAATGATTCTACCATTAGCAGTGTGGACAGCTCAGCTGCTCAAGAAAAATGAGAGCTACCCAGAGTTCGTGTCAACAGTCTGCTCCTCTTTAAAATGAAGCCATAAGTCAGAAGTCCTCTGAGTTCCCAAACAAGTGTCTGCACAACAAAATTTGTATCCTGACACTGGTAATTGTTCTCCTATTAGGCTGATGAAAGAATTCGCAGAGCCAGGCCCCTGGGGTTGTGCCCATTGCTCAAGTCAAACTGGAAATGACTCTGCGAACTTTATTTCTGAGATGTGTAAAAGGCCTGTCCATCACTGGGCTCATGGGCACAGGTTTACTACATCAAAGTAGCATCTGCTGCCTTTCCTGGGAGATAGATGCCAGGTCTGGCAGGCCCTCCGAACTCAGCAGCAGTGAAATATCTTCCCTGTAAAACAGGGGGCCATGGAAAACGGGGGGGGCATGGTTTACATCTCCTGAGAGCCTTAAGATGGCCACTGTGATGTCTGTAGGACTTCCCTAACCTGCTAGACTCCTGTTTGGGGGATTTAATGTGGAAGGTGGCAAGGCATGTGCCCTTTGAAGTCAGGTAGACCCAGGTTCTCATACAGGTTCTGTCAGTTACAAGGTAGATGAACTGGGGCAACTCACGTGTGCAATAGGACTAATGACCTCGAATGTGCAGGGTGGCCGTGAAGACTGGATGATAAAATATAGGAAAAGAACTGGGCTGAGAGTTCATGTCCACGAAGGATGAGCTGAGGTTGGGCTCCTGGGGTTAATGAGGCACAAACGTGAGTTTCTGGTGGTATTGCACAGGGTCCTCTAAGGAACAGAACTGAGAGTGTGTGTGTGTGTGTGTGTGTGTGTGTGTGTGTGTTTTGATAAAAGGGGATTTCCTGTGATGGTTTCCATGGTTGGAATTTGGTAGTCCAACAATAGTCATCTACCCAAATAGAGAGGCGGGGAATCCAGGAATTGTTCAGTCCATGAATCTGGAAGCTTCAACAGTTCCAATCTGGTGCTAAAAGGTCTGGAAGATTCCTGATGAGTCGCTGAAGAGGATGGCATTTGATGACACAAGTGTCAGCAGGAGCAGCAGCAGAGAGACACACACCAGCAAGGGGTAAAGGCTGAGGAGATGGCTCAGTCATTAAAGACACTTGTATGCAAAGACTGGCCGGGTGTGGTGGTGCACACCTTTAATCCCAGCACTTGGGAGGCAGAGGTAGGAGGATCGCTCTGAGTTCAAGGCCAGCCTGAGATGACATAGTGAATTCCAGGTCAGCCTGAGCTAGAGCGAGACCCTACCTCAAACAAACAAAGATGCTTATATGCAAAGCCTGATGGCCAGGTTTGATTGCCCAAGTCCCGCGTAAAACTGGACACACAAAATGACACATGTGCCTGGAGTTCATTTGTAGTGGCAAGAGGGGCCCTGGTGCTCCGATAGTTTTCTCTCTCAAATAAAGAAATGTTTTTAAAAGGACGTGAAGGTTGGGGGCTGGAGAGATGGCTTAGCGGTTAAACGCTTGCCTATGAAGCCTGAGGACCCCGGTTCGAGGCTCAATTCTCCAGGACCCACGTAAGCCAGATGCACAAGGGGGTGCATGCATCTGGAGTTCGTTTGCAGTGGCTGGAGGCCCTGGCGCACCCATTCTCCCTCTCTCTCTCTCTCTACCTGCCTATTTCTGTATCTCTCTCTCTCAAATAAATAAATAAATAATAAAACATTTTAAAAAAAGGACGTGAAGGCAAGCAAGCAACCCTGCTTTTCCTCAGACCTCTTTGTCTCTGGGCCACCTGCTATAGATGCTGCCCACTAAGGAAGGCCTTCCACTCTCAGGGAACCCTGTCTGGAAATCCTCTCTGTCACAGCCTGTGTCTCTTAGATTCTTAGATTCCATATCCCATTGAGTAGATGATCAAGATTAACTATCACATTGGGATTAGAAAACTTGTTTCTCCTTTGGTATCCAGATGGCAAATGAATTAATTGTGTTGTTCATTTCAACATTGATCACTTGTGAATGTCTGCCTAAAGGACAGAGCTGGCTTGCAATGTCTGCCATGGGTGAGGAGTGGCGGGTGGTAAGAGAGCATTTTATGCTCGGCTATCTCCCTTCCGGGGAGCTCTGACAGTAGGGAATGAATCTGAGAAAGGGCTCAAAGCGATTTTGCTTCTGTTATTCTGATATAGTATATTGTGAGCCCACCTCCCCTAGTTTCAAATACTCTGATTTCAAAAGCACCCAGAGTTTTAAAATGACGGATATCTTCATTGAGAATTTTCACACATAAACATACTGCAATTTGATTATAATTCCCTCCCATTCCCTTCATTGTCCTCATCTTCCCCATCCCAATTCCGGTGAACCTGCCATGTAATCCCTCTTCTATTTTTTTTCAAGGTAGGGTCCCACTCTAGCCCAGGCTGAACTGGAACTTACTCTGTAGTCCCAGGCTGGTCTCAAACAGCCATCCTCCTACCTCTGCCTCCCAAGTGCTGGGATTAAAGGTGTGTGCCACCATGCCTGGCTTCTCTCTTCTATTTGGACATCTCATTCTCCCCCCTTCCTTTGTCACCTATGTCAAAATGTTGATGGGCTCAATATTGTGCAGGTCTTATGGAGGTAGTGACCTTCTCTGCGAGGTCATGAATGCCCTAGCCCCTTCATGGTGAGAGGGTAGTATCCCTCTGGCTCTTTACATTCTTTCTGCTTCCTCTTCCACAATGTTCCATGAGCCTTGGGGATTGTCACAGACATGCCATAAAGTGATGGTACTATGACTAGGCAAGGAAAACATTACAACCCTATTCTGCAGATGAAGGACTAAAGCTCAGAGGGAACTAAGTTGCCTGGGATCATGCGCTAAAAGGACAACAGAATCAGAACTTGATTGTTTTTTATTTGAGAGAGAGAGTGAGAGAGAGAGAGGAAGAGCCAGAGAGAGAATGGGTGCACCCAGGCCTTTTCAGGCCCTGTGAATGAACTACAGACACGTGTGCCCCCGTGTGTGTATGTGCGATATTGTGTGTTTGCGTCACTTTCGCGTCTGGCTCTACATGGGACCTGGAGATCTGAACAAGCGTTCTTAGGCTTCGCGGGCAGGTACCTTAAGAACTTGATTTTGATGACTCAGTTATTTATCCACGAGTGAACTTTCTTTAGTGCCTTCTATGGCAGAGCCTGGAGTCATCTGAGAGACTCTCTAACATGCACAGCTGCATAATGGAGACTGTGATAGGCTGTAGTGATGGTAATTCCAACTCTCAGCCTTATACTCCAAGGTTTTGTTTTCCACCTGCACTAGAAAGCTTCTTAGGATCTGAGGTCAGACAGCTCTCTACTGCTGATGGCCACACTATGGTCCTACAACCAGCTGAATGGGACCACCACTCTTAAGGGACATCACCTGGAGAACAAGGCCTTCCCAGCATGTGCACAAGAGGGAAGAGGAGAGAGAGAGGGAAAGAGGGATGGAGGGAGGGAGGGAGAGAAAGAAATGGAGAGAGAAAAGAGGCCTTTCATGCACCCCCAATTCAAAGCGGAGCCCCAGAGGTGACATCTCCAGGCTCTGCTCATATCCATTATCCACATTTTGTCCCCTGGCCCTGATCAGGCCTGGAGCTGGGAAGGTGATCTTCCATGCTATGGGTAAAGAGACAAGAAATGATTCATGGGTACTCACTATACCTCCTACAGAGCCTATGATATGATTCCTGGTTTGTCTTTATTTTTAGTTTCTGAATTGTTTAAAATATAACTTCTTTCCTTTTTTTTTTCTTGAGAGAGACAGAGAGAGAAAGAAAGAAAAACAATGGGCATCCCAGCGGCCTCTCAGCTGCTGTGCACGAACTCCAGACACGTGCTCCCCCTTTTGGTAAAGTGTGGCATTGTGCCCTTGCATCACTTTTTACGTCTGGTTAAATGTGGGACCTGGAGAATCGAATGGGCTAAGCCATCTCTCCAGCCCTTTTATTTTTTTGATGTTGACGCCTATACTTACTGTCATCTCCACTTGACAGATGTGAAAACTGAGGCCAAAGGGTCAAATGAATCATGTCTACAACTAAAAAAAAAAAAGAGTTGAATTTTAAAAGATTCTCTATGCTATCACTCTAGAACCACTCTTATATACATGCCTGTGAGGAAGGCATGAGGGGCTTGGATTCTGGTTCTGCCCTGAGGACCTTGGAAAGTTACTTTACTTTTCCAAGGCTCAGTTTACTTGTGTTCAAAGCAGGGATAGTAACTCCCTTGGTCTCCCAACTCCAAGGAGTTAAACACATGGTGTATGATCAGTAAGCCCGGGATTGATTTTATGTCGACATTGCATGTAAGAGGGGAAATGTGCTGGGGTGTTGTTTTCCATACACTTGTCAAAGGAGGCCTTTGCCAATTTCTGGGGCTCAGAGACCCCTGAAGAATTGCTCAGATGGCATTCAGAGCCTTTGGCATTTCAGGTTTCAACCCTTAGGCATCCTGTGGCTATGGGCCCATCTCTGCCCCTCTGCCCTTTTGTGACCCACAGGCACTTTACCTGTGATGCGTGACTGCTGTCGACCTCTGGGCAGGACAGCTGGGAGGTCTGAGTCAAGAGACATGTCCCCTGGGAGGCAGGAGCCTGTTAGCAAAGTCAGCTGCCCTTTCTTGAGGACTTGCTAAGAAAATCTTGTCAGAAATCTGAAGGGGTTTGCTTTCAAGGAAGGCCAGTAAGAAATGTGTGTGTGTGTGTGTGTGTGTGTGTGTGTGTGTGTGTGTACACACACATACACACACACGCATTTAGGGAAGAGGGTTGTGGAGAAATACAGTAGTGACTGGGAATAAATAGCAGGGCACTTTAGTGTCTTGCAGATGAAAGCTGCTCTTAGCTGAAAGTGTTACCCTTCTACACATCAGTTCAACAGTGTCTGGAAAAATACTTAACTTGCCATAGGATTCCAAGTAAGTGAGAGGAGAGAGAGGGGAGGGAGGCGGGGAGGGAGGCAGGGAGGGAGGGGGGCTATTCTAGAAAATTGTCTGACCCTATCCTTAGAGAAAAGGGCCTATGGGAATAAAAGATTGGTGCTTACTGGTAACATTCTCTTTATTTGTTCATTGTGTGAAAATGTTGGAAGTCAGAGTTAATGAATGTCATTTTAAGAGATGGAGAGGGAAAAAGAATGGAAGGGGGAAAGAGAAAAAACAAGAAGTGGAAAGAAAGGAGAAGGAAGAACTGAAAAGGAGAAATAGGGAAAGGGAAGAATGAGGGCAAGAGAGAGAGAGAAGGGTAAGAAAAGAGAATGGAGAGAAGGGGAGTGCAGAAGTGAGAGGAAGAGGAGAGTGTCAGAGAGACAGAAAGAGAGTCGCTAGAGAGACAGGCCAGACAGGCTGGATAGATGGGCGGGTGAAATGGAGCAGAGGCGTGGAGACCCATGATCTTGACCATCTTGAACCTGTCCTTTTTTTTTTAATATTTAAAAATTTTTTTGTTGTTTATTTTTTAAAATTTATTTGAGAGTGACAGGCAGAGAGAGAAGGAGGCAGAGAGAAAGAGAGAGAATGGGCACACCAGAGCCTCCAGCCACTGTAAATGAATGCCAGATGCATGCGTCACCTTGTGCATCTGGCTTACGTGGATACTGGGGAGTCGAGCCTCAAACCGGGGTCCTTAGGCTTCACAGACAAGCACTTAACTGCTAAGCCATCTCTCCAGCCTGAACCTGCCCTTCTTAAAGCAGCCTGGCCACTTCTCTGACCCCCTGGACTTGCATCTGCAGTGCTCACAGCGCTGGATTCCCATGCGGAGCCAGCAGTCAGAGCCAGAGCCTGAGCCAGTTCGGACTCCATAGCCAGACGTTGAGCTCGCACAAAGGGTCTGCAGCCTGGCTGGGGAGGTGAGCCAGGCCTCATAGAACACCAACCTTGGTTCCCCAGGCCCTGGGAGATGTGCAGGAAAGATGCTGATGTGACCAAGCTGTGGAATCAGTCAGGGCTTAGTTTGTTCATTAAGGGGCTCTAATCCGTGAAATGACCATAGTAAGAAAACACATCTCATGGGTGGTAAGAGGGTGGACATGGAAACCAAGGGCCAAGGGTTGCTACAGAGAAGAGCAGATGTTGTCAACCAGGTGGACCAGAAGATAACATTCATTTGGTCTCTTTCAGGCTCTGGAGTTTTGTTTTGTTGTTCTTTAATGTTTTATTTATTTGCAAAAGAGAGAGAGAGAAAGAGAGAGAATAAGCAAGCAAGGGAGCCACTGCAAACGAACTCCAGATGCATGTGTCACTTTGTGCATCTGGCTTTACGTGGGTTCTTGGGCTTTGTAGGCAAGCGCCTTAACCACTGGGCAATCTCTCCAGCCCCAGGCTCTGGAGTTTTCCAATTGATTGCTGACATTCAAACACCCAAGAGTTTTCTTATGAAAGTCTGTGTTCTCAGCACCACACAAAATATTTTAGCACTAGCAGCAGTGGGACCCCACTGTCTGCTTTGCCCCTATTCCTCCTTGTGGCACTGGGTTCTATTTCTCTCATAGTTCCTTCCTTGACCTGGAAGTCACTGGACTTTTTCTACATGAACCTATGTCTGCTTATATCTGTGTGTGGCTGATGTGATCTTTCATGGAGGAAGCCTAGCAAGGGGGAAGTTGTCACCTTTTGTTTTTTCTAGAACATAGCCAGGTGTCCAGTGCCCACCCCATCATTACATTGTAAGTACATTGCCTAAGGAGCTCTGAGATCTAAATGAGTGACTGCTGCTCACTAAAGAATGTTTTAATTTAGTGTTAAAATAATGTGGTTTTCATTCCAGCCATTGTTTTGGGCTTTGCAAGGATTTTCAAGTATTTAGACAGCAACTCGGTAAAAACACATGCCTCCCCCACAGTGCCCCCTTAAACGATGGATTCTCCCAAGGATTAGAAGACCTGGACATACACAGCTGTTCCTCAAGATGCTCGTGTGTGGCTCAAGGACCCATCACCCCGTGCTGCAGACAGCAAAATCCATGTTGCTGAAGACAAGAATATAAAATGGTGTGTGGTATTTACATGGGAACCTATGCACATAAACTTTAAATCATCTGCAGATCTCTTATAATGCATAATACAATGTACATGCTATGCTAATAGTGGTTATATTACAGTTTAGAGAGTGTGGTGGTTTAAATGTGAAATGTCCCCCATAGCCTCATATGTTTATGATTAAGCTTCGTATTCCAGCCCCAGATGGTGGAATCTTGAGGGGGTGGAGCCTTGCTGGAGGAGGTGTGTCACCAGAGGCGGCCTTGAGGTTTACCAGCCCTGCTTACTCCATGTTCATGAGCTAGACACTCCGACTACTTCCTTCCCTGCTATCTTGCTTGTGTTAAGACTTCCCTGCCATAAGGAAGCTTCCCTTTGCAACTGGAAACTGAAATAAACCCTTGTCTCTCATCAGTTGCTTTTGGCCCCTCAAATGGAAGGTAACTGCCTCAGAGAGCAACAATAAGAGAGAAAAAAAGTCTGTACATGCTCAGAGCAGATGCAGCTTTCCAAATATTTCCCATCAGAGATGAGTTGAGGGCTGGAGAGATGGCTTAATGGCTAAAGCACTTGCCTGCGAAGCCTAAGGACCTAGGTTCGATTCTCCAGGACCCACACAAGCATCATACACATGATGGCACGTGTGCCTGGAGTTTGTTTGCAGTGGCTAAAGGCCCTGGTTTGTCCATTCTCTCTCTCCCTCCCTTCCTCTCTCTCATAAATAAGCAAATGAAAATAAAGAAGTGATAGTGCCTGTTCTGGTGTCACACCCTGGCTATCTTAGATCTCCCCTAAAGGAACCTTTCATATTCAAGCTTTTCCCTTCCTCACCTTCCCCCAACTGAAAGCCCTATAAATCCCACTATCTAGAAATTCAGGTGGGCTGTGTGTGCTCCTCTCTAGTGAGCCAGCCCTGGCAGGAGCTTTCATCTTTGCCTCAAAAAGAAAGAAAGAAAGAAAGAAAGAAAGAAAGAAAGAAAGAAAGAAAGAAAGAAAGAAAGAAAAGAAAAGAAAAGAAAAGAAAAGAAAAGAAAAGAAAAGAAAAGAAAAGAAAAGAAAAGAAAAGAAAAGAAAAGAAAGAGGTGAGTTGAATGCATGGATGTGGAACCTGCCATCTACCTGGAGGGCCAACCACAGGGCAAAGAGGCAGAAAAGGCCGAAGCTGACAGGGCACAGCCTCCCATTACTTAAGTACCTGTTAACCAGGGAGGCGTCCACAACAGACTCACCGGCTCACTCGGCATTTTCATTCTAACATGGGAGGTCCGTAAGTAAGCAGACAGTTCCAAGGTTCCCAAAAGATTAGAATAGGTACTAGAGACCCAGAAGAAATCTCTGACTCAGCGTGGAAGAAAGTATTCCATTCCCTGGAGGAGGCGGAGGCCAGGAGCGACTCCAGATAAGGACGAGTAGTGGGGGGTTGCATGGAGAAGAGGTGCAGATGAACACTCTGGGGAGGAGGTGGGAACCATCAGGTTATAGTTGGTGTCCCAGAAAGATGGCAGGATGTTCAAACATCATGGGAGTGGGGAGACATGAGAGCAGAGCAGGAAGGCAGGCCAGGATCCCACTGAAGAAGGGGTTTGTACTGTGTGTGCCGAGACAGCTGCCCACAAGACTGCAGGCAGCAGGAGCCATGGGCAGCTTTCCAGAATAACAGCCTGATGACACTTAGGGGTTGACAAGATGATTTCGGTGGGTGTTGTGGGGTGGGCGGGGCGGCTATGTAGAGGCAGCTCAAAAGATGTGAGCCTAAAGGTTTGAGGCCCCACGGATAAGCAACAGTGGTGGCAGCAGTGGTGGCGTTAAGGAGACAGACCTGACATGCAATGCAGAAGAAACCCATGCTGAGGAAAAGCTGATGCGGCTTGGTGACAGCTGTGGCATCCCCAGGGGAGTGTGATTTGCATAAAAGCTGGTCTCTGCAAAGTTCCACCCGAACTGAAAATGGTTAGTTGAGTTCATCCATCCAACAGCAAACATTTATAGATGCTAACTGTGCTGGGAGTCTCAGCTCAGGGCTAAGGAAGGTTGAGAAGAGCAGATTCTTTCCCGGGAAGTGGACAGCCACTGGGAAACCCTGCTTTTGAAAAGGTTTTGCTTTGAAATCCTTAAAAAGAAAAAAAAATTGTTTTTGCATGTGCATGTGCACATGTGTGTTTGTGTGCATACACGCATGTGCACAGGTGTGAGTACAGGCACACACGTGTGGAGGTCAGGTTGCTCCTTGCTGTTCTTCCTCATTTTGAGACAGGGTTTTTCTCTCTCTCTGGAGTCTTGATTTACTGGGCTGGCCATGCAAGGGTTTCTGGGAAATTCTCCTGTCTTTGTTTTCCATCTTGCTGTCAGTGTGCCGGGTTTATGGAGGCCCTCCATGGCATATGGCTTTTTATGTAGGGTCTGGGGAATTGAACTCAGGTACTCTGGCTTGAGTGGTAAGCTCTTTATCTGCTGATGCATCTCCCCAGCCTCCTTAAAAAGTATTTTTTGTGAGCTGGAGAGATGGTTTAGGGATTAAGGCACTTGCCTGTGAAGTCTAATGACCCAGGTTTGATTCCCCAGGACCCACATAAACCAGATGCACAAGGTGATGCATATGCCTGGAGTTCATTTGCAGTGACTGGAGGATCTGTTGTGCCCATTCTCTCTCTCTCTCTCTCTCTCTCTCTCTCTCTCTCTACCCCTTTCCCATTTCTTTATTGTAAATAAATAAATAAAATAAAACATTGTAAAAAATATTTTGAAGTATTTTGGGCACCCAGCATCATATAAGGCAGGTAGTGCCCCTTCCCCTACCTGCCTTCCAGTTCCATGACTCAGATAAATGCATTGCCACCACTGACTGCAGACAGGAAGAGCCAGGCCTTACTGACAAATTACTGTGTGCCAGGCATGATGCCAAGGGCTTGTCACCAACTATCTTCCCCTTGAATAGAGTTCAAAGGTTTGGCAAACTTTCTGTAAAGGGTCAGACAGTGAGTCAAAAGTTCAGGCTTTAAAGGCCGTATGGCCTCTGTGACAACTCCAGTCTCCCACTGTAAAGTGCGAGCAGCCACAGACTAAACATAAATGAATGGACAAGGCTGAATTCCAATAAAACTTTATTTATAAAACCAAAGCTGAGGGCTGGATTTGGCCCCCATCCATACTTTGCTAAGCCAAGATGGCATTTTCAGGACTCCACCCCCACCCCCCCATAAATGAGGAAACTTCCGGATGCTTCAGAAGTGGCCCAGGGAATGGAGAGTGGTGAAAGCAGGGGGGTTGAAAAGGGCTTACTGAAGGACAAGAGTAGGAGTGACACCTGGGTCTTCCAGAGACAGCCAGTGAAGAGCAGCTAACCCCAGGATGCCAGGGTGGCAGGTGAAGGTCATGGACAGAAGCTGTGCTTTTTGATGGAATAGTGACTCAGTGCCTCTCTACCCTGCTTAGAGGGGCGGGCAATACCCTGACCCCTTCTCCTCCTGTGCCCATCTCCCTGCTATTGTCTTCTTTTCACTGGTCCCAGGAGAAGGGAGGGAGCCACGGAGGCAGGCAGAGAAGGACAGGGAGGATGGAGGACAGACAGAATCCTACACTCAGGTTATACAGCAACAAAGGTGTCATTTTAAGTCACCTTTGATCAGCATTGTATTGTTTTGTATGTTGAGTGGTGCTGGGGATGGACCCAGGGTTGACTATGCCCGCTCAGCCTGCCACATTCTCTTCAGTTACCGTTTGAGGTGCAAGTGGTAATAGACCACGAGACAGGAAGGACGCTCACTGTGTGAGGAAGCTGTGCCCCAAGAGACCCCTTCCAAAGGGAACCAGGCATGCTTGGGCCAAATCCCAGCTCCCAAGCAGCTCATTCTACCTCTTAGCACATCAACTCCCCTATGTGGAAATTTGTGTCAAGGCTTTCATTTTCCATAAAATGTTTCTCAGGAATAGTCAACAGTCCTCCATCCAGCCCCTACTTGGTGTTGGTTTAAAAAGCAAATTCCCTCTTGTCTGGCTAAATGTATATATTATTTCCACCAAGCTGCCCTGAAAGCACTACACTTAATGTTCATATTCACATATTAATGCTACTCTCACTTCTGGTTAGAGAAGCTTCTCTTTTCAGATGGCGATGACCACTGGGATGACCCAAAAGGCAACATAGTGCTGAGAAGAAGGGATGGAGGAGTGCCCAGCACTGAAACACCTCTGTCACACCCTCCAAGGCTCAGGGACCATTGCAGAAGAGGGGGTGGATAGAATGGAAGAGCCAAAGGAAGGGTATGACCTCTTACAATGCAACTGTCCAGACAGAAATTGACTTTGATATCCATGACCTTACAGTACCTAGCAATACCTTCACAAGACCCTCATAATAGAAGAAAAAGATGATGATATCAAGTTAAAAGAGAGACTAATGGAGAGAGGGAAGGGATATGATGGAGACTGGAGGTCTAAAGGGGCATGGGGGCAGGGGAGGGAAATATGATGCATTTTTTGTATGTAAGTATAGAAGTTGTCAATAAAAAATTTTTTTAAATAAAAATAAAAAGCAATTTCCCAGGGCTATCCCTGACTGGCTGAGCCTCACATTCTATGGCTGGGATAAGAAAATGTGCCCTCTGTTGAGTTCCTGGAAGTAGTCTGAGCTTTGCATCTGTCTGGGAGAACTCAATCTGTTGCTTCTTGTAAAAATTAAATAATCCCGTGCAGAAGCAGGTCCAAAGTCAGATCACCAACCACTTAAAGAATAGACTCTCTAGGCTGCTATTGACTGGGACCAGTTCATCAAGTCATCGTGGTCTTCAGGAGATAACATGACCGTCAGTCCATTTTATAGCTGGAAGAACTGAAACTGAGAGAAATGTCTGAGCCTTACAGGTATCCACTGGCTCAGTCACAAGCATGTCCTCTCCTCCCATGTGGGGCAGGACAGGAGGACTCAGCAGAGAGCCAGTGTACAGCTACTAGGAAACCAATCCCAGAGGGTCCTGCGGGGTGAGGGGGAAGCTCAAGGACTGAAGCAGAAAGGCTGGCTCTGTCCCCATAGGAGCTGCAGAGCAGGGTCATCCAGGAGGACCTAATAAATTCATGTGAGCCCAGTCACTGGCTCCAGAGAGGTGTAGCCTCCACGGGAACTACACAACCTCAGCAGGGCTTGCGAAATGATCCAGGCTGCTTCATCCACACTAGGGACTTCCAGCTTCTGAGCAAAGGCCTCCCCTTCTTCCTCCTTTTCCTTTTAAATCAAGTCATGGGACTAGTCTGTGGCCAAAGGGTCCTCTGACTCTCACAGACAGCCAGGTTCCTTTCCTTGGCATTTTTGTGTGGAGGCACCTAGACATGGATTTTTTTTTAAGCTAATAAATCATAAACCTTGTTTGAATTCCGTTCCAGAACAGATGTATTGCATATGGCCGATAGACTTGGAGTTACAAATAAATATGTTTGGAAACCAAATATTTGAAAAGCAATTCTTTATCTCCTCTCTCTCTCTCTTTCTTTCTTTCTTTCTTTCTTTCTTTCTTTCTTTCTTTCTTTCTTTCTTTCTTTCTTTCTTTCTTATTTTTCCTAAGGGTTGCTGCCAAGATCAGCCCAGGGATTTGGATTCCCCTAAAGCTATTGCCAGTTCTATACTCTCTCAGCCAGAAGGAAGACATAATGGCCCAGAGGAGAAGTGCATGAAGCGTTCAGCTTGCACGCCAGTCCTCACTCACTAGAGGTCCTGGCTGCCTGCAGTGTTGGGCTGAGAAGAGACGTAGGCTTAGCTGGAACGATGCCATTGTTGATTAGCAATGTGTTCCCTCGGACTAGAAGCAGGCAGTGAGGTGTGCATGACCTATCATTACCATCTCTGTCCTGAGGGTTTTAGGGTAGGTTAAATGCTGGGCTACTTCCTCCTCTTCCAGGACTGCTCTTTGTTTACTTTGAATAAAGTAGAATGAAAATTTTAGGGCACAAAGCACTCAGCAACTTTGGAGTCTCACTTGCCATCTAAAAGCAATGCCTGAAGGATAGCTAACGAGTCCTTTTTGCTAACTCAGCCCTTTGCCTGAAGGTAAGAGCTCACTTCTCTGGATCATTCTTGCCCCAAAGTGGCACTTCCCACACACTTTCCTTTCCTTTCCTTTCCTTTCCTTTCCTTTCCTTTCCTTTCCTTTCCTTTCCTTTCCTTTCCTTTCCTTTCCTTTCCTTTCCTTCCTTCCTTCTCTCCCTCCCTCCTTTCTTTTTCTTTCCTTCCTTCCTTTTTCCCCTTCTTCCTTTCTTCCTTCTTTTTTCTTTTTCTCCGCCTTTCTTTCTCTCCCTCCTTCTCTCTCTCTTTCTTTTTAAATTCATTTGCATGTGTGTGTTCACATACCAGCAACCGAACACCAGACACTTGCACCACTCTTTGTGTCTGGTTTGTATAGGTGGCCTAGGAATTGAATCCCAGCTGACAGGCTTTGCAAGCAAGTACCTTTGATCCCTGAACTATCTTTTCAGCCCAGCAACTGTTTTGTTAGTTCCCCTGTATTCTTGAATATTACCTGTTTCCTAACCAGGATGTCAGCTTCACCAGGATGGGGACTTGGTCTGATTTTTGTTCACATCTAGCTGGCAGTGTATGGCATCTAAGAGAATCTGGGTGACTCTTTGCTGTATGAAAGTTATTTAGTTATTTAGTTATTTGGGAAAGAGAAAGCACACGCCGGGGCCTTTTGATACCACAAGTGAACTCTAGACACATGCACCACTTTGTGTGTCTGGCTTTACATGGGTACTAGGGAATCAAACCTGGGCTGGCAGACTTTGAAGCAAGCACCTTTAACTGCTGAACCATCTCTCCAGTCCATCATTCTCCCCACCCCCATTTCCTCCTGTATGTGCTTCATTTATTTTTATTATTATTATTTTTGATTTTTCGAGGTAGGGATGGTCTCACTGTAGCCCAGGCTGACCTGGAATTCACTATGTAGTCTCAGGGTGGCCTCGAACTCATGGTGATGCTCCTACCTCTGCCTCCCTAGTGCTGGGATTAAAGGCGTGCGCCACCACGCCCAGCTTTATTATATTATTATTGTTTTGTTGCTGTTGTTGTTGTTGTTGTTATTGACTTTACTACTCTAGACTAAGCCCAGGACTGGGGCTGCAGCACTAGATTCAACGAAACAAATGGGTAACCACCAGCCTGGTAAAGGAAACGGACAGACCAGTAGATGACGAGAGGAGAGAATGGAGACCTGGTGTGGTGGTGCACACCTTTAATCTCAGCACTTGGGTGGCTGAGGTGAGGTAGGAGGATCACTGTGAGTTCAAGGCCAGCCTGAGACTTCATAGTGAATTCCAGGTCAGCCTGGGCTAGAGCAAGACTCTACTTCAAAGAAACTAAAAAATGAAAAAGTGAAAAAGAGAGAGAGAGAGAGAACAGAGTGGAAAGCAACAGGAAATATGGGCTCTGGTGCAGAAGTGAGATTCCAGGGACAGCCAATGGCTTGGCATGCCAGGGGGGCATTGGCACAGACTTCCCATCATCCTAGGGTTTCGAAGGAAGAATAGGAGTCTTCCTAAGAGTTGGGTGTGTTCTATACATTTATGTCTTTGGGACACTCTGATCCAGTCTATAAAGGCAGCCTTTGAGCGTTCCCTGTTATGATACAGAGAGAGCCAGGCTTGGTTAAGGACATTGTGTGCAGCAGGCTCTGAGGCAACATCCATCCCTCTGTGCCCTGTTCCAGGAGACACTGTCCTTGATGGCTCCCTGCCTGATCCAGAGGCATGTGCAGTCTGTTTTTTACAGCCTTTTACTCACCTAAGCTGGGAAGAAAGAAAAAAAAATGCCAGCTTCATTCATTTTTCCTTCCTGTTCTTTAGACATGTGTAGGCAACAGAGAAGCTGACTCAGCAGATTGCCTGCCTGGAGGACCTCAGACAGATGCAAGCTCAGAGTCCCATTATTGAAAAGATCTACTGGGGCTGGGGAGAAGGCGCACAGTGAAAAGACCCTTGCTTGCAAAGTCTGCCATCCTGGGTTTGATTCCCCAGTACCCGTGGAAAGCCAGATGCACTCTGTCTCTTTCTCTTTATCTGCTTGAAAATAAATAAATAAGAATATAAATATATATATTTTTAAAAAGACCCGCTGTCTTCCAATGCCTCACACACACAAGGCTCCTAAAAACTACCATGATTACAGGTCACTCTGCGAAGGCCTGAGACACTTGTGCTAAATTTTCATGTAAACTGTACCAGGTCCCGTGACATTACGATTATTTTCTCAAATTTCCCACATGAACCCTAAGTCCAAATCCTCCCCAGGGTAGAAATGACAGGGCCATACCCCAGGATCCCTGAACTCACATCTCACCCTTCCATCACTTATTTGCTGGTTTTTGATTTCCTTATCAATTCTCTCTACTTTCAAAAAAAAAAAAAAGTCGAGGCAACTAGGGGAAATGCAAACAGAAAACATGACCAGGGAAGGGGGAGGGGAGGGGAGGGGAGAGGATGGGAGATGGATCCTTCAATCATGGCAGTCTTTTCAACAGTGCAGGATGCGGGCACTGGGAAGGTCAGGCTGGTCCAGTCTGGTCAGCAAGCTCTTCAGGGGGTCTTGACTTCTTCGTTCATCCTGGGAGCCAATGAGGAACATGTGGTACACCAGGCACCAGGGCTGGCGGCCTTGTCCTCTCTCCTTTGCATCTGTCAACGGTTGCTTCATTTCTGAAGGTTTGTTGTGAGATATAAGCACATCGAGAAGTACATGTTCCCTGTGGGAGTCACTTTCCATGACTGCCACTGGCCATTTTCGTCACTCTCTCTGTCTCCTCTGTAGACATCATAGCATGGCTCCGTTTGCATGGTGTGTTTTTCTTTGCTTTCACTCTATCAGTCTTTCCTGGTCTTTATATTCAAACGTGGGTCTTATAAAGAACATATAGGGGCTGGAGAGATGGCTTAGCAGTTAAGGTATCTGCCTGCGAAGCCTAAGAATGCCTGTTGGATTCTCCAGATGCAAAAGTGACGCCAGCTCTCAATGTCGCACATGCGCACAAGGGGGCTCATGCGTCTGGCGTTCCTTCACAGCATCTGAGACTCTGGCGCGCCCATTCTCTCTGTCTCTCTCAAATTAAAAAGAAAGAAAGAAAGAAAGAAAGAAAGAAAGAAAGAAAGAAAGAAAGAAAGAAAGAAAGAAAGAAAGAAAGAAAGAAAGAAAGAACATATAGTAGGGGCTGCTGAGACAGCTCAGCGGTTACGGCACTTGCCTGCAAAGCCTAACGACCTGGATTCAATTCCCAAGTACCCATGTAAAGCCAGATGCACAAAGGGGCACATGCATCTGGAGTTCGTTTGGAGAGGCTAGAGGTCTTGGTGCACCCATTCTCTCTCTCTTTCTCTTGTCTCTCTTCTTTCTGTCTCTCTCTGCATGCAAATAAAGAACATATAGCATTTTGTTTGTTTTTTAATAATTATTTTCATTTATTTATTTGAGAGAGAGAGAGTGGGGGTGTGCCAGACTTTTTGCCACTACAAATGAACTCCAGACACGTGCCACTTTGTGCTTCTGGCTTTACATAGGTACTAGGGAATCAGGCTTTGCAAGCAAGTGCCTTAAACCATTGAGCCATTTCTCCAGCCCTCTGCTCATTTTCTTAAAAAATATATTTTATTTATTTGAGAGAGAAAATGGGCATGCCAGGACCTCCAGCCATTGCAAACAAACTCCAAGCACATGCGCCACCTTGTGCATCTGGTTTATGTGAGTCCTAGGGAATTGAACCTAAGTCCTTTGGCTTTGCAGGCAAGCACCTTAACTGCTAAGCTGAATCTCCAGCCCTCTTTGTACTTTTCTCAAAGCACTTTCTTTGCAATTACAGTGAGCACTTGCCTTATCAAAGCCTTATATGGGGCTGGGGAGATGGCTTAGTGGTTAAGGACTGGGCTTATAAGGAGTACCCAGGTAAGTCTTATTTAATATGCCAGCTTAATTTACCTTTGAGGTAATAAGGAATTACTGTCAAATATTTTGATTCTACGTATCTTTGAAATTCACAAGATGTCTTATGGTCATTTTTAATATTTATTTATTTGAGGGGGGCATCTTTCAACTGCAAATGAACTCATTGCATGTGTCACTTTGTGCTTCTGGTTCTACGTGGATACTGGGTAATCAAACCTGGGCCATCAGCCTTTGCAAGCAAGTGCTTTTAACCACTGAGCCATCTCCCAAGCCCTTATTGTCATTTTTACATTTAGCCAAACCTCATCAGCACATGAATCCTTTGCACTGCTTCTTAGCACCTTCCCCCTCCTCGTCTCTTTCTGGGTGACATTTCTGTTGCCCAAAGAAATTGCTCATAGAATTTCTATTTTTTTAATCTTTGTGTTTTTTTTTTTTTTTGAGATAGGGTCTTAATCTAGCCCAGACTGAACTGGAACTCACTCTGTAGTCCCAGGCTAGCCTTGAACTCACAGAGCATCTGCTACCTCTGCCTCTCCAGTGCTGGGATTAAAGGCATGCGCCACCACGGCCAGGCTAGGATTTCTTTTTCTTTTTTCTTTTTTTTTGGTTTTTCGAGGTAGGGTCTCGCTCTAGCCCAGGCTGACCTAGAATTCACTATGTAGTCTCAGGTTGGCCTCGAACTCATGGCAACCTTCCTACCTCTGCCTCCCAACTGTACCACGCCCGGTTTAGGATTTCTTTTAATGCAAGTCTTCTATCTACAGCGTCTCTGTTGTCTGTCTGGAAGTGTCTTGAGGCTTGTTTTGGAAAGCTGTTTTCACTGCACATCCCTCCATAGTGGCAATGACTTGTCTGTTACCTCTCACCCTCAGGATTTCTGTTTCCAGTCTGTGTTCGCTTCCCTGCTGGTAAAAAAGCATTTTCAACGTGACTTCTTTAAAAACCTCTCTTGTCTTGGCCTGTCATGGGCTTTATTGTGACGTGTTAAAGTGATTTTCCTTTCCATTTATGTTGCTTGAGGTTCAATACTTTAACCAGTTTTAAACTTCTGCACAGCCTTATTCAGCCATATCCTCAAAGAGTATATCTGTTCTGCTTTGTCTTTCTGACCCTTTGGGGTACCTGCTTAAATGTAAGTAACACCTTTTCACTGATTTTACATGTATTCTATTACATGTATGTATATTCCCACTTTTTAATTTTTGTGCTTCAATCTATATATATTTCTATAAGCCTACTATTCAGGTCATTAATGTTTTCTTTGTTTTAAAAATAGTTATGTATATTTATTTATTTGAGAGAATGGGTACACCAGGGCCTCTTGCTGCTGCAAATAAATTCCAGCTGCATGTACCACTTCGTGCATCTGGCTTTATGTGGGTACTGCAGAACTCAACTCAGAGCCAGAAGGTTTTGCAAGCAATGCCTTAACTGCTATGCCGTCTTCCCAGCCCCTCATTAAAAATTTCTTTAGTTATGTCTAACTGGTTGTTAAGACCATTGCCTATATTCTTAATTTCAATTTTTGTATTTTTTGGTATGTGCATGTGATGTGTATGTGTGTGCACATTCTTATGTGTGAGTATGGGCATACATATGCCATGGTGAGTATGGGCATGCATATACTATGGTGAGTATGGGCATACATATACCATGGTGCGCATGCAAAGATCAGAGGATAAATTTTCAAGTGTTGGTCTTCACGTTCTACCTTATTTGAGGCAGGTTCTCTCATTGGTCATCACCTTTTCACCTAGGCTGGCTGTGGGTGTCCAGGAAATTTTCCTGTCTCCATTTCCTATGTTGCCATAGGTTTGCTAAGATTACAGCAGCCCACCACAGCTTCTGGCTTTTATTTTGAAGTCTGAAGATCTGAATTCAGGAATTGAGGTTTACTCAGCAAGTGCTTGATCCACTGAGCCATCTCCCTAGCATCTTATTTCTGAATGCTTGGAATTTTCTTGTAATTCATTAGACAAGAATTAATTCTTTGTCTATCTTTACTTTTCTAGGGAAGAGTTCCAAGTTGTCATGTTGTTCTTGAATAAATTAAATGTAGTTTTAAGCCTACTGATAATCCTATTATCTGGATCATGTGTGAGTCTATTTCTCTTATTACTTCTTTCTGTTGTTTCTTTAAAATATTTAATAAATTGATTGATTTGGGATTAAAAAAATTTTTACAGGGCTGAAGAGATGCCTTAGTGGTTAAGGCCCTTGCCTGGGAAGCTTAAGGACCCAGGTTTGGTTCCCCAGTACCCACATAAGCCAGATGCACAAAATGGTACATGCATCTGGGGTTTGTTTGCAATGGCTAGAGGCCCTGGTGCACGCATTCTCTATCTGCCTCTTTCTCTCTCTCTCTAATAAATAAAATAAAATATTTTTAAAAATTTTTATTTATTCATTTGCAAGCAGAGAGAGACAGAGAGAAGAAAGACAGAGACAAAGAATGGACCCACAAGGGCCTGCACCCACTGCAAATGAACTCCAGATATATGCGCCACTTTGTGTATCTTGCTTTACATGGGTCCTGGGGAATTGAACTCGCTCCAATTAGGCTTCACAGGCAAGCACCATGACCACTGAGCCATCTCTCCAGCCCTATTTCTGTTTTTTCCTGGTCCTGTTCTTGGTATGACAGATAACTTTTGACTGAATACTAGGAAATTTGTATAAAATATTATACATGCCTCAGAGGGTGTTATCCCCCCTCCCCTAAGAATTTTCCTTAGCTTCTGGAGCAGAAGTAGGAACAGAGGTAATTGGGGACTGTGCTAGTTCAAGAATAAGTTTTAGTCCTCATAAGGCCTATCCTATTTCCACATCACCTTTGTCCCTAAGGTGCAAGGTGACATGAGCCATGCTCAAAAGTCGACTCAAGCCAGCCTAGGAAAAACTGAAAGTATTTGTTAGATAAGCAATGTTACTACGGAAAGGTGGGGTGCATATGGGCCTGAGAGACCATAGGAATCAGGGAGTTGAGCACCCCAGGATGTTTTCTCCTGCCTCTCTGATTTCTGACTTCATGCAAACGTGGCTGGGGACATGACCCCTAGCAACTTTGAGGAGCATGTCCAAGATTCTCTGCTGTAGAAAGACTAAGATGACTCGCTCCCTCCAGTCTCCAGGCCAAATGTCTCCATGAAGAACAGTGACTGGTTATTTGTATCACCATGACGCCAGGTAGAGGGAGTCCTGGGAACAGGGGACTACCAGAAACACAAGGCTCATAGAGAAAGAAACATGTCTCAAAAGATGAAAAGGACAGTTGGACACTGTGGTGGTTTGATTGTAAAATGACCTCCACAGCCTCAAATGTTTATAACCAGGCCTCTTTCTTAGTTTCCAACTGGTGGAGCCATTGGGAGGTGGAGCCTGGCTGAAGGAGGTGTGTGGCTGAGGGTAGACCTTAAGGTCAAGTCCTACTGAGTGTTGACAGTCAGCCAATGGTCCCCTGACAGACTAAAGGCTGATTCCATTCAAAATGTACCCTGGCCTAACAAGGAGTTTATTAGGCTTCCTTACAGAGCATGGGCAAGGGGGTCCCTTAAAAGTACCTTGAGACCCCAAAGCAGCCATAGCATAGAGAAGTCTCATCACAGCATAGATAAAGACCTCCTCTTAGCTGCATATATGGAGTCTCCCATCCCCTGAGTTTTCTACCTTCTATGTAGTCTATCGCCCCTTAAGATAGGGGAGATTGCATACAGCTGGCGCAAGGGGCAGTTGAGATTTCAAGTGAAGATCTAATGACCCTCCCTGGGCCTTTCCTCTCCAGGAAAATGGCAACAGGCCCATTCTCGGGAATACCTTGTGAGCGATCGTAGCTGCTTCTGATGGAGATGGTGACTGTTGTTTTCCCTGGAGGACTGCATCATATAACTTCATTGTAAATGGTGGGAAGTAGAAGGGGTCCACTGGAGTGGGCGGGGGAGAAGAGAGGCTCTTGGGAGTGTATATGATCAATATGCAATCTATGCGTGTGTGAAATTGTGAAACAAGGAATGCCAAAAATTTCACATTAAAAAATAGGAAAGGAGCCGGGCGTGGTGGTGCACGCCTTTAATCCCAGCACTTGGGAGGCAGAGGTAGGAGGATCACTGTGAGTTCAAGGCCACCCTGAGACTACATAGTTAATTCCAGGTCAGCCTGGACCAGAGTGAGACCCTACCTCGAAAAAACCAAAAAAAAAAAAAAAAAAAAAAAAAAAAATAGGAAAGGCTTACTGGCTTAGAGTTTAGGGGTTCAGCCCATAATTGGTTGGTAGGAAAGATTTATTGGCTCACAGTGTAGGGGTTCAGCCCATGATTGGCTGGCTTCTTTCCTCTGAGCCTGTGTTGAGGCATCACGGCAGGGGGCTGCTCCCCCTGTGGTGGTGGTGGGCAGTAAAGGAGTGGAGGGGCCAGGGTCTCCATACCCCCTTCAAGGGCACAGTCAATGGCTGGAAGGTCACCTATTAGGCCCCACATTTAAAAATTTCCTCTCCAGAGTGCCAATCTGGGGGGCTAAACCTTTAAAACCTAAGCTTTGGGCTGGAGACATGGCTCAGTGGTTAAGGCATTTGCCTACAAAGGTTAACGACCAGGGTTTGATTCCCCAGTACCCACATGAAGCCAGATACACAAAGTGGTACGTGCATCTGGAGTTTGTTTACAACAGCTAGAGGCTCTGGCATGCTTATTCTCTCTTCTCTTCTCTTCTCTTCTCTTCTCTTCTCTTCTCTCCTCTCCTCCCTTCTCTATCTCACTCTGCATGCAAAAAAAAAAAAAAACGGGGGGGGGCAGTCTGGAGAATGGTTCAGTGATTAAAAGCACTTGCTTACAAAGCCTGATATGCTATGTTCAATTCCCCAGTGCCCATGTAAATCCAGATGCACAAAATGGCACATGTGACTGAAGGTTACTTACAGTACAGGAGGCCTTTGTGTGCAGATCCTCTCTCTCTCTCTCTCTCTCTCTCTCTCTCAAATAAAAATAAATAAATAAAATTAAAAATTTAAAAAAAAAACCTGAGCCTTAGGGAACATTCTAGATCCAAACCATAGCAAAGCATTTGCACAAGGGCCAACTAGGAGCCAGTGTTCTAGCCACAAGCACAGCCCTGGATGCCTGATTCCAACACCAGAAGCAGCGCCTGCATAGGAATTTGCTTAGATGAATGGATCCAAGTGCTTCTCTGAAGGGCTCACCAACATGAGAAGTTGAGCCTCGCAGATGATCTTTCCTCACTCTTGCAGAGACTGAACTCTCCCTTTGGTCCAAAGTTCTCCAACAGCCCTGAAAAGGTGAACAGTGATACCAGGAAGATTCTGGAATTGCTGTGATGGAGAGTTGGGAACTACACTGGAGGGCATGAACGTCCTTCTGTACAGAAGACTCAAACCATCATCTCTGAAAACAAAGATGCAGAGGGACACTGGGGTGAGTGTGGAAACTTTCTAAACCCTTCCTGGTACCTGTGTTTGAAAGCTGGGCCCAGGCTTCTAACTCCTCAGTTACCTACAGGCTGAGCAGGATTCCTGGACCCAGTCTCAGATTGCTTCTCACCGCGTAATCACTGGAAACAGACACGTGACGCACTGTGTAGTGTTAACAGGCAGGAGGTTAAGTGCAAGCTCACAGGCCCTTTGATGTATTAAATACCAAGGACTTTAACGTAATAGAACTGTAAACCTCAAATCAGAGTTAATCACACTAATTTGCTGAACTCTGAAACCAAACCAAAACATTCATTTCTTCTTAAATTGAACCACAAATCCAAGTTGTTTTGATCTATGAATCTATCTAACAAAAGATTTGAGGTAGCTTACAAGAAATACATGCAATAAAACAAAAATCTAACTAGATAAAAACCAGGATCAGGAAAAAAATATTAAAACCAGAAGGAATATTACAACGTTGATATGCAAGACCTATGAAGTAATTTAAGTTGAAGCAGTGAGTTACCGAACCCTCTGGCAGCCAGGGCAATATGAAAGACCAATTAGGTACGTGGCATGCATTATCTACAAAGAGAAATAATTTTTAAACACAAGCTAACCAGTTTAGAACCAAACCTAATCTCTTCTGATAGTCAGGGTTGGGCAGGAATTGAAATCACAATATTCAAAATATTTCGTTTTGTTTCAAGGTCCCATTTCATACCTACAGTGGCTTCAAACCCACTAATTTCTTTATCATTTAGTTTCTGTTTTCAACCGGCATTCAACCCCTGGTCAAAGACATTGGAGGGTCCAGATCCTTTTGATTCTTGCCTTAAACTCTTTCAAGCTCTCGCAGTATTGATTTTGCACATGACCTCATTGTTTTAGCAATTAAAGAATAAACCTTGCACGTGCGTCTCTGGGGAAATGAGACTTAAAGAGGGTAAGTGTTGGTCTTGCACTGCAGTGTGGTTCTTAATTCCCAGAGAACACCCCCTAAATTGTTTGGATAAACTGAGGAAATGTCAGGGGAGTTCTGACACTGAGCATGACATTAATCTTTGTAACTGTTCCTCCAGATGTGCTGGAATGTTCTGAGGATGCTCGGTTGGCCAGCACGGTCCTCTCTTCTCTGGGCTGGGGTGGTGAGACAAGGCTCGGGTGAGGCAGCCAGTTCTGTTTTTCCTAAGTATTTTCACATCTGAAAATCCATGTTCCAATGCTCGGTGGAATGGAAATGCTCACCATTTACTACATGCAAAAGCAGGTTACTAAACAACAGAAGAGCATATTAGCCACAACTGTGGTTAGAGTTATAAATACAGATACGTGGGGTGTGTATGCATTCACATGTTAAGAATATTCATAATATTTATTTAGATTTTATTTCATTTTTTATTTATTTGAGAGAGATAGAGAAGGAAGCAGATAGAGAAAGGGAGAGAGAGAGAAAGAGAGAGAGAGAGAAAATGGCCATGCCTGGGCCTCTAGCTACTGCAAATGAACTCCAGATGCATGTGCCACCTTGTGCATCTGGCTTACATGGATCCTGGGGAATCAAACCTGGGTCCTGTGGCTTTGCAGGCAAGTACCTTAATCATGAAGCAATCTCTCCATTCCTTTATTTAAATTTTATTTATTTATTTTATCTGCAAGCAGAGAGAGACAGAGGAGAGAGAAAAACCAAAAAACAAACAAACAAACAAACAAACAAAGTGTCTCTGTGTATGGTCACTTATGCAGGTTGCAAAATTAGTCCCTTTTCTTTTAGTGCTCAATAGTCCTCCTCTCAAAGGCTCCTAGGTAAGGCTTGGAAGAATGGGCTCTAAAGGTCCATATGTTAAGGATTTGGGTTCCCAGGGCAGTGTTGTTGGAACCTTTGGAAAATGTTGTCAGGGTACCGGGGGCGGGGGGGGGGGTGATCCTCAGGTCATTGATGGATATGCTCTCGGAGATAAGGGGGTTCTGAGCCCTTTTCTCTTTGACTGTTTTTCACTCTTTTGTGAAGATCAAGTGTTTCAGGGTCCATATGAACCTGGAGCTGAGCCCTGGTCACTCTGTTCTGGAAGAGGACACTGGGATATAGGACAATATCCTCAGCTGGAGAAAACAAAAAGCCCCAAATTCCAGTAATTCCACACAAAGCATGGCAGGAGCCACTGCTCCACCAGGAAAGCAGATAGTGTTGGGTTTTGTCCGCTCACGGATGACTTTGGCAGTTCAAGCTGGACTTTCAGTCCAGTGCTAATAGGGGTGCACTCAGGGTGGATCTCTGTACCACAGAAGAAGTGGCAGGGGAGAAAAGCTATACCCAGTGTCAGGAGGGCTTCCCAAGTCACAACCCCATTCAGATGGAAGCTTCTGGTCAAATGCCTTGCATCGTTATAGGTCTTTTTGAAGCTTAGAATCTCAAAGGTGAGGGCTGAAATCTTGGCCTCTTTTTCTCCCAGAAGTTTCCTCGGCCTGTGAGAAGATTGGCCCAGCTTCTTCCTGAAACCTTTCAAGGCCCAGTGGATGGAGGGAGAAAGGATAAGTTGAGAGTGCACTAAAAAGTTGATGCCCTGGGCTCAGAGGAAGCCTAATGCTCTCACCCCAACCTAAACCCAAATGTTTGTCCCTGCCGGTATCATTATAAACACAATTCAAGTGCTTTTGGCTTAAACACAAAAGACTTTTCTACTAAGAATATAACTGGCTGGCAGTTTTTAAGATGACAGCTTTTGCTTTAAAAAAAATAATAAAACAGGGCTGGAGAGATGGCTTAATGGTAAAGCACTTGCCTGTGAAGCCCAAGGACCCCGGTTCAAGCTCAATTCCCCAGGACCCACATAAGCCAGATGCACAAGGTGGTACATGCATCTGGAGTTCGTTTATAGTCTCTGGAGGCACTGGTGCTCCCATTCTCTCTCTCTGTCTCTCTCTTTCTCTCTCTCTCTCTGCCTGTCATTCTCAAACAAATAATAATAAAAAAATAAATTTAAAAAATAATAAAACACAACAATCAAAATAAACTCATTAGTAATAATTCCAGTCCATGTGTTCCTGAATATATATCTATAATAATACTTATCACTTAATGAGCAGCATATATCCAGCAGGCATTGTGCCAAACACTGCATAAGTAATACATTCTTTTATTCTCCAAACATACCAGTGAGCTAAAAACTGTTCTAAGCTTTATACTGCAAGTGATGAAACAGCAGCATAAAGAAGATAATTTGCCCAAGGTCATACAGTCAAAAATTGTTTTAAAGCCAAAATACAAACCCAAGTTATCTGACTTCAAAAAGTCCTCATCATGTGTGATTTTTTTTTTTGAGAGATAGAAAGAGGCAGAGAAAGAGAGAACGGGCACGCCAGGACCTTTCAGCCATCATGAACAAACTTCAGACGTGTGTACCCCCTGTGTGCATGTGCAACATTGCACACTTGTGTCACTTTTTGCATCTGACTATACGTGGGACCCGGAGATTTGAACAAGCATTCTTAGGCTGTGCAGGCAAGCTCCTTAACTACTAAGCCATCTCTCCAGCCCCACGTGTGATTTTTTTTAATTAAAAGATTTCATTTTATGAAGAACCTTTATTTTAGGACAGTTTTAGATTTACAGAAAAATTGAACAACTATTCCAGGGTATTCCTCTGCCACCCTGGCTGTATACTTTCTTCTGGTAGCACCTTAAAATACTGCTCTTGGTTAAAGCTAGTGAACTGATGTTGACACACTACTGTTAATTAAAGTCTATCATCTGGCCAGATTCCCTTGGGCTTTCCCAAATTCCCTTTTCTGTTCCAGGATCCTACCTAACATATTGGGTGATATTTAGTCTTTCTCTTTCTTTTGCTCATGACTGTGACAGTTTTGAAAACTTTGGTCTGGTATTTTATGGGCAGATTTTTTTGTTTTGTTTTGCTTTTGAGAAAGAGACAGAGAGAGGAAGACGCAGAGAGAGAATGGGCATGCCAGGGCCTTTTCAGGCACTGTGAACAAACCCCAGATGCATGTGCCCCCTTGTGTGCATGTGCGACAGTGCATGGTTACATCACTTTTGCATCTGGCTAAACATGGGACCTGGAGATTTGAACAAGTGTTCTTAGGCTTCGCAGGCAGGCACCTTAACTGCTAAGCCATCTCTCCAGCCCTGGTCTGGTATTTTAATGGATGCCTCTCTATAGCAATTTCTGTGATATTTTTCTCATGATTAGACTAGAATTACCAGGTGTTGGGGAGGAAGGTCACAGTAGTAAGGTGCCATTTTCATCACACCTGTATAAGTTACTTTCCTGTTGTTGAGACAAAATACCCAACTGGAAGCAGCTTAGGGAAGGAAAGAGTTTATTTCTATCTTACCGTTTTGAGGGAATATGTCCGTCACGATGGGGAAGGCATGTCAGGGGCAGACAGCTGGAGGGTCATATCATCACATCTTACAGGAGGAAGGAGAGAGCACTACACAGCAAGTGGGGCTAGGCAGTAACACCTGAAGGACAGTCCCAGTGACAAACTTCCTTCAGAGAGGCTCCACCTCCCTAAAGATACTCCAGAAAGGCTCCACCTCCCTAAAGATACTCCAGAGAAGCTCCACCCCCTTAAAGATACTCCAGAGAGGCTCCACCTCCCTAAAGATACTCCAGAGAAGCTCCACCCCCTTAAAGATACTCCAGAGAGGCTCCACCCCTTAAAGATACTCCAGAGAGGCTCCACCCCTTAAAGATACTCCAGAGAGGCTCCACCTCCCTAAAGATACTCCAGAGAGGCTCCACCCCTTAAAGATACTCCAGAGAGGCTCCACCTCCCTAAAGATACTCCAGAGAGGCTCCACCCCTTAAAGATACTCCAGAGAGGCTCCACCCCCTTAAAGATACTCCAGAGAGGCTCCACCTCCCTACAGATAATCGAGAGGCTCCACCCCCTTAAAGATACTCCAGAGAGGCTCCACCTCCCTAAAGATACTCCAGAGAGGCTCCAACCCTTAAAGATACTCCAGAGAGGCTCCACCTCCCTAAAGATACTCCAGAGAGGCTCCAACTCTTAAAGATACTCCAGAGAGGCTCCACCTCCCTAAAGATACTCCAGAGAGGCTCCAACCCTTAAAGATACTCCAGAGAGGTTCCAACCCTTAAAGATACTCCAGAGAGGCTCCACCTCCCTAAAGATACTCCAGAGAGGCTCCATCACCTTAAAGATACTCCAGAGAGGCTCCACCTCCTTAAAGATACTCCAGAGAGGCTCCACCTCCTAAAGATACTCCAGAGAGGCTCCACCTCCTTAAAGATACTCCAGAGAGGCTCCACCTCCTTAAAGATACTCCAGAGAGGCTCCACCTCCCTAAAGATACTCCAGAGAGGCTCCACCCCCTTAAAGATACTCCAGAGAGGCTCCACCCCCTTAAAGATACTCCAGAGAGGCTCCACCCCCTAAAGATACTCCAGAGAGGCTCCACCTCCTTAAAGATACTTCAACCATCCTGAACAGTGCCACCAAGTGAGGATTAAGTATTCAAACACCTAAGTTTATTGGGGACATTTGACTCTCAAAGCACCATTCTATCCCATCAAAAGCAGACATCCAGCAGCAGTCCGTAAGTACTGATGACGTGAATCACCTGACTGAACTTGGTGCTGGCTGAGGCACGGGTGGAAGGCACTTGAGCTTGTGAGTGAAGTATATCAGCTTTGCTGAGGATCCCACACAGTCTTGCAGCCAGCTTCATGATGCACCCCCCCCATATTCCCTACATGAGGGACTACCAGATGCCATTCTGTCCATACTGCTCTAGGTGCCAGAATCAGGTTCCCCAGTCTTGATTGCTGGAGATTCGGGAGGATTATATCTCCCCACCCAATGTGTCCCACCTCTCCATTCTTTTCTTCTTTAATTATCGCAAGTGCTCCAGGCTCAAGGAGGCAACAATGTGGTCTTGCGCTATAATAGCCCGTTGTTGTGCCTTGGTGTATTTATCCACTTTTACCTATTGAAGAGCATCCCATGGCTGCCAAATCTGGGCAGTAATGAATAAAGCTGATGTGCAGGCTTCTGTGGGGACATTGGTTTTGACCTCATTTGGATAAGATGCCAAGAAACATAATTGCTGAATCACAAGGCGAGAGTGTGTTTAATTTAAACTGACAAGGCTGTCTTCCAAAATGGCTTGAACATTTGCATTTCCACCAGCAATGAATGAGATACTGTCCTGTTCCATATTCTCAACTGCATTTACCCTTTTCTTTTCTTTTCTTTTCTTTTCTTTTCTTTTCTTTTTTCCTTTCCTTTTCTTTTCTTTCCTTTCCTTTCCTTTCCTTCCCTTTCCTTTCCTTTCCTTTCCTTCCTTCCTTACTTTCTTTCTTTTTTGGCACTTGTAGCATATGTATGGTGTGGTGTGTGAGTGACATATACATCTGTGTGTGCAGAGGCCAGAGAACAATGGGTGGCCCCCCTCTATCACTCATCTGCGTATTTTCTTGAGATGGGGTCTCTTCCTCAATTCAGCTGCCACTTTTGTTTGTTTGTTTGTTTGTTTTTGGCTTTTCAAGGTAGGGTCTCACTCTAGCTCAGGCTGACTCAGAATCCACTATGTAGTCTCAAGATGGCCTCGAACTCACAGTGATCCTCCTACCTCTGCCTCCCGAGTGCTGGGATTAAAGGTGTGCGCCACCACGCCTGGCTTCAGCTGCCACTTTTGGTCTGCAAGCCCTAGCAATTCTCCAGTCCTTCACCTTCAAACTTCAGGACTGGGATTACAGATGTGTTTGTCCACAGCCAGGTCTTTAGTGCTTGGGGAATCAAACTAAGGAGGTCTCAGACCCTCTCAGGCCCTCATGCTCAAAGTGGCCAATGCTCTTACCTACTGGGCCCTGAACTTTTCAAAACAAGGGATTTAGATATGAGTAAGATATAGTCATAGTAATAATGGATAAGGGGCGTGGACTTCATAACAGCACTAAGATGGTCATTCTCACATTCCTTCCTTCCTTCAGAAAAATGCATTCAGCTTCTACTATGCCAGGTATGACACCAGGGGCTGCACAGTGTGGTGCAGGAGCCAGGCCGTAGGGCTGTTGACTACGGTTGTGCCATCCTTGTTTAATCTTAGGGAGGTGCCTTCTCCGGGCCTCAACTTTTCCCAGGGCCCCTCTACTTCTAGCGGCTGGCCTCATCTGTGAAACAATATCTGCTTCATTGGGTTCTCACGAATTAAATAAAAGGATATGTGTAGGGGTTGGAGAGATTGCTTAGTGGTTAAGGTGCTTGCCTGTGAAGCCTAAGGACATAGGTTCACTCCCAAAACCCACATAAGCCAGATGCACATGGTGGCACATGCGTTTGGAGTTCATTTGCAGTGGCTAGAGGCTCTGGCATGCCCATTCTCTCTCTCCTTCTTTCTCTAATAAATAAAAATAAAATATATTAAAAAATGAATGTATGTAAATCATCAAGTACCATCAATATTTGTTATCCAATAGCCTTACCATCTTTCTGTTTTCTTTCTTTTCTTTTCTTCTTTTCTTTTCTTTTCCTTTCTTTCTTTCTTTCTTTTTTTTTTTTTTTAGTTTCTAGAAGTAGGGTTTCACTCTAGCCCAGGCTGACCTGGAATTCACTATGCAGTCTCAGGGTGGCCTTGAATTCAGGGCAATCCTCCCACCTCTGCTTCCCAAGTGTTGGGATTAAAGGCGTGTGCCACCACACCCGGCTTATTCCTATCTTTCTGACACCTGCCTCTCCTTGCACCTTAGGCAGGTGTCTCCCAAAGGCCTTCCAGGGCCCAGCTTCCAGGAGGACCCAGGAGGAGGTTAAAGGAGGGAATTCAAATCTTTGTGAGTATGAACCATATAGTCTACTGAGAGCAGAGGAAGGGCCAGCGTTTGGGGGGAGGGGTTGGGGTGTCCCACAGGAAGGCTCCCAGTAGGGCAACATTGGGCGTGCATCCTTCCCTTCCAAGAGCTTGCGACGGTGGCTGGCTGGCGCTGGGCATAGACCCCGGGTGAGGCTGCGCTGGGGGTGCCGAAAGGTGGCCATGTGGGTAAGTCCTTCCAGCTGCGGCCAGGTAATCCCCGCCTTGGTGCAGGAGAGATGATACCCCCCGAGGGCCAGGCCTGGTCCAGCTCAACAGGCCTCGCGTTTCGGAGCGCTCAGGTCCAGCGTGAATCATTCCTTTTTAGAACGTGTCTAAATGTGTTTATAAAATAAAGCTGCGGCCCAGGGCTGCTCCGGGCCGGCAGAGTGGGAAGGTAATATGTTTTTAATTGGAGAGATTGGGGGAAGGAGGCAGCCGGCCAGCGTGAGCTCACCCCGCATGCATGCGCCTGGGCGGAGAACAATGCACGTTCAAATTCCTGGACTACACTACGGGGACGACGGCCTAGCCACAGGACCGGCCTCACTAGGTATAGGCAATCCTCCCGCTTCTGGGTTCAGGCCCTCCCAGGTTACCTGGATTCTGGGAGCCCACAGAAACCGGAGGTCCCCATAGCCCTGGGTCAGCACAGGATGGTCAGTTCCAGGGCACATGGGCAGGTGGGATCCTGACACCCACACACTGGACCTGGTGAAGCCCTGCTTTTAAGAAGCTCCACTTACTCCCTCAGTTTGAGGAGAATTTGAAGAGAAATGAGAAATCCTATACCACACTGATGTAAAGTGTCCTCAGTTGGATGACTGGCTTTATTGGATTTTATCCTATTTACTCCCCTTCCCCCTTAGTTTTGAGCTTGTGAGCCAAATCAAATAGACGTGCAGACCCGATTTGGCCTTGCTCTTCCCCCTTTCTTAGACTGTGAGTGTGGCCTCAGGGGTCCTGTCCTGGCTGTGGTGACATAGGGAGGTTATTTTGCTTCCCTCAGCCTTGGCTTCCTGGGCTAGAAATGTGGTATTTTAAAACTACTTTTCCTGACTCTCGAAAGGTATCCAAGTTGAGGATATTGAAGAATGACACGATGGGAACTGGAAAAGGCACTGGACACCTGCTATGTGCCATGCAGCTGAGCAATTCTTTATGAGGACAGACAGAGCGAGAGGTAATGGGTAAGCCAGGACCTCTTGTCACTGTGAACAAACTCCATGCGTATGCTTAATTTTGTGTGTCTGGCTTTATGTGAGTACTGGGTGATGGAACACAGGCCATCAGGTTTTGCAAGCAAGTCCCCTTAAGGGCTGAGCCATCTCTCCAACCCAATTATTTAATTTATTTATTTATTTATTTATTTATTTATTTATTTGAGAGAGAGAGAAAGACACAGGGAGAGAGAGAAAAAAAATAGGTGTGCCAGGGCCCCCAGCCACTGCAAATAAACTCCAGACACACACGCCACCTTGTGCATCTGGCTCACATGGGTCCTGGGGAATGGAACCGAGGTCCTTTGGCTTTGCAGGCAAACACCTTAACCGCTAAGCCATCTCTCCAGCCCAATTAATGTGTTGTTGTTGTTATTTTTTTTTATCATCCTCTTGATTCTATAAGTTGGATATCATTCCCATTGTGCTCATGGGGAAACTGAGACATGAAGAGAGCAAGCTGAGTTTGAGACAATCTGTCCAACTTCAGGAAGTTGAAATTATCCTTGGAATTAAAAAATATTTTATTTATTTATTTGAGAGAGACACACAGAGAGAGAGAGAGCAGAGAAAGGGGGGAAGAGAGAGAAAATAGACACACCAGGGCATCCAGCTACTGCAAATGAACTCCAGACGCATGTGCTACCTTGTACATCTGGCTTATGTGGATCCTGGGGAATCAAGCCTGGGTCCTTTGGCTTTGCAGGCAAGTGCCTTAACCAGTAAGCCATCTCTCCAGCCTTATACTTGGAACTTAAGGAACAGGCATGATAGCAAGAGTGGTGAGCATTGAGAGAAAGTCAGGTGTAAGTGTTGCAAGGCCATGCCTGGGAAAGCTACTTGAGCCCTGGGGTCCTGGCTAGTAATCACACACGTACTCCATTGGCAAAAGCTTTTGGTAAAGTAAGCATGAAGAACTGTTGAGAGCTTGACCAAGTGGGTGCTGCATGTCAGGAAAATGTGCCTTGGTTTGAGGTGCCAAGGTTGATGGTTATTTTCAAAAAAAAATTTTTTTATTTATGGGCATGGAAAAAGAGGGAATATGAATGAGTGTGCCAGGGCCACTAGCCTCTGCAAACAAACTCCAGATGCATGCACCACTTAATACATACAGCTTTTCATGGGTACTGGGGAATCGAACCCGGGTTGTTAAGCTTTGCAGGCAAGTGCCTTAATGGCTGAGCCATCTCTCCAGCCCCTACCTAGTAGCTCTTCATGAAGGATCAATCCTTAAGAAATAAAAGAACTAGGCAAAGACCTTTAAAACAGAATAAGCAGAAAATCGAATGTTCATCATAAAGGAAATAGTTTAATAGGTTATGTAATATCTATATCAAGAATATTATGTAGCTTTCAAAGAATGTGCCACAACATGAGAAAATACTTATAATAGTAAGAAAAGAAAGCAAGGACAAAATTAAATAAAAGTACATATCATACTCAAAGCAATGTAAAGAAAGATGAGAGGGAATTTTATTGTGTTAATTTTCTTTGTGGTAGAATTTTAATTTTAACTAAGTTTTTTTCATCCTTTTGTTGCAGTTTTTAGACTTTTTCTACTGTGTGCATTGTATTTTTAGAGTCAGAAATGTATATATTTATTGGATGTAATGAGCCTCATTCCATCCAGTTTGGGAAGTGGATGGATCTAGAGCCAGAATTCACATTTATTTTGTTTAAATAAAAATAGCAAAAGCCCAGAAAGAAATTGTACAGAGGAAAGGACCTCAATGTAACATGGTAATTACCAATAGGATTATTGGTGATTCCCTTATCCTTTTTCTTTTAAATTCTTATTAATTTACTTGGAGAGAGGAGAGAGAGAGAGAGAGTGAGAGTGAGAGAGAGAAAGAGTGAGCAAGCATGCGAGAGAGAGAGAGAGAGAGAGAGATAGACAGAATATGTGTATGGTGTGCCATGGCCTGTTGCCATTGCAAGTGAACTCCAGATGCATGCACCACTTTGTGCATCTGACTTTATGTGGTACTGGGGGAATTGAACCTGAGCCAGCAGGCTTTGCAGCAGGCCTTTGATTGCTGAGCCATCTCCCCAGCCCTCCCTTCTTCTTTAGACTTCTCTGTGCTTTTCAAACTTTCTACACAGATATTTCCGACAGTTGGCAAACAAACATAAGACAGTCCCTGCATCTGCAACCAGCCCAGGCAGGGAGAGATTCTTGACAGAAGAGCTGTCTCGGAATCCAGGTGGTTCCCACTCTGCTCTTGTCTCCATTCGGGCTACTGGTCCTGTCCCCTTACTCCCATGGCACCAGAAGCAGAAGGCTTCTGATCATATTTGAATTTGTTTAAACCCAAAGAAATGGGAAGGCAAGCAGGATTCTCTCATAGCTTACAGAGGAATGGCGTGGCTCAGTTCTTCCAACACGTTTAGTTGAATGGTTCTATTTAATTGAGGCAAACACAGCTGTGGCTAGGACATTGCTGAGTGAGAAGGCACACACAGTATTCTGACCTTGCTCCATGAGCTAAACTCCCTTGTCACTTCCTATAACTGTCTTTTCATGGAACTGGTCACCCTTCTGGACTGGAAGTTCATAAAGTCTCAAAGAATCTCTGCTAAAAGTCAAGACCGTCTTGTTCTGTGGACAGAACTGCTCTTGGGGCTCTGCCACCTGCTGGAGGTTCACCCTGTCCAGTTAGGTGGACAGTATCAGCACAGAATTGGATTAGGGGACATCCAGCTGGTGTCATCTGCAGAAGCAAGACCTTGCTTGGGAACCCCTTACCACCACCCTTGTGTCAGAAGTATGTTGATAGGATAGAGTAGTAGCTCCAGAGTTTGTTTTAAATATCTTATTTATTTATTTATTTTTTATTTATTTATATTTATATTAGAGAAAAAGAGGCATAGAGAGAGAGAATGGGCACACCAGGGCCTCCAGCCACTGCAAACAAACTCCAGATATATGCACCCCTTGTGCATCTGGCTTATGTGGGTCCTGGGGAATTGAACAGAGGTCCTTTGGCTTTGCAGACAAGTGCCTTAATTGCTAAGCCATCTCTCCAGCCCTTTTTAAAAAATTTTTTAAATTTCTTTTCTCCAGCCCTTTAAAATATATTTTTTATTTATGAGAGACACAGAGAGAGAAACAAGGCAGTAGAGTTTGTTCAGAAGTCAAGATCATTAGCCTGATTTTACAAGCCATGAAGGTTATGTGACAATTGGTCCTTTCCTCCTCCTCTCGGCTCAATTCGCTGTCACCCTCTCCTTTACTCAGGAGCCTGCAGATTCTCGAACATGAAAGTCTTCCTAAAACAGGTGGCCAAACAAATGAGAATTTCCATTGTGCCCCAAATCTCTGGCAGTTGTTTGTTTCTGTAAATTCATGTACACTCTTGCCTAGCAGGCCTGCAGCTATCTCTCAGACAAGCACACAGGGATTCGTGCTCACCATGGTGATGCCTTGCTCTCAATGAGATGGCCAGATACTCCCTTGGGAGCAGACCCTCTTCTGTATTTTTTTTGGGGGGGGAGGGGTTTCAAGGTAGGGTCTCACTCTAGCTCAGGCTGACCTGGAATTCACTCAGGGTGGCCTTGAACTCACTGCGATCCTTCTACCTCTGCCTCCTGAGTGCTGGGATTAAAGATGCCCAGCCCTCTTCTGTATTTTTGTTTACTTTACTGTATATGTTTTTTGTTTGTTTGTTTTTGTTTTTGGTTTTATGACTCACTCTACTCAGGCTGACCTGGAATTCACTCTGTAGTCTCAGGGTGGCACACACAATCCTCCTACCTCTGCCTCCCAAGTGCTGGGATTAAAGGCACATATATATATGTTTTTTTGAAGTAGGCTTTTGCTCTAGCCCAGGCTGATTCACTATGTAGTCTCAGGGTGGCCTTGACTCCCCAGAGCCCATGTAAACCAGATGCACATGGCAGCACATGCGTCTGGAGTTAGGTTGCAGTGGCTGGAGGCCTTGGCACACCAATTCTCTCTCTCTCATAAAAATAGCTTTATTTATTTATTTGAAAGAAAGAGGAAGAGAGAGAGAGATTATGGGGGTGCCAGGGCCTCTTGCAAATGCAAACAAACTCCACACACATGTGCCTACCACTTCATACATTTGGCTTTCTAGAGTTACTGGAGAATTGAACCCCAGACTAGCAGGTGTTGCAACCAAGTGCCTTTAACCACCAGGCCATCTCCTCAGCCCAGCACAATTTGTAAAATTAAACCATCAAACAGCTTCATCCTGAACACACACAGCAGCTTCATTATAGATACAGTAAGCACATTTCAAATTAATTCCTAGAAGGCAAGGTCCTGAAGAGCCAGAGGAAATGAAGCCCAGGAACAAAGCAGATCCAGATCACAGCTCCACTGTGTGACCTTGGGCAGATGGCATAAGCCTCAGTGTTCCTCAGCTGTAAAGTGGGGCTAATTGCAGCCTCATGGTACTTAGCTTCACTGACACAACTGTGCAAAGCACAGAGAACTCTAGAACATGTGATTATGCCCAACAACACTAACCGATTTCTACTTAGGGGGCAATGACTGGGGTCCCCTCCAGTAACTTGGCAAGCAAATGCCCAGGTGCCCGAGGCCCTGGCACCCCATCTCTTGTGTTGCCCAGGTTTGACCTGAGAAGAGAGAAGAGAAGCAGGTCAGGACTGGAGAGAGGACTTGGAAATGGAAGTGAACCCCTCACTTCTCACAGGCTCCAGACCTGTAGCTAGATCCTTCTATACATGCTCTTCTCTGAAATGTGTTCCAGATGCACGAGAGAATGGAGGTATTAACAGAAACAAACAAACAAAAAACATGAAGGAAAGACTTGAATATTTATCAGACCTCTGAGGAGGAAAGGCTGGTTAAACTTAGAGGCATCAGAGAAGTTCATCAAGAATGAGACGGATAGAGTGAATGAATGGCAGGAAAATGTACCACGCCTGCACATAACAAATATAGAAGCAGTGTGCAGCCAATGAGAGGCATAGCTTTAATGTGTGTATGTGATGTAGGAGAAAGCTATCCTGAGCGTACTAGGTACATCAACAAAGAATTCAAATAGAGAACTCACAAATCCATAAATATATTTGGTCAAAAAGAGATGAATGCAGCCTTACCTCTATGACAGCCTCCAAGGATCAGGGACCTTTGAGGAAGAGGTGGAAGAAAGAATGTAAGAGCCAAAGGATGGAGAGGAGTCTTTTGGAATGTCTTCTTCTAGACACAAAGTGGTCGTTGCATTCATGACTTCACAGTGGCTGTAGTACTTACATGAGACATGCACAGTATGAGGGCACAGAAACGATGACGTCAGGATAGAAGATGGGGCTGGAGAGATGGTTTAGTGGTTAAGCCTAATGACCCATGTCCAATTCCCCAGTTCCCATGTAGGGCCAAATGCAAATGCATCTAGAGTTCATTTGCAGTGGCTGGAGGTCCCTGGCATGTCCATTCTCTGTCTGTCTCTCTCTCTTCTCTCTCCATTTGAAAAATAAATAAATAAATAAATGAGCTTTTTAACATACAGAAGAGGGACTAGTTGGAAAGAAGATGTTCAGTGGAGGGAAGATCGGGAGGGGGACATAGGAGGGTGGTAGGAGGAGCATTATGATCAGGGTACGTTGTGCGTATGTATGGAGATTGTCGATAAAGTACAGAAAAACGGACTCAAGGTAGAAAAAAATAATGTTAGCCAAAGTTTGCAAGGGCCCTTTTGGAAAAGATAAAAAGACAGTGCAGGGCTGGAGAAATGGCTTAGCAGTTAAGGTGCCTGCCTGTAAAGCTTAAGGACCTAGGTTCAATTCCCCAGTACCCTCATAAGCCAGATGCACAAGGTGGTGCATGCATTTACACACACACACACACACACACACACACACACACAGTGCAGGCAAGAAACCATTCTTTCCTCCTATACATCCTTTCATTTTTCACTTAGGACTCTAGAGTCAAAGACAGGATTCCTAGAGATGCTTCAGCAACAAGGATAAGGCCAAAGAGATTCAGAGAGACACAGACCCAGCCTCCAAACCAACCTGGGGTGGGGGGGTGGGGGTTGTTGTAGGAAATAGGTATGTCTTTACTATTCACCTTTATTCAGGTGCTTTTGGGTAGATTTCTCTCTGGCACTACGAGAGTTAGTTACCTACACATAGTACCCAGTGTTCCATGGAGTGGTGTATGAAGGTAAAAGCCTGGCTGGTCTGCTACGAGGCCTCATGTAGGAGATGGTGCTGCATCAGGAATGTCCTTGTCCTTACACAGTGTGGCAGGAGCCTCCCACCTAGAGGAAGCATGTCAGGACAGGAGGACCAGCAGGATGTTCCTGTGAACTGTGCACTAGGAAAGCTCAAAAGCTGGGGGACACTTAGATCTGTTAAGATAGAGCATGGATCTGAGTGTGGTGGTGCACACCTTTAATTCCAGCACTTGGGAGGCAGAGGTAGGAGGGTCGTGGTGAGTTCGAGGCCACCCTGAGACTACATAGTGAATTCCAGGTCAGCCTGGGCTAGAGTGAGACCCTACCTTGAAAAATAAAATAAAATAACTGTAGAGGTTACTGTTAGCAGTCAAGGCACTTGCTTGTGAAGCCTAAGGATCCAGGTTTGATTTTTCATCCCAGTACCCACATAAGTCAGGTGCACATGATGTCACACACATCTGGAGTTCGTTTGCAGTAGATGGAAGCCCTGGTGCACCCACTCTCTCTATCTGCCACTTTTTCTCTCTCTCTTAAATAAATAAATAAAAATAAAATATTTTTTTTTTAAAAAAGCAAACTGTAAAGATAGAAAATGGGAAAATCAGAGGTCCCCAGAGGCAGGCTCAGAAGAACCCATACACAAGAGCCAGCTTTGAGCACTGGCTCGACAGGGTATGGAGGTCACCAACTACTCGGGCCCCAGCTCTAATCAGAGTGCCCTGGAAAATGTACAAGTGCATTGCAGGGAAAAGTGCACTGCTAGAGGAAAGGGCAGTTGTGAGCATGCTGTGGGCTTCCTAACCACTCCTCTCCCTCTGTACCCTCCCTGTGAAATGCATCTGGGGTCTGTGATGCACACTTCTCAAGCTGCATTCTCTTAGGGAGATCAGTAGGTGTGAGGTGCGAGTTCTGTCAAGGAAAAAAAAATCATAATGGGCAAGGGGGGTCTGGGCATTTAAAATGGAGTCAAGGGTGGCATTATTTCAGACATATTGGGTCTAGCCCCATGGGCTAGGCTACACAAATGCCCCCTCAGTGTGTAGCTGGCATTTGAAACACTGCTGACCTCTGCTGACCTGCACTTTGTGCCTCTCTCCTTAACAACCCAGGAACCAAGATTGCATCTGACCCTTCTTAAGAACTAGCTGTGCTTCTGCCAGCGGAATCATTACCCTGAACAAGTGATGGACTTTTCGGTCCCCTTGGGTTTAGAGCTACAAATCTAGCTGCTGTTTGGTACAAACCTCAGAGCACGCTTCAAGATTATTTGAGTCTGTGTTTTTCCAAGTGCAATCCTATTTAGCTCCAAATAAATGCTTGACTAGAATAACTGTTGATTTCATTCTAGATGACTGATTCTCTCTCTCTCGCTCTCTCTCTCTCCCTCCTCACCCCTGAGAACTAGCTTCCCCTATGGTCCCATCTCTTACGATGGCAATAATTTCCCCCAAGCTTGTCGAATCTACTAGTCATCTCGCCTCACCCTAAGCTCCAGAGTCTTTTCTGCAGTTACTTCAGTGTCACTGTCCCTTCCCCTTTCTGCCCTTTCATTCTTTTAACATCTATTTAATCAATCCCTTGTATTAAGGCCCCTCTGTTAGAAATCCTTGGGATAGGGCTGGAGAGACGGCTCAGAGGTTAAGGCAAATCCCCAGGACCCTTACATGTACCAGATGCACAAAGTGGCACATGCATCTGGAGTTGGTTTGCAGTGGCTAGAGGTGCTGGTGTTCCCATTCTCTCTCCTTGCAAATAAATAAATAAATAAATAAATAAATAAATAAATAAATAAATAATTTTTAAAAATCTCTGGGATGGCCTCTGTTGTCATCCCTGTACTGTGGTTGGTGCCTCTGGCCCTCTGACCTGAAGAATTCTCAGGTGAGATCAGAACTGAAGGCATAAAAAACATCCTTTTTTTATAATTTTCTTAACCATTTTTATCTATTTGTTTGCAAGGAAAGAGATAGAGACAGAGTGGGTATACCAGGGTCTCTAGTCACCACAAACGAACTCTGGCCCCATGCACCACTTAGTGCATCCAGCTGTATGTGGGTACCGGGGAACCAAACTCGGGTTGTTAGGCTTTGCAGGCAAGCGCCCTCAACTGCTGAGCCATCTCCTCAGCACAACATAAAAACAAACAACCAGCTGGGCGTGGTGGCACACGCCTTTAATCCCAGCACTCGGGAGGCAGAGGTAGGAGGATTGCCACGAGTTCAAGGCCACCTTGAGACTACATAGTGAATTCCAGGTCAGCCTGGGCTAGAGTGAAACCCTGCCTCGAAAAATCAAAAAAAAAAAAAAAAAAAAAAAAAAAACAAGAACAAAAAGAACAACTGTTGTGTTGTGTTAACATTAGATATTGCCAAATACTGAATAGCTGAAAAATAATACATTATATGAGATTTGGAAGCCCAAGCTATCAGCCGGAGGGAGGTGGAAGATGGGACAGAGGAGGAAGAGAAGGTAGGGGAGGAGGGAGGAGTTAAGCTCTGTCTAACTTCTGTGAACCACCTGAGGAACCAACAAATGGCATGAAACTGCCTCACAGTGGCATTGCAGCCTGGGAGCTATACCAGGTCTGCTCATTGGATTTGCTTTCATGGCTCAACATTGCTCTTCTGTTCAGAACTTCTAGAACTACATAGGCATGATGGACATTTGGAACCAGACATTTCTCTGTTGGGAGGACAGGGCAGTCCTGTGACTGGATTGTCATTTTGAGCCAGATATCAGATATCACTTTTCAGTGGGACATTTAACATCCTGGCTTCTGTCCATTAGAAACCCAGAGCACCTTCCAGGTATAATCATTGGAAGTATTGTTATGGGGTCCAGTGTCACGGACTGTGAGGCAATGTTTTATTGGGTAAAAAAGAAAGAAAAGAAAAAGAAGAAAGGCTGGTGTATCAGGTATACACCCAGAATCCAGGATCTCAGGATGCAGCCTAGAACTGTTTGGAGGGTCAGCTTTTATTGGAAAAAAACTACAAAATATTTATTGCAATAACAGGATGGGAGTTAAGCCATAAATCACAATTCACATTCTTAGAAGATTATAGGGAAGAAAGAACAGAACGAATTTGTGAACAGGTCTGTTGGTCAGTTACAGGAAGCGCCTGGGGGGTGTGAAGTGGGCCTGTGACCAAGAGTCTACAAATGTCCAGCTTATCTGCCCTTAAGGACTTTGCTCAACAATGCAGGCCCCGGGGTAATGCTCTTCAGACCAGCAGAGCATCCTGTTTATCTCCCATCCCCATCTGCTCAAGCAAGGGCTTCACTCCATTCTTTCATGAGCTCCTACAGGAGGTGACTTCTATCTTCTCTAAGCTTGATATAAAGGAATGTAGAGAAATAGAACATTTTGCTGTCTTTACAGTATTGCTAAATGTCCTGTGTGGAGCAAAATTGTGGAGAGAAATACTGCTCTCACATTGGAACACTTTGCATTGAAAAGAAAAATCTAGATTTCCAGCTGCTCTTGGAAACACCTCCACAGTTGTAAACAGTGGATCAGTATTTCCATCTGGACACAGCCAGCTGCTGATTACCAGCTCCTCTGCTCCATGTGTGTCGGTTATCTATTGCTGGGCCTAGCATTGGGTGGCTTGCAACAATAGTTATGTAGCCAGTGCCTGTGGGTCATGACAAGCAGAACTCAGAGCCTAGATTTTCTGGCTCAAGGTGTCCACCACATTGTTGTCCCCTCAGGGACTGACCGGGGAAGCTCGTGCTTCTAAGCTCATGGAAGTGCTTCTTGGTAGGATTCAGTTTATTGTGGGCATTGGATGGAGGGCCTCAGCCATGCCAGGACTGCTGGCCAGAACCACCCACAGTTCCTCGGCATGTAGCCTCTGAGGCACTTGTCAAGATGCTTCATTAGAACAAGCAAGTAAGGGCTGGCGAGATGGCTTAGTGGTTAAGGCATTTGCCTGCAAAGCCAAAGGACCAAGGTTTGATTCCCAGGACCCGCATAAGCTAATGCACAAAATGATGCATGTATCTGGAGTTTGCAGTGGCTAGAGGCCCTGGTATGCCCGTTCTCTCCTCCCCCTGATCTTTCTCTGCCTCTTTCTCTCTACCTCCCTCTCAAATAAATAAATAAAAATAAAAGAACAAACCAGGCATGGTGGTACACGCCTTTAATCCCAGCATTCAGGAGGCAGAGGTAGGAGGATTATCTTGAATTCAAGGCCACCCTAAGACTACATAGTGAATTCCAGGTCAGCCTGAGCTAAAGTGAGACCCTACCTCGAAAAACAAAAATAAATAAATAAATAAATAAATAAATAAATAATAAATAAATGAACAAGCAAGCAAGGAGAGGCAGAGGATGATGGAGAGTGCCAGCGTCACCATCTTTTATTGCTAATCTTGGAAGTGACCTCTGTCACTCTGATGTATTTTGTTGCTTAGCAGCAAGTCACTGGGTCAGGAGCCACCCAGTGATTATACCTGGGAATTAAACCCGGATGCCAGAGGTCAGGGTCACCAGGAGTTGCTGTATTCCCCCTATCCCAGGCTGGCCGGCAAGAATCTATAAATTCAATGGCCTAAACTAGCACAACGTACTGTCTCACAGTTGCCAAGGCCAGAAAACTGAAATCAAGTCTCGGCCAAGTCCCGCTGTCCCTGCAGCCTCTAGGGAAGAATTTTTCTAGTGGCTTCCAGCTTCCAGGTTACTGTCAGCAATCCATGGCCCAAAGACACATCCCTGCCATTTCTGCCTCTGTTGTCACCTGGCTTTCTCCTGTATGTTGGTGACCAGATTTCATTTATTTCATAAGGGCACACTTTAATCCAATATGACCTTGTCCTAACTTGGTCTCTTCAGAGAAGACCTTATTCCAGAGATGGTCACACGCATGGGTACTAGGGGTTACGACTTCAGCATCTCCTTTTAGAAAACAGAGTAGAACCTGTAGCACGGGGCTTGGGCTATGCCACTAAGGTATGTTACTACATGGTGTCCATGCTGCACGCTGTCCAGTTGATGACCCCTCGAGGAAGGACCATCCTCTGGCCTCATTGTGAAGCTCTGTGCCTCGCCTCAAGTTCCACTCCCCAACCTCCATTTGCACTCACGGGCTCAGGCCTTCCCCCTGTGCCTTGCTTTGCAGCAATTTTTAGATTCTGACTTCTTGGTCTGAATGGTGCTGGAGTCTCCATCTCTGTGAGATCCTGGAGATTAGATCAGAGGTTTCATTCACTTGATTCAATCTGGAGTCTCTCGTGCCTCCCACAGGGTCTGACACCATGTGGGGGAGTTGATGGGCCATTGAACGCATAAGCAAATGTGTGTGCATGTATACAGAGCCAACATGCATGCTACTCAATGTCTTGAGAGGAAGGAAAGAGTGAGCAACGCTCTGAGCACTATGAGTAGTTTAGTTAATAGCATCCCGTTATATAAGATGTTCACCTTCTGTTACAGACAGCTTCAGGTTCGCTGAGATGAACTTCCAGACCAGGCACAGTTATGGAGGAAGGGATATTATTTATTGAAGCTTACAGATCCAGGGGAAGTTCCATAAAGGCAGGAGAAGCAGCCTGCTTTTCACAGGGCCAAGGAGAGAAAGACAAAGCCAACCAGCCACCACAGCACACAGAGCAAAACTAACTACAGCCAAAAGGTCACAAAGCACACTTCAGGAACTCCTGCTAGACACATTTGCATATCTTTACAATGGAATCTCAAACCCATCACCACACCTTAAGACCGGCCCCCAGTGACCTTGCCTCTAGCAAGGTGATTGCAGATGCAAACTATAAAGTAAAACACTGAATATATTGGGGGACATATATTCAAACTACCACATTCCGCCCCTGGCCCCCAATATATTTAGCTCCTGGCCCCCAATAGATTAATAACTATCACACATTGTAAATTGTACTCAGTCCAATTTCAAAGGTTCTCACAGTCTTGATCAACTTAAGATAGTGAGTCCTGTAAAATCAAACAAGTTAAATACTTTCAACATGTAAAGGCACAGAGTAAACATTTTTAACTGGTAAAAAGCAAAGAGAGACTAGAATAATGCAAACTCAACTATCATCAGCCATCATCAAACTTCTGCAGTTCAAGTTCAATATAACCAGAGACTAACAGTCTCCATGGTTTACCAATTCCGCCCCTCTGCTGGGCAAAAACTTTCATCCCATGCCAACACTGCACTCCATGGTAGCCCTTTTGCACAGTCCTGGTATATCCAAAACATCTTCAGGTCTCCATGCAAACCACAGTCCATCTTCCAAAAGGCTCTTGCAGCCTATTCCTCAGGAACTTCATGCCCTGCCTTCATGCTGCAACTCAGCAGCGGCTCCTGGAACCGTGTGCAACTCATGACCACTCCATGCATTTTTCATATTTCCAAAACTAATACCAGGTGTGCAGGACACAGCCATATTCTAAATCCAGGGACAAAATAAACCATTGCCTTGAAAAGCAGGTTCCTTCTCCAGTCAACTCTTTCCAAAGAGTTTGCATTTCTAACAGTCTTTCCTCAGGCATCCTCTCCATTGTTTTAATGTAAATCAAGTCGGGCCACCTTCCTTCCACCTTCCTTAAGATTGCTAATGTGTTGACAATAGCAGCTCCAGTAACCTAAAACCAGTCTCAGTGCCTCTGCTTTTAACTTGATTGAGGTTTTCCAACTTAAAATCTTAAAATCTCAGTTCGATATCTTTAGCCAAGCACATCAGTCCATTACAAATTTAACCTTCATCAAACTTTCTGGGCCTGGATAGCAGAACGTAGCCATCCCTTATGCCAGTAGCCCAGTTCCAACAAAGTCCTCTGCAGTCTTTCCTTCCCCTTAGAAACCTCATAAGCCAAGCCTCGAAGTTCAGTACTATCTGCACTTAGCATTCTCAAACTCTCATCAGAATAGTCCATAAAACTTGGCTTACCACTCCAGAAGGCATCTTCAGTTGCAAGCACCAAGTCCATGCCCATTCCTCCAAAACAAAGGTTCCAAAAGACGAATATCCACACGGTCAGGTTCATCTCACCCCACTCCTGGTACCACTTTACTGTTGCAGACAGCTTCAGGTTCGCTGAGATGAACTTCCAGACCAGGCACAGTTATGGAGGAAGGGATATTATTTATTGAAGCTTACAGATCCAGGGGAAGTTCCATAAAGGCAGGAGAAGCAGCCTGCTTTTCACAGGGCCAAGGAGAGAAAGACAAAGCCAACCAGCCACCACAGCACACAGAGCAAAACTAACTACAGCCAAAAGGTCACAAAGCACACTTCAGGAACTCCTGCTAGACACATTTGCATATCTTTACAATGGAATCTCAAACCCATCACCACACCTTAAGACCGGCCCCCAGTGACCTTGCCTCTAGCAAGGTGATTGCAGATGCAAACTATAAAGTAAAACACTGAATATATTGGGGGACATATATTCAAACTACCACACCTTCCTTCCGGGAAGGTGGGTAGAAGAAACATGTAAGTCCAAAATTACTTCAGAATACAAACTCAAGAAATAACTGCTGAGTAAAGGCCGAGCTAACATTTACTACTTAAGGGATTGGCTAGCTTGATGAGCAAACTGGGTCTTGAAAGAGGACATGGGGCCACTCTGGAGCAGAGACCTCAGGAAAACAAACACCTAGTCAGGACCCAGTGGGAAGAAGCAACCAGTTTTGCTCCATCTGGGCAGCCTTGGCTTGTCGTTTGCAAAGAGGGTGAAAACCCAGATGTCAGAAGGCCCCGGGCAGTGTTTCAGGTCTATCTTGGAGGGTTTGCAACCTCCAATTTGATGGACTGGAATGACTTAGAACTTTCTGAGTTGCCTGTAAAGTCACAGAGGTTTGATGCCCTTGTGCTGCTCTTGTCTCCTTCCTAGGAGTGTTTCTGCGGCTTGATGACTTCATTTGCTGGACGTGCGCGTGCACACACACACACACACACACACACACACACTGGAAAGAGTATCTGAAAGTGTGAAGTTTCAGGGCAGGGAGGCATGTGCCAGCAGAATATTCATTCTCTTGTGCTCTCTCCCTTGCTCTCTTCTCTCCGGTTCCCCTCACCTCCTCCCTCCTATACTATGACTCTATGTTTTCACCTCTCTCCTCTTGGAAGCTCAGGTACAGTGATGCCTCAGGACCAGCCCAGTCCACATTTGAATTCCCACCCTAGAAGGAATCTGAACTAGCTAGAGAAGTGTCATCCACTTCAGCTCCTCACTTGGACGTGAAGCCATGCTGCCTCCTCCTGGGCCCACTGTAGTCGTGACTTTGAGCCAGCGTCTAGGCCACCTCAATGTTGACTCACAACAAACACTGATTTAAAAAAAAAAAATTTAAATTTTTATTTATTTATTTGAGAGAGAGAGAAAGAGGAGGAGGAGGAAGAGGAGGAGAAAGAGGCAGAGAGAGAAAGAATGGGCACTCCAGGGCCTTTGGCCGTTACAAATGAACTCCAGATGCATATTCTCCCTTGTGCATTTGTCTTACGTGGGTTCTGGGAAATTGAACCTGGGTCCTTTGGCTTTGCAGGCAAGTGTCTTAACCACTAAGCCATCTCTCCAGCCCCAAACACTGATTTTGTCAAGGAATTTGGGTTATAATTAATGCAGTGCAGAGCCGGGCGTGGTGGTGCACGCCTTTAATCCCAGCACTCAGGAGGCAGAGGTAGGAGGATCACTATGAGTTCCAGGCCACCCTGAGACTACATAGTGAATTCCAGGTCATCCCGAGCTAGAGTGAGACCCTGCCTTGAAAAACCAAAAAAATAATAATAGTAATAATAATAATAATAATAATAATTCAATACAGAGTCTGGCTATCGGTACTCTGATGACAGTGCCATCCTCCCTCATTTGCATTCTAATATGTTGTCCTGAGTGAGATGGAAAGAGACAGCTAGTCTGTGGGAAAATGCTAGATGTCTGGCCACCTGGTGATGTGGTACCAATCAACAATAGTTGAGAACTACTGCACCAGAGGATCAAATGAGAATTTTTTTGTTTTGCTTCTGTGCATGTGTGTGTGTGCGCATGTGTATAGGACCCATGTGCTTGCCTGCAGCATAGGTCACTCACCTGTGGTGGCCAAAGTGGAATGGCAAGTGCTCCACTCCATCGCTATTCTGTCATGTCTTGTTTTCAGCTGGAATCTCTCTCTCTCTCTCTCTCTCTCTCTCTCTCTCTCTTTCTTTTGCTAATTTCAGAGCTTACAGGCTCTGATGATTCTTGGGTCTCTGCTCCCCTATAGGCCTGGCAGTCCCCCATGCCCCATCAGGCCTTCATGCTTGCTCAGGAAGTGCATTTAACCCATGAGCCATCTCTCTAGCCCTCTCACGCGAATTTTATAAACTGGAATATATTCAAGTAAAGTCAGTGACTGAGGGTCGTGTTTGGCTTAGACAAACCCTTAAAGGAAAGTTGGTCCTTAAAGGTAAGTTGGTCCAGGCCCCAGCTTCTGTCATTTTATAGATGAGAAGAAAATTGAGGCTTGTGGGATGGAAGTGATGCGCCCAAGGTCATATCATGAACCAACGACAGCCCAGACCTGGATTCCTCCAGCTCTGTGCAGCTTCTGTTTGCCTGGAGTCGTCCAGACAGAAACTGAATGACCATCAGGAGAGGTTAGCAGTTGATGGCGTCCCGGTTTGTCCCCTGGATTTCTGTGTGCACGTCCTAGTCACTCAGGGAGAACACTGCCTTGTAACACTGTTCTCCTCACTAGATTGTGCCTTGTTGGACAGTGTTTCGCATAATTAGGACCAAACAGAGGAAGTCAGCTGGGCTTCATGGGAGGAAGAGTGGTGACGGTGGGGAAATGCACACTGAGGCTCTGTCTGATGGAAACAGCAGAAACTGAAGCCTCTGTGGTGACTTGGGCAACACAGCTCTCTGGCAGGGGCTGGAGCTGGCTCCCGTGGTCACAGCTCCCAGAGGACTTCCTGCATCACACGCCAGACTCATGGCTTTGCAGCGGTGACTCTTCCTCCCTCTGGGGGTTCAGGAACTGCTCTCTTCCCTCCTTTTTCCCCAACATCCAGGCAAGCTCCGCACCCCTTCTGGAGTAGCAGAAGATCACATGAATGAACTAGAAGCTTTCTTCTACAAGAAACAGCTCAGTGTGGCCACCATATGCATTTTCCTCCCTACACATACATTTTAACTTCATTTAGCAATCAAGGCTGTCGATCAGCTCTTGTAATTAAGCCAGAGAACACCAGAGGGCTGTGAACCGAGAATCTATTCTTCCTCTCTGAATTCCCTTCATAAGTGGGCCTCAAGTCCAGTTAGATAGCAGTTGGTATCTCCCATAGCAGATACGCCCAGCATTGCACCAGTTGGCACATTTGGCCTGTCTGACCACCCATACAACTTCCAGGGTCTACTGCTGATTAGACCACCATTTCTTACATGCCTGATGGAGGCCAGGTATCTTGCTGAGGGAAATAGGAATGACCTCTTTTATTCTTTGCAGGTGTGTTCATATGTGTTCAAGTACACATGTGTGTGAGGAGGGTGCATGTATGTAGAAGCCAAAGGATAACCTTGGATGTCATTGCTCAGGCACCATCCACCTTCCCTGAGACAGTCTCTCACTGGCCTGGAGCTCACCACATAGACTAGACTGAGCTAATTCCTTAGCCTGTCATTCATTCTTTTTTTTTATTTTTATATTTTTCATCCATTCTTCATAGTGACCTTGACAATGGGCACCCAGAACATGGACACTCTGATAGACCAAAGATAGGATTGCCCATGGCTACCCAGTCATGGGGCAGAAATAGGATTCAAACCTGTGTATCACTGACTTCAAAGCCCATGAACTTCATGCTGGCTTGATGCTGCTTCTTAGTCTATGCCAAGATGAGAGGGGAGGACAGGGATAGGGAGTGAGAAAGTGAGTTGTGTGAAGGAACAAATTGTGACTGAATGTGAATAAAGGGACAACAGAAATGTGAATTTGATGCCCCCATAAACTCATGTGTTCTAAATGCTTGGTCTCCAGCTAATGGCATTTTGGGAGGTGGAGCCTTGCTGGAGGACATGTGTTGCTGGGGGTGGGGGACTTTCATGGTTTCTTATCCCTAGCTTGCCAGTGTTCATTTGGTTGACTCTTCTGCTGCTGTTTCCACATGTTATGGTAGAGATGATGTCCGGTCTCTGCTCATACCATCCTTTCCCCTGGCATCTTGGGGCTTCCCCTTGAGACTATAAGCCAAAATAAACAACTTTTCTCCCATCAGCTGCTTTTGGTCCAGTGCTTTATGCCAGCAACGAGAAGGGAACTGCAACACCTTCTTATTGTTAGGACAAAACACCCGACCAGAAGCAGCTTATGGAAGGAAAAGGTTTATGATGGCTTGCAGTTTCAATGGGAAGTTTCATTATGCTAGGGGAAGCATGGAAGAGCAGACAACATCTTGTCACATCAACAGGGAGGAAGCAGCAAGAGTGAGCTAGCTGTAACCAATGGGGCTGGACTAATAAATCCCAAGGTCTCCCTCCTTACACACAGTGACACACCATCTCTAGCAAGGTTCCACTTCCCAAAGGATCCACCAGCGGGGGGATTAAGTACAAGGCTTCACCACAAACACATGAGGCTATGGAGGACATTTTACATTCAAACCACCACACTGAGTTTGCACAGAGGCTGGGTGTGTCAACCTGAATGATGTATTCTTCACAACCCTCAATGACAAGGAGTCCAAATTGGTATAAGAGGGAATAAGTACGAAGCTGGTTGGCTCACGTTTCTGAAAAGTTCAGGGAATCTGCTTCAAGCATCTCTCCCAACATGAGGCAGTGTTCTCAGCCACATTACTTTTTATTTATTATTTAGTTTTTGAAATACAGAAAGAGGCAGAGAGAAAGAGAGAGAATGGGCACACCAGAGTCTTTCAGCCACTGTGAGCAAACTCCAGACACATGTGCCCCCTCGTGGGCATGCACGACATGGCACACTTACATCATTGTTGTGTCTGGCTATATGTGGGATCTGGAGGATTCAAACAGGAATCCTTAGGCTTCACAAGCAAGCACTTTAACCACTAAGCCATCTCTCCAGCCCAACTGTTTTTTTGTTTGTTTTTTTGTTTGTTTGTTTGTTTGTTTGTTTGTTTGTTTGTTTTAGAGAGAGACACAGAGAGAGACATACAGAGAGAGACATACAGAGAGAGAGGGAGACAGATAGAGAATGGGCGCGCCAGCAGTCTCTCAGCTGCTGTGAATGACATCCAAATGTGTGCGCCCCCTTGTGGGCAAGTGCGGCATTGCACGCTTGCGTCACTTTGCATCTGGCTAAACGTGGGACCTGGAGATTGGAACCGGGTTCTTAGGCTTAGGAGACAGGCGCCTTAACCACTAAGCCATCTCTCCAGCCCTGTTTGTTTGTTTTTTGAGGCCTACCTCACTCTAGCTCAGGCTGACCTGGAATTCACTATGTAGTCTCAGGGTGGCCTTGAACTCATGGCGATCCTCCTACCTGTGCTTCCCGAGTGCTGGGATTAAAGGTGTGTGCTACCACGCCCAACTAGGTTTTAGTTAGTTTGTTTTTTTAAAGATTCGATTCCCTGAAGTCAAGACATCCACCTAGTGGACATTCTTTACAGTCTCATGGTTTACTCCTTGAAAGGAGTAGCCCTATTTACTTTTTATCTCAGTCAAATTCCCGGGATAGATTTGTTTGGACCACTTGCCTCTCCCTCCATGAATCAGAGTGGTCTCCACAGATTTGGAATCACTTCTTCACTATTGGCCAGGCAAGGTGGCTCCTAAAATTGAAGGAGGGACCAGCCCCTGAACTTCTTCCCTGGAGAAGGACCAGATACCACGTGGGCAGAGGCTCTTGAAAACATCTCACGGGCAAGGGAGGATCATAGATGAGGGGCCAGGAGTTATTGTCAAACAGGACAAGAACAAGTTTGAGCAGCACTGAGACTGTGAGAAGTAGGGCCTTCCCACTAGAGGGAGCAGCCTGTGTCCAGGCATGGAAGTACCAAGTTAATAGTTTGCCATAGCTAGAGACCAGAGTGTGTGTGGAAGACTGTGAGATGTGGCTGGGGGGGCGGGGTGACAAAGGAGGGTCTGCAGGCCTGTGGGCTGGCCTCACATTTTAACTTGTTCCTGATCTGGAGAGATGGCTTAGTAGTTAAGGCGCTTGCCTGCGAAGCCTAAGGACCCAAGTTCGATTGCCCAGTACCCGTGTAAGCCTGATGCACATGGTTGCGAGTGCATTTAGAGTTCGTTTGCAAGTAGCAAGATACCCTGCTATGACCATTCTCTCCCCCCACCAAATAAATATATAAATAAATAAATAAATAAATAAATAAATAAATAAATGAATAAATAAATATTAACTTGTTCCTGCAGGAACTCCAGAGAGGTAAGCCAGATAGATAAATGGTCAAAAGCAAGTTCTCTAGTCTCCGTCTCTGGTTGACTGATCTCAGTTTCTCCGGAGTACTGCCTTTATGGAATAATGGTGAGGCCCATGAGTGAGGCAAGTCCATGATAAACAGACTCCACCGAGTAAGTGATCAGAAACATATTTTGTCCTGCAGGCAAAGTTTAAGAATCAGTGGGGCATGCTCTCATCTGGCTCTAGAAAGTGCTCCTGCCTCCCACCCGGTGTGGGGAGGAGAGTGGGGCCAGGAGGGCAGGGGGAGCGAGTGGTGGCTGCAGGGGCTCAGGTCCTGGACGAGATGAAGAACACTGCTGTGGTCAGTGGAGAACGCAGGACCGATGCAGTGAGAATTCCATGGCACTTGGCAGAGGATAGGATGTGGGGAGAAGGAAGAATCCAGGATAAAAATAAATAAGAAGACAAAAAATCTACCTTTAACCTTGAATCTTTTAATTTTTTACTTTTGAACAATTTTTTTTTCAACCAATTTCCCTAGTTTTTTTTTTTTTTTTCTCTTCAAATACCTCAAAAATATCCCAAGACCATTTCATTCCACTGGGAAATCTTAATGTGTTCTTTTTTTTTTTTTTTTTTTAGACTGAACATGCCAAGCTGAACATACTTTGAATGTTCTTTACCTGTTATAGCTCTCACTGAGCCCATCTACATATTTTTGCCTAACCTAATAAGACCACCCCCCCCTTTCCTGGGCCATTAATTCTTTAAAAAAAAAAAAAAGTGGGCTGGAGAGATGGCTTAGTGGTTAAGGCGCCTGGCTGCTAAGCCTAAGAATGCCAGTTCCAATCTCCAGGTCCCACGTTTAGCCAGATACAAAGTGAGGCAAGGGCTCAATGCCACACTTGCCCACAAGGGGGCGCACGCATCTGGATTTCATTCACAGCAGCTGAGAGACTGCTGGCGCGCCCATTCTCTGTCTCTGTCTCTGTCTCTCTCTCTCTCTCTCTCTCCAAAAACGTGTGTGTGTGTGTGTGTGTGTGTGTGTGTGTGTATGCTTGCCAGAGTCTCTTGCCACTGCAGACAAACACTTTTGCTCCTGGCTCTATGTGGGTGGCAGGGGAATTGACCCTGACTGATAAGTTTTGCAAGCAAGTGCCTTTAATCTCTGAACCATCTCTCCAGGCCCCTCCCACTTTTTATTTTTGGAGAGAGACACAGATAAAGGCAGAGAGAGAGAGGGAGAGGAAGACAGATAGAGAATGGGCGTGCCAGCAGCCTCTCAGCTGCTGTGAACGAAATCCAGATGCGTGCGCCCCCTTGTGGGCAAGTGCGGCATTGCGCTCTTGCATCACTTTTGCATCTGGCTAAACATGAGACCTAGAGATCGGAACCCGCATTCCTAGGCTTAGCAGGCAGGCCCCTTAACCGCTAAGCCATCTCTCCAGCCCCCCCCCACTTTTTTGAGGCAGGATCTTACTAGGACAGTCTGACCTGAACTTACTCAGGAGCCCAGGTTGGACTCAGACTGGAAGTGATCCTTCTACCTCAGACTCTCAAGTGATGGGATTATAGGCATGAGCCACCATACCCAATTCCCATTGTTTTGTTTTGTTCTGTTTATTGTTGTTATTGTTGGTGGTGGATTTTTTTCTTTTTGTTGTTTTGTTTTTACAGTGGGAACACAGGCCTGTGTGGATAGATTTACCAGCCACTTTTTTTCACCATGAAGAATCTAAACATCAAGGAAATTTTCAGAAGTCAAGTGCCAATGAATCCTCACCAAAAATAAGAGAGGAGAATGAAGAAGCAAGAGGAAGAGGAGGAGAAAAAGAAATGGCAAACAGCAGCCAGAATGGATTTAAGAGAAGACAACATTTTGACCAGAAAAGCCACTCAGCCACTTAGCAAAATATTTCACAAGAGCTATTTGATGTCCAAGCGTAAGTAACAATGGTGCCGAGACTTTGGACAGTTTCATTTCCAAAGCCGTTTTATAGTCATAAATTAGTTAATCAGTAAATGATCAGTAACATATGGATCATATTTCACTTGAATCAAAGGAAAACCGCTGCAGGGAAAACAAACAAACAAACATCGCAAAGGCATTTTACGTTTTCATTATTTTTTTTTTAATTTTTATTTTTTGGCTTTTGTTAAAGCCTGGAGCTTGATAACTGGATGAAATGAGGTTGGACATAAACGGGACCAGGTGGCTCATTGTGTTTAATGAGAACATAAACCTCATATTTCCATTACGGCACCTAGGCTGCCCCGGGTGGAAACATGGGAGACAAGGAGGGATAAACAGGTGGACCCGCTTGTCCATGTACCCAATAAAGTCTGAGTGAGAATTTTCCCTAGGGAACCAGCTGCTAGATACAACAAACCAAATACTCCTTGGACACTATGTCACCCTGATGGGGATGTTTCAGAAGGACTCTGAGGCCCATGGCTTTCTGCAGATTTCTCCCTGCTGGTAACATGTAAACAATTTCTTAGGCACCTGAGGCCTGGGCATTGGTGATATAGGAATAACAACCACAGATGAGGTAGTGAACTGTTACTGTGTGCTAGACAGTGTCCTGAGACCTTGACCATCATTAACCCGTTTAGTTGGATGATGACTGTGTAACTGTCTCCTCAACGTAAAGCAAGGGAGAGGGAAGTTGCTGGCTATCAAGTCAGTTTGCCTGTGTCATGGGTGGTTTCTTGAAGAGATGCATCTAGGTTTCTCCCCAAACATGTCATCTCACAAAAACAGTAACTCAAAGGCCAAGTCTGGGGCTGACTTTGGTCTTTCTGGGCCCCCAGAGAATGAGCTTCCTTCGGGTGTGGCGTCCCTCTCCATCTGCCCAGAGGCACCCAATATGGGCATCACGCCTTCACATTCCACAGTGTTAATCTTTGTTTGAAATCCAAGATGAGGGGCTAGAGAGATGGCTCAGTGGTTAAGGTGCTTGCCTGAAAAGCCTAAAGACCCAGAGAGGCCCTGGCATGCCCATTTTCTGTCTCTCTCTCTCTTGCAAATAAATAAAAAATGTTTTTAAAAATTTTTTTAATCCAGGGTAAGAGAGGATATGAAAGAAGACCCGAGCTTCCTTTTTGCCTTCTCTCCACGCCTTTTTCATTCCACACCAGCCACACTGGCCCTGCTTGAGTCCCTCAGAAGTACTAAATCTCTCTCACTCTCTCTCTCTCTCTCTCTCTGATTACAAATAAACAAATAAAAATAGTTTTTAGGGCTGGAGAAATGGCTTAGCGGTTAAAGCACTTGCCTGCAAAGCCAAAGGACCCAGGTTCATTTCCCCAGAACCCTCATAAGCCAGATGCACAAGGTGGCACATGCATCTGGAGTTCATTTGCAGTGGCTGGAGGCCCTGGCATCCCCATTCTCTCTCTCTCTCTCTCTCTCTCTCTCTCTCTCTTTCTCTTTCTATCTCTCAAATAAATAAATAAAATAAAATATTTTTAAAATAGTTTTTAAAAGGGGGGAGCTGGAGAGATGGCTCAGTGGGTAAGGCAAAGCCCAAAGATCAGGGTTCAGTTCTCCAGTACCCTTGTAAAGCTAGATGCACAAAGTGGCACATGTGTCTGGAGTTTGTTTGCAGTGGCTGGAGACCCTGTTGTGCCCATATTGTCATATTCTCTCTCTCTCTCTCTCTCTCTCTCTCTCTCTCTCCCCTCCCTCTCTTTCAGCTTGCAAATAAATAAATAAAATATATTTTTTAGAAAAGCATCAAGTACTTTCCTACCTCCTGGGCCTTGCTCATCCATGCTCCTCCCTCTGCTTGGAAAGTTCTCCAAAACCAGTTGGTAGGCTAGGGGTGTGTTTCAATTGGTAGAGTACTTAAGGAGACTGTGCCAGGCCCTGGGCCTGATCCCCAGAAACACACAAACTGGATGTGATGGTTCATGCCTATAATCCAGGCATGTGGTCATCCTCAACTACATAAAGTTAAAGGCTAGCCTAGCATATAGGAGATGCTGTTAAATGGCCTCAGCTTCAGCATCTTCTTTCTACAGATGCCTCCTCTGCCCAAACATCTGGTAGCTCTCTGTTCTCTTGGTCTCTGGTCTTCCCTTTACCGAGTGTATGTTTACATATGCTCACCCAGCTAGTCTTGGGGCACTGTTACCCAGTGTAATACACATGTGTATGTGCTCACTGACTCCTATGCCCTGTAGGAAGCTGACTCTCTTCTGCCCCTCATATGAGAACACCTGACACAGTACCAGCCATATGTGAAACACAGTGTGTGCTCAACAATAATCATTGAAGAACAACCAAAAATTCAGATTCTGATTTTGTGGCGGACCTCTAATAAGAGGATCTCTCTTTTTAAAAAGTATTTTTATTGGGCGGGAGGATGGCTTAGTGATTAAGGCGCCTGCCTGCTAAGCCTAAGAGCACCCATTCAATTCTCCAGGTCCCATGTTTAGCCAGACCCAGTGATGCAAGGGCGCAATGCCGCACTTGCCCACAGGGGGCGCACTTGTCTGGAGTTCGTTCACAGTGGCTGAGAGGCCACTGGCGCACTCTCTCTCTCTCTCTCTCTCTCTCTCTCTCTGACTCTCCAAAATGTATATATAATATTTATTTGAGAGGAGAGAGTATGGGCATGCCAAGGCCTTTTGCTGCTGCATATGAACTCCAGGAGCATGCACTGCTTCATACATCTAGCTTTATGTGGGTACTGCTGACTCAATCTTGGGCCAGCAGGCTTTGCAAGCAAGTGCCTTTAATTGCTGAGCCATCTCCCCAGCTCTTTTGCTTATTTCTAGACTTTAATAACCCCAGGTGCAGGACTGGTGCCCTGACGCATACCTGCAAGTTGATTTTCATTCAACGAATGTGTCCGCTGGGAACTCGAGGTATAGATACCTTCTGCTGGCAGCCACAGCTAGCAGGATGAGGCGAGGAAGGAACAAAGCCCCTCGGTGGTGGGGGGGGGGATCGGGCATCATGTATGTTTGGGGGAGCCCCTGTGGTTTGCCATGAGTGGCCTGGATAAGGTGAGAAAAGATGAGACCAGAGACAGCCAGACTGCAGCCAAACCCTCCAAGGTATGAGTGTGCTACACTGGAGTCCCTGAAGGCTGACACCCGGAAGTGTGTTGGGTTTGGCACAACAGCCATGTAAGAGAGACAGAGACACAACACAGGGAGACCGGCAGTGGAAAGGACAAACATCCTGGCAGGAAGGCCTGAACAGGCTGTGGAGGGAACAGATCAGTCAATCATCGATCCTCTCCACACAGAGACAGAGGACCAAGGAGGACCAAGGAGGCCCAAGGCGGCTGTGGAAAGTAGCCTTTCTCCCAAACCCCACTGCCCAGGTCATCCTAGGAACCTGACCTCATTGTCCCATGTCAGGTCTCCCTCAAGCACACAGCAACTTCCCACCCCTAGATACAGTTTCTGGAAGACCCTGAAATGTCAAGTCATTCCCCATTCATCAAGGCCGGCCCAGCAGCCCAATTCTCCACCCCCCCCCCCAGCAATAACTCAGGTTCAAGGGCTACAGGGTGTCCAATCTGTTCTTTGGCAGCGGAAATTGCCATTTCCCTCTCGGTATAGAGCCCCCAATTCACGAGGGCAAGCGGGCAGCAATCCAAAAGCAGAATATCACTTCTCTGCTCTTGGGCCAGAGCCAAGATTTAATTTTTTTTTATTTTCAAACACATGAGTGGTCAGACCAGGGCCTGAAAATAGAAACCATCCTTTGAGCAACTCTGCGTCTCCCACGCAGATCTCACCTGCAGAAAGGCTGTAGCTCGGATGGAGCAGTGTTTCTGTGAGCCACCTAACGAATGAGAAGGTCTTGAGGACAGTGCCAATTGTCACTTCAGATCCTCCACTCCTGTGTCCCTAAGTGTGGGTTTTAGTTACCGGGAACCTTGAACTTTTCATCTGCTAATAAAATAAAAGTGCATTAGCTGGCATGGTTTTGTGTGTGTGTGTGTGTGTGTGTGTGTGTGTGTTTTCAACTAAAATCATTCTGTTTCTTTTTTATTTTATAAAATGAATCATTAGTTTAAATATCAAATAAGCACTTTAAGACATGGTCTATTAGTGAATATAATTCCTTTAAAATTCTGCTTATATTTCTTTTTTTAATTTTATTTATTCTTATGTATATTATTCTGGTTTTACATTCATAGTGGTGACTCCATTATCCTCCTCCCTGTTCTCCCTCTCCATAGGGACCCTCATCAATGGGGAATGTGAGTCACACATTGTGGGGGTAGTCAGGAGCTATGGGGGATAGGCCAAGTCTCTGTGCATAATGCCCCAACTTGTGGCTCTATTGAATCTTGCTCCGGGAAGGCTGAGGCAGAAGCTTTGTGAGTTTGAGGCAAGCTCAAACTACTTGGTGAGACTATTGAGTGAGAGAGAGAGAGGGAGTTCTTAGAACTAGCACGAGGAATAGATGACACACGCATATTAATTCTTATAATTGTGTCTGTCATATACTCACTGTGTAATGGGAAATCTCTACATTTCTCCAAGTTCTACACTCAGCCAAGACTTTTTATTTAAAGGAACAAAAATGACATCATCAATAACTTTACCCACTCATTCCTTCATTTCCTCCCCCTCTCTGGCCAGTTGGATGGAAATTTTGAGAAGATAGAGAAGCCGGGGGACCATGATATCTATAGCAAGCCACAGAACTTCTCTAGACCTTAGTTTAATCATCTGTAAAATGGAAGCATTCATTTTCAACCCTAGGCTATGGATACAGGTAGGGGTGAGAGTTACTGTTTCTCCAGCTCTCCAGAGGAGACAGTCGTCTCAGGATCTATAAGGACACCTTTCAGGATCCTCAAAGACACCAAAGCTCGTGGATGTTTAAGTCCTTTCAACAAGATGCATGGTATTTACACAAAAGTCTTCCCCTAGACTTCAAATAATCTGTAGGTGACTAACACGGCCCAACACAATGGAATGTTATGAAAATACCAGATAGACTGGATCACTAGGGAATAATGACAAGATAAAAATGAAGTCTAAGGGCTGGAGAGGTGGCTTAGAGGTTAAGGCACTTGCCTGCGAAGCCTAAGAATGTTTGAATCTCCAGATCCTACATATAGCCAGACGCAAAAGTGATGCAAGCATGCAATGCCACATGTGCACACAATGGGGTGCACGCGTCTGGAGCTCTTTCATAGCAGCTAAAAGGTCCTGGCACACCCATTCTCTCTCTCTCTCTCTCTCTCCTCTCTCCTCTTTCCTCCTGTCTCTCAAAATAAAATAAAATAAAATAAAATAAAGGCTTCTTTGCCTTAAAAAATAGTAATAAAAAAGGAAGTCTATACATAGCCAGTACATATCCACTTTTGATGACGCATACAAATCCTATGAGTGTGCTGGGCAGTTACACTTTGCTAGGGCAAACTCTGTGTAGCATCCAAGAGTCTGGCATGCAAAAGGGAGAGTATTCTCCCCTCTCTTTTCTTTTTCAAGAAATATGATGGTTAACCTCAACTGTCAATTTGTCAACATCTAGAATCACCTTGAGGACAAATCTCCAGGCATGTTTTTGAAAGAGTTTCTAAATTAGGTTAATTAAGGTAGGAAGACCCACCCTAACTGTGGGTAGCACCCTTCCATGGGCTGGGCTCCCAGACTGAATAAAATGGAGAAGGTGAGCTGGGCAGCAACCTCCACGACTCTCTGCTTCCTAACTGTAGCTACAATGTGACCAGCCACCTTCTGCTCCTAACACCATGTGACACCTTCTCCACCGTGATACACTGTATCCCCCTGAACTTTAAGCCAAAATAAGCCCTTCCTCCATTAAGTTGCTTCTTGTCAAGTAACTGATCATGGTGATGAAAGGCCACCAGTACAAAGAGGACTTTGTACCCCGGGGGGACTGAGGATTCCTTTGGCCTGTGGAGAGGAAGAGCCTTCACTGTGTTCAACATCACAGAGATACAAAGAATTGTTTTGTCTGAGAGGGACTGAGTGCAAGGTTCTGAAAGAAGGGCTTCCCACTTCTAGAAAGAGTCCCTGGAAAGTAGAATCTCCAAAGACGATGTGTATCTGGACTCTTAAAGTAGGACTGACTATAAAATTGGCAGGGCACAGTGCACAAGTGAAAATGGGGGCCACCTGCTGAAAAAAATCATTCAGCATTTCAGAACTGTGACAACAGGGATCTTGTTGACTAAACACCTGACCAGAAGCAGCTGATGGAAGGTGAGGGTTATTTCAGTTTACAGTTTCAAGGGGAAATTTCATCATGGCAGGGAAAGAATTGCCGAGCAGACAGAGTAGCACATCTTGTCACGTGGTCTGGGAGGAAGCCTCAAGAATGAGCTAGCTGTGGGCTAGAGAGATGGCTTAGAGGTTAAGGCATTTACTTGCAAAGCCAAAGGACCCAGGTTCAATTCCCCAGGGCCCATGTAAGCCAGATGCACAAGGTGGTGCATGTGTCTGGAGTTCATTTGCAATTGCTCGAGGCCCTGGTGTGCCCATTCTCTCTCTCTCTATCTATCTATCTATCTATCTCTATCTATCTATCTATCTATCTCTGCCCCTTTCTCATTATCTCTCTCAAATAAATAAATAGATAAATAGATTAATTAATTAATTAATTAATTTAAAAAAAAGAATGATCTAGCTGTGGCAAGTAGAGGTTGGGCTATAAAATCCCAAGACCAGCCCTAGTGACACACCTCCTCCAGCAAGGCTCCATGTGCCAAAGGTGCCACAATGTTCCCAAATTGTCACCAGTCAGAGGCCAAGTACTCAAAGCACATGAGGCTACAGGGGACATTTTACATTCAAACCACTTCCAAACATGGCTTCTTGTACAGCTACACAAGACAACACTCAGGAAGCTACCATGTCCCACTGTGGCTTCAGATATGCTAGTCAACTTTCTTTCACTGCAATAACACACTTGAGATAATCAACTTACTATTATTTTTTTTTTGAGAAAGAGTGAGAGAGACAGAGAAAGAAAGAAGCAAAGAGAGAAAGAAAGAGAGAATGTGCACACCAGGGCCTTTCAGCCACTGTGAACGAACTCCAGATGCGTGCACCCCCTTGTGCACATGTTCAACATTGCACACTTGTGCCACTGTGTATGGCTACCTGAGACCTGGAGATTTGATCATGTGTTCTTAGGCTTCACAGGCAAGTGCCTTAACTGCTAAGCCATCTCTCCAGGACTCAAGATCATCTGCTTATAAAGAGGGAAGGTTAATTTTGGGTCACAGATTTAGGCATTCCTATTCATGATTAACTGGCATCTGTTTTGGACCTGTGATAAGATGGTGCATCATGGTAGATGTGCATAAAATCACTCACTTCATGGCCAGAAAGTGAAAGAGAGGCTGGTTCCCCCAATCCCATGAAAGCACAAGTCCCCAGTGATCTCAAGACCATCACCTCCTAATAGTGCTAAACTGGAACCAAGCCTTTTAGCACATGGGTTGTGGGGGAGCACTTATACAAACCATAGCAGAAACCCGGTGAAGGTTCCCTGACTCATCTGGACTCCAAGGAAGGCTTTGGATGTCACAAACAAAGGACCCCCTTCACCTAACATGCACTGGCATCTTGCGTATGTCAGGAAGACTTGGCCTGAAGTTTTGGTCTGTATAAGGTTCCCAGAATTCTTTTTTTATTTTTGGAGAGAGGCAGAGGCAGAGAGAGAGAGAGAGAAACAGACAGAGAATGGGCGCACCAGCAGCCTCTCAGCCTCTGTGAATGAACTCTGGACACATGCACCCCCTTGTGGACAAGTGTAGCATTGCGCCTTTGCATCACTTTCGGTCTGGCTAAACATGGGACCTGGAGAATCGAACGGGTGTTCTTAGGCTTAGTTCAGTGAGCTCAGTGCCCCAGAACTCTTATACAAGTAGAGAGTAAGAAAGTGTCTCCCAGGCTGGAGAAATGGCTTAGTGGTTAAGGCACTTGCTGGCAAAGTCAAAGGACCACGGTTCAATTCCCCAGGACTCATGTAAGCCAGATACACAAGGTGGTGCATACATTTGGAGTTTGTTTGCAGCGGCTGGAGGCCCTGGAGCGCCCATTCTCTCATTATTTCTATCTCTATCTGCCTCTCTCAAACAAATAAATAAATAAGAAATTTTAAAAAAGAAATTGTCTCCCCACTCCTACCCCTAATGAGCTGAGATGGAATTTCATGAGCCTGATTCAGTGTCAGAGCGCTGTGCCACAAAGCTGTCTGGCAGTTCATTCTTAGCTGTCCATCACTATAACAAGTTACCTGAGATAACTGTCTTAAAATGAACAAAAAAAAAGTGTGTTTTGGCTTACAGTTTCAGAGGTTTTGTCCCTGACTAATGGAACTCATGATGTTGAGCCTGTGACTAGCCAGCACCTCATGGTACAGTGTGTACAGAGGAACTTGCTCACTTCATGGTGGCCAAGAAACATAAGAAAGGGAAAGGAAGGGGCTAGGACTTTATTATCTCCTTCAAGGTCATGTCCCCAATGACCTTTCTTCTACTCTGTCCTACCTCCTAAAGTCCCACCACCTCCCAATGACACCCTAGACTGGGGACCAAGCCATTAACACACGAGCCAGTGGGGACAGTTACTCAGACTGCTGCAGAACATATCTCATTTAATGCCCAGACAGACCTGTTGGCTTCATGTCCACTGGTCATTGTACAAAGCCTGGCAGCCTCTCCAACCTCAAGAAGGTTCTCCAAGGGGCTTGTCAGACCTGGCCCCTGGCAGTCCGAGTCTGGGGAATTATAATGCTCGTGAATAGGAAATAGGAAGCCATTGAGCCATGCCCAGTCCCTGAAGAGCCCAGGGACAGGAAGAAGTGTCCTGTCAGGAACAAGCACCTTCCAGGGAAGCCCTGAGGGAGGAGGGCATGAGTGACAGGAATAAGAAGAGCCACCATCGTCTGATATCACCAGCAATGCTTAATGACCAAGGAGGGCATCTTCAGTCATGACAGTCTGACATTTGGACACAGGATGCCCATGTCTCTCCTTTCTGTTATGTCCCACTGGATCCAGAATATTCCATCTCAGCTCTTAGGGGTGGGTGTGGGGAGACTCTTTTTCTCCACTGCTATAAGAATTCTGGGAACCTTATACAGACCAAAACTTAGGGTCAAGCATCCAGACATGTGCAAGGTGCCAGGGTGTGTTTGGGAAAAGGCTCCCCTGTTGGGGGCCCAGCTAGGTCAAGAAACCCTCTTCAATGGGCTCCTGTAGTTGCCTGGCCTTGCTAAGGGAGAGAAAGTGGAAAGATAGGGTACCGTAAGGAAATAGAATTAGTAGTGGCATATGTAATACGTATTCGTCTGTCCTATGTTCCCTATAAAGTTTGTTGGTATATGTGATATGTGTACATACACAGATGGCCTCTGACTCACAATGGGTTTATAGGAGTGTCAACTGCATTTTTATCTGCACCAGTGTGTGGGGGACGGGGGGCAAAGGACAATCTTAGCTGTCATCCTCTGCAATGTTGCTCTTTTTTTAAATTTAAATTTTTTTTTTTTGGTAGGGTCTCACTTTAGCCCAAGAGCCCAAGCTGACCTGGAATTCACTAGGTAATCTTGGGCTGGCCTCAAACTCACAGCAATCCCTCCTACCTCTGCCTCCTAAACTGGGATTAAAGGCATGCGCCACCACACCCAGCCTCTTGTTCATCTTTTATTTGAGATATGGTCTCTCATTGGCCTGGAGCTCACCATTTAGGCAAGATTGGCTTGCCAGTGAGTCTAGGGATCCTAGACTCCACTTCCTTGGTGTTGGAATAATAAGCACACCACCAAACCTGTTTTTTGTTGTTGTTGTTGTTTGTTTTGTTTTTTTGTTCAGAGAGAGAGAAAGAGAGGAAGAGAGAAATGGTGTGCCAGGGCCTTTTCAGCCACTGTGAACGAACACCAAACACATGTGCCCCCTTGTGCAACATTGCGTGCTTGTGTCACTTGTGTCTGGCTATACGTGGGACCTGGAGATTTGAACAAGCATTCTTAGGCTTCACAAGCAGGTGCCTTAACCACTAAGCCATCTCTCCAGCCCTTGTTTTATTTTGTTTTGTTTTTTTAATGTGGGTTCTGAGGATCAAACTCAGGTCCTCATGCTTGTGAGGCAAGCATTTTACTAACAGACGTTGAATGGATTTTTGGATTTAGGATATTTTCTAATTCTAATGGATTCATTGGGATGCAACCCCATAATAAGTTAAGGAACGTGTGTGTGTGTGTGTGTGTGTGTGTGTGTGTGTGTGTGTGTGTGTGTGTCAGAGAGAGAGAGAGGGAGAGATCAGTTTGCAGGTAGGATGTGACTGTGGTGGATGCAAGTCCCCTGACTGTCATTGGGTAGGCCAGCAGTTGGAGGCAGTGGGGACCTACAGACCAGCTGCTGCAGGAGCTCCTTTGCTGGGGACGGGGTCATTTTCCCTTCCATTCAGGCTTTCACCTGGTTGGATGGGGCCCACCATATCAGGAAAAGTAATAAGCTTCACTCAAAATCCATCCATTGAAACGTGACTCTCATCCCAAAACGCCTTCAGAAAAACACACAGAAGGGCGTATGGCCAAGGATCTTGAAACTGTGGAGCAGGAAAATGACAGGAGCCTTTGCTTTCATGGGAACATCCATCCTCTGGCAAACTTCAATATGTGAATGATGCCTTCCCCCCACCTCAGTTTATCCTTCTGCAAAATGAGAGAGAGAGAGAGAAGGAGAGGCATTAAGCCTACCATTGCAAGGGCATACATGCTGTCGCCTAACTTTCTTCTCCAAACCACCCATGCTGGCTGTGTGACCTTGTACAAGTTATTTAACCCCTCATGGCCCAGTTGTTTCCTCTGTAAAATAGGCATGGAGATACTAACTCTGTACTTCTTCAAGTTGTGGCCTGAAAAAGACAACACGTTCCAAGCATTCACCCAAAGCCTCGCATACAATAGGCGTAGAGTGAATGTTAGATAGTAGGCATTGCACCCAGGGTCATGGGTTTACTAGACAAGCACAGTGCCATTGAGCTAGCTCCTCAGCCCTGGGTTTAAGCATGAAATATCCCCATATCTTTTCCACCAGGGGCCTCCCTTCATCTGCACATGGATGGGCAATGCTGGTAGCTAACGGGGCACAGAGGTGAGCGCCTTACTCCTACTTCACCCTGGCTCGCCGCAGTCTGTGGGAACTTGCCTCCCATCAGAGTGGGCCATACAGCATCCACTGCCTTGTTGGCCTGATGTGGCACCTGCTGACCCAGGCAGCTGAACACAGGACTGACCTCCTGTCTCAGAGGGATCCCCACCCCATATTTTCTTCCTGCCTTGAAGGGTGATGAAGCAAAAGACATCAAGTGCTATTATTCCTAACAGCGTCGGGGCACTCCTGTTTGGAGCTGAGAGTCTATCCATACCAGCAAGGATGGAAATCAAGATTATCCAGCACTCCCTCATGCCAGGCGCTTGCCACACATGCTGCCTCTAATCTGCATCTGAGACTTATAATTGGGCATTGACATACACAGACACACATCCATTTTACAGATTGGAAAACTGAGGCTCTGAGACCCAAAGTGGCAGATCTACAGTCCCATAGGGAATTGGTGGTGGAGTTAGGGTTTGAAACAGATTCCATTGAAGCAGAAACCCTTCCTGGGCTAGACTCTCTACCTCAAGTGCCCTGTCACCCAGACAGGACATCTTGGCGTCCTCCACCCCCTCACACTGCACTGCCAAGTACTCAAACCTGATTTGAATTTGGGGTTCTCGCCTCTGCAGCCCAGTACAGTTTTTGTTGGAAAGTCCCTCACATTTTGCAGACCTCGAAGATGTTTCAACAACATAGTAAAAGGTAGGTCTTTGCCACAACAAAAGGCAGAAATATCACCAAGGAGTAAACAGAATTCCTTGGCCTCTTTGGAGCATGTATCAACAACTAACTTTTCCCTTCCTTTTTCCTTCTCCCCTCCTCTCTGTCTGCTCCCCACTCCCTTCTTCATGTTCAGATCTTGCCTGCTGGGAGGGCGGGGGAGCGGTTCTTCGTCGCCATGCCATGGCCAGAGGGGCCAGAGGCTGCACACTCTGCAGCTCCAGCCAGCACAGATGCGGCCTTCAGCAGCTGAGAAAGCATGAACCGCCATGGAAGGCCTTCCCACGACCGCAGTGAGCCACATGGAAAAGCCATTTACGGCTCTCAGCCCTTGCCCTACCCCCTGACACACATGTGTAGTGGACCACAGCTCCAGAAACAGGCCTTCCCAGAATGAAAATGTATATGACTTATACAGAATGGCTTGATTTCCACTGATGGCTGGAAATTAAATGAATTTGAAATGTACATGTTTAAAAAACCCAAAAAACTCATTTCTGGTGTCTCTGAACGAGTCCTCCTTCCCAGGGCAGGCGTTCATAATGTGATGAAAACCAGTAGTCAGATCCTACCTGGGACCCTCCACTCACCAAGGACACAGTATCCAGGTACAGTGAGCGTGTGTGTGTGTGTGTGCGTGTGTGTGTGTGTAGACAGGTGACCAAGGGTGAGTGTGTATAGTCTGAGTTTGTGTGTGTTTCCCATCACTGTCCCTCACCAGCTATATGATCTTCCTGGTGAACATTCACCAGCAACTGTGGCTCTTCCTGAGGAGAAAGACTCTGGGTCACTGGAGTAGCTGTTGCTTTCTGTAATATCGACAGTACTCCAAAGTGGCAGGTACCGCCTCGTAAGATGGCAAGGTCCCCACCAATGGGCCTGGTCATGGCAGGATGCGCAGGGTACAGTGGCCAATGCAAGGCCAGTACCACCTTGCTACCAAGAGGCTCTGCTTATTCCATTAGGCAGGGAGCATTTCTTCATTTTTATTCTTCTTCTTCTTTTTTTTTTTTGGCTTTTTTTTGAGGCAAGGTCTTTTTCTAAATCAGGCTGACTTGGAACTCACTCTGTAGTCTTAGGCTGGCCTCAAACTCACAGTGATCCTCCTACCTTTTCCTCTCAATGCTTAATTTTATTCATTCATTTATTTATTTATTCATTCATTCATTCATTTATTTATTTATTTTTGAGAGAGAAACAGTATGGACATGCCAGGGTCTCTTGCGGTTGTAAATGAACTCCAGGTGCATGTGCCACTTTGTGCATCTGATTTTATGTGGGTACCGAGTAATCAAACCCACACAAGCAGGTTTTGTAAGCAAGTGACTTTAACAGCTGATCTCCCCGCCCCCCAGCTCCAAGAGAGCATTTTTTAAAATTATTCTTTATTTTTCTTTATTTTTTTGAGAGAGAGAGAGTTGGAGGAGGGGGAGAGAATGGGTACGCCAGGACCTCCAGCCACTGCAAATGAATTCCAGATGTGTGCGCCCCTTTGTGCATCTGGCTTATGCAGGTCCTGGGGAATCAAAGCTGGGTCCTTTGGCTTTGCAGGCAAGTGCCTTAACCACTAAGCCATTTCTCCTGCCCTCCAGAGAACATTTCTAAGCCCCAGCTGTGAGCTGTGCCCAGAGACTGAATACCACTATTGCCCTCAGTAAGTAACTACTATATCTGGTCTCTCTCTCTCCATTTTTACCTCTTTGCTGATCCCCACTTTTTGAAAACAAAAATTTGTTTTACTTTTTTTTTTATGAGAGAGAGAAGCAAAGAGAGAGAGACAGAATTGGTACACCAGGGCCTCCAGCCACTGCAATCCAGCTCCAGACACTTGCACCACCTTGTGCGCATGTGCAACCTTGACTGCTTGCGTCACCTTGTGTGTCTGGCTTACGTGGGGCCTATAGAGTTGATGTAGCATTTATAGATGGCGTGAGGTACACGGGCAGTGAGGTACATCAGGGCCTCTAGCCACTGCTACATCAAAGACCCACAAGAGCCAGGCATGGTGGCGAATGCCTTTAATCTCAGTACTTGGAGGCAGAGGTAGGAGGATCACCATGAGTTCAAGGCCAGCCTGAGACTACATAGTAAACTCCAGGTCAGCCTGGGCTAGAAGGAGACCCTAGCCTGAAAACCAAGCAAACAAAAAAGACCCCCAGGGCTGGAGAGATGGCTTAGTGGTTAAGCCGCTTGCCTCTGAACCCTAAGGACCCAGGTTCGAGTCTCCAGATCCCACGTAAGCCAGATGCACAAGGTGGTGCATGCGTCTGGAGTTCATTTGCAGTGGCTAGAGGCCCTGATGTACCCATTCATTCTCTCTCTCTCAATCTCTCTCTTTCTGTCCCTCTCTCTGTAATAAATAAATTAAAATTTTTTTTAAAACTTAAAAAAAAAAGACCCCCAAGGAAAATTGCCAAGGACCTACTGTGTGCACTGAGCACTGAGCTGAGCAAGAGGAGTAAGCCTGGGCTCCATGGTAGCTACCAGGCACCAAACCCCACAGGAAAATGAGGAGTCCTGTACTGTGAGAGTCTGAGGGAAGTGAGGTTGCAAAATAAATGCTCAACTGACACCAAACCCCCTTCCATTCTCCAACTCACTGGCCAGTTTTCCTGGCTCTGAGACCACAACAAATGCCACTGCCAGTCTTAGCCCTCTCTGTTTGGATAAAGTGGCAAGGTCACACAATGGCCCTTTGGGACTTCAGGTATAGGTACCTAAGTATCTCTGACTTGAGGACAGGATCTTTCGGGTCTAGTAAGTGTGTCCCATCTTTTATTCTACTCACAGGGCAGTTTTCAACTTATGCCCCAGTGTGGGGCGGAGTCACAAAGCCAGACTTCGAAAGCATCAGCGGCATTAAAAATTCTGCCATCGCTCACACGTTGTTGGGGGAAATTTGAGTGTCATTTACATTGGCTTTAATATGGCTCTTGGAGGGGTTCTGGGAAACGTGGTGAGCAGTGCTTTTGATTTCATTGGTAACCAGTCCCTGGGCACACGAGCCTCATTGTACTCAGAGCACCATCGCTCATAAGCAGCTGAAGACCTGAAACCAAGTGCAAGAACTCTAGCTGCCAAAGTCAGGACAGGGGGAAAAAAAATAAAAATCTGGAATGTGTTTGTACTTACTGTCCATTCCAGTAAAATGAAACGATCTCTCCCCCAAACATGTGTTACTGCTTAGGCCAGAAACTGTATATATTGGTCTAAATCCAGAATGGTCCATGTGACATATTACTCTGTATGACAAAATTACTACAACCTGCATTCTCTGTAGAAATGCCTGGTGCAACAATATAGGATGATAATTTGTTGTACAACGAAAGTACTTAATACTTTCATGTCAGTGTGGGCCCGGCCTTGGGATTCTCGAAAGGAAATCTGGGGTGCACATGGACCAGTGGTGAATATGTGCTCCGATCTTCCCGACTCCACCCCACCCCCAGTCATATGGTGAGCGATCGGAATGATGAGCTGTATGTATAACATACCATATTCCACTTGAAAGTGACAAGAACACACACCATATGCACATGCACATGCGTGCATGCACAATCAAAAAACTAAAAGTCAAGCCAGATGGCTGTCTGGTGTTCTCATGCTGGAGGAGACATCAGCGGCCAGAGCTTGGTTCACCTACCAAAAGGAGCGCAAAGAAGCCAAAAGACAGGAATGTCCACCTTTCATCACTGAGCTATTTCAAACCCATCCCGAGCAGAGCTATGTGAATGCTTTAAGACCCCAAAAAAAAAAAAGAAACCACAGCCCCCCTCTCTGGCCCTTGTCTGGGCTAAGGTTTCATTACGAAGCCCGGGCCCTATTCCAACGCTCTCATCTGTCCCTCTAAGCAGCTCCGACAGATCACTCCACAGTACACGGATTCTCGTTGGGATAATGTCTTGGAGAGTAACAACCTGAAATATGATCTAGTCAGAGTGTGTTAACGGCAAAGCATTTCTTTATGACACTTTTCACAAAGCAAGGTTGCAAACCAGGGAGAAATATATGACTAGAAAAATTAAATGCAGAGCCCAGTTCAGTTGCTAATACATTTTGTGTGTGTGTGTGTGTGTGTGTGTGTGTGTGTGTGTGTGTGTGTGTGTGTTTGTGCGCGCGCGCGCATGCAAGCACGCATGCATGCGACACTGTTTTATCCTGATGTGGAAGCTCAGATTCTAGGAAAACATGAAAATGCTCTTTCCTCTTCCTTTCTCTCTCCTTGACTCCCTCACTCCCTCTCTCTCTCATTGAACAGGTTTACAAAGTAGGAAGAAAAAAAAGAGAGAGAGAGAGACTTTGAAACCTGGGGGACCATACCACCCTTCCCTTCCACCCAGAGAAGGGTGACTGTCAGATGATGTCCCAGATAACACACCTTGCACACTTCAAAGTTACTGTTGTACCAGACATTGAGCAAGGCTCTTCTTCGACACACCTAAAGTGTTCCTGCAGCACAAAAGATCCCATGAAAGCCTTTTCTACCTCCATTACTTCAAAACCTAACTGAAGTCACCGCTATCAAGTACAGTGGCTTAAGCTATGGTGGCTTGGGGGACCCAAACTTCTCTATATCCTCAGGCAGGCAGTTTGGTGATGGTCAAAAAAATCTAACTTTTTTTTTCAAGTTTTCTCTTTTCTTCAATAAAACCTGAAACATGTTTTGCCTGGCATTTTTCTTCAGGGGTTTTTAAGGCGGCAAGTACTTTCTGTCAAATGGGATCCATATGTCCTGATTCATTGATACTGAGCCGCGAGGGGGCTATTTCGCAAGCACCCTTTGATGTGCAAGGGCCGTCAGTTTCCAGAGCCTTAGCCTTCACAAACAGGAAGTTTTCCCTTCTTAGGGTGCATGGAGCAAGAATCTGGGAAGTGGCTCCAAACTGTCAGAGTGTGTCTGTCACTGGGTCACAGGACAGTCCCCTAACCCCAGCACCAGGGTAGAGAAGGAAAGGGGTCTGTGGATGGAGCCTGAGTGTTCCTGGCCCTGATGCTGGGGTCATTAATGCCCTGCTCACACCCAGGGACTCAGACCATCTCCCAGAGTGGCTCAACACACCTTGGCATGTTTACTGCTTTGATGAGAAAAAAAAGAACACGGTGATGGGGAGCTGGGTGGGGGCGGCCTTCTCCCTCCTATCTTCAGGGATGTTGCAAAAATAACAGCCCCTGTGTGTTTTTCCCTGGTGGGGCCATTTCTAGTTGAGCAGACAGCATTCCTGGGTCTCTGAGGGACTAGGTGTTTGAGTTCAATTTTTTCCCCCACTTGGAGGCTAACAAAAAAGTTGTGGACAGGTTTAAGGTGGGTTCTGCTAAGCTGTGATATTTGGTAGGTCAGATGAATTGATGTGTTTTTGACTTAGAATGTTTTCTGTTTAGGTTGTGAGTGCATCATAAGTCTTTATTTGTACATTCAAATAAATGTTTTTAAAACTCAAAAAAAGAGAGAGAGAGAGAAAGCTCATGACTTTAAAAGGTTAATATGAACGTCAAATTAGAACTAAACATTCTACCACATGGAACACGCAGGTCAGGCGAGATTCAGCCCTCAGAGTGTGAGGTCACAGATCTCCCGTCCAGATCAGCTAAAAGCCCTGATGTGCAGGGTCAGAAAGGTGGAGGTATGTGTTGGGGTTGGGTGTGAAGAGGAACAGGAAGGAGGGAATGAGGAGATGGCTCTGGGCGTGAGAGAAGTGAGGACTACCTCCTTCTCCATGGTAGTGCCTCACAAGATTTCAGGACCTTACAGTGACTGTGTGGGGGTAACCCTACATATTGAGATTACCAGGGTCTATATGTCATTCCAGTGCCTTTTGGATTTGAAGAGACCATGCTGCCTTGGCAAAGATGTGAACTATGGCTTAGTGGCTTGGGCACTTGCCTGCGAAGCCTAAGGACCCAGGTTCGATTCCCCAGGACCCAGTAAAGTCAGATGCACAAGGTGGTACATGCGTATGGAGTTCATTCACAGTGGCTAAAGGCCCTGGTGCGCCCATTCTCTTTCTCTCTCTCTTATCTGCCTCTCTCTCTCTCTCTCTCTCTCAAATAAATAAATAAATAAATAATAAAACATTCAAAATGCAGTTCCCCGTTTTTGTTTGCATTTAGCCTGTTAGGGATTTTTTTATATAAGTTGTGCCCAAATTTAAGCCCTGTGTCTGTTTTCTTCACCACCAGCTCCATGGGAGCCAGCAGAAGACTGTCCAGTAGGAACAGAATGCCAGCCACACACAAAATGAAATTTTCTAGTAGCCACATTTAAAGCTTTAAAAGGAACAAGTAAAATGAATTTCGAGGGTTGGGGAGATGGCTCAGTGTGGGTAAGAGAACTTGCTGCTTAAGCCGGGAGGCCTGGGAGGGCCTAAGACTTCCCGAGTTTGTTGCTAAGAACCCATGTAAAGGGCTGGAGAGATGGCTTAGCAGTTAAGGCGCCTGCCTCCTAAGCCTAAAAACGCTGGTTCCAATCTTGAGCAGTTCCAATCTCCAGGTCCCACGTTTAGCCAGATGCAAAGTGATGCAAGGGCACAATGCTGCACTTGGCCACAAGGGGGCGCACACATCTGGATTTCATTCACAGCAGCTGAGACTGCTGGCGTGCCCATCTCTGTCTCCCTCTCCCTCTTTGTCTATCTCTCTCTGTGTCTCTCTCCAAAAATAAATAAAATAATTTTTAAAAAAATTTTAAAAAAAAAGAACCCATGTAAAAAGCCAAGCATGGCCATGCCCTTCTGCAACCCCAGTCCATGGTGGGTGGAGAGCAGAGACTCACTGGGGATTACTGACTGAAAAATGGCAGCTCTAAGGGGCTGGAGAGATGGCCCAACAGTTAAGGTGCTTGTAATACCTAACGACCCAGGTTCAATTCCCCAGTACCCATGTAAAGCCAGATGCACAAAGTAGTGCATGCATCTGGAGTTCGTTTGCAGTAGCTACAGGCTCTTGCTTACCCATTCTCTCTCTCTCTCCTCTCTCTCTCTCTCTCCCCTTGCTCTTTGCAAATAAATAAGTGAAATATTTTTTTAAATATTTGGCCAGGAGTGGTGGTGCATGTCTTTAATCCCAGCACTTGGGAAGCTGAGATAGGAGGATTGTTGTGAATTTGAAGCCAGCCTGAGACTAATTCCAGGTCACCCTGGGCTAGAGCGAGACCCTACCTTGGAAAAAAAAAAAAAAAGGCAGCTCTAAGTTGAGAGACAGACCCAATCTCAAGGAAGTATGTAGATGAGCAATAGAAAAGGGTTCCCAGAACTTTCCTCTGGCCTCCACACACACATGCATGACATACATATGTGCATACACCACACATACTCCACACATACACACACAAAAATAATTTTAATAACATGTATTGTTGAACTCAGTAGATCCAAAGCTAATCATTACAACATGTGATAAACTTAAAAATAGTGAGATTTCATATTTTTTATTTGTACTGTTTTTTTAAATCCAGTGTGTATTTTTATACATACAACATATTTACCTCTGCAGTGTGTTAGGTACATTACACGGGCTCAATCTGGTCTCTGGAGGCTGGGTGCTAGGCAGTGCAGACCCAGCACATTGTGAATAGCCAATAAATGAATGATTAGGGCTTCACAAAGTCTCAGATTCTTATCAGGGGGTGGAGTGTACCTCTCAGATAAATCTGAAGGTCCCACTTGAAGACATGGAGTCCTGGACTCTCAGGAGATACCAGAACAATGACAGTCACACTCACTTCCCAGCTGGCATATAGCAGGCACAAAAATACATATTTGTAAATGAATAAATGAAGACAGGTTAGCTATAACCATTTTGTCCACAGTAGTAGTTCTTAATCTTTTTTTTTTTTTTTTTTTGTGGTATCAGGCCCTGTTGCAAATCTGATAAACAATGTGGAACCTCTTCCCCACAAAATCCATACAAACTCCAAATGTTTGGATAAAATTTCACATTTACAGAGTCTCTATAACTAACCACAGGCTTCCTGGTGTATGGACCCAAGTAAGGAACTAATACTTTAAAAATTATTTCCATTTCCAGCAAATGCTTATCGAGTTTATTTTTCTTTGTTGCAGATTCACTTTCTAAGATGGGGAAATAGCTAATATCCTTTCCAGAGAAGTGAAGTGGGATGGTTTTACCAATGAGGAAAAGGTTTTGGATAAGACCATGAAAAATTTACCCCTTGTCATTAAACTCAATTTCTTTTCTAACAAGTAATTTACTTACTAATTTATTTAGTTTGATGTGTGCTCATGTGTGTGTGCATGCGTGTGCGTGTGTGTTTGTGTGTATATGTGAGTGCAGGTGTGCAACGTGCCATGGCGCATGTGTGGGCATCAGCGGACAGTCTTCCTGTTAGTCCTTCTCCCCGACCTTGTTTGAGAGAGAGTCTTCTGTCCACTCTCAAGCTTCCAGGGAATGTTCCTGTCTGCCTCCTTTCTCTACATAGGTATACTGAGATTACAGAAGACTGCCATAGCTCCGGGCTTTTACGTGGGGGTCTAAGGATCCGAACTTAGGTCCTCAGAGTTGACTGGCAAGTGTTTTATCCACCAAGCCATCTCCCCAGCCCTGAATTTCTACAGCATCTGTGTCACCAAATATAAATTTAATGGCCACAATCACTTTGTCAGACTTGTTCAGATGACACATAATTGTTCAGAGAAAATATGCCAGGTAGAAAGAGAAAATTCATAAAAATAGGAAGAAGAAAAACAGAGTTAATAGTGCTTGCCACTCAAACATCGGCTCATATTTTAATATTTCTTCAGCATTTGTTTTCTATAAATAGATTCCTAAAAATAATTATATTTACTTATTTTCTATATTTGTTTCCTATTTCTATGTGTTTCTATGTCATATTTACATTATATGTAAAGTCACTATGATTATTTTTATACATTGATTCATATTTTAATGTACCTGTGTATGTGTATGGGGGAGGGTATGTGTACACACGGGAATGGAGGCCCAAGGACAACCTATGGTGTCACCCTCAGGAACATTGTCCATTGTTTGTTTGTTTGTTTATTTTGAGACAAGGTCTTTTCTTGGCTTGGAGCTCACCAATTAGGCTAGACTAGCTGGCCAGTGAGCCCCAGGGATCCTCCTATCTCTGCCAGAAGAGAACAGACGTGGCTCTGACAAATATCTCACAAGTGAAGGGCTGGAGAGATGGCTTAGCAGTTAAGTGCTTGCCTGCAAAACCTAAGGACCCAGGTTTGATTTCCCAGATCCCACATAAGCCAGATGCACAAGGTGTCGCAAGCATCTGGAGTTCATTTGCAATGGCTAGAGGCCCTGGCACACCTATTCTCTTCTCTCTCCCTCCTTCTCTCTCTTTCTAATATATAAAAAGTAAAATATAGGGCTGGAGGGATGGCTTAGTAGTTGAGGCGTTTGCCTGCAAAGCCAAAGGATCCTGGTTTGATTCCCCATGACCCATGTAAGCCAGATGCACAAGGTGGCATATGCATCTGGATTTTGTTTGCAGTGGCTGGAGGACCTGCTATGCCCATTCTCTCTGTCTCTCTCTCTCTGTCTCTCTCTCTCTCTTTCTCTGACTCTCTCAAATTAAAAAAAATTTTTTTAAAGGTAATAAAAAAAAAGGTAAAATATATTTTAAAAAATATTTCACAAGTGGTCTGAGAAGCACCACCCACACCCAGTATCTTCTTCTTTCCTCTTAGCAGAAGTGAACCCAACGTTGCCCGCACACCTGGGAGCTCCAGGAGCCAGTCACCTGACAGAGCCCAACAGATGTGCTCCACCTTTGGGAGTTTACCTACAGCTGGAGGGGGACAGATGTGAAAGAAATGAATGCATATTAAAGCAGGAACCAGGGGCCTGGGAAGATAGATGGCTCAGTGGATAAAGCTGTCACCATGCGAACGTACCTGAGTTTGGAGTCCAGTACCCAGGTAAAGCTGGACACAGTAGCATTGTCTGTAGTCCCAGCATGTCTACTGTAAGGTGGGAGGCAGAGACAAAGGAATGTCCCTGGAAGCTCACAGGCAAACTCGCATGGTAAGCAACAGTAAATAACATGAGACACCACCTCAAACATGGTAGAAGGTGACGCCCACCACCCAAGGTTGTCCTCTTAACTCCACACATGCACGCACATCCACATCAGTAGAGGGAAATAATAGGAGTGTGCCTAATTGAATACCAGGCCCCAAGGACTCTCTCCTTAAGTCAAGTCTGAAAGCATTATGAGTGAGCAACATAGGGCTTGAGGGAAGGCTCAGCGGTTAAGGCACTTGCCTGCAAAGCCTGATGACCTGGGTTTGATTCCCCAGTACCCACATAAAGCCAGATGCTCAGTGGCACATGCAGCTGGAGGCTCTGGAGCACTCATTCTCTCTATCTCTGACTCTTTTCTCTCTGTTTGCATATATATATATATATGATGAAACAAAACAAAAAAAGAAGACTGGGAAATATGGACTAGGAGCTTGTGGGGGGAAATTTGAGAAATTGCTCAGTGCAGTGGCAACACTGAGCCAGGCCCAAGTGCAGAAGCATCCAGACTGCTTAGCAGAACCAAGCAAGAGGGTGGATACCTGCCCAAGAACGGGGTGGGGAGCCAGCAGTGGATTTACCTCCCCGTGGCCAGATTGGCTGAGGTGTGGGACACATCAGGACAGACCTAGAGAGAACTGTTGTACAGAAAAAAAGATGACAGTGACCCTGTCAGGAAAGATGCTATGGTGGTTTGATTCAGGCATCCCCCATAAACCTAGGTGTTCTGAATGCCAGGTTCCCCAGCTGATGGAGATTTGGGAATTGACGCCTCCTGGAGGCAGTGTATTGTTGGGGGCGGGCTTATCAGTATTATAGCCAGTTTCCCCTTGCTGGTATTTAGAACACTCTCCTGTTGCTATTGTCTACCTGTGATGTCCAGGGGGTAATGTGCACCCTCTGCTCATGCCATGGTTTCCCTTGCCGTGATGGAATTCGAGTCTGTAAGACAAAAGAAACCCCTCCCCCACCAAAGCTGCTCTTGGTCGTATGATTTCTGCCAGCAATGTGAACCTGACTGCAACAGTTGTCCTTGGGAGAAAGAAAATCAAGAAGAAAGGAGATTGTGTAGAGGTAGGGGTGAGAGAGAGTAGGGAATCCGTATTGACTCCCAGGACCACAATGGAAGGCAACACGGCTCACTGACGTGAAGGCTGAAGACAGGTGCGTTGGAAGGGGACGAGACTCTCACCGAATCACCCCCGACTCTTAAGACAGGTGTCAAGTGGTAGCTGGAGATAGGAGCAGAAGGGAATAACTCAAGCTTTTTCAAAAGAATTTTGTGCCAATGGCCCAGTGCTTTTTCTGGTAAACGTAGAAACGCTGTCAGACGTCTGTCTCCCCATCAGAGCTGCATGGCCATGCCGCTGCTGACATTGTTCCTCGTAGAAAGAGGCCTGTTCAACTTTGTTCAACCCTGTGCTTCACACATTACTTCATCAAGAGACTGTCAGTGTATCTATAGCATCTATTCACATTCCCTGGCACTGTGATTCTAAAATAAAATCTTTTAGGAAATGTTGATTTAACCATATGAGTTTTATTTATTTATTTGACAGAGAGAAAGAGAATGGGTGCACCAGGGCCTCCAGCCACTGCAAATGAACTCCAGATGCATGTCCCACCTTGTGCATCTGGCTAACATGGGTCCTGGGGAACTGAACCTAGGTCCTTTGGCTTTGTAGGCAAATGCCTTAACTGCTAAGCCATTCCTCCAGCCCAACCATATGAGTTTTTAAAAAACAAAATAATGTAGACTGGGGAGATGGCTCAGCATTTAAAAAAGAACTTGCTCACAAAGCCTGACAGCCTGGGTTTAATTCCCCAGCATGCCCATGAAGCCAGATGCAAAGAGTGGTGCCAGCATCTGGTGTTTGTTTGCAGTGGCAAGAGACCCTGGTGCACGCGCACGCACACACACGCAAATAAATAACATGATAATGTAGTGCTCCCTCAGCCAGTACAGACCCAATGAAACACAGTTGTGGGAGCCTTTCAAACACTCCACAATGCGCCTCTCCATAGTGGAGAGCAAATCCTGTACCGCCTATGGAAACAAAACCATCCCGAGAGTGGGACAGTGACATTCATTCACATACATCTTCAACACGCCTGCCTGTGTTTTTCCTAAAAGATAAAAGATGCCACTGATGTCCAAGAGCTCATGAAGCCAATGATCAAGACACCATAAGGAACGTGCCATCACGGCAGAGGACGGCAGCAGTGTCGGGATATGGGGTGGGGGGAGCTGGTTTCTTAGGGCAGTGGAAGGCTCAGCAGGCCTCTCTGGTGAGATGACTCTGGGTAGGACTTTGACATCTGAGTGGGTGGTTTGTGGATACATGGGAAGACAAGAAAATCACACTGTCTTTAGCCTTGGCGTAACAGCTGCCTCCTTTGAGAAGAGGAAATTCCTAGGGACACTGAGAGATTCCTGGCACACTCCATGGGGTTCCCAATCTTCTCTGCCACAGCTGCCTATGTCACCTTTCAGTAGGAAGACTGGCCAGGTCACCCTCCTGTTGGAAATTCTTCAATGGCTTCTTAAAGCTTTAAGATAAAGACAGAAATCTTCAAAGAGCTGCTACAGCCTGCCCCATGCCTCTCATTTCCTTCCAGGATCTGCCTGGCTCAGCTCCTGGGGCCCCATGTGCATTTTCCTCCTACTTCGACTCCCTTGTCTGAGCTGTGCTATGCATGAAGCACCTTCTGGGCCATGCCCACACTCCCTTGTTGGGTGTCCTGCTACCAAATGTCACTCATCTGAAGCTTGTCTCTGACTTTTCAGGTGGTAACAGTTCTGCAGCTCTGTGACGTCTCCCATCACAGCCTGTTCCCCGGGGCGTCACTACATATTTTTCTGTCTGATTCTCTGATGAAGGCCACTCATCTACCAGAGGTCAGAGACCATGTTTTGTTTGTCCTTTGCATAGAATCTGGTGATGGTAAATGCTCAGGAGAAAAGTCTGCTGCTTGCATTTATGATGTTACCGGACTATAAGAGATTGTCACAGGAAATGGAACTTGGAGGGAAACAGTAGAAGCAGAGGGCATTGAACCATCAGAAAAGCAAACCCATTAGGAGATTTACACAGCTTGCTGCAAGGACATAGTCTACACACCGGGGTGGGGGTGGGGGGAATGCTGGCAGGGCCCAGGATGGAGCTCTTGGGCAGAATTTCTTCGTCAAGGAGACCTTAGTGCTGCTCTGAAGACCTTTCAACCGATTAACTGGAGCCCACCCTGAGAGTTAGCTAATGCATGTTTATAAACTACTTTCAAACCAACACCTAGATTTCTGTCTGCCTGAATAACCAGAGGCTAGCGTAGCCATGTTGACACATCACAAGACCACCACAGCCAAACAGGGTGCTCTTTCCTTTTAAAGGCACGATATTAAAAGTGCACCTATCTCTTCTGCACTTGTCCCACTGGCCAGAATATGATTCTAGCTAACTGAAGGAATGGATAAGACACTATTGCAGTTACCTTTGCCAAAACAAAACACCCAACCAAAAGCAGCATGTAGAGGGAGGAAATGGTTCATTTTGGGCTTAAAGTCCTGATTGGAAACTTCATCATGGGAGGGAAGGCATGGCAGAGCAGAGGCTGGACATCACATCTTGCCACAGCCTCTGGGAGGTAGCCTCAGGAGCAAACTAGCTAGTACTGGCAATGGAGACATGGGTAATAGCATCCCAAAGCCCATGCCTAGCAACACACTTCCTATAGCAAGGCCCCGCCTCTCAAGTTGCCACCAGCTGGGGACCAAGTGTTCAAAACACAGGTGGCTACGAAGGACATCTCATTCAAACTACTACAGATACACTTCCCTTGTTCGGGACAATGTCATGTTTAACTTAAAATCAGACAGTCTGGGCCTGGGGAGATGGCTTAGTGGTTAAGGCACTTGCTGGAAAAGCCAAAGGACTCAGGTTCAATTCCCTAGTCCCCATGTAAAGCCAGATGCACAAGGTGGCACATGTATCCTTTTCTCTATCCTTACAAATAAATAAATACCGATAAAAAAATCTTAAAATCAGGGCATGTAATCCTGCAAGAGAGAAGAGAAAACAGAGAAGAAAGACATTGGGAAGTCTGTGTTCATAAAAGCATTTTGTCCCAAACCTAGCCAGCATTAAAATGTTGGATAAATATCATTGATAACTATACCAATAGCCATGACCCTCACCCCTCAGTGCTCCAGACTTCCTCTAGTATGCATTTATTTTTTTAATGTTATTTATTTGTTATTTATTTGTGTGTATGCACGCACCTATCGGGGTGTCATGCCAGGGACTCTTGGCTGCTGCGTATAATGCCCTTCTGCATTTACGTGGGTGGCTTTGGAATTGAACTCAGGCTGGCAGGCTTTGCAAGCAAGTACCTTTGACTACTGAGCCATCTCTCCAGCCCCTCCAGTGTGCATTTAGATAAGATTGCTAAGTGGCACTCACCAAAGAGTCCCGAGATTCCTGGACTGGACAGAAGAAGCCCCAGCCCCATGCATACGCACAACAGGCTTAAGCTACAGCCTGAGCCCCCATCCAGCTGTGTCCCTGCGGTCTGAGTGACGGCGACACAGCCTCAGCCTTTGCTCGCTCTGAGCCAGATGTCAGCCACATGAAAGTCTAATGATCTGCAGCTGGCCCTTGAGCGTCTTTGGACTCCCAGAGGCCCAAGCCAAGGAATGATAACAATTAGAATAAAAGTTGCTACTATGGAGCAAACCCCAGAGGCTTGGGTACCAAGCAGGCCACCGTCCATGCTTGCTCGTACAGACTCTGGGTGGGAAAGGATGTGCTTGACTGTTGAGGCTCTAGGAAGTGACTTGCCTAGGTCTACATAGCAATGACATGGCAGAAGTGGGATTTGCACGCAGAGTTTTTGAACCATCATCCATCTCTGTTGCTATTCTTTCAATATTTTATTTATTATTTATTTATTTATTTGAAAGAAAGAGGCAGAAAGAGAGAGAGAGAGAATGGGTGTGCTAGGGCCTCCAGCCACTGCAAACCAACTCCAGACTCATGTGCCACCTTGTGCATCTTGCTTTACATGGGGACTGGGGACCTGAACCTGGGTCCCTCGGCTTTACCAGCAAACACCTTAACTACTAAGCCATCTCTCCAGCCCTCTGTTGCTATTCTTTGGATGAATGTTTCTCAAATTTCTAGGTGTTAGAAGCTCGGTCACAAGGATAGAGCTATTGGGAGATGGTGGAACCTTCATGAAGTGGAATTGGTAAGAGCTACATAAGTTCCTGGGAGCATGACTTCACCTCACTTGTCTCTGGGAATACGTGGGCAGGGAGAGTCGGGTCGTACCCCTCTTTTAGCCCATATGGTCTGGTCTAGGCTCCATGCCAGCCCAAGCAATAGAGGGCATGGTCATGCCCAAACTAGTTGGTGTGTTACACATAGGCTCTGGAGTTGGTTTGTGACCCAATGAAGGAGACTATGGCTGGAAAGACAGCACTGAGTAAGAAAGGCTTGGAACTCGGGCAGCCAACTGATACTGGAGAACAGACACAGAGAGACACAAGGGGAAGCCATGGCCTCACACTGTCTGGATTTGCCAACCCTGCTTGGCTCCTACCTGGCACAGAGCAGTAGAATTATCTCCATTGTTCAAGGTCATGCACTCAAGGCCATATATCTGAGATGTGTCTGAGGTAGGGGTCCGAGGCAGATGAAGAATACTTGTCACCATGCTCCAGAAGCCACATCAAAGACTGAGAGGGGCATCCCCCTGCTCCCCACATCCTGCTTCCTACCTGCCTTGCCTTTCAACTTCCTTCAACCTCACCTGGAACTGTAGGGCAGTGCCGAGCCTTGTCCCTCTCTCTCTCTCTCTCTCTCTCTCTCTCTCTCTCTCTCTCTCTCTCTCCAAAAATAAAAGTAACTTACTGGGCTGGAGAGATGGCTTAGCGGTTAAGGTGCCCACCTGCCAATCCTAAGAATGCCTGTTCGATTCTCCAGGTCCCATGTTTAGCCAGACGCAAAAGTGACGCAATGGCACAATGCTGCACTTGCCCACAGGGGAGCACACACATCTGCAGTTAGCACTCTGCTTGATGATAACAGGAAAAGTGCCGTAAGGGCAAGACCATACCCATCTAAGGCTCCTTCTTGTGAAAACTCCCAAAATATATTTGCAAGAAAAGAGCCTAAACTGATAACACCACTGATGGAATTTCCTGCCCTAACACAACTCTAGGAAAATGTTTCCCCAGGGTCTGCTTGGAAGACACACAGAGGTCAATATAACTGAAGTCCAAGGGAGCCAGACTACACCTCAGGTTGGCAGCAGAACTTGGCAGCATGTAGTATTGACTGTGCAGCAATGAAAGATACAAGATCGATGAGGTCATGGAGTCCTGCACCATGGTTCCAGAGAGCAGCTAGGCAATGTGTGGCAGGGTCCCTGCGACGAGGCCCTGAGAGGTCACTGTGTAAAGCTGTGAAGGCAAAACTTATACTGCAGTGGAGACCCCGGGATATTGGAGATGCCAGAACCAAGGAACATCTGCCAAGAAAAGCTTCAGGCACAGAGTGGAGCTGGCCCAAGGGAGTGGTTATGTGTACTACAGGCAGCATAGCTGGTAGGCCAGGATGACCCAAGCCCTTTGGAGCCTAGATGATTCCATATCGTGCCCAGATGCTGAACATGGATTTATGGGATTTGGTGTTCACCCTGAAATGTTTCAGTCCTGTGTTGATGTAATGTTTCCTTGCTATGCCTCCCTCCCTTTGAATGTGAATGTTTGCTCAGTGCCACTACATAGTGGAAGTGTGTCACTCATTTATTTTATAGGGGCTCTGAGTTAAGCAATTTCTTTGAATCTCAGAAGAGATTTTAGACTTTTGAACAATGTCAGACTGTTAAAGACTGTAGGGACTTTTTTGTTTGTTTGTTTCTTTGTTTTGGTTTGGTTTTCAAGGTAGGGTCTCACTCTAGCTCAGGCTGACCTGGAATTCACTATGTAGTCTCAGGGTGGCCTCGAACTCATGGCGATCCTCCTACCTCTGCCTCCCAAGGGCTGGGATTAAAGGCATGTGCCACCACACCCGGCTTGACTGTGGGGACTTTTGAAGTTGGACTGACTATACTTTCCATTATGAGATGGCCATGAACCTGTAGGAACAAAGGGTGGATGATAGATAATGGCTTAAAGTTGATATGTTTTGGTACCAAGTTGACAAGGGGTGGTTAATAACTTGATAATTACTATTGTCAACTTGACAGAATCTAGAATCACCTAGGAGAAAAACTCTGGATGTGTCTGTGAGGTAGGTTCTAGATTTGATTAAGGTGTGAAGACCCAGCCTAATTTGGGCAGCAGTATTCCATGGGCTGGGGTCATGGACTGACTGAAAAGGAGAATGTGAAGCCGGGCATGATGGCGCACACCTTTAATCCCAGCACTTGGAAGGCAGAAGTAGGAGGATCGCCTTGAGTTTGTGGCCAGCCTGAGACTACATAGTGAGTTCCAGGTCAGCCTGAGCTAGAGTAAGACCCTGTCTTGAGCTCCACCACCACCCCCCCACACAAAAAAAGGAGAAAGTGAGCTGAGCACCAGCATTCATTTGTGTCTGCTTCCTGACTATGGAATGACTGTGACTAGCTGCTTCATGCTCCTGCCACCAAGACTTCTCTACCATGATGGACCATCTCCTCTTGAACTGCAATCCAAGAAAAGCCCTTCCTGTCTTAAGTTGCTTCTTTTTTTAAAAAAAAAAATTATTTTATTTATTTAAGAGAGATGGGAAGAGGCAGAGAGAAAGAGAGAATGGGCCTCCAGCCACTGCAAACAAACTCCAGACGCATGTGCCACCCCCCTTGTGCATCTGGCTTACGTGGGTCCCAAGGAATCAAACCAGGGTCCTTAGGCTTTGCAGGCAAATGCCTTAACCACTCAGCCATTTCCTCAGCCCTTAAGTTGCTTCTTGTCAGATATTTGAACACAGCAACAGGAAAAGTAATACAGGAATCTTGAAGGCTCCTTGTGAGAGCAGCTTTGCAGACCCATGGGACACCCTTGTGAAGGACTTTGTGGGGTGGATTTTTCCCCTAATTGAGGGCAGAGCATCTCACCCCCACCCTGTGTTTGATAGACTCCTCACTGCATGAACCTCGGTAACAGATAGTGTCTTCTGGCCTCTAACAAAGCTGAGAAGGCCAGACCTTCACCTTCTCCACTCCCCAGGGCACAATATCAGAGCACTGCTAGCCATTGGGTGACACTGCTAACATCCAAAAGAGGGACAAAATGGTGGAGCCGCCACTCTGGTATGACTGAAACACCTTCATTTCAGGTGTCAGCCTGAGAGCCAGTGTGGGATAGGACTAAGGCAGCCTGTCACATCTGACAGGCATGACTGTCAAGGTGGTGGCATCTTTGCACCATCCCATTTGGAGATGTGGAGATATAAAGTGTTATAATGACTCATCCGCATTAAGTTTTAGGAATCAAACCAAGGTTTCTAAAGCTGAGACTGTTTCCTTTCATGAGCTGTCGTTGACAAAGCTTTGATTTTTATTTTGTAAATATCACATATGTTTTATTTCAGAGTAGGCACTATACTTGGTAGTAATGAAACATGTTTTATTTTTTAAATTAGTCATTTATTTAGGCTTTCCAATGAAATCTTGGAAGCTTCTCTTATTCATCTGACTTGAGACAGTTTCAAATATCTAAATATGCTGCAGAGAAATCTGGTGGAACTTTTGTGTGTAATAGCCATAGTACATGATATGCCTTTTTTTTTTTTTTTTTTTGTTCTCCTTGAAAGCAGAAACCCTCCTCTCCCCACTATGGAATGATTTATTTGATTGTTATAATTCATGGCTGGGGAAATCTTAGAATCCTCAAAATAGCAAAAGCATTTCTGCAGCTGCCGCACATGGGCCTGCACCCTGTACGGATTGGGCCCTGAGCTGCGGGATCATGCAGAAATGCCAGCCTCATCTTGAAGCCATTAGCACCTGAAGGGGCACACACTGGACAGGTATGTCCTTGTGTGATGCCTGGGCGAGTGCCCAAGCTAACCCCTGACCCTGGAAAATCAGCTGTCTAAGCCCCTCACAGGCACCAGAACCTCCTCTCATGTGACTGGAGCTGTTCAGACCGAGGGAGGATGAGGTGCTAAGAGAGTCCTAATGAGCCATGTTACAGATGTGTAAAACAGCTGGGGGGATGATGTCACGATGCTCTGTGTTCACCCCGCCACCTTTGCTACTTGCTGCTCTTATTAGAACCAGACCCTGGAGGAGGGACCTAGGAGACGAGCCATCCCTGCTCCACCACCTTCTGGTCCTAATTAGGTAGGCTCCAGCTGCATCCCTGACTTCGCCAGGTGACTCCACACGTCTAGGTCTATAAGCCAGGCCAGACCTGTGCTCCAAAGAGGCCATCTTTAGGGAGGGGCTGGATTTGTGGTACTTGTTACATGATAAGCCTGACCTGGGGAGAAAAACTAAATTCTTAGGGAAAATATCTGCACAGGACGGCAATGAATCACAAACCCTGAGCATTTTCAATTAGGAGTGTGATTCTTAAAAGTGCCTGGTGTCTGATGATGTCAGCTCCTGTCACAGCTGTGGGTTTAAGGCTTATTTTCCAAAGCAAACATAAGGAATCATCCTGTCTTGTTGCTAACTTCAAACATCCACCGTCCCCCTTCTCTAAGCTCAAAAAGGAACCATTTAAGTGCCTACTACGTGCCACGTGGTCACATAGGGTGGCTGTTTCACCCTTTAAAAAGCCTACAAAGATTGTTGGAGAAAAAGTTGGACTCAGAGAGATAAAGTGACAGATTCAAAGGCACACATCTAAAAGTAGAGTGGGGGCCGGGGAGATGGCTCAGTAGTTAGGGGCACTTTATTTGTAGGGCTTCAGTACCCAAGTAAAGCTACATGCGCAGAGTGGATCATGTATTTGGAGGTCATTTGCAATGGCGGGAGGCCTTGGGTTGTCCATATCTCTCTCTGTCTCCCTCTCTCTGCTTGTAAATAAATAATAAAAAAAAAATGATAAAAGTGGAATCTGAAGCCAAGCCAGTCACTTTGCAGACATGTCCCACTGTCCCTGACCAAATGCAACACTCTCCCATCCACCCAGGGTCTCTCTTCTCCTTCTGTGAGCTTGTTGACTGAATTCCATGCCTTCACACAGCTTGCTTCTGCTTTCATTATTCTTTTTTAAAATTTTATTATTTTTTATTTATTTTTGGAGAGACAGAGAGAGATAGACAGGGAGAGGGAGACAGAAATAGGCGCGCCAGCAGTCTCTCAGCTGCTGTAAACAAAATCCAGATGCGTGCACCCCCTTGTGGGCAAGTGCAGCATTGCGCCCTTGCCTCCCTTTGCATCTGGCTAAACGTGGGACCTGGAAGTGGGAACCGCTGGACGTTGGAACCAGCATTCTTAGGCTTAGCAGGCAGGCGCCTTAGCCGCTAAGCCATCTCTCCAGCCCGCTTTTCATTATTCTTGTCTGTGTAGTTTGGTTTGATCTTGGAAACAAGGCCTCACAATGTGGTCCAACCCAACCACTAACTTGTGAGCTTCCTGCTTCAGCCCCAAGCACTTGAATGACAGGCATATGCCACCACGCTCAGCTGACTTCTGTTTAAATACATTGAAGAAGGAAATTAGCTGCCTCTTCCACATCACATGGTGTGCTCCAAGAAGACAGGGCCACCTCCGGAACTGCAGCTGTTTGTAGGAGCCACTGTTGTTATCACCCATGAGCCATCTCTATTCCTTTCTCCTTGCTGGCTGAGTCACTATTGTGTTCTGGTGTCTACCTCTCTTTGAAGGGACTCAAGGGCAGGTCCTGATTAATCTAAGCCACTCACACTTCCAAAGTTACTATTATTTTTTTGAGGTAGGCTCTCACTCTAGCCTGGCTGACCTGGCACTCATTCTGTAGTTCCAGGCTGGCCTTGAACTCAAGGCAATCCTCCTACATCTGCCTCCCAAGTGCTTGTATTAAAGGCATGTGCCACCACACCTGGCTGGTCTAAGCCACTCATAGTGATTGACCAGGAGATACACAGGATAGGAAATCAGCCAGAGGAATCCTAAGGAAAGTTTCTTTGCTCTCAGAAAAGCAAAATCATGGTAAGAGATCATGTCTCCATCTCATTCTTGCCACGGTCATGTTGCACAAGACTCTGGAGCCTGTAGTAGCTGGGCTGAGACAATGTGAGGATCTAGCACAGCCACGGGGAACAGATAGAAAGACCACAAATACCTGATTATATATGAGTTGAGAGAACTAAGTAGCATTTATTTATTCATTCTGCTACTCTGTTTTTGTTTGTTTTACGAGATAGGATCTCGCTCTAGCCCAGGCTGACCTGGAATTCACTGTGTAGTCTCAGGCTGGCCTTGAACTCATGGTGATCCTCCTACCTCTGCTTCTCAAGTGCTGGGATTAAAGGTGTGCATCACCACACATGGCCTCATTCTGCTATTTTTATTGAGTAGCTACAATATATTAGGCCACGAGAATGTGAACAGAATAAAAATGGCCCCTACCCTTATGAGCTCTCTCTAGTGAGGAAGGCAGGCATACATAAGTAGACACAAATATATGATAGCAACCAGTGATTTCACTACTCATTTATTTGTTATTGATTTTTTACTTATAGTTATTAACTAACAATTATCCAGTAATTCTAATCTTCCAAAAATGTTAGAGTAACTTGTAGTGTAAAAGCCATCCTTTAAGTTATAATGAGCACTCCACACAAAATAACTCTTTGAAAGCAGTCATTACCTTGCTATCAAAAGTGACAGAGGGCTGGAGGAATGGCTTAGCAGTTAAGGCTTTTGCCTGCAAAGCCAAAGGACCCAGGTTTGATCCCCCAGGACCCATGTTAGCCAGATGCACGAGGGGGCACATGCATCTGGAGTTCATTTGTAGTGGCTGGACGCCCTAATACCCCCATTCTCTGTCTCTCTCTTCTCTCTCTTTCTCTGTCAATAAATAAATAAATAATATATATATTTTTTTTTCAAAGTGACAGAAATTGGGCTGGAGGAATGCTTAGCAGTTAAGGCATTTGCCTGCAAAGCCAAAGGACCCAGGTTTGATCCCCCATGACCCACGTTAGCCAGATGCACAAGGGGGCGCACACGTCTGGAGTTCATTTGTAGTAGCTGGAGGCCCTGATACCCCCATTCTCTGTGTCTCTCCCTCTCTCTTCTCTCTCTTCTCTCTCTTCTCTCTCTTTCTCTGTCAAATAAATAAAATGTATAAATATATATATATATATATATACATTTTCAAAGTGACAGAAATTGGGCTAGAGGAATGGCTTAGCAGTTAAGGCATTTGCCTGCAAAGCCAAAGGACCCAGGTTTAATCCCCCAGGACCCACGTTGGCCAGATGCACAAGGGGGCACATGTGTCTGGAGTTTGTTTGTAGTGGCTGGAGGCCCTGATACCCCCATTCTCTGTCTTTCTCTTCTCTCTCTTTCTCTGTCAAATAAATAAATTATATATATATATATATATATATATATATATATATATATATATATATATTCAAAGTGACAGAAATTGGGCTGGAGGAATGCTTAGCAGTTAAGGCATTTGCCTGCAAAGCCAAAGGACCCAGGTTCAATTCCCCAGGACCCATTTAAAGCCAGCTGCACAAGGTGTTGCATGCATCTAGACTTTATTTGCAGTGGCTGGAGGCCCTGGAGCACCCATTCTCTCCTTCTCCTTCTCTTTCTCTCTTTCTCTATCTATCTGCCTCTTTCTCTCTCTCACACACACAGATAAATAAATAAAAATAAAAAACATTTAGAAGCCACATGTCATGGTACACGCCTTTGATCCCAGCACTCGGGGGGCAGAAGTAGCGCCATGAGTAAGAGGTCATCCTGGGACTGCATAGTGAACTCCAGGGCTAGAGCGAGACCGTACCTCAAAAAAAAAAAAAAAAAAAAAAAAAAAAAGGAACAAAAATATTTAGGAAAAAAAGTGACAGAAACTCAGGGACGTTGAATAAGTGTTTGCCTAAGAGTACTTTCCTGTTTTGTATCCTGAAGTGACCAGAACTCAGAAAAAAGCCAGTGTCATACTGATGGGAGGGGTCAGAAGATGGAGTCTAGGGCTAGAGAGATGGATTAGCAGTTAAGGCATTTGCCTGCAAAGCCAAAGGATCCCAGTTCAATTTTCCAGGACCCACATAAGCCAGATACACAGGGGGGGGCGCATATATCTGGAATTTGTCTGCAATGGCTGGAGGCCCTGGTGCATCCATTCTCTCTCTCTCTCTCTGCCTCTTTCTCTCAAATAAATAAATAAATAAATAAATAAATAAATAAATAAATAAATAAAATATTTAAAAGAAAAGAAGATGGAGCCAGGTGTGGTGGCGCATGCCTTTAATCCCAGCACTCGGGAGGCAGAGGTAGGAGGATCAGGGTGAGTTCAAGGCCACCCTGTGACTACATAGTGAATTCCAGGTCAGCCTGGACTAGAATGAGACTCTACCTCAAACCAAAAGAAGAAAGAAAGAAAGAAAGAAAGAAAGAAAGAAAGAAAGAAAGAAAGAAAGAAAGAAAGAAAGAGGGAGGGAGGGAGGGAGGGAGGGAGGGAGGGAGGGAGGGAGGGAGGGAGGAAGAAAGAAGATGGAATCTAAGGCTTCCAGAGGAAGTACTGACAGGGGGGTTTCAGAATGTGAAACTTCAAAAGCCCATATAAAAGCTCTGACCCAAACTTTGTTGACTTCTATATTGGTGCATGCAGAGAAGAATCCATGGTTCTCTGCAGAGAGCAGCCACTAGGCAGTTGCAAAAATTGAGCAGCTCGGCTGTCTGCCAGCACAGGGGACAATAAGCTTGGAATACGAATTCAGTCAAATTAACTGCATGCTGGAACCAAAAAATTGACACTGCTCAAAAAAGCAGAACTGAGCCCAGAGGCCAGACAATATAGTTCAAAATCTCCTGAATACAATAGAACACTATTAAACTTAAAAATAAATATAGGGCTGGAGAGATGGCTTAGTGGTTAAGGCACTTGCCTATGAAGCCTAAGGACTCATGTTCTACTCTTCAGATCCCACGTAAGCCAAATGCATAAAGGTGAGGCAAATGCAAAGTCACATGCCCACTAGGTGACACAAGTGTCTGGAGTTCCACAATTGCAGTGGTTGAGGCCCTGGTGCTCCAATTCTCTCCCTCATCTCTCTAAAAATAAAATTAAGGGCTGGAGGTATGGCTTAGCAGTAAAGGCGTATGCCTGCAAAGTCAAAGGACCCAGTTTCGCTTCCCCAAGACCCACATTAGCCAGATGCACAAGGGAGCACATGCACCTGGAGTTCATTTACAATGGCTGGAGGCCCTGGTGTGACCATTCCCCCCTCTCTCTCTCCTCTCCCTCTTTCTCTGTCAAATAAATAAAAATAAAATATTAAAAAATATAAATACATAATAATAAATAAATCATCCATTTTTTGGTTTTTTTTGAAAGATTTTCCTCTATTTTTATTTATTTATTTATTTGAGAGAGAGAGAGCAAAGGAGGCGGGGAGGCGGGGAGAAAGAGAATGGGCACGCCAGGGCCTCCAGCCACTGCAAACAAACTCCAGATGTATGCACCCCCTTGTGTATCTGGCTTATGTGGGTCCTGGGGAATTGAACCAGGGTCCTTTGGCTTTGCAGGCAAATGCCTTAACTGCTAAGCCATCTCTCCAGCTCTCATCCATTTCTTTAAAAATATATATAAAACTGTGACCAGCAGCTTAAAAAAAAAAAACAACCAGACACTAGAAACCTCCCTGAGGGACCATCCAAAAGTTTGAATTAGCATAACAGCATGTTAAAGCTGATATTATAAATATTTTCAATGACTTAAAGGAAAATATTGTCACAATGGTAGAATCTCAGCCAAGAAACTGTAATCTTTGGATTTATGTCTGCTTTTATCAGTTACTGAAATATGTTTAAATGCTTAATCAGAATGAATGCAAAGAAAATTATCCTCCAGGCATATCATAGTCAAACTGCTAAAAAAATAAAAAAGATAAAGACAAGATTTCATAATGATCAGAGGAAAATAACAGACTACAAATGAACTTCTCATCAAAAGCAATCAACTTTAGAACACAATACAAGAGCATATTTAAAACGCTAAAGAAGGGCTGCAGAGATGGCTCAGTGGTTAAGGCACTTGCCTGCAAAACCTAACAACCCAGGTTTGGTTCCCCAAATGACCCAGGTTCAGTTCCCCAGTGCTCACATCAAGCCAGAAGCGCAAAGTGGCGCATGCATGTGGAGTTTCGTTGCAGCTCCTGGAGGCTCTGGTGCAGCCGTTCATACGCTCTATCTCTCTCTCCCCTTGCAAATAAATAACTAAATATAAAATGCTGAAAGAAAAAGTTGGGGCTGGAGATATGGTTCAATGGCTTCAAGAATACTTGCCTACAATGCCCTGGATTTGGTCTCCATCACAGAAAGACAAAGGAAGGAAGGAATGGAACGATGGAAGGTAGAAAGGATTGTCAATTCATTGTTGTATGTTAGTAAAAATATCCTTCAAGGGGCTGGAGAGATGGCTCAGTGATTAAGGCGCTTCCCGCAATGCCTAAAGACCCAAGCTTTGATTCCTCAGTATCCCATATAAGCCAGATGCACAAGGTGACACACATGTCTGGAGTTCGTTTGCAGTTGCTGGAGGCCCTAGTGCTGCCATTCTCTCTCTCTCTCTCTCTCTCTCTCTCTCTCTCTCTCTCTCTCATAAATAATAAATAAATGAATGAATAAAATATTATTTTTAAATCCTTCAAAATGAAAGTAAGTTTTCGGTTAAACAAAACTCACCCACCAAGGCTCAGGAAATTTTGCAGAAGAAAGAAGATTGTAAGAGCCACAGGTTGAGACATCATGCCAGAACATTCCCTCCCCCCCAAAAAAAAAACAACTGACCGCTGTTCCCACAACCCCATAGAGAATACCTGCAACCCCACTGAGGAGGGTCCCCAGTGGGATGGGGGAAAAGAGAAAAGAGGGTACCAAAATGTGATGTATCCATACAAAATATGTTAATTATAGTAATAATAAAAACCCACAAAAAGGACTACCAAAAAATGTGGATAACTTATTGTTTGTAATATAAGAAATATAAATACCCAAGACTACATAAAAGAATAAACACCAAAATAGTATATAAGCATAACAGATTATAATTTTTCTTTTAATGTTTTAGCAATATGGACACTTAAAGAAAAATTATATTAGCATTTTGTGGGCTTATGTATATGTCAGCACCATGTGCAAAATGATAATGGCACAAAAGGGGCTGGTTCCCATGTCCTCTTCAGTAACACCTGTATGTGAAGTTGTACCATGCTAACCTGAGTAGTTACTGATAAGTTAATGATGCATAGCATATGCCAGGTATGGCTTGAGGCCAGCCTGGGGAATACAGAGTGAGTTCCAGGTCAGCATGTGCTAGAGGGAGACTCTTCCTCGAAACCTCCCATCCTCCCCAGAAAAGACACACAGATCAATTCCTACAGCAACTTTACAAAATTCAAAAAAAAAGATGCAGCTTTAAAAATGAATTAAAATGAGATACTAGAGAGTACTTACTAGCACAAAGAGTGAAAAATAGGAAAGAGCAGAAACGAAGAATACACAACAAGTTTTAAAAGGCCCAAAGTAGGCTAGCTCAGAAGAGCACTTACCATGTAAACCTTGGGCTGGAGATGACCAAATTCAACTCCCTAAAACTCCCATAAAAATGAGGGTGTGAAGCTGGGAGTGGTGGTGCACGCCTTTAATCCCAGCACTCAGGAGGCAGAGGTAGGAGGATTGCCATGAGTTCGAGGCCACCCTGAGACTACATAGTGAATTCCAGGTCAGCCTGGGACTAGAGTGAGATCCTACCTCAAAAAACCAAAAAAAAAAAAAAAAAAAAAAAAAAGGGTGTGACCACGTACCTCTATAATCGTAGTTGTTGGAGTGGGGTTCAGAACAGAGTCACTGGGCTTGCTGACAGATGGCAGTTCTTTGAGAACCTGTTGCAAAGAAAGAAATATGCAAGTGAGGCTGGAGAGATGGCTCAGCAGTTAATATGCTTGCTTGCAAAGCCTAAGGACCCATGTTTGACTCTCCAGGTCCCACATAAATCAGATATACAAAGGTGAGGAAAACACAAGGTCGTACATGCCCACTAAGTGGTGCAAGCCCTGGCATTCTCTCTCTCTCTAAAATAAAAAATAAAATAAAATAAAAAAGAAATATGCAAGTGAACGATAAGAGAAAAACACCTGACATTCTCTGGTCTCCACATTCAGTACATGAATACACCACACATCACACATCCCACACCACACTCATACTGTGCACGCACACACACACACCAAAACACCAGTCCTAGCCCTGCGTGGTGGCACATGCCTTTAATCGGGAGGCAGAGGTAGGAGGATCGCCATGAGTTCGAGGCCACCCTGAGACTACATAGTGAATTCCAGGTCAGCCTGAGCTAGAGTGAGACCCCACCTCCAAAACCCAAAAAAAAAAAAAAAAAGAAAAACAAAACAGCAGTCCTATCAATAGTTGCATGAAATGTCAATACAATAAACTCATTCCAATGAAAAGGCAGAGATGGGGCTGGAGAGATGGCTTAGCGGTTAAGCACTTGCCTATGAAGCCTAAGGACCCTGGTTCAAGGCTCAGTTCCCCTGTACCCAAGTAAACTAGATGCACAAAGGGGCACAAGCATCTGAAGTTTGTTTGCAGTGACTGGAGGCCCTGGTGCACCCGTTCTGGTTCTCTATCTCTGCCTCGTTCTCTCTCTGTCTGTTGCTAATAAATAAGTAAGAGTAAACAAAAATTTAAAAAAGAAAAACTGAAAAGGCAGAGATAATCAGATGAATGGAAAGTAAGACACATCTATACTTTATCTACAAGAAACTAATTATGACGGTAAAGACAACTAGAAAGAAGATAGAAAAAACTACCTTCAAAAAGTGGGCCTAGGGCTACAGAGATGGCTCAGTGCTTAAGGGTCTTACCTGAAAAACCTAATGACCTGGGTTCAATTCTCCAGTACTCATGTAAAGCCAGATGCATAAAGTATCACATGCATCTGCAGTTCATTTGCAGCCCTGGCATAAGCCCTTGCTATGTTAAATCAGGCAGACTAAACTTCAGGAAGGGGAGAATTAGCAGGGATGAGTGGGACCATTGAAAAATAATAAAAGGGTCAATTCATCAGGAAGATGCTAGAATCATAAATGTGTATGGGTCTGTCATTGTTAATGCTTCAAATTATAGAACTATGGAAAAAATAAACTTGGAATCACTTTGGGCACTTTAATAAATTTCAGTAACTAGTAAAAGCAGACATAAATCCAAAGACTGTAGGAGAAACCAGAGTATTAACAGGACTGGCCTGACAGACATTTATAGAGCATTATATCCAACTACTGTGGAATAACAAAACACAGGTCCATAAAACAACACATCGGTGAGTTTCAAAAGATTGAGCTCCTCCACACTGTTTTCTAATGACACCAGAATTAAGCTAGACATTAATAAGAATGAGTTCAGAAATATCTCTATATCTTTGGAAATTAAACAACACATAAATCACATGAGAAATCTAATTGCATTTTGAACTGAGTAGAAATAGAAATACAATATATTAAAAGTTTCACATTTTTAAGTATTTATTTACTTATGTATTTGAGAGAAACACAGAGAAAGAAGCAGACAGAGAAAGAGAACAGGAGTGCCAAGACCTCCTGCCACTGTAAAAGGACTCTACACATATGCACCACTTTGAGCATCTGGTTTTACATAGAGCCATTGGGCTCTGCAAGCAAGTGCCCTTAACTGCTGAGCCATCTCTACAGCACCTTGTGACATTTTTTGAACATACAGCACATACCTCTAGTCCCAGGCCTTGGGAGGCTGAGTCAGGAGAGTCACAAGTGCAAGGCTCTGCTGGGCTACATAGCAAGTTCAAGGCCAGCCTAGTCTATATAGTGAGTCTTTATCTCAAAAATAAAAAATAGGGGGCTGGAGAGATGGCTTAGTGGTTAAAGTGTTTGAATACAAAGACAAACGTCCCGGGTTCAATTTCCCAGGACCCACATAAGCCAGATGCACAAAGTGGATCATGCATCTGGAGTTTGTTTACAGCAGCTAAAGGCCCTGGAGCACGCTTTGTCTCTGTGTGTGTCTCTTTCTGTCTCTTTCTCTCTCTCTCTCAAACAAATAAGAGAGAATCACAGAGGTTTAAAAGATAAAAAATAATATTTAGTTAAATTATAATTTATAGGAAAACAAATAAATTAAATCTTTACATGGCGATCAGGAAAAGCTTATAGCCAAACATCTAAGTCTCTGCCTTAAAATGTAAAAAAAAAAAAAAAAAAAAAAAAAAAAAAAAAAAAAGCTAACAAAATACAAACCACAGACAACGTAAAATAAGAGGAGCAGCCAGTGAAATAAGCAAACTATAAAAGAAAATTAGCAAAACCAATTGGTTCCTTAATCAAACTGGGTCAGTTTAGAGCTGGGCATGGTGGCACACATCTTTAATCCCAGCACTTGAGAGACAGAGATAGGAGGATCGCCATGAGTTCAAAGCCACCCTGAGACTACATAGTTAATTCCAGGTCAACCTGGGCCAGAGTGAGACCTACCTCAAGAAACAAAAAACAGGCTGAGCATGGTGGCAGCCACCATTTTTTCACCCGTAATTTATTTTTATTTATATTATTCTGATTTTACATTCATAGTGTTGGCTCCCTTATCCTCCTCCCTGTCCTTCCTCTTCCAAAGGGACCCTCATCAATGGGGAATGTGGGTCATGCATTGTGGGGGTAGTCAAGAGTTCTGGGGGGGGTAGGCCAAGTCTCCGTGCACAATGCCCCAATTTGTGGCTCTAACATTCTTTCCGCCCCCTCTTCTGTGAATTTCCCTGAGCCACATTGGGGTCATTTTAGTTCTACTTCAGTGATAAGGTTTTGGGAGCCTCTGTGTCTCTGGATATCTGGCTTAGTTGGAATTGGATGTTCTCTGTGTTTATCTCCTTCAGCCTTTTTCTGGTGCCATGATCAACAAGAACACTGTATTCTTGCCCTTTCCCCACATTATTCTATGGTTTCATCTGGGGCCCTGGTGAGGTGTGATTGGCGGATCCTCCCTTCAGGTTCGTTGTCCCTCTGAAAAAGATAAGCAAATTCTCCAACGGAGAGAGAATTTAGTACTAGATAGAAGGGATGGCCATATATGTTTTGGAGGGAATTTTATATGCGTAAGCTCTCTTCTAGTGGCAGAAACCTTTAATCCCAGCACTCAGGAGGCAGAGGTAGAAGGATCGCCATGAGTTCAAGGCCACCCTGAGACTACAGAGTGAATTCCAGGTCAGCCTGGGCTAGAGCGAGACCCTACTTCAAAAAAAAAAGATGGGGTTAGTTGGCCAAGAAAGACAGAGAACATAGAAAGTAACGAAATTAGAAATAAAATAATGTATAATTATGAACCCTGTGGTGGTTTATATTGTCAACTTGGACCTAGAATCATACATGAGAGATTATCTAGATTAGGCTGGGCTCTGAGCACGTCTGTGAGGGGTCATCTCCACTAGGCTCTGAGCACGTCTGCGAGGGATCATCTCCACTAGGTTAGTTGACGTGGGAAGACTTGTCTTAACTGTGGATGGCTCCATTCCACTGACAGGTATCATGGGCTACTTAATAAGCAGAGAGGGGCTTGGGAGGTGGCTCAGTGAATAAGACTCTTGTCTGCAGAGCCTGGCAACCCAAGCTTGATTCCCCAGGACCCATGTAGGCCAGTTGCACAAAGTGGCACATACATCTGGAGTCCATTTGTAGTGCCTGGAGGCCCTGGTGTGACCATTCTGTCTTTCTTTATCTGCTTCTTTCTCTCTTTCTCTAATAAAGGAAGTATTTTTTTTAATTAAAAAAATAAGCAAGCCGGGTGTGGTGGTGCACACCTTTAATTCCAGCACTCGGGAGGTAGAGGTAGGAGGATTGCCATGAATTTGAGACCACCCTGAGACTACATAGTAAATTCCAGATCAGCCGGAGCTAGAGACCCTACCTCAAAAAAAAAAAAAAAAAAAAAAAAAGGGTTGTTTAATAAGGATTGGATATGTAGCTCAGTTGGAAGGGTGCTTGTCCACAGTATGCAGGAAGCCCTGGATTTGATCCCCAGTACCAAATAAATCAGGCATGGTGGCACGTACTTGTAATATCAACACTCAGGAAATAGAAGCAGGAGGACTAGAAATTCAAAATCACCCTCAGACACATAGCAAGTTCAAGGTCAGCCTGAGCTACATGAGATCCTGTCATTAAATAAATAAATAAATAAATAAATAAATAAATAAATAAATAATATTTTGAAAAACTTTATTATACTACATTCCACAACTGAAATGAAACTGACCAATCTCTTAGGAAAAACATGTTACCAGGGATGGAGAGATGGCTTAGCAGTTAAGGCGCTTGCCTGGGAAGCCAAAGGACCCAGGTTCAATTCCCCAGAACCCATGTAAGCCAGACTTACAGAGTAGTGCATGCATCTGGAATTCATTTGCCAGCTGGAGGCCCTGGAATGCCCATTCTCTCTACCTTTCTATCTGCCTCTTTCTCTCTCTCAAATAAATTAATAATAATAAATATTTTAAATAACATCTTTCCAAAACTTTTGCAGGATAAAATGGAACATCTGAATAACATTATACGAAAAAAAAATTAATCATCATCTAATCCAATTTCAAAATGACAGCTTGAAGCATATATAGTTTCACTGGTATTTTAACAATTGCTTAATGGGGCTGGAGGAATGGTTCAGCAGTTAAAGGCACTTGCTTGCAAAACTTGCCTGCCCATGTTCATTTGGATGGGCATTTATTTGCAGCAGCAAGAGATGCTGGCATACCTATACACATACATGTGTAAATAAATACATTTTTAAATTGTTTAATAGCAATCTTTCACAAACTCTTGTTTCATTAAAAACCTGCATAATCCTGACAAAAAACCTACAGAATATTAGCTGGACGTGATGGTGCACACCTTTAATCCCAGCACTCAGGAAGCAGAGGTAGGAGGATCACCGTGAGTTTGAAGCCACCCTGAGACTACATAGTGAATTCCAGGTCAGCCTGGACTAGAGTGAAACCCTACCTTGAAAAACAAACAGACAAAAATCTACAGAATATTAACAAGAAACCAATATTATAAACCAATATCTCTCATGAGCATAGATACAAAAATCTTTATAAAATTATTTGCAAGTTGAACCTAGCAGTACATAAAGAGGCCATCATATAACTGGTATCTGTCCCAGGAAATCAAGGTTGGTTTAACATTCCAAAGCCAGTGAACATAATTGACCATATTAACATATATACAAAATGATATAATTGAAGAAAATGCATTGGCAAAATCAAATACCCACTCATCATAAAAACTGTCAGTAAATAAGCATAGAAAAGAATGTCGTTGGGCTGGAGAGACTTCTCAGTGATTAAGGCACTTGTCTGTAAAACCTAACAACCCAGGTTCAATTCCCTGCTTTATGCTGGATGCATAAAGTGATACATGGATTTGGAGTTCATTTGGAGTGGCTAGATGCCCTGGTGCACCCATTCTCTCTCTCTCTCTCCTTGCAAATAAATAAATGTGTTTTTTTTAAAGAGAGAAAGAAAGAAAAGAACATCCACAATCTGGCAAGGATCACCTATGAAATATTTGCTAGTGACATTACAGTTGGTGGCAAAATATTAAACATTTTCTCCTTAAGATCAGGATTTAAGCAAAGATGTCTCCTGGTATTTATGTTCAACATATTACTAAAAGTCTTCATCAATGCCAAATGACAAAAAATATAAAACAGAGAAGAAACAATTATTCATGAATAGAAATTATATTACGTACAAAAAATGATTAGAAGAACTGAGTAAATTTAGCAAAGTCATAGGATACAAGATCAATAGTCAAAAATCAGTTATATTTCTATATGTGAGTGGCAAACATCGGATTAAATATTAGTAAAAAATACAGCAGTATCAAAAAGTTGAACAGTTAGGAAATTTTTTTAAATATTTTATTTTTTTATTTGAGAAACAGAGAGAGATACAGAAAGAGGCAGAGAGACAGAGAGGAGAATGGGCATGGCAGGGCCTCCAGCCACTGCAAACAAACTCCAGACTCATGCATCCCCTTGTGCATCTGGTTTACATGGATGGGTTCTGGAGAATCAAACTTGGGTCCTTTGGCTTTGCAGGCAAGTGTCTTAACTGCTAAACCATCTCTCTACCCTGATTCTTAATTTAATAAAATCTCAATCAGGGCTGGAGAGATGGCTTAGCGGTTAAAGCGCCTGCCTGCTAAGCCTAAAGAACTGGTTCCAATCTCCATGTCCCACGTTTAGCCAGATGCAAAGTGACGCAAGGGCACGATGGCGCACTTGCCCACAAGGGGGTGCACGCATCTGGATTTCGTTCACAGCAGCTGAGAGACTGCTGGCGTGCCCATTCTCTACCTGTCTCCCTCTCCCTCTCTCTGTCTCTCTCTGTGTCTCTCTCCAAAAATAAAAAAATTTTTAAATTTAAAAATAAAAAATAAAATAAAATCTCAATCATAAAAATCTCATCATACTTCATTCAGACTGCATTATTAATTCATTAATTGCCTAGAAATATAACAAAGATTCATGATAATTGTTTTGTTTTTATTTTATTATTTATTTATTTATTTATCTATTTTTAGAGAAAGCAAGAGAGAGACAGAAAGACAGAATGAGAATTGGCACACCAGGGCCTCCGCCTCTGCAATCAAATGCCAGATGCTTGTACCACCTAGTGGGCATGTGTGACCTTGAACTTGCCTCACCTGTGTGCGAATGGCTTACATGGGATCTGGAGAGAGAACATGGTTCTTAGGCTTCATAGACAAGCACCTTAACTACTAAGCCACATCTCCAGCCCTTTCTTTTGTTTTTAACATTTGTGATAATTTTTGTTTATTTTTATTTATTTATTTATTTATTTATTTATTTATTTATTTATTTGAGAGCAACAGACAGAGAGAAAGAGGCAGAGAAAGAGAGAGAATGGGTGTACCAGGGCCTCCAGCTGCTGCAAACAAACTCCAGATGCATGTGCCACCTTGTGCATCTGTCTTATGTGGGTACTGGGGAATGGAGTCTCAAACTGGGGTCCTTAGGCTTCACAGGCAAGAGCTTAACTGCTAAGCACTTCTTTTATTTTTAAATGATCTCAATATTGGAGAAAAGTTGTAAGACTAAAATTGTATATATAGTACCTGTGTACCCTTTACCTATATTCATCCTCATTTGCTTTGCCATTTGTTCTCTCTCTCTCTTACACATGCATGTGCGTGCGCGCGCACACACACACACACACACACACACACACACACACACAATTCCTAAATGTTTTGAGATACATACAAACATACACCATGGATCCTTGCCCCAAAACATTTTTCAAATTATTTTTATTACTATGAACTCTACAGTATGAACATATTGCATATTGGCTTGTATATTTCTATCCTCTCTCCCCTGTCCCCACTCCACTGAAGACCCTCTTCAGCAGGGTTGTTGGTATTCACTGTGGGGTCACGAGACAACCTAAATATCAAAGTTAGTAAATGCAGGAAGTGGTTTTAATTCCCTGACTTACATAAGACACCATGGTCCATAATGACAAAATATTATTAAGAATATTAAATTTACAAATAGAAGACAAGAGAGTTCTTTCTTCTTCTAGGTCACTTGATTAACAGAAAAGAAACCATAGAGCTAGAAAATAAGGAATGAGCTGAAGCTCGTGAACGAGGGTTTGATGAGGAGCAGTCTTGAGCTGTTTCCCTGTAGGTGACATCATCTGCCCTCCCTCTCTCCATTAGTCTCTCTTTTATTTTGATGTCATTGTTTTTTCCTCCTATTATGAGGGTCTTATGGAGGGAGTGTCAGGCACTGTGACGTCATGGATATCCAGGCCAATTTCGTGTCTGAACAGTTGCATTGTAAGCAATCCTACCCTTCCTTTGGCTCTTACATTCTTTCCTCCATCTCTTCCTCAATGGACCCTGAGCCTTGGAAGATATGATAGCGATATTTCAGTGCTGTCACTTCTCAGCACTGTGGTGCCTTCTGGGCCATCCCAGTGGTCACTGCCATCTGAAAAGAGAAGCTTCTCTAATCAAAAGTGAGAGTAGCATTAATATATGGGTACGAACATTAAGTAAAGTGCTTACAGGGGCAGTTTGGTGAGCATAATATATGCATTTAGCCAGACAAGAGCAGGCGTTACACTCTTAGAGCTTATAACCTCCCCCCACCACCATAGGCTTTTGATTAGGTTTTCAGTACTAGGCATGTATTCCTTCCCATGGAGTGGGCTTCTAGTCCAATTAGAGAGCTTTGGTTATTATTTGCAAGCAGGGGAGAGAGAGAAAAAAAATGCCAGGGTCTTCTGTTACTGCAAATGAATTCCAGACCCATATGCCATTTTGTGTATCTGGCTTTACGTGGGTACTAGGAATTCAAACCTGGGCCATAAAGTTTGCAAGCAAGCACCTTAACCACTAAGCCATCTCTCCAGCCCACCACCTTCTTTTTGAAATAGTGTCTACCTTGTTTTGTTTTTGCCACTGCACATGTGCCAATCTAGCTGGCTGTCAAGCTTCCAAGTTCCCCTGGCTCCACCTCCCATTGCTATATATGCATTGAGATCACAGACACTTTGCTTTATGTGGGTGCTGAAGAACTGAACTCAGGCTATGAGGTTTATAAGCAAGCACTTTTAACTGCTGAGCCATTTCCTCTGTATAGCAGCTTTTATTTCCACACTAACATGCAGTAACAGACCCAGAACTGGTAGAGGTGATTCCATCTTCCGCCAGCACTGCTGAACTGCCTGGCAACTGGGTACACTAGTGTGCACTGAGTAATGTTTCTCATGAGGTATTAGGGATTGCTATGCAGAATTTTGGTGGCAGTAGATAGCTGATACATGTTTCCTACAGAAGCCAGACTCCCTGAGACAGCAACTTTGAAGGATGGTGTTGAAGGCCTGGGCACCCAACACAGCTCAGTGGTAAGGCACTTACCTAACATGCTTAAAGCCTTAGATTTGACCACCCCCCAAGTATGGCATAATAATAAATATATAAAGGTTGAAGGATGGTGTTGAACTTGTACAGTTCTGTGGAGATGGAGTTGGTGAAAACCAAAACCATGGAGAGACAGAAACTACAAAGAAAGAGGCAGAGAGAATGGCCTGCTGCTACCCAGAGAGGTGCCAGCCAGCCCTACAAAGGAAGAAACAAGATGATCAGCTGCCAGCCTCCTTCTAGCTCCCACAAGGACAAATGTCAACGTGCTTCCTGTTCACGAGAGGTCTGCTTTACAAGCCCCCACTGAATCTGAGCTGCTATGAATGGGTTCTGCTCCTGCCAGCCACTCCATGCCTCCATGCCACTGGAGAGTAGACAGATTTTAATGCGTTCACCACCCATGAAAAGTAATGGACTGAGAGCTGGAGAAATGGCTTAGCGGTTAAGGCACCTGCCTACGAAGCCTAAGAACGCCTGTTCAAATCTCCAGGTGCCACATTTAGCCAGACGCAAAAGTGACACAAGCGCGCACTGGCACACATGCACACAAGGGGGCGCATGTGGCTGGAGTTCGTTCACAGAGGCTGAAAGGCCACCAGTACACCCATTCTCTTTCTGTCTCTGACTCTCTTAAATTAAAAAAAAAAAAGACTTTCACACACACATCCACGTGCACACACACACACACAGTGGTCAGACTTGTCAGGAGAAAGTTCTAGAAACTCAATCCACATCTGTGATCTAATTCACTGTGTCCTCTAGAGTTTAACCACTCACTCCTGAACCAAGAGCCATGCCTCTTGAGACACCCAGATGGTGTCCTGAAATGAGTGGTTGGGATATCTGGGCTGCCCTTCCTGAATGTCATGTCCAAGGCGATTGTGAGTTCTGCAGTTGACCAAAGAGCAAAGGAGTTTGTTCCTTTTTCCTATAGCCTTAGTTCAGGAACTACCCATTATTTGAAAAGTATAATCTTAAGTCATCACTGGGGAGGTAGTGGGGAGAGAGGATTCAATAGTTTGGGTCTCCCAGAGGCCCTAAAGTCCAAAAAAATTCTTGAATCAACTGTTATATTCACACAAAAAAAAATTCCCCCAGGAAGCTGCTTGAAACTAAATGGCGTCTTCATACTCAGACGTCTTTTAAATATTCTACAGCTTGGGGCTGGGGAGATTGCTCAGTGGTAACAGGTGCTTGCTGGCAAGGTTTGCTGTCCCCAGTTTGATTCTACAGTACTCACAGAAAGCCAAATACACAATGTGACACATGTGTCTGGAGTTCATTTGCACTGGTAAAATGCCCTGGCATGCCCATACTCTCTCTCTCTCTCTCTCTCTCTCTCTCTGTCTCTCTCTCTCTCTCTCTCTTTCTTTCTGTCTCTCTCAAATAAATAGAATTTTTTTAAAATTCTCCACCCTGACAAAAGAAAAAAAATCACAAAGACTGAAGAACTTCTGGTTTCTGCAGATTTCTCCCGTCTTCCCATGAATCACGTCTGGAGAATTCTCAGCCCAGGCTTTCTGACAGGCCAGGGAAGGAGTCCATAGCTTCATTCGCTGACTCAAGGGAAGGGTTAACACCATGTTTCCCCTTCCCTGCAGGTGCCCCTCTGGGGCAAGTGAACTCAGCTTTTCCATGTTTAGACCAAACGCCTCAGATTCCTTCCTGGCAGGTGTTCATGTATGTGAGCAAATTTGACACTGAAAGTTTTTTTTTTCCCCTGCAATGAGTCTCAGGCCAGCAGTGCAAGCTGCGAGTTGGATGTCCTGGGCTAGCCAACACTGCCTCTTTGCGGCTCTGCAAACCAGAGCAGATGAAATGGGCAAGCACAGAATTTAGTATCACCAAAGTTTGGGTTCAAATTCTAGCTTGGCCATTTGATAGCATCAGGCATGTGACTATGGCTTCTTGAACCTCAGTGTCATCATTTGGAAAATAGGTAAAACGACACTGTCCTCACGGGACATCTGGTGATGCAACAAGATGCTGCTTGTCGAGGCTCTGGCTCACGCTCGGTGTTTAATAAAACGACTGTGTGGTAGTCAGGCTTCTTGATTGAAAACTGTGTGGTAATCAAATGGAATTTATTGGAAAGCTATCAGGGGCTCATGGGATTGGCAGGGACTAGTGATGAAGTCTGGAAGATGGCCAGAGACCAAGGGATTGCAACATAGGCCTTCACAAGGTCACGGGAACCAGTGGCCTGCACACCACCCGCTGCCTCTGGCTCAAAGAGCCTCACACCATCCTTCTCAGGGCCAAATCAATCATTTGGGGTTCTAGGCCCTGGAGGGAAGGTCTGGTTGCCCTTGCCTAGGTGATACGCCCACCTTCTAATAAAGCTGGATCAGAGAGAGGGAATAAGGCAATGTTTCCATTCGACGGCTCTCATGGTCACCCATGAGGGCCGAGGGAGGGTCCCATGATGACTGAGCGTGCTGGCTCCCGAGGAGAGCCGGCCCATGGGTACTCAGCTGCAGGCATGCTCTTCTAACCCGGGACGGATGTGTTTCTTGATTAAACAGTGGGCAGTTACAAGGCATGGCAGGAAGGATGGCTTGAGTTTCCAGTGAGCTCCAGCTGCGGGACTTTGAGCCGCCAAGGGGGAAGGATGCTGACAGGGGCTGTGCCCAACTTCCAGGGAGCCTAGCTGTGACCTTGACCAGACTTAGCCTCTGTGAGCATCTGTTCCAGGGAGCCCTTGGGTGCATGTGGAGTGTTAACCCCTAGAAAAGTTAACCCTAGGGATGGGGTTGTCTTCTGCACAGAAAGGAAGGGGGTCTCCTCCAGCCTGGTACCGCAAGCCTATTAACAGGGTGAACAAAAGGGCCAGAGAGATGTGGCTGTGAGGTAAATAGCTTTTTCATCGAGACACAACTGCCCACTAAGGGGACTGAATCCAGGCTCTCCTGGGGCTTCCAGCAATAACACCATTATTAATGGAGAACCTGAGCTCTGTATTTCTCCCCTAACACAAAGATGACTTTGCACCTAAAACACCCCACCAAATAACATTCAGTCCCATCCTCAGAGGCCTTCCAGGGATATTGAGCAGCCGGCCTACTCTGCAGCCCAGAACTTCGTCTCACCCACTCGTGACTCTGCCGAAATGTCAGAGAAACCCCGGCCCAGCTTCATGTAACCCAGCAGCTGCCAAGGGCAGCCACCCTACGGAAAGAGAAGTTGGTTCAGGGAAAATATTCAAGACAGAGCAGACATACACTTCTCTCTTTTTCTTTTTTCTGGAAGATGATTTTCCACAGCGAGCCTCAAGAACCATTTTCAAAAATGAGAAAATAATGGCTTGTGTGTGGCGGTTTCAAGCCAAAGCATCTCTCATTTACCGACTCTACGGCGTTTATGAGGTCCCTAGTCTATCAGGGGCACTGTGTTACATGCACTTAAGGGGCCATAGGGGAAGGCCAAACAGACAGAGGATTTGGTCTGCCATTTGTTTTCTCCTGGTCTGGGGTATCCTAACCCTGCTTCGTTCCTTCCAAGATAATACAGAACCAACTCTCACAGCTTTACTTGAAAACCTTTTCTTGATTTTTACCCATTTCCTTTAGGAGCCACTCAGCTGCTCCTGCCCGCTTCTCCAGCCATCAACCTGTCCATTCTTCCCCATTCACTGCTTACACCACAACTCTAAAACAGCAAGAGGTACCAGACCAGTGAGATGCCTTCTTCTCAGAAATGAGGAAAAGAAAGAAACGGGAGCGGTTCAGAATGTGAAAGGCGTCACAAAGAAAATGCTAGAAAAACTGGGAAGGGGGCCTGGCATCTTCACCTGGGGTGGTCAGGGAGGCCGAAATAAACGAACCAAGACCATCCTTAATGCTCTGTCTGCATTGTGTGGCCTCCAAGGATGTCCACTCCATGCTACCCGCCACTCCTCACATGCCTGGGGGGCTGGCTCCTACATCACCTCCTCAAGGAAACTGTGTCCAGTCTGTCAAGAGCTGGCTGGAACCCCTTTTCCTATACACCCCACATGGGGAAGCCTTTCTCTGGCTTAACCTGCACCCCACACCTACTCCACTCACCTGATGCCCATAATCCAAAGAATGTCTCCCTGCTCTGCAGAAAGAACCAGAAAAGGAGAGGAAAGCTTCAGAGAGTTCGCAGGGACCCAATACGGGTCCGAGCTTGGTGAAAATCAACAATTTTTCCAACATATTTTGTTTGATTAAATCCCAATGGACATTTTTTTTTCTTCAACTCTTTTTCCCTTTAACTTTTAAGCCATATGGTTCTGATTCATTTATACTTAACTAATTACAACATTGGTTTTGTAAGAGCTATTTGATGTCCGTGAGTCTTCTGAGCCCTTTCATACAATTTTCTAACCCTTTTTACTGTGAAATCCAAAATGGTCTTTCGCCAGCGGTAAACAGTGCCCAGTGCCAGGAGGCCGGGGTTTGGTCTCAGTTTGGTCACCAGGACCAGGCTCTGTGGTTACAAGGCCTCTGAATTTGGCAAAATATGTTCTTTGACTCCCAATGAAATTCTAAAAAGGTTCTCAGAAAAATAAAGAGACGAGAACATGTAAATAAGACAAGAGGCTCTTCAAAAGCCAGGCCCTGCCCCGTAGAGAAGCTGACCTGCGGTCAGTCGTGGCTTTCTCCAGTCCTCCCGCAGGGACCATGGCCAACGGTTTGATTGCTCAATAAAGTCTCAGGCTTTTCCACTTCAGGGTCCTGCCCTGTCTCTCAGATCTTAGAAAGTGGCATTTGTGTAAACAGGTACCACTTTATGGGAATGCCAGTGTTCTGGCCAACTTGGAAGCAAAGAAGCTCTATGTTTTGGTACTAAAGCCAGCTAGGAACCCATGGTGTGCCAGCCCTCCACAAGGCCAAGGGCCTACATTCCTTGCTCTCAAGAGGTTTAGAGTCTAGCGTTATGATAATGTGTCGGAACAATCACTTAGACTGCACTGAAAGCTTCTAGAACATTATCTCGTGTTTGTGAGAACTCTGGAGTTCTTACTATCTTAATATCTCCCAGGAGCACATGAGGAAAGAGTCTCTGAGGGTTGAAGTGACATAATCTCTAAGCAGGAGAAGCAACTGGAACCCAATTCAAACATTAGTATGGGTTGAACCAAAAGTTTGTGCATTAGGGTCTGGGTCCCCAGTGAAGCAGTATTGAGGTGGTGAAATCTTTAAGAGATGGGATTTGTGGGAACTAGAGAGATGGCTCAGTGGTTCAAGGTGCTTGTTTGTAAAGCCTAAGTTTGATTCTCCAGTACCCACAAAGTGGCCCATGCGTCTGGAGTTCATGTGCTGTGGCAAGAGACTTTAGATCCTCATTCATTCTCTCTCTCAAATAAATATTTTTTTAAAAAAAGAGAGAGCAGGGCGTGGTGGTGCACACCTTTAATCCCAGGACTCGGGGGGCTTAAGTAGGAGGATCACCATGAGCTCAAAGCCAGACTAGAACTACAGAGTGAGTTTCAGGTCAGCATGGGCTAGAGTGAGAGCTTAAAAAAAAAAAAAAAAAAAGAGGGCTGGAGAGATGGCTCAGCAGTTAAGGGATTTGCCTGCAAAGCCTAAAGACCCAGGTTCAATTCCTCAGCACCCAAGTAAAGCCAGATATACAAGCTGGCATATGTGTCTGGAGTTTGTTTGCAGTGGCTAGAGGTCCTGGTGCATCCATTCTCTCTCCCTCTCTTCCTCCCTGCCTCTCTCTCATAAATAAAATATTTTTTAAAACCAGAGAGGGAGAGAGATGGGGGGCGGGATATAGGAGAAGGTAACTGTGTTAATGGAGGCCCTGCCCTCACCCAGTGGGATGGTTAAATTCTGAAGTCAATTTGATCAGATTGGGAATTAAATAAGACACAGCGCTGTGAAGGTGTTTCTAAGAAGGATTAATGAGGAAGGAAGACCTCCCAGAGTGGGCACCCCTTCTGGTGGCAGACCTTATAAAAATTAACTTCAAAAGAACACAAGGCCTTTTTCCTGGCTGTTTGTACTACTAGCTGGTGAGGCATCTACCCTGGTACTGCTATCCTTTTCAGCCCTTGGGACCCAGCTTCCTCAGCCTTCTGACATGGACTGAAGACCAGCGGCTCTCCAGAAATCTTCCAGGCCTTCAGTGTCAGGTGGGGACTGCTGAAGCCTCCAGCCCTGCAGACTGAGCAGCTATCTGTTGAGCAGCCTGCATACAGCTAATGTTGGACTGCCCAGCCCGTAACCTATAAGTGAATCCAATATATCCCCCTTGAAATATTCATTCTATTGGCTCTGTACCTCCAGAAAACCCTGAGGAATACACACAGTGAGTTGGTTCTCAGGAGACCAGATTGCTGTGAACCAAGGCCACTCATGTGCTTGATCCCTAATGCAGATGCCAACTCCCTTTTCACTCCTCTGCCACATGTTGTGACCCAGCTGGGGAGGACCTTGCCAGGTCACCAGTACCAGACTGCTTGACCTCTCCAGCGATCAGACACATGAGCCAAATAGAACTCTTTTCTTTAAGTGTATTTTTTTTTGTTCTTTTTTTCTTTTTATTTATTTATTTATTTATTTGAGAGAGAGAGAGAGAGAAAGAGGCAGAGAGAGGACAGAATGGGCAGTCCTCCAGGCACTGCAAACTCCAGAACCATGGGCCATATTGTGCATCTGGCTTAGATGGGTCTTGGGGAATCAAAGCTGGGTCTTTTGGCTTTGCAGATAAGCATCTTAAGTACTAAGCCATCTCTCCAGCCCTAGAGCTCTTTTCTTTATAAAATACTGCCTTTAGTATTCTGTTATAGCAACAGAAAATAGACCAATATGAGACCCAGAGATCACAATCTATGAAACACAGAAAGAAGTTTATCAGAAGGCCCTTGAGTAGAAAAAAGGTACGTGCCAAGAGTTTAACCAGAGACCATTAGTGCCAAGATCACAGAATAAGATGTGGGTGGGAGGGGAAAACCCAGTACACATGAAGCAGCATTACTGAACACCTATGTGCCAGGCACAAATAGCTGACAAGGTGAGCGGTCTTCCTGTCTGGTATGCAAGTGAGGTAACTTGGGGTTGGATTGGTGAGCTCCCTTGCCAAGGCCTGGGGGTCCAAACAGAGGAAACCTAGTGTTTGTATGCTCTTTCATCTCACCCCGTGGCTCTCGCCAACATCACGTAGCAGATATCATCATTCCTGCCCATAAAGTTAAAGATAAAATCAAAATCTTCCTCATTCAGCTAAAATCTATGTAAAGGGGACAGTTCAGATGAAATAAAGATGAGGATCCCAGGGCTGGAGAGATGGCTTAGCAGTTGGGGCACTTGCTTGCAAGGCCAAAGGACCCAGGTTGGATTCCCCAGGACCCACGTAAACCAGATGCACAAGGTGGCCCATGTGTCTGAAGATCGTTTGTAGTGGCTAGAGGACCTGGCACACCCATTCTCTCTCTCTCTCTCTCTCTCTCTCTCTCTCTCTCTCTCTTAAATAAATAAATAAATAAATAAATAAATAAATAAATAAATAAAATATTTTTAGAAAGGATAAGGATCACAAAAGATGAATTATATAAATGCTAAGCAGGAAGCCAGGTGTGGTGGCACACACCACTAATGACGGCACTAGAGAAGCAGAGGTAGAAGGATGGCTGTGAGTCGAAAGCCAGCCTGGGACTACAGAATTCCAGGTCAGCCTAGGCTAGAGTGAGACCCTGCCTCGAAAAACCAAAACAAACAAATGCCAAACAGGAAAGGAACTCTGCTCTGAGAGAAGGGATGAAATAACACATGATGAGCAGTGGGAAAAGACGTATGAAATACCATGATCCAAACAAGGCACGCACAAGGTTTCCCTAAAAGAGATTATGGAGGGAGCAGGCGACCTGGCTGTAAGCTTAGCCAATTGACAACTAAAAGCTAGAGACCAAAGCACACCTTCTTTGCTCAAAGGAAGACAGAGTTTGTAGATGAGTGACAATTTACAATTTCTTTTCCAAAGAAACAGGAGAAATAACACATTTTCAGAGGTCTGCCAAGGTCCCGCCGTTTTAAAACAGGTTAATCTCTCTTTAGCCCATTTTCTCACTTCATCTGCAGTTCCTTTCAAAAACTGGCTTGCTTCTTATCTACACTTTACAGAAGGGAGAAAAAAATAATAAAAGCTCAGAGCTATAACATGACTTCCTCAAGGTCACAGACGTTGCAAGTATAATTGGATCCTCTCTAATGATGTCTCGCCATTGCACTCAGAATAGAAGGCCAGTGTCATCAGGACCCACGCATGAGCTGTGCCCTATTGACGTCTCTGACGTCATGTTCCAGGACCCTCTCCCCCAGCCACACATGAGGTTTAGTTCTTCAAATACACAGTTTCATTTCCAGGGGAGATTCTGATGGGGCATTTCTCTGCACAAGAGTGACCCATCTGGACACTTTGACTGTTCCAGCTGTACCTGCCTTGACCGCACAGCTGACAATGGGCCCTCCCACTGTTCTCTGTACAGCAGCCCACTTAGGCCATGCTATTTATACTTGGGATCTTTGTGTTTCTGGGACGTCCGTGTGTCGAAGGTTTGGTCTCCAGTCTATGGGGCTATTGTGAGGTTATAGAAATTCTACGAGGTGGGGCTTCATGGCAAGAAATGAGATCGTTGGGATGGTATTAGAGGGGTATTGGAACCCTGTCTCCACTTCCTCCTTTTCCTCTTCCTCCTTTGACTCCTCTTCTTCTTCTCCCCCCTCTCTTTCTTTCCCGGCTTTCATGGAGTTTGCCTCACTACAGGCCCCAAACGATGGATTGAAACCTCACCTCTGAAAGCTAAGCCAAAATAAATCATTCCTTCTTTAGATTATCTCAGGTATTCTTTTTAAAAATATATATTAATTTACTTATTTATTTATTTATTTATTTATTTATTTATTTATTTGAGAGAGACTGAGTATGGGCATGCCAGGGCTTCCTGCCACTGCAAACAAACTCCAGATGCATGGCCACTCTGTGCACCTGGCTTTCTGTGGGCATTTAAGAATTGAACCCTGGCTATAAGGCTTTGCAAACAAGTATCCTGAACCACTGAGCCATCTCCCCAGCCCTATCTCAAGTATGCTGTCACAGTGAAAGAAAGTGGACTACAAAATTCAAGATATTCTGAATAAGACTTATGTAACCTACTTTTTTGAACAATGGCACATCTAGAAGCTATAGATTGTTACTAGAAAATTTTCAGTGCCTGGGATGGGATACCTTCCAGTGAGTTGTTGGCCAGGGAGGTCCCTATAGCCTCCAAAACATTAAAGGCTATTGCCTTGGTTTCCTTTGAGAAACAGATGGTAAGACCCTATTGCTAAAGACCTCACTTGACTGAGTGGCAAGGTCACTGAGAAAGCAAGCTGGTGCTGAGCAGAAACCTTCTCCCTTTAGACCAGCCAACAGAAAGCTGGAAAAAGCTGATCTGCATGCAGCCATATGGGAGACACAAGTCATCAGCAGTGAAAACAGTGGACCCTGGAAACCTCAAGTTTGGCCAGACAGGCCCAATGCGATCTGCAAGCAGCCATATGGAAACCTCTTCTCTTGGGGAAAGCTCACTGAAATGGGAGCAATAGTGGCAAAAGTCTTCTCCCTGGGAAACCAGTCATCCTAGGCATTGGAAACCAGCTGACCCTATTGCCTTCAATATAAAGATGCACCTAAGTCATCAGCAGTGAAAACAGTGGACCCTGGAAACCTCAAGTTTGGCCAGACAGGCCCAATGACCAAACGGGTGCAATAGTGGCATGTCTTCTCTTGGGGAAACCAACTGCTCCCTAATTGGACTGAAGGCCTTCTCTATGGGAGGGAATACATACCTGGTACTGAAAAACCTAAGCAAAAGTCTATGGCAGGGGAGGTCATGAGCCTTAGGGATATAAAGCCTGTACTTGTCTGGCTAAATGTATATATATGTATATATTATTCCCACCAAGCTGCCCTGAAAGCACTACACTTAATGTCCATATTCACATATTAATGCTACTCACACTTCTGGTTAGAGAAGCTTCTCTTTTCAGATGGCCATTACCACTGGGATGACCCAAAAGGCAACATAGTGCTGAGAAGAAGGGATGGAGGAGTGCCCAGCACTGAAACATCTCTATCACACCCTCCAAGGCTCAGGGTCCATTGCAGAAGAGGGGACGGAAAGAATGTTAAGAGCCAAAGAAAGGATACGACTCCTTACAATGCAACTGTCCAGATAGAAATTGGCCTCGATATCCATGACCTCACAGTGCCTGGCAATACCTTGGCAAGATCCTCATAATAGGAGAAGGAGATGATGACAACAAATTAAAAGAGAGACTAATGGAGAGAGGGAGGGGATATGACAGAGAGTGGAGCTCTGAAGGGGAATGGGGGGAGGGGAGGGAAATATCATGGTTTATTGTCTGTAAGTATAGAAGTTATCAATAAAAAATAAATAAAGAAAAGAAAAAGAAAGTGGACTAGCACAGGTCTTCATTCATAACTGCCTTGGTTAGAAACCTCTCGGGAGACATTCCTCACTCTCTCCTCAATAGCAGTTCCTGTTAGGTAGGGCCTTCATTAAAAAAAAATTATTTATTCTCATGCAGAAAGAAACAGAGAGTGTGAGAGAGAGACAGAGAGACAGAAAGAGAAAGAATGGGTATACCATGGCCTCCAGTCACTACAAACCAATTCCAAATGCATGTGCCACTGTGCATCTGGCTTTTTACTTGGGTACTAGGGAATAAAACTCTGATCCTTAGGCTTTGTAAGCAAGGACTTTTACCACTTGAGCCGTATCTCCAGCCCCCTAAGTTGGGCCTTCCTACAATCCCTGCCACCCACCACCCCTCCTGAGGGGAGTTTTGGGTAGGTCACATGTACTCATTGTTGAATGGGTGTCGGCACAGCTGTTTGAAACTGAGCTGGGCAATAGAGCTAAGAATGTGCAGACTGGGGCTAGGGAAATGGCTGAGTGGTTAAGGTGTTTACCTGAGAAGCCTAAGGACCCGGGTTTGATACCCCAGGACCCACATACACCAGATGCACAAGGGGGCACATGCATCTGGAATTCGTTTGCAGTGGCTGGAGGCTCTGGCACATTCATTCACTCTCTCTCTCTCTCTCTCTCTCTCTCTCTCTCTCTCTATCTCTCAAATAAATAAATAAATAAAATATATTTTTTAAAAAAGAATGTGCAGACTGGGCACCACTCTGAGGTGTGTCAGATGCCCAGATTGCAGCTGAGCCCATCTTACTCTTCTGGTGAGCTTCTGGGAGAACTGAGGCAGAAAGGATGTCATGTGAGCAGAGTCAGGGCCTGGTTGGGTCAAATGCTCACAAAGATCTGAGGTAGGGGAACTTGTGAGAAAGCAGAAAACATTGGTGGTCAAACCAGAATGGGGCACAGGTACAGAGGAAAACAAAGCTTCTACAAGAAGACACAAGATCCCCATCCCCAGGATCACTGGGGCTTCTGCCTCTACCTAGTGCTGGGGCTGACTGGCAGTTACTTGTATCAGAAAGAGCCAAGCTGGCCGGTCATGGTAGCTCACACCTTTAATCCCAGCACTCCGGAGGCAGAGGTAGGAGGATTGCTATGAGTTTGAGGCCACCCTGAGACTACATAGTGAATTCCAGGTCAGCCTGGGCTAGAAGGAGACCTTACCTCCAAAAAGAAAAAGAAAAAAAGAAAAAAAAGAAAAGAATGAGCCAAGCCATCTTGGGCCATCTCTATGCCAAAATTCCACACCCAAACATGTTTGAGGGTGTGATAGAAAGACAAGATGTATTTCAGGTATGTCCTACACACATGAAACTATAGACAAAATAAAATTCCAAAATATAGGGGCTTAAAATTGTGCTAGAAGGCTAGAGAGATGGCTTAGTGGTTAAGTGCTTGCCTGTGAAGCCTAAGGACCCCAGTTCAAGGCTCGATTCTCCAGTACCCACATAAGCCAGATGCACAAGGAGGTGACACATGCATCTGGAGTTGTTTGCTAGGGCTAGAGGCCCTGGTGCACCTATTCTCTCTCTCTTTCTCTCTCTCTCTCTCTCTCTCTCTCTCTAATAAATAAATAACAAGGGCTGGAGAGATGGCTCAGTGGTTAAACGTTTGCCTGTGAAGCCTAAGGACCCCGATTCAAGGCTCTATTCTCCAGGACCCACGTTAGTCAGATGCACAAGAGGGCATATGCATCTGGAGTTCATTTGCATGCCCATTCTCTCTATTTCTGTATATCTCTCTCAAATAAATAAATAAAAATAAATAAAAATTAAAATATTAAAAAATAATAAATAAATGACAATAAAAAATTTTTAATTGTGCTAGAATGACTGATTACCTCACTTCAAGGCCACAGGTAACCCACTCACAACTCTTCCCATTATAGAAAAGACTGCCTTTGGGCACTGCCTGATCTAGGTACATCTATCAGGCCTGCTTTCCTCTGCCTCAGCTTCTCTGACAGGGTTTAGCCCTCAGGGAGTCCAGTAGCCTTACTTGCAACTTGTAACCCCACCAACAGAAAAGCAGCTCTTAAGTTGGGGAGATGGCTTAGCAGTTAAAGGCACTTGTTAGCAAAGCCTAACAACCTGGGTTTGATTCCCCAGTACCCACATAAAGCCAGATGCACAAAATGGTCCATGCATCTGGAGTTTGTTTGAAATAGCAAGAGATCCTGGTGTGCTCATGATCTTTCTCTCAAATAAATAAAAATATTAAAAAAGAAAAACAGTTCTTTTTCAACAGCTCCCCTCAAAGCTCCAAGATTAAGGATCATTTGATAACTTGAACCCTTGGCCTTGAACTTTGGCCACATGGAAGAAAGGTTGATTGACTGGTCAATACCAGATACTGTTACCTTGTCTAACATATCAGGAAATGAAGGAAGTGGAAGGAAGGACTAAGTCTCCCCAAACACATGGACTAAGAGTGAAGTTGAGGTGAGGTCCCTAAAAGGAAAATTGAGGTACTTTCACATAAAGAAGAGAGGATGGATGGGAGCAGCACCCCCAGGCCTGATCTATGGGACCCCAGCTTCACCTCAGAGTACAGGCTCCTTGAGAAATAGTCAAGGGAACAGAATGGTTTCTGAAGTAGAATAGACCAGGCTGGAAGCTCACTCTGTTCTGCCACCTGGGTGTCAAGGGCAAAATCTCTCCTCATTATATTCGTCTCCGAGCCTGTGGGATGTCCCTACCTGCAGGGTTGCTATGGAAACTCAATGAGTCATGCAAGGAGAGGACTCAAGACAGCAACAAAAGAACACTCAAGGGAGATGGTGAGGACAGTGTGAAGGAAGGAAAGGACAAGTCTTCTGGCCAGTGTCTCCGGTCCACACAAAGACCCTAAGAGATAGCATTTCACTTTGCCCAAGTTTAGAAGATTAAGGCTCAGAAGCAAAAAGAGTTTGCCAAAGGCCTGCAGATCAAGAAAGTCATGCCGGGCGTGGTGGCGCACGCCTTTAATCCCAGCACTTGGGAAGCAGAGGTAGGAGGATCACCGTGAGTTCAAGGCCACCCTGAGACTACATAGTTAATTCCAGGTCAGCTTGGACCAGAGTGAGACCTTACCTCAAAAAAAAAAAAAAAGAAAGAAAGAAAGAAAGAAAGAAAGAAAGAGAGAGAGAAAGTCACAAACACTAGGTGGGAACACCTGTGCTCTTTCCCCTGCCACACGGGACATTGACAATTGACAACTCCCCAGTATAGAAGAACTCAGTGACTCCTTGCAAACATGCCAAACCTTGTGACCGCATTCATGCACTAAAGAAGGGAGATGTCACATTATTGTTTAGGACCTCACCTCTTTGTCTTTGAGCGTTCTTTCTAATCCTTCCTAAATCCCAACAAAACAAAAGAATCCATTTAAATATAAAGGGGGGGCTGGAGAAATGGCTTAGAGGTTAAGGCGCTTGCCTGCAAAGCCTAGGGACTCAGGTTCAATTTTCCAGGTCCCTCGTAAGCCAGATGCACAAGGTGGTGCATGCATCTGGAATTCATCTGCAGTGGCTAGAAGCCCTGGTGTGCCTATTCTTTCTTTCTTTCTTTCTCTCTCCCTCTCTCTCGCCCTCTCTTCCCCTCTGTCTAATAAATAATCAAAAATTTTAAAAAGCAAAATACAAATAAGTAAAAAGGTACTAGAGAGATCGCTCAGCAGTTAAAGCACTTGCCTGAAAAGCCTAGGGACCCATGTTCAACTCTCCAGGTCCCATGTAAGCCAGGCACAAGGTGAAGCAAGTGTGCAAGGTCACACATGCACATTAGGTAGTGCACGCATCTGGAGTTCAATTACAGTGGCTGGAGGCCCTGGCATGTCAATTCTCTCTCTCTCTCTCTCTCTCTCTCCCACTCTTACTCTCTCACATAAAAAAAAAAAAGGCCAGTCTGTTGGGCTTGCCTCAAAAAAAGTTAAAAAAAAATAAAAATATAAAGAACGCAGATGACAAGAGCCACTCATATTTCAAAAATCATTTCACATCTGTGCTGACATTCTTCCACTTACAAACAGCCACAGATAACAGAGCTACTCACTAAAGCAAAAGGCCTGCTCAGCCGCTCCCACCAATGGTGTGAAGCAGTCATGCGCATCCATTTGGGTCTTGGCCATGGCGTTGCTCATTAGTGTTGGCCCATGAGCTGTTTAAAGAAATGTCTTCTTACCATGAAGAGAAGAAAGTCAAAGTGAAAACATCTTTGGATACATTTCTGAAGTGCTGAAAAGAGAAAGCAAGCTGGAACCGGGGCCAGCACACCATGGGCTCTTTGTGAACCTCGACTTTACACAGCCCCGTAGGCTGCAGCGGCTTGTGTAGCATGGCTTACAAAGAACTGGACTCAAGCACAGCCTTTTAGACATATGTCCGAGTTTCTAGAAGCACACAGTACTACTGCCTGACTTGAAGCAGACCATGAATGATGTTGCATAGAGACAACTGTACTTAGCTCACCTGACAGCCATTCTCCCACACTTCCCGGTGAAATATCTCTCTAAAACTACAAGTTGAAACCAGGCGTGGTGACGCACGCCTTTAATTTAAGCACTCAGGAGGCAGAGGTAGGAGGATCACCGTGAGTTCGAGGCCACCCTGAGACTACTATTCCAGGTCAGTCTGGGCTAGAGCAAGACCCTACCTTGAAACATCAAAAAAAAAAAAAAAAAAAAAAAAAAAACTGCAAGTTGATGCTTTCTTAAAAGCCCCTGTGTCTATGGTACTTGCAGTTGTTTGAATGTCTGTCCCCCCATCAACTGAGGTGGGAAAATTAAACTTGTAACTTGGATCTCCAGCGCCTTACTGGAGGAGGTGTCACTATGGTGCAGATCCTGGAGTCCAGCCCTAAGGTGTGACTGGTGGGGGCGGTTCTGAATTCCAGCCCAAAGGTGTGCAAAGAGGTCTGAGCTCTGGGGAGGGGAGGGGAATCCTCCTTGCCACAGGTTTGTGCTTGCTGCTTTTTTTGAGGTGGGGAGGGGGTGTTTTCTGGCTGGTGGTGTTTTCTCTCTCTGTTTGGATTTATGAATGGGAGCCAGCTTCTTCCACCACTGATGGAACGTCTCCAAGATCTGTCAGCTTGAAATAACTCCCTTCCTCCCATAAAGCTATGTTTGGTTGGATGTTCATCCCAGCATTGTGAAGCTGTCTACAACATTACTCATGGGTGAAATGCGAAAAGAAATCTCCACCCGAATCCTTGATGAAAAGATTCATGCAGGAGCAGAGACCGTGTGCTTCGCAGTTTGGATAGCGTCTTGTGACGGGGTGATGCTTGGAGCTGTGGCAACAATTCTGCCATCGTGAGATGACAGGCCTAAAGGCACAAAGCAGCAGGCTCAAGATGGCAGCACTGAAAGGTAGGAAGACACTAGCTTCTTGGTGACAAGATTGATTGGTGAACACACCCCGCCCCCAGCAACCAACTCCATCTTCTTGTAAAAGAGAATTCAAGTATTTGATAATTAAACCAGTATTGGCTGAATACTCTGTCACATGAAGCTGAAAACATTCCAACTAATACATCTAGGAAGCCATTTTGTTAAATAAGATTGTGATGGGCTGGAGAGATGGCCTAACAGTTAAGGCGCTTGCCTGTGAAGCCTAAGAACCCAGGTTCAATTCTCCAGGTCACACGTAAGCCAGATGCACATGGTGGCACATGTGTCTGGAGTTCTATCGCAGTGGCTAGAGGCCCTGGTGTGCCCATTCTCACTCTCTCTCCTCCTTCCTTTCTCTGTCTCAAATAAATAAATAAATACAATAAAAAATTTTAAAAATAAGAATGTGATAGGCTGGAGAGACGATGGCTCAGCAATTAAAGATGCTTGCTTGCAAAGCCTATCAGCCCTGGTTCAATTCCCCAGTATGCACATAAAGCCAGATGCGCAAGGTGGTGCATGTGTCTAGAGTTCCTTTACAGCAGCAAGATGCTCTGGTGCACCTATTCTCTCTCTCCCCGTCTATTCCCCTCACAAAAGAAGAAGAAGGAGGAGGAGGAAGAAGAAGAAGAAGAAGTAGTGGAGGAGGAGGAGGAAGAAGAAGAAGAAAATAGGACTGGAATGATGGCTCAGCAGTTAAGGCATTTGTCTGCAAAGCCTAAGGACCCTAGTTCAATTCCCCAGTACCCATGTAAAGCCAGATGCACAAGGTGGTACATGCGTCTGGAGTTCATTTGCAGTGTCTAAAGGCCTTGGTGCACCCTCTCTCTCTCTCTCTCTCTCTCTCTCTCTCTCTCTCTGCCTCTTTCTCTCAAATAAATAAAAATAAATAAAATATTTTTTAAAAATTAAAAGAAGAATATCAGGCATAGAGGGCGAGTTCTCTGTGACTGTGGTGGACATCCCTGTTCACAGGCAGCCATGTTTGTAGCACATAACCTCACCTGCTGGTTAGAGCTGACTGGATCAGGGGTTGACTCCTCACTCACACACAGTATATCTGAGACTCTCTGCTGGGGGAACATGCCATGTTCCAGCCTCAAGGTAAGCTGGGAAAGGAGACATCAGCATTCTGAGTCATCAGTCTGGAGAACGGGCTCCACACCTGCCAAGACGCAGCGCCAGAGCTCTCAGCTGCTGGATGGCCAAGGACAGTCAGGCAACCGCTAAGGTCACATTTAAGGCAGAGGGAGTTAAGTCTTGCAAGGGCGAGAAGGACACCTTGTCCCAGCACCAAGCGTAGAGGTAGTCCTGCTCCTTGGAGAGTGTGCTTGGGTTGAATCACTCCTCCAAGGCTCTATTCAGACAGTTTGCTAAGCGATGCTTCTTTGTGTCTCTGTCTGCAAGGACAGACTATTCTTGACAGACCTTGGAAGGCCTGGATGGATGCCAAGTGCTCCAGAAAGGCCCCAGTGCTGCTGAGGGGGTGGGGGAGAAGGGAGTATGGTAGAAGAACACTATAGAAAAGGGGACAAGCCCAGGCGCAAAGCCATACCCTTGGACAGCATCTCCTCGCCCAAGTGCCCCACGCTGTGCCGTGATCGTGTTCAAAAGCATTGGGGTTTGGGCCTCTATGGAGGTACTCTTTCATATAACCTGCTCTTTCTCAGAAGAGCAAAAGACAAGTCTCTGGCCAGCTGGGAGCAGTTCTCGAAGGGCAAGCTGCTACCCAGCCAGGCCTCTCAACCCAAAGCCTCCTGGAGCACCTGTACCAAGTCCCCAGAGTGCAGGGGACTTCTCTGTCCCCTGATGTTAGCCAGCCACTCACGACCTGGGATACGTTCACCACTACAATTCTGGTTAAAAATAAAAATAAAACAATCCTACTCAGGGTTCTGGTCCAACCAAAGCTGAGTGACAGGAATGTCACACAGTGGCAATGACAAAGCCAGAGCCCGCACTTTCTATTGGAAAGAGGTGAAGTTGCTCTGGCCACTGGGGTGACCCCCGCTGTCTCCCACTCACCATCCTGCCTTGGAGAGAAACAGCAGAGAGAGCTGGTCCTCTGAGATCTTGGGTAAACAAGTTGAGCCCTGCTGGAGGGACAGGAGACACAGTGGGCTGAATCAGCGCAGCACATGCTTTTGCTCCCCACGGCCACTTACCAAAGCTTGCTTCAGCCAGGTGACCCACAGTGCTCTGTACCACAGTCCACACCAGGCCCCAGCTGTCACCCTCCATTCTTCCCACAAATACCTCTCTAATCAGATCACACACACACACACACACACACCTCATCATCCCTTTTCACAGCAGCCCCATCAATGAGCTCTCTAAACTACCCTCAGCAGGACCACAGGCCACGGTGTCTATGAGCCCCATCAGGACCACAGGCCACGGTGTCTATGAGCCCCATCAGGACCACAGGCCACGGTGTCTATGAGCCCCATCAGGACCACAGGCCACGGTGTCTATGAGCCCCATCAGGACCACAGGCCCCATCAGGACCACAGGCCACAGTGTCTATGAGCCCCATCAGGACCACAGGCCATGGTGTCTATGAGCCCCATCAGGACCACAGGCCATGGTGTCTATGAGCCCCATCAGGACCACAGGCCAAAGTGACTATGAGCCCCATCAGGACCACAGGCGACGATGTCTATGAGCCCCATTAGAACCACAGGTCACCGTGTCTATGAGCACCATCAGGACCACAGCCACAGTGTCTGAGTCCCATCACAGTGCTCTTGCTCCGGGATGTCCCAAGCAGTCCTTTGCTCACCTTGAGGCTTTGGTTCTTTGCCTGGAGCTACTTTGCCACCCCAGAGGTTACAGGCCAACTCCCCAGAGAAGGCTGCCTCTGGCATCCAGTCAGTAGAGGACAGGGATGTTTTTCTGACCATCCTTAAATACACAGGACAGAGGCCCAGATTGAGGTGGCCCCGGGTACCTACAAGTATGAACTCCACGGCAACCTGCACCCTGAGGCCTCGTCATCCGCTGGGGCTGGGGGAACCAGCCCATCAACGTGAACCATTATGCCAACAAGAAGAGTGAGCAGAGAGCATGCTGGACATGGCGCTGTTGACGGCCAGAGCATCGCAGCTGAGGCACACCGAGGAGCAGAGCCCTGATTTCGCCTTCTTGGTGCCTCTTGTGCTCCTCATCTCCATCTCCCTAGCGCTGCAGATCAGCGTGGGCATGCTGCTCACCTTCCTTGTCAAGTATGACCTTAACAACCCAGCCAAGCATGCCAAGCTGGACTTCCTTAACAATTTAGCCACGGGCCTGGTATTCATCACTATGGAGGTCAACATCTTCATCACAGCCTTAAGAGGTCCACAAGCCTGCGATGGATGCTGCTCCTCGGCTGTAAGACATCCAGGACTCTGAATAGCACCTGCCGCGCAACCCAGCCACTCAGACCCCCCAAACTGCAGTGATCTTGAGATGATCCCTCTCCTATACGCAGAAACCTCCAGAGCCCAGGCTGGCCTGTCCTGGACCAGGCTCTGGGATGTGCCTCTCTCTGACTGCCCTAGGAGAGACCACTCTTGGCATGCAGGGGCTGCACACACAGCCTAGAAGACCAGAACCGGACAGCCCCAGAGACTTATGCCCAGACAAGGGTCATTGCCTATCTAAGGACACGCAGCAGGTCGGTGACTGGACTAGATGAGCAGCCAGCCCTGACCTCTGTCTCAGGACATTCCAGAAGGACAAGGACAAGCCCCTCCCTTTGCAGATGCTAAGCCATCTCTCCAGCCCACATCTCCATTTTTTAAAAAAAATTTTAAAACCACCTCTTCCCCATGTTAGTCCCAAGGGTCATGTGAGGTTGAAGACACTCAGGCTCCATGGTAGACATAAAACAAGGTCTTGTAAAAAGTATTTTATTTATCTATTTATGCATTTAAATGAGAGAGAGAGAGAATGGGCACACCAGGGTCTCCAGCCTCCGCAAACGAACACCAGATTCATGCGCCACCTTGTGCATCTGGCTTATGTGGGTAGTGGTAAATTGAACCCAGGTCCTTAGGCTTCACAGGCAAGCGCCTTAACTGTAAAGCCCTCTCTCCAGCCTGAAACAATGCCTTTGAAGGTTATATTTTATTCTCCTGCCACAGTGATTGGATTAAGGTGGACACAAGACCAAAGCCAGGCAGTGAGTATTTCCTAGAGTTTTTGTTTTGTTTATTGAAGAAAAGACTTTCTTCCAATAATTTATTTTTATTTTTATTTATTTGTATATGTGTGTGCACGTGTGTGTGTTGTGCATGTATGAGTGTACCAAGGCCTCTTACCTTTGCAAATAAACACCAGATGTTTGTGCCACTTTGTGCAGCTGCCTTTACATGGGTGGTGGGGAATTGAATCTGGGCTGGCAGGCTTTGCAAGCTAGTGCCTTTAACCACTGAACTATCTCCCCAGCCCAGTATTTCACTATAGCCCAGAATGTTAATCTTCTATAATATAAGTCTGGAGCTGCTACAAATCTTCCCTACAAAGTCAAGGACAAAGCTGTATGAGAAGGAAGTTCAAAGTGAATGAGCACCAAAAGAGAGAAAGAAATGATATTATGGCCATCAAGATTTAATACTTCTGGGCTGAAGAGATGGCTTAGCAGTTAAGTACTTGCCTGTAAAGCCTAAGGACCCCGGTTCGAGGCTCGATTCCCCAGGACCCACTTAAGCCAGATGCACAAGATGGCGCATGCATCTGGAGTTCATTTGCAGTGGCTGGAGGCCCTGGTGGGCCCATTCTCTCCCTCTCTCTCTCTCTCCCGTTCGCTCTCTCTCTCTCTCTCTCTCAAATAAATAAATAAAAAGATTTAACACTTCCTACTGTTCTAGATCCATTCTTGGGCATTTCAGATGTACATTGTCAGACAGACATACACTTCTGCTCACAGGTATGTGGGAGTGGATAGCGGCAGGTGTGCACCCCAATTGACAGCAAGCAGAAAAGGAATTGCAAATCTGCCCAAACAACCAGGGTAGTATAGAGGGGCCAATATTCAAGAAGCAGAAGCTATCAAGAGGTGAGCAGGCATTGTGTGGCCACAATTGTGTAGAGGAAGAAAGCCCAGATTTTCCTAGGCAGAGCATTACAAGAGGACGTAGGTGGCTTTCAGAAGTACATCAGTAAGGGCTGAAGAGATGGCTTAGTGGTTAAGACGCTTGCCTGCGAAGCCTAAAGACCCATGTTCAATCACCCTCCAGATCCCGTGTAAACCAGAAGCACAAAGGCAACACAAGCACAAGGTTGCACGTGCACACTAGGGGGCGCAAGCATTTGGAATTCGGTTGCTGTGGCTGAGGCCCTGGTGTGCCAATTCTCTCTCATTCTCACTCTCACTCCCTGTAGCAGACAGCTTCAGGTTCGCTGAGATGAACTTCCAGACCAGGCACATTATGGAGGAAGGGATATTTATTGAAGCTTACAGATCCAGGGGAAGTTCCATAATGGCAGAAGATGCAGCCTGCTCTCACAGGACCAGGCAAGAGAGTCAAGCCAACCAGGGGCACAGCACACAGAGCGAAACTACAGTCAAGCCACAGCACACTTCAAGAACTCCCCCTAGGCACACTTTGCATATCTTTACAATGGAATCTCAAACCCATCACCGCACCTTAAGACCAGCCCCCAGTGACATTGCCTCTAGCAAGTTGATTGCAGATGCAAACTATAACTAATAAAACACTGAATATATTGGGGGCCATATATTCAAATTACCACACTCCCTCTAAAAAAATAAAAAGAAGTACAGCAGTGATTTCAGAAATCACACAGTGCTGGGAGACAAAGATGGGGTCTTCAGTCCCAGTGAGTCTCTCTTCTTAGAAGTCCCGGAGCCAGGCAGTTAGACCCTCCTCTGAGCCACAACCAGCTCTATACTCAGCTTGTCTGGACACAGTTCAGGTGTTAAGCCCCCATGTGACCTGTGTAATATAAAGGGAAATGAACCTTCTCTAGAAACTAGATAATTATTTCCCACATCTAGAGACTCAGTACCTGTTTTAGATATAGTGTATGCTATTCAATCAAAGAAAGTATTAGCATGCCAAGAGATAAAACCATATGACTGGGGCTGGAGAGATATTTAGTGGTTAAGGTGCTTGCCTACAAAGCCAGGGGACCCAGTTTCAAGTCCCCAGGACCTAGGTAAGCCATATGCACAAGGTGGAGTGTGCATCTGGAGTTCATTTGCAGTGGCTAGGGCACCTGGCATACCCATTCCCCCTCTCTCCCTCTATCTCTCTCTCTCTCTCTCAAATAAATAAAACAAAGTGGTATATTAAACAAAAGAAGCAATTGTGTGAACTAATAAATTCCCCTTTCTGCTTAAGCCTTTTGAAGGTGGAGTTCTCTCATAATGGAAGGATTCCTAAGTAATACACTCAGAGCCCTTCACCACACACTCCAGCCATCACAGCACCTATGCCAGAACTTGAACTTGGTTTTCTGTCATATTTTTCCCAGGGCTAAGCCAGACTATTTTGAATAACACTGTCCGAATCTCTACTAAGATGCTATTGAGTAAAAAAAAATGTCATATTTATACTTCCTCTTGTAGTCCATTTTGGCTGTTGTAACAAAATACCTTATGCTGGGAGGCTTATATAAACAGAAGTTTATTTCCCACAGTTCTGGAAGCTGAGGCCTTGGCAGACTCCATTTCTGCTCAACAGATGCCACTCTCTCACTACACCCTCTCATAGAAGGGAGAATAAGCTCCACCAGCCTCCTTTATAAAGGGCACTAAAGTCCTTATCACCTAGTCACCAAAGACTCCATCTTTTCTCTTCACTTTTTATAGACAACTTCCATAAATATAGACACTGAACCATGATCATAATTCCCTCCCATCACCCTTTCCTCCTTCCCACTTCCCCCCTCCATGGAATCCTTTCTTCTTTAAAAATATTTCCATTCTTTGCAAACAAAGAGAGAGAGAGAGAATGAGAATATGGGTAAGCCAGGGCCTCTAGGCACTGCAAATGAACTCCAGATGCATGTTCCACTTTCTACATTTGGCTTTACGTGGGTACTGGGGAATTCAACTCAGATCATTAGGCTTTGCAGGCAAGTAGTGCCCCAACCACTGAGCCATCTCTCCAGCCCTGAATCCCTTCTTTCCGAATAGTCTCTCTTCTATTTTGATGTCATCTGTTTTTCGTCTCTCCTATTACGCAGGTCTTGTGTAGGTTGTGTCAGCCACTGTGAGGTCATGAATATCAAGGCCACTTTGTGTCTGGAAGACAATATTGCAAAGCACTCCTCTTCTTTTGGCTCTTACATTCTTTTCACCACCTCTTCCCAGTGGTCCCTGAGCCCTGGAGGGACATGCCACTGTCCCTTCTCAGCACTTTGTTGAGTTTTTGTTTCTTTGTTTGTTTGTTTTTGGATTTTTGAGGTAGGGTCTTACTCTGGCCCAGGCTGACCTGGAATTCACTATATAGTCTCAGGGTGGCCTTAAACTCACAGCGATCCTCCTACCTCTGCCTCCCGAGTGCTGGGATTAAAGGCGTGCGCCACCATGCCCAGCTTCTTCATTGAGTTTTTAAAAATATATATTTTTTTATTTGCAAGTAGCAGAGATAGAGAGAGGAAAAGGGAGAGAAAGAATGGGTGCTCCAGGACCTCTAGCCGCTACAAATGAAATCCAGACAATGCACCACCTTGTGCATCTGGCTTTATGTGGGTACTGTGGAAATAAAACTTGTGTCATTAGGCTTTGCAGGAAAGTGACTTAACTGCTGAGCCACCTCTCCAGCCCACTTTGTTGAGTTTTGAGTCACCCCAGTGGTCACTATCATCTGAAAAGAGAAACTTCTCTAACCAAAAGTGAGAGCAGCATTACTATATGAACATACACATAAGTATTTAAAGGGCAATTTGGTGGGCATAATATATCCATTTAGCAAGACAAGAGTACTACTTTCCCCCCTTGGGCTTATGACTTCTCCAGACATAGGCCTTTGGTTAGGTTTGCAATACCAGGCATGATTTCCGTCCAGTGGAGTGGGACTCAGGTCCGGTCAGAGACCAGTTAGTTTCCCCCATAACCAATATGCCAGCATTGTACCAGTTGATATATTTAGCCTGGATGGCCAGCCGCAAAGCTTGCAGGTTCACACCATTTGACTTTTCTCCCCCAACAGGCTACATAAGTCTTTCTAGCATCCTGACATGTTGTCAAAAAGGATGAGGCTTCCAGCTCAGCTCCAGCTTGATTTCTTAGTGACCTGCAACCCAAGCATGTGGAGTCTTCAGCAATAAGATCTTACCATTGAGTTCTGCTGGGCAATCAAGAGCATCTGCAATAGCCTGTAATGTTTGGGGGACATCAGGACCCTACCTGGCCAACAACTCACTGGAAGGTATCCCACCCCTGGCACTGAAATTTTCCTAATAACAATCTATGGCTTCTGGGCACAACATTATCCACCTTCACAGGGCACTTTAACATATATATTATTGGCTAGCAAAGAAGTATGTCTTCATGTGGTTTATTCATAACTTCTTAAATTTTTATTAAGCTTCCTGCCACTCCCTCCTCTCCTTCATCCCCTTTCCCGATCCCACATAGACCATTTCATCCCCAGTATTTTCTGTCCCTCTGTGTTCCATCTCTTAATACTAATACAGTGAGGATTAAATTTCAGCATGAATTTTGAAGGTTCATAAATGTTCAGTGCATTGGACTTGCCTTTCCACAGCCGTTATAGCCAGCAATTTCATTGGAACTTTATGAACGGCGCACATGTTAATAACACTCGAAGTCATATGAGATGCTTAAGGTCAAGAACAGCATCTCCACTCATAGATGAGAAAACCTGCATTTGTAGTTATGTCTTGGCCCTAGGAAAAGCTTTGGATGAAAATGCCCACGCAAGTTAAGTGACATGTCCCAAGTTACATGGAAGTGACAGTGGGGTATGGAACCCAGGCTTCCTGATTCTATCAGGCCATGGGTCTGGTAGCCCTGGGCTCTGGTCCTCGTGCAAACATTTATTGGCTTTATAACCTTGAGATTCTTTACCTCTCTGACCTGCTACATATTCATCTGCCCTCTAAGGCTGGGCTCAGTGCCCTTGACCCTTCCTGACTTGCTTCAAAATATATCTAGCTATGTAGTCATAGCTTTTAGAACAAGAGTTTCTTAATGTGATTCCCTGGTCCCCCTTTTCCAAGGATCTATGAGTATCTTGGAATTACAAGTAAACTTCATGTGACTGTATGCATGTGCAGTTTGAGAGCTTGTGTCAATCATGAAGGTTTCCATGACCCCCAAACATTTAAGAATCTTGCCTTAGAGCCATGCTTGTGAGCAGCTACGTATATCATGCCTTCTCTTGGGTGGGATTTACATTTAAACATGAACTTTCAATGTCTAACCCAAGGCAAGAATAACTGTCAGAATTTTCAGACGTGATGGCAGGGTCAATTCAAAAGATAAGGGAAGTTTTTAATAACCAGTCATTGTGACTGTGATAATACCTATAGTCCTTAAAAGTAATATTACATAGTGACTGGTCCCCATTGTATTGTATGGTTCCAAAGCATTAAAAGTATCCCTCAAGTTCAATAGCCAGCAACTTCTGACTTCTTTTTCTCGCTCCCTCAGCAAGGTCAGGTCTAGAGATTAGAAGTTACTTCCTGCTGCGCATGTGGGTCTTGATGCCTCCCTGGAGAGAAGTCAGTACAGCAAGGAAGGGGGTAAAGTCCTAATTACATTCCTTCTTTCCTCCCATTCTCTGCCTGTCTTCTAGAGCCCACATTCAACAGGCAGCCCCACATAGCACCCCTCCCAAGATGTTGCTCTCAGTCACAGAAGGGCAGCAGAAGAAGCCCAGAGCCACAGCTTGGCGTTAACAAATCACATTTGCTTAATAGCATACCATCCCCTTGGTCACATGCATGCTTGTGGGCGTGCTGGAGATCGCTAATCAAGCACAGCTGGCCTCACACTGACAGCCAGGACACACACATGCACACACACATACACACACAGATATGTACACAAGTACACACACACACACACATTTAGAGGATGCCTGCTGTCAATTTCTTGCCTGGCAAACCAGAAACATTTTTAGTGGTTTATAAAATATGGTCCCAATTCATCTTGGGACACTTCTCAGGTTCAAGCCCATGTGTGTCAGGTGCTACCAGGGCTGTGAGTCTTTTTCCATCCACACCCACACTCCACCCCAACCAGCCTTCCACATACACAGCAAAGTCCTCAGCCCCAAGTATGTGTGCTGGGCAGTTTCTCAGCGACATCACTCATGTCTTGATTTGTTCTCATGTTATTAAAATGTTATTTTTTCCATTTGTACACCCCCGCCTCACGCCCCTCCCAAACCAGCCTGTTAGAAAAGATATTTATTTTGCTTTTCCTTGGCATAACTTAATATCAGACAAGTGCATCCTGGATGCAGGTAGTATATTCTTGAGGCAATCACATGAAACTCTGGCTGATTAGAATTACAAATTTGTCATGCAATCCTGGCTAATTTGGTTTTGGCACCCTGACACCACATTTATGTCCTCTTGGCCTTGCCAGCAGCTGCTAAGATTGTCGGGAGCCGTGTTTTTTTTCTTTTTCTTTCTTTCTTTCTTTTTTTTTTTGTTTCAGCCGTAAGTTAGGATTTCATAAATAGTTGGCAGTGTTTTCAAAGACGCCTGCTCTTTAACATGAGATAATGTATGTTTTCTTTCTACTTACTTGGAATAGGTCATACTGGGAGCCACCCAAATTCACTTTTAAATCATTTCTCCACATGCCAGACACAGCTTTTGAAGTCGTCTGCACCAAGCCACAAGGAAGCCAGCGTCCTGGCCTCTGCCCGTGGCCCCACTGTGTGCCCGGCTGCCCGTAACAGGAAGTGTGTCAGAGCCGGGTGGGCGCAGGGCGGGTGGAGCAGGCCCATGGGGCTCGGTTCCACAAAGTGGAAAAATCTTCTGACGTGTCCTCGGTGGACGCGTCTGGAGCAAGAGCAGGTCAGATGTCACCCTGGCCTCCAAGTCTCCACACGCCTTTCTTTCTGCCCCGGCCTTGTTGGCCTTCAGACGCCTCGCATGGTGGAGCAGCAGGCTTTCAGAGCGCAGGCCACAGGAAATCACATTTGAAGTGCCTGGCGTGGAGGGTATTTTTATACCGTTCACTTTTTCCCCCTTTTCTTTTCATCTGTTTTCTGCATTTTTCACTTTGCTTTTTCTTCTTGATTTATTGTTGTATTATTCTATTTTTAAACCAAGACATACTTTCCCATCCGACTCTTTAATACAACTCATATGAAAATTAAGGATGGGTGGACCTCAGACTGGGCACGGGGCTGGATTCAGTAAGAACTGACTTCTCAAAGGGCAGATGCTTATCTCACTGCACAGCTGAAATGGTCTGGGGGTGCCCAGCAAGGAAGAGGAGCTATCCACTCCTTCCCTCCATTCCTAGCCAGCCTGGGGTTCCATGGGTGAGCTTCTAAGTCCCTGTGGCTTGAGTATCCGTAAAATCTGAATGACATACGCTCAGTCTTCTGTATCCACAGGTCCAAACTCCAGGCTTCAACCAACCATGGACCAAAAATATGTGCAGAAAAAGAAAATCTGTACAAATAAGCCCAAACTTTCCCCCTCTGATACCCTAATTCCCTGGGTGATACAGTTTAACAACTATTTTCACAACCCTTATGCTGTTTGGAGAGCCGTAAGTCATCTAGAGGTAATTGGAAGTATATGGAAGGTTGTGTGCGGATTCCATGCAAATACCAGGTCATTTTAATGAGGGGCTTGAGCTGCTGCAGATTTAGGCATCTGTGGGTAGATGTGGGAACCAATCCTCCGTGGATACCAAAGGATGGCCACTTTTGTCCTGTCACTGAAAAAATTAGATTACAGCTTGATAGTACAGTGTTTGTCCAGCATGTGCTAAGTCCCAGTTCCATCCCCAGCATCACCCCCTCACTCCAAAAAAAAATAACCCTAGAGAAATTGCCAAACAAATGGTAGGTGGGGGCTCGTCTTGTGATGCTACATCTCCTTGAAATCTTATCTTCTTCCTCAGCCAACTTTTAGTCAAGGACTTACCACAATTTCCTTTTTTAAAAATTTTTTTTATTTATTGGGCCAGAGGGATGGCTTAGCAGTTAAGGCATTTGCCTGCAAAGCCAAAGGACTCAGGTTCGAGTCCCCAGGACTCACGTTAGCCAGATGCACAAAGGGGCACATGCGTCTGGAGTTCACTTGCAATGGCTGGAGGCCCTGGAGTGCCCATTCTCTCCCTCCTTCAAATAAATAAAAATAAAATAAATATTTAAACTATATATTTGATTTATTTATACACACAAACATAGACAGAGAGAAAGAAAGAGGGGAGAAAATGGACACATCAGAGCTTCCAGCCACTGCAAATGAACTCCAGGTGAATGAACCCTTTTGTGCATCTGGCTTTACATGGGTTTTGGGGAATGGAACCCAAGTCATGAGGTTTTGCAGACAAGCTCCTTAATCACTGAACCATCTCTCCAGCCCCACAATTTTCTTTGAAATGTCTGTGTCTCTCTCCCCACACCACCCAAAACAGACTGATTAGGAATGGTAAGGACCTGTGCCACATGACTTGACAATTCTAAAGGCAAACTTCAGAGCTCACGAGCCTTCTCGCTGCTTCCTCAAGAGTTCATTGTCATTGACACAGCAGAGGTCCTCACACTTCCTGAGGAGCTGGCCTAGAACAGAAGGCTACTGGTGCCTGTAGCAAGCCTCTAACTCCCCTCTAAGTGCAGGCCCAGGATCAAGTATTGCCATGCAGGCAAAAACTGTATGTACCTCAAGGGCTGGAGAGATGGCTTAGCTGTTAAGACACTTGCCTGCAAAGCCTAAGGACTCAGGTTCGATTCTCCAGTACCTACATAAGCCAGATGTACAAGGTGGCGCATGCATCTGGAGATTGTTTGCAGTGCCCAATCTCTCTCCCTCTCTCTCTCTCCCTCTTCATCTGCTCCTCTCTCTCAAATAAATAAAATATTAAAAGTGTTCCTCAAGCCACTTTTAATCTCAGCACTCAGGAGGCAGAGGTAGGAGGATGGCCATGGGTTCGAGGCCACCCTGAGACTTCATAGTGAATTCCAGGTCAGCCTGAGCCTGAGCCTCTACCTCAGAAAGCCAAAAAAAAAAAAAAAAAAAAAAAAAGAAAGAAAGAAAGAAAGAAAGAAAGAAAGAAAGAAAGAAAGAAAAGAAAAAGAAAGACCAGAAACTTAAAAAATAAAAATGTACCTCAAGTTTATAGCACCCCACCCACCTATATCTGCAGCCCCAGCATGACATTCTGCTCAGGTTCCTGCCCCACGAACAAAAGGACCTAATAGGACCTTCCACAAAGGTAGTATAGAAATGTGGTGCTGACATTCCCAGGGGCTCCCCTCTGCCCATGGAGTAACAGCTGGTGCATGGCTCTCCAGCCTCCTATCCTGGGTACAGACAGCATAGGAACCATCTTACACTGCATTCTCCACTTATCCACAGCTTTGCTTCCCAAAGTTTCAATTACCCTAGCCAACCATAATCCAAAAATATTAAATATTTCTAGGAGGATAAGAATATGTCTATGTAATGACCATGGCAGGAATAAACAATTCATGTTTTTTCTTTTGTTCACTTGTTTGGCTGGCTGGTTTGTTTTGAGATAGTCTCACCATATACTACAGGCCAGCCTTGAACTCAGTCTCCTGCCTCAGTCTTCCAAGTACTTGCATTATAGACATGGACTAGTACACTTGGCTCAATCCATATATGCTTTTCTGAGTAGTGGGAAGTTATTTTGTGCCTTTCCAATTGAGACACGAATCATCACTTTATCCAGCATGCCTATCATATATATCTATATCCATATCTATCTATCTATCTATCTATCTATCTATATATATATATATATATATACCTATGAGTTTTATTATATATTTTAAAGACCAAGTAATTACTTTTAATTGATGGTAGGATCAATGTATAGACCCAGTTTTTGAAAAATAAATAAAAATAAATCAGGGCTGGAAAGATTGCTCAGTGGTTAAAGATGATTGCTTGCAAAGCCTGCCAGCCCTGCTTTTAGTCCCCAGCCACCCACGTAATGCACAACATTGTGTGCTTGCTACAGTGTGTGTATGGCTACGTAGGACCTGGAGATTTGAACATGAGTTCTTAGGCTTTGCAGGCAAGCGCCTAACCACTAAACCATCTCTCCAGCCCCCCATCTCTGTTTTTTTAAAACAATTATTTATTTGCAAGCAGAGAGATACAGAGAGAGAGATGGTTGGTGGACAATATGGGTGAACTGGGACCTCTAGCCACTACAAATGAACTCTAGATGCATGCATCATTTTGTGTATCTGGTTTACGTGGGTACTGGGAAATCAAATTCATTAGGCTTTAGAGGCAAGCACCTTAATTGCCAAGCCATCTCTCCAGTCCTCCTAATTCTCTTCTTCAATTAAATATTTTATGTATTTATTTTAAATATTTATTTATTTGTAAGCACAGAGAGAGATAATGGAGAGAAGAGAGACAGATAAAGTGGGCACACCAGGGCATCCAGCTGTCACAAATGAACTCCAGATACATGTGCGACCTTGTGCATCTGGCTTTATGTGGGTATGGGGGAATTGAACCCTGGTTGTTAGGATTTGCAGGCAAGTTCCTTAACTGCTAAGCCATCTCTGCCGCCCTTTTTAATTATTTATTTATTTATTTATTTCCCTTTTTATTTATTTTTGATGAGAGACAAAGTATGGGCATGCCAAGGTCTCTTGCTGCTGTCAACAAATTCCACTTGCATGTACCATTTTGTGTGTCTAGTTTTATGTAGAGTCAGAACCTCATGTATCTTTGTGCCATGATGCATTTCCAGCACGAACAGGGCTTTGTGGAAAGTAGGCGCTCAGGCCGGGCATGGTGGCACAAGCCTTTAATCCCAGCACTGGGGAGGCAGAGGTAGGAGGATCACCATGAGTTTCGAGGCCACCCTGAGACTACAGAGTGAATTCCAGGTCAGCCTGGGCTAGAGTGAGACCCTACCTCGAATAAACAAAACCAAGTAGGCGCTCAGTAACTATGAGCTTAAGATAATGGTAGCTGTGTTCCATGATTTTTGCCAGCACAGGTGAGCAGGTGGTTTATCTCTGTGCATCTCACGCTTTCTGTCCTTCATGCCTTCATGTTGCTGGTGATACAAACTGTCTTCCTTCTCACCAGGCCCACCAACCTCACATGCCTGAGCATTTTGTGATTAACCCAGGTCACACGATCCTTGCTCTCCTTCAAGGGTGGCTTCACATGGTCCCACAGCCATCTCCATAGCTCCATAGTTTCTCCTGCCCTCTGCCCTCCCCCATTGTCCTGCTGTAGGCAGCCTGAACTATTAGCCATTTATCCAGTGTACCAGGTCACATGCTGTGCTCCTTTCTCTACTAATGAGCTCCTTTGAGATTTAACTCTTCCATTCTCGGTTGCCCACCAGAACTAAAAGGTAAGACCACGTACTTCAGTTGCGGGACACTGAGAAATCAAGCTGGAATTGAGCTGGAAGTCTCCTCTCTGTTGGCCAGCAGTCATAGCACTGGAAAGTGCCTAGTAGGCTGCTGGGGAAGAAAAGTCATCAACAGTCTTAACCAGCAGTAAACCTTCGGGTGATACAACCACTAGCTAGGTGAGATGTGCCCACTGGTGCAATAGTGGTATAACTATACGGTAGTAAGCAACTGCTCTCTGATTGGTTTTAGGGCCCATTCCACTGCTGTCTGTCTCTCTTCTCTCTTTCTCTGTATCTCTCTTCTCTCTGTCTTTCTTTTTTCTCTCTCTGCTTCCAAATAAATACATAAATTTTTAAAAACTTATTTTGGGGCTGGAGAGATGCCTTAGCAGGTAAGGCGTTTGCCTGTACAAAGCTAAAGGACTTCAATTCGATTCCCCAGAACCCACGTAAGCCAGATGCACAAGGGGGCGCATGCGTCTGGAGTTCGTTTGCAGTGGCTGGAAACCCTGGCGTGCCCATTCTCTCTCTCTCTCTCTCCCTCTTTCCCTCTCTCAAATAAATTAAAAAAATAAAATAAATTTAATATTAATAAAAATAAATTTAATATTTTTATTTTGTACAATTTTAAATTTTTTTATTATTTTATTTATTTTTGGAGAGAGACAGACAGAGAGGGGAGAGGGAGACAGATAGAGATGGGTGCGCCAGCAGTCTCTCAGCTGCTATGAACGAAATTCAGATGCGTGCGCCCCCTTGTGGTCAAGTGCGGCATTGTGCCTTTGCGTCACTTTGCATCTGGCTAAACGTGGGACCTGGAGATTGGAACCTCTGGAGATTGGAACCAGCGTTCTTTAGGCTTAGAAGGCGGGTGCCTTAACTGCTAAGCCATCTCTCCAGCCCTGTACAGGCAATTTTATACATACATACAATATATTTTGGTCATATTCACTCCATTACTCTCTCATCCCCTGCCAATCTTGCAGACCCCCCCCCACCATTTTTTCCTCCCAACTAGTCCACCTTCTATTTTTATGTCCCTTTGTTTGTGATCCACCAAGTTTAGTTAGGGTTGCTTGCATAAACATGAGTGGGGAATATTTACTGGAGCACTGGCAACTTACCAGTGTGGCTACACCACTGTAAAAAAAATATCTTGCTCTCTCTAAGCAATCATTAACTGCCATTAGCTTCTCGGGGAAGGATGGGGAGTGTCATGATCCCCTCCCCCAATATGATGTTATCCTGGTGGGCCCAGGTCTTGAGAAGGCAACCACAGATGCTGTGAGTTCATGAGTGCAGCAGCCACGTCACAGCCAGGAGACAGCGCTCCACAGCACTCTTCCCCATCTTCTGACTCTTACATGGTCGCTGTGCCGTGAAAAGAGTGATATAAATAACCCATTTGGGCACTCAACAGTCACTTATTCTCAGAACTTTGACCAGGTATGTGTCTCTCTATTATCTGCCACCCACTGGTGGGAAAAAAAAAAAAAAAAAAAAAAGGTTCTCTGATCAAGGCTGAAAGCAGTACTAATCTACACATAAACAAAGATTTAGAAGGCAGTTTGATGGGCACAGCACATCCATTTCACAAGACAACAATAGTAGAGTCTCCCCTAGGGCTGAAGACCTCCCTACTCATGGGCTTTTGTCCAGTTGTACTGTACCAGGCATGAATTCCCTCCTGTGGAGTGGGCCTCAAATCCAATCAGAAAGTGAGTGGCTGCCTTCAAAATAGTCACATACGTATAATCTTTTTTTTTTTTTTTCGAGGTAGGGTCTCACTCTAGCCCAGGCTGACCTGGAATTCACTATGTAGTCTCAGGGTGGCCTTGAACTCACGGTGATCCTCCTACATCTACCTCCCGAGTGCTAGGATTAAAGGCATGAGCCACCATGCCTGGCTCGTATAATACTTTTTTTTAAAAAATATTTTTACTTATTCATTTGCACACAGAGAGAGATAGAAGACAGACAGACAGACAGAATGGGCATGCCAGGGCCTTCAGCCACTGCAATGAACTCCAGATGCATCTAACACCTTATGCATCTGGCTTTACATGGGTACTGGGGAATTGAACCCCAGTTGTTAGTCATTGTAGGCAAGCGCCTTAACTTCTGAGCTATCTCTACAGCCCACAAAGTAATTTTTTAAATATTTTATTTTTATTTATTTATTTGAGAGAGATACAGAAATAGGCAGGTAGAAAGAGAGAGAGAGAGAGAATGGACGCACCAGGGCCTCCAGCCACTGCAAATGAACTCCAGATGCATGTACCCCCTTGTGCATCTGGCTTATGTGGGTTCTGGGGAGTCAAACCTGGGTCCTTTGGCTTTGCAGGCAAGCGCCTTAACCACTAAGCCATCTCTCCAGCCCCACAAAATAAATTTTTAAGAGATGGAATGCATGAGTGATAAATGTGGCATTTTAGAATTATTAATGATTTTTCAAGGGGCACAAAGAAAGCACTGACAAATACTGATTTACTTTGCCATGGAAGTAGCTCAACTACCTCAGTTTAATCAACTATTTCAGAGGTAGAAAAATTTTAATTTACTTATCTTAAAAAGAAGTGGAACGCATCACACACACACACACACACACACATTCTTCTCCCCTTGATAGCATATAGTTCTCTGACTTTTGAAAAATAGGCGTTCCTTTCTGCTTGAAAGACCATATTTGCTATTCAGGGAATACTAGACCTTTCCTTGGACTCCAAAAAGTATTTTATCCATTAAAATCTAACCAGGGTGTCGTAACCATAAAACCCAGCCGCTCTGTTGTGAAGACGGATATCCTCAAAGATTTATGTCTAGCCGTCTCAAAGCAAAATGTGTAAGATGGAGTTTTCTCAGAGACTTCCTGGCTGGGCTCCACCCCACACAGAACTGCTATTTGTATAAACCTCAGATCAAAATTCAGGAAGGGTTAAAGGGAAACCTTTCTGAACCACAGGTTATGTCTGCTCACCACCCTCCATTGACCATTTGGAATGAATGAACCAGTCCCTACCCAGCCCACAACTGGATCTTGGATAAAATGAACCAATTTCTTCAGTGCAAATGGTCAAACCATTTAAAGGTCTCCAGGTCCAACCAGGTTTGGTGGTTGAGGGTCTAAATCACAAATTACATTCAAAAGTCACTTGCACACCCCCACAATTGTGACAAGAGATAACAAAAGCTCAGGGATCTATGAGTGTCCAGGATATGGTGGGCACCTCTGGAAACCTCGGGATTCGGGAAGGGGTGGAGGAGGAGGTGTGACTATTTTGAATGAACCTGAAAGAAAATAACTTCCCGAACCTTCTTTCAGAAGGCAATTTCAGTTCCAGTTTTTCATAAGGTTGGAAAAAGTTAAGCAAACGAGAACTATAGACACTTGTTTATAGAAAGTTTTTCTCTTTAATTACTGTTTTTGTTTCATGAAAGAGAAGTCTCATAAAATAAAAGTCCATTTGGGGTTCAGCAAAGCAGCAAGACTCATGAATGCTACAAAAGGACTGGCTTGCTTCTGGCAAGCCACGGAGTCCCAAGGACTTGAATGTCTATATATTTCCATAGCAAGGTATACACTTTCCCACCCTCCACCCTAAAGGTCTCTCCATACGTTCGAGACAGCTTTAAAAATCTGAACTGCAGGAGCGTCTGGTGGCTGGCAAGCACTCCAGACAAGTGGTTTTCTAGGAAGCCAAGTTCTGGTTTGACTCTTTGATTGGAAAAGTATCTATTTCACTAAGGGTGATAGGCCCCTGGATGCATTCTTACCAAAAACCCCATAAACCAATTCTTGGAATGCCAGCAGCGAGCAGGGAATTCTTTTGGTTTGCCTTCAAGGACACAAAACATTGCGAAGGTCTTCTCTTTGGCAGAGAAGGGCCTGGCATCGAGAGCTGGCCCAGGGTGTGTGTGGAAAGAGTCAGACGTGGGAATCAACAGATCTGGGTTCTAATCCTGGCTCTGCCACCACTAAGCCAGTTTTGACCTTGGGAGGGGGTCATTGACCTTGGTCTCAAGAAGGTATTTGCATAAGTCCCTCCACCATGCCTGGCATACAGCAGGGGTTTAATAAGCATTAGTTTTCTATTCACAGCCCCACCATATTAGTAGAGTGATGGAAACACACAACCTGTCTGAGATCACTGGTCCCTTCCTCTGAAGTCATTTGATCTTTTCCCAGGCATCTGTCTGGGGCTGCTTGTATCCACTGACTGACTCAAGCAGATAACCACAGGTCCTGGACCTTGGGGCTCCCCAGCCCTAGTGAGGAATAGTGCTAAAGATGAAGGTGTTTCCTTACATCAAAATGCATAGAAAATGACCAAGATCCGGGTGTGGTGGCACACATCTTTAATCCCAGCACTAGGGAGGCTGAGAGAGGGAGGATTGCTATGAGTTCAAGGCCAGCTGGAGGCTACATAGTGAATTCTGGGTCAGCCTGGGCTAGAGTGAGACCTTACCTTGAAAAGAAAGAAAGAAAGAAAGAAAGAAAGAAAGAGAGAGAGAGAGAGAAGAGAAGGAAGGAAGGAAGGAAGGAAGGAAGGAAGGAAGGAAGGAAGGAAGGAAGGAAGGAAAAGGAAAAGGAAAGGGAAAAGGAAAAGGAAAAGGAAAAGGAAAAGGAAAAAAAGAAAGAAAAGGTCCAAGACAGCAAGATTGTATAACTAAAGAAAATACAGCAAGTCTTGAGAGATGGCTCAATGGTTAAAGGTGCTTGCTTGCAAAGCTTGACAATCTGGGTTCGGTTCCCCATTATCCACATAAAGCTAGCTGTACAAAGTGGTGCATGGTGTCTGGAATTCTTTCTCAGCAGCAGGCACACCCAAATTAATGCTTACCCACCCAACCACCCCCCAACCTCTCTGTCTCTCTAAAAGAAAACTCGGGATAGCCATCGTAACCCGAGAACAAGAAGGCCGGCCAGGTAACACAACAATACCTCATGTGGTCAGTATGAGCATCCCTGCAACCAGGGCTTCTGAAGAAAGATGGAGTATCCCGCGATGGGCAAAAACATGAGTTCTTGTAGCCAAACTGTTCATCCTTCAAGAAAGGCCAGAAATGTGAATATGCAGGAAAATTCTTGCTATTTACTGAGGCTCTCTGTTCCAGACCAGTAGAGAGAGAGAAGAGAGAGAGAGAGATCCCTGGGTTGGAGAATCACATCAAAGATGAGGCTGCTGCCAGGTCTTGTATGTGAGTGGAGTTTCTGTGTGCCCACATATGCTTTCTGGGTAGCTCTTCATTGGGGTTCTCTGTAGCCCTGGAGTTAGTGTTTGGTTCCTCGCCTGCCTCGTAGAAAGAAACCCAGGGTGGTTGTGAAGAGGGTGAATGCAATTGAAGTTGTGAGACTTGCCACAGTCCTGAGTGTGGCTATACCTGCTGTTGTCATCCTGGTCATTTTGGCTACTATCCCAACCATACTGGTTACAGTTAGTTTTATTTTTTTAATATTTTAATTTTTTATTTATTTGGCAGAGAGAATGAGGCAGAGAATGAGACAGAAAAATAGAGAGAATGGGCACACCAGGGCCTCCAGCTGCTGCAAATGACCTCCAGACGCATGCACCACCTTGTGCATCTGGCTTATGTGAGTCCTGGGGAGTTAAACCTGGGTCCTTTGGCTTTGCAGGCAAGCGCCTTAACTTCTAAGCCATCTCTCCAACCCGTACAGTTAGCTTGAAGGCAGAAACCCACATCCTTCACGGTTCTACCCTTCACCACTTCAACCCACCCACTAAGGAAGTCCAAGGGAACCCCTGCCTCGACATACTGGTCCTGTAACCCAGACAAAGCACTGCTGTTCCCATTGTACAGAAAACACTAAGACAGGGGCTGAAGAGATGGCTTGGAGGTTAAGGCACTTGCCTACAAAGCCTAAAGACCAGAGTTTGATTCCTCAGAATCCAACGTAAAACCAGATGGACAAAATGGTACAGTCATCAGAAGTTTGTTTGCAGCAGCTAGAAGCCCTGGTGCATCCATTCTCAATCTCTTTCTTCTTGCAAATAAATAAAATGTTAAAAAGAAAACAGTAAGACAGCCCAGAGATGTGTGAACTGAGGCAGGGAGATGCAAAGAGTCAGGAAGAAGGCTGGACCCAGGTCTCCTAAAAATAGCTCACCGGGCTGGAGAAATGGCTTAGCGGTTAAGGCGTTTGCCTGCGAAGCCAAAGGATCCCAGTTCAATTCTCCAGGTCCCATGTAAGCCAGATGCATAAGGGCACATGCATCTGGAGTTCATTTGCCATGGCCAGAGGCCCTGGCATGCCCATTCTCTCTGTGTCTGCCTTGCTTCTATCTCTCTCTGCTTGCAAATAAATAAATTAAAAAAAAAAAAAAACCAGCTCACCTTCCTCCCTCATGTGGGTGGTCAAGCAGGCCCTGGAACCTGGGAGTCGCACACCTCTTGAACCCTCTCACAGGTTCTCTTAACCTAGGTCCATGGCACACCAACCTTATCCTACTCTGCCCCACTCTGAAATGCCATCAAAGGTGCCTTTGAACTTGATCCTAAGGCCTAAGAAGTGTCCTGGCCACAGAAGAGTTTCACAGTGTTCCTTATAAAAGCACACCCTGACATGTGGCTATTGTGTTCATGATCCTTCTGCTGCCAGCTGCCAGAAACCCCAAGTGGCTTAGAACAAAAAAAAAGAAAGAAAAAAAATGACCTGGCTTGAGGTCGGCAGGAGCTCCTTCAAGCTACCACCCACCCTCTGTGCTTTTATGAACTTGGCCTTAAGGCTACTGACCTGATGTGGGGGAGGGGGCAGGAATGCCAGGTGCAAACCCAGACCTGCTCAGGAGACCCCTGACAGCCTCAGACCCTGAGGGACCTGTTAGGAGAGCAGACGGCAAGAACTGGGGCAGCTCTCTGAGCCCAGAAATGTCCAGACACAGATATTTTGATCTCGTCTTGAAGCCATTTCAACCTCAGACGGCTGGTAGCCAAGCCCAGACACTCACCCTTGGCCATATTCACTTTATGGATAGACAATAAGCTATTTCCATGTGCTAGGAAGGCTGTGTGTTCGGGGGCACCCTTACAGGGTCTGCCATCCTGGGGGCGTGGGGCGTGGCCATCTCCTCTGCTCACATTCACACATACACATTCAGAGAGGGGCAGAACCCACCAGACGCTATGGAAACTGTTGCTGGCAGAGCCTAGCACCAGACCCAAGAATGGCCCCTCTTCCCTTAGGCTCTGCTGTCTCATGCTTCTCCTGAAGTGGGCTTCTCTTTTTATTTTTATTTTTTTAAATATTTATTTATTTGACAGAGAAAGAGAGAAAAAAAAACTGAGAGAGAGAATGGGTGCATCAGGGCCAACTGCCTCTGCTATACAAATATTCATTTGCCTTTACATGGGTGCTGGGGAATCAAACCCAGGCCATCAAGCTTTGTAAGCAAGTGCCATCTTTCCAGCCTGGGCTTCTCTTTTTAGTTCATCCTCTCCTTGTAACAACCTCAATGTGTGCTCAGTGGAAGATGACATGCCAGTCTGTCCTGTGGCCCCAAGAAAAGGAGCAGGTTGGAGTTCTATGGAGACAGTCCCCTATCACTTGATGTCGATCCACTCAAAGCACATCTTTTGAAGACTCAAAGCTTCATGGAAGCAGCTAGATGTTATGAACTTGGGCTCTGGCACCTTGGGTGAGACTCTGACTTTCCCTCCACCTCTGTTTCCTATCTGAGAGACAGCACAGCATGAGGTCCTGCCTCCCGGACATGTCACATGATGCCACAAGAGAATGAATGTACCCTAGACAATTAATATACAGTCATTAGGGATGGGTGTCACCATGGCACAGGTCAGAATTTTCACGTGCATTATTATTATTACTTTGGGGGGGGGTTGCCCTTACAGCACTCTAAAAAGCACAAGGTTTTATCCTCACTTTGTAGACAAAGACACCAAGGCCTTGTCAGGCACGCAGTGTCATCCAAGGTCTCATAGTGAATGAGAGCTGGGTCTTCTTGGCGGCACAGTCGAGGCCCTTCGCCATGATTCCATTGCAGAGGCTGCCCCTTCTGGCAGTTTCTGTCACCAGCACCGGACTAAACTCATCCTTCTGCAGAAGCCACTGTGGCTGCCAGAGGTCCTGGCACTCAACCAGGACTCCCAGGAACAGCAAAGTCACTGATCTCACCCTGACTCTTGGCAAAGGGTCTGAGGGGTGGTTGGGGGGGTGGCAAAGGAGACGTTGCTCTAGTCTGGAAGAGCATGTCATGTATATCAGCTTAGGAACACACCATCTTTCTGCAGAGCAGCAGGTCTCTTTTTTTTTTTTTTTTTTTTTTTTTTTTTTTTTTTTTTTGGTTTTTTGAGATAGGGTATCACTCTAGCCCAGGCTGACCTGGAATTCACTCTGTAGTCTCAGGATGGCCTCGAACTCACAGCGATCCTCCCACCTCTGCCTCCCAAGTGCTGGAATTAAAGGCATGTGCCACCACGCCTGGCTCAAGATCCCTTCTTGTTCCTTGATATATCTCTTGATAGCAAGGGTCTCTGGGTTGTCGTGTCTCAAAGCCTATTCCAAGGCTCATCTTCCAGGAAGAGTCTCGGGCTTGAGAGCAAATGCCCTTAGAAATTCAACAGCCCTGCTGGGGTTTCTCCCTCACATGCCAACTAATTGCAGGGTGCATTCTACACCCCCATCTTTTTCATTCCTGCTCTCACAGGTGGCAGCTGAAGTCATGTGTAGAAGGACCCAGGTGTCAGGAATTCTCAGCCACTTGTCATTGATTCATTTGTCTGTAGTCATTCTAGACTCCCTGGTCTCTGAGACAGGCCACGACAGAGTGCGTGATGAGGTGAGCCTGCCTGATTTTTTTCCCTCCAGCTCCCCACTCCACCCCACCTCTTTTTCTTTTTCTTTTTCTTTTTTTCCTTCTTGGCCTCAGGTCCCAAAGTGTTCTGGACATATTTCTCATTTTTCCAAATATCAAGTGTTCTTTTATTCCCTCTCCGAAGCAGTGAGTAATAAGAGTTGTGTCTGGTCCTGAAATTCCGACTGAAATAAATTAGCCCAATGACCAACAGGAGGTGCCTAGAACAATAACGGCGGAATATTTGGCTTGTTACAAAAGAGCCCCTGGATGTGGAAGTACAGTAAGTCTCGGAGCACACTGCAGAACCTCGCTGCCAGGACAGGGGTGCAATGAGCCATCCAGGCAGCAGAACGCCTCATAAATTAATCCTGCTTTTCTCTCTCTCTCTCTCTCTTGGTCCACCGTTCACAGTTCTTTTAGACTTCTGATTAATGGGGCATGCAAAAGGGATTTTTTTTTTTGGTGTGGCCTGTGTCCCCAGAAGGCAAGGTTTATGCTAAAGCTGTATGGAAATGTATACATTTGTCCCCTCAGCTGCTCCAGCATCTCTGGGCCTGCTTGTTGCACTCACAAGACCAGAGAAAACATAGACCTGGGAGGCAGCAAGCTGTGAGCAAATAGTACGGCCCTACTAAGCACCTGGCATTGTGCTAAGCTTAGCAGAGGATGGGAGACGGTGGCGCTTGTAGCTTAGACACTCTTGGTGGTGGCACTGTACCAGTGTAGGCGGAGACAGGGAAACAAGCACTGGACTGCACAGCACCCCCAAGTCCTTCTTGCCCTGGACATAATCACCCACCCCAGGAGCTTAGATGGGTAGCATAGTTCTCCCTCTACTCTAGGAACAAGCCAAGTGTGGCCTTCCTCTCTTCCACCTTGCCACAGGAGGAAGTCTAAGAGAAGGCTCAGCCTACAGGCTGTCCCTATCCAGAACCTTCAGGGACTGTCTCCAAGGCATGGTAAGCTAGAAAAACAAATGCCCCCAAAGAGTCTCATACCCAAATCCCTAAGACCTGAGGATGTATCACCTTATGTTGCAAAATAGGATTCTGTGGATGTCACTAAGTTAAGAATTTTGCAATTAATCTATATTGAGTGCCCCCCCCAAAAAAACCCACATATCCTCATAACAGGATGAAAGGGAGAATGCACACACAAGAGGTGATGTGAGCACAGATGCAGAGGCAAGAGTGATGGTGCCAGAAATGGGAGAAGACAACGAAAAGATCTGCCTCCTAGAACATTCAGAGGAGGCGCAGCCATGATAATGCAAGGTCTTGCAGTCGCCAGAGCTGTAAGAAAATTCATTTCTGAGCTGGAGAGAAGGCTTAGTGGTTAAGTCACTTGCCTGCAAAACCTAAGGACCCAGGTTCGATTCCCCAGGACCCACATAAGCCAGATGCACAAGGTGGTGCATGTGTCTGGAGTTTCGTTGTGGTGGCTAGAGGCCCTGTTGTGTCCATTCTCTCTCCCTCTCTCTCTCTCTCTCTCTCTCTCTCTCTCTCATTTTTTCTGTCTGTCTATCTGCCTCCCACTCTCTCAAATAATAAATAAATGAAAATAAATTTTTAAAAGAAAGAAAAGAGACAGAGGTAGTAGGATTGCTGTGAGTTCAAGGCCACCCTGGGACTACATAGTGAATTCCAAGTCAGCCTGAGATAGAGTGAGACCCTACTTTGAAAAACCAAAAAAGCCAGGCATGGTTGTACATGCCTTTAATCCCAGCACTTGGGAGGCAGAGGTAGGAGGATCACCATGAGTTCAAGGCCACTCTGGGACTACATAGTGAATTCCAGGTCAGCCTGAGCGAGAGTGAAACCCTACCTCAGAATACCAGAAAGAAAGAAAGGAAGAAAGAAAGAGAGAGAGAGAGAGAGAAGGAAGGAAGGAAGGAAGGAAGGAAGGAAGGAAGGAAGGAAGGAAGGAAGGAAGGAAGGAAGAGAGGGAGGGAGGGAGGAGGAAAGAGGGAGGAAGGGAGGGAAGAAAGAAGGAGAGAGAGAAAGAAAGAAAGAAAGAAAGAAAGAAAGAAAGAAAGAAAAAAGAGAGAAGAGAGAGAGAGAGAGAGAAAGAAAGAAAGAAAGAAAGAAAGAAAGAAAGAAAGAAAGAAAGAAAGAAAGAAAGAAAAGAGGGAAGGAAAGAGGGAAGGAAAGAAAGAAAGAAAATTCATTTCTATTTAAACTAACTAGTTATAGGGATTTATTATGGAACCTATATTTCATTGAGGCACCACAAGAGCACCAGGATGCCTCTGGGGTGATGGAGTCCACCCTCCTAGGGCATCTACCTGCCCGTAGCACAGTTTAGGGTCCAGACTGCCTGCGCAGTGCCCTCCCCTGTGCCCTAGCCACTCCTTTCCCTGTTCCTCAGCCTTTCCTCAAGTCTGGAAGCTTCATGAGCATCCTTCCAGCTTGTGATTTCTGATTTCAGGTGACCGTGGGTTTCTGTGGTTTGCTATCTGAAGCAATAACCCCACATGACAGGACTATTGTAAGGATTAGGGACAAGCTATGTTTGGTTTCTGTCACACAGCAGATACACAATAAATCAGAGTTTACAAACTCTACCCACATTTAGTCCACACGGTGGATTTTTTTTTCTGAACTTAGAATTGTTGCCAATATGTCTGAGTCAGTAAGTTTCACATCAGACCAAAAAAAAAAAAAAAAAAATCAGTTTTTTTTTTTGTTTTGGTTTGGTTTTTTTTTTTTTTTTTTTTTTTTTTTTTTTTTTTTTTTGGTTTTTCAAGGTAGGGTTTTGCTCTAGCTCAGGCTGACCTGAAATTCACTATGAAGCCTCAGGGTGGTCTCGAACTCATGTCAATCCTCCTACCTCTGCCTCCCGAGTGCTGGGATTAAAGGCATGCGCCACCTCACCAGGCTCAAAAATCAGAAGTTCTAACAACGCTGGTCTTACCTTCTCAGGGCCACAAGTGGCTGGCCTTTCTTGACAACATGTATAAAATCTTGGCACAGTCCTCACCTTGTTCTTTTGTTTTCCTTCCACTGTCATCTTTTTAAACTATTTAACACTGCCATACTTCTGAGTGTAAGGTTTGCAGTCTTTGTTATAAATGCCAATCTTAGCAGGGTGTGGTGGCACACACCTTTAATCCCAGCACTCAGGAGGCAGAGGCAGGAGGATTGCCATGAGTTTGAGGCCACTCTGAAACTACATAGTGAATTCCAGGTCAGCTGGGCTAGAGTGAGACCCTACCTCAAAAACAAAACAAAACAAACATATATATATCAATCTTTCTTCCATAGACCCAGGCAGGCCACCAGACCCAAGCTAGGACTAGGTTCTGGTTTAAGGTGCTGGTTGTGAATTTTCCCCAGAATACTTCATCTCTCCAGATATGGTCCCCCTTCAGCCAGCCCAAATGTCCCTTCCTTTTTGAAGCCTTTATCCCTTCCCTCTCCTTCCTCCCCACCCACTCCTATCCAGGCTTACCAACTCAATTACACTGTCCCTATCAGTTTTCTGGATAGACTTGTTATACAAGGTTACTGCTCTGTTACTTGGAGAGCTGGATTGAATTATATAGGAGAAGCAATCAATATTTGGAGAGGGCTGGAGAGATGGCTTAGCCATTAAGGTGCTTGCCCACAAAGCCAAAGGACCCAGGTTCGATTCCTCAGTACCCACATAAAGCCAGATGCACAAGGTGGTGCATGTGTCTGGAGTTCATTTGCAGTGGCCAGATGCCCTGGCATGCCCATTCTTTCTGTCTCTCTGTCTGCCTCTCCCTTTATCTGCTTCTCTCTTTCTCTCTCAAATAAATAAAATATTTTAAATATTTGGAGAAATGAAAAGGAAGAGGATGGAAATGGTAAGAGAGGAAGGAAAGGAGTAAAGAAGAAAGGAAGAGAGGGAGGGAGAGAAAAAGAGGGAGGGAAGACTGGAGAGAAGGTTAGAGGAAGAGGGACGGTGACAGGTTGGGAGGACTATCAAATCATTTCATGCCTTGTCACCATAACCCCACAAGACATGCATAACGATTGAACATTTTTCAGATGACAAACTCAGAGACATGAGATCACTCTCCCAGCTGTCCTGTTACACTGGCACCAGAATTTGAACCCAGGTGTGTTTGGGTGATGGGACTCAAGATCAGAGCCCTTCTCCATCTCCCTTCGCTAGGCAGGAGACAGGTTTCTTTCTTGGCAGAGTGTAAATGGCTTTTCAAGGCAAATTCATTATTTGCCTGCAACATTTTCCGCTGGTTCGCTGCTTTCTCTATGCAACCCTACCATTGCTTAGAAAGCTACTGCTCGCCCTCCGCCATGAGCCCCTCTCTCCTTCCTCCACTCCTCCCCCTCTTGTCTGGGAAGCAGGTCAGGCAACAGTGCTGATGCCCCCAGTCCCTACCTATGCCACTGCTGGGCATGTGCCTCCTCTCCACCCTCCCCTGATGCCAAATCCCCAGGAAATGAGTCTCAAAGCAACCCCCTCACCCCACCCCAAGCTCTGCTTAAGTGGGGTTTGCAGGAAGAATTCATTAGGTTCCCAGAAAATATCTCTGGTGGTTTTCTCTCTCCGTGACTGTAATTTCTTTCTCTGGATTGGCTATAGTGAGCTTACAGGGCAGTCCTTGCATATCTGCATTTGACATTGGAAATGTTTAGGAGGGGAAGTCCAAGAGACCATTGGCTATGTGAGCACATGCAAGATCATAGAGGTCATTGAAGTGACATAAATGGCCTTTAAAGGGGTACCTAGCTGGGAAACAAGAGCCTTGAATCAGGTGTCCTTCCTCCAGCTGCGTGAGAAGTTCTCATTTTTTTCCCACTGGGCTTTAGTTTTCTATTTATTTATTTGTAAGCACAGAAAAAGAGAGGAGCGAGACAGAGAGAGTGGGCACGCCAGGGCCTCTAACCACTGCAAATGACCTCCAGACACAGGTGCCACTTTGTGCATCTGGCTTTATGTGGGTGCTGGGGAATCAAACCTGGGTCATCAGACTTTGCAGGCAAGCGTCTTAACTGTTGAGCCATCTCTCCAGCCCAGGGGGCTTTTGTTTTGTCATGGTCACCAACAGCCAAGGTCTTGTCAACAGACCTCCAATCAACCCTATCATCAGGTTTCAGGTCTCCACCCTGCTTCCGGCCAGCTACATAAGCTTATGAAAGTGACTTCTTTCTAAGCCTCAGTCTCTCCCCCTGTCAAATGGGGATAATAATATTGTTTACCACCTAAAGCCAGTATTTGGTAGCCAGAACCGGAAAGCATTTTACACAGGGTAAGACACTTGGATATATCTTGAAATGTCTTGGCTACTAGTGATAATAATAATAATGCACAGAAGACAGTGAGGAGTATATGAAATGTCTGAGGTGCCCAAGTGGGAGGAGCATGCGAAGAGAAGGAAGGAATATAGCTATGCTTGATTGCTCAAAACGTTTATTTCATGAAAATTCACATCTGCACAGTACAGACACACAAAATGACAGAATGGCAAATTGGTTTGGGGGTGAAATTACATTAACTCTGTGGTAAACCAAATGATATTGGAGTTAAATAGGAAAGGTGTGTGACAGTGGATAAGGAATGTCCCCAACAGATTAACCCTACTAGCCTTGCAGGGTAGTTATGAGATAATGTCTGAAAAGTAGCTTGCATGAGTCCAGCACATAGTCTGTTCTCAGTACAATCACACAGTCAGTACTCAGTACAATCACAGCCAGTACTCACTACAATCACAGTCAGTGCTCACTACAATCACATAGACTTAGTACTTAGTATAATCATAGTCAGTACTCACTACAATCACACAGTCAGTACTCAGTACAGTCACATAGTCCATTCTCAGTACAATCACACAGTCAGTACTTATTACAATCACACAGCCAGTACTCTCTACAATCACATTGTCGGTACTCAGCTAAATCACACAGTCAGTACTCAGTACAACCACACAACCAGTACTCAGTATAATCACATAGCCAGTACTCAGTACAATCACATGGTCAGTACTCAGTGCAATCACACAGCCGGTACTCAGTACAACTACACGGTCAATACTCAGCACATGACAATCACAACTGCTAATATTCTTCTTTATTCTCCTTCAGCCTCAGCTTCTTCGTTGGGAAACTAAAAACCATGCCACCTGCTTTACTCATTCAACAAATATTTACTGAGCCAAGTACTGGGAATACAAAAATGTATTCACCAGACACAGTTCATGGCCTCTCAGAGCCCACAGCTTGATGCTGGTCATTATTCATCCTTTCAACAAATATTTTTACCGAATAGTTACTACATAACAGGCTGCAGAGTGGAAGGTGGAAATACAATGGTTATTAAATCAATTCAACCCTCCAACACCTACAGAATGACAGCCTCGGGAAGATGTAAAATAATCAAATTAAATGCCTACCATATAATATGTGTTGATCGAAAAGTTATTTGGGTGCGCTAATTAGAAGGTGTGTATAAGTAACTTTGGGAAATTCATTAAAAAATTAATGATTTTTTAACATTTTTAAGTATGAGAGAATGCCAAGGAAAATGAAGTATTTAGATATATATTGAATAAAGCACGTACAAAACCTATGTGTGCAGAGTGTGGCGGCGTATACCTTTAATCCCAGCACTCGGGAGGCAGAGGTAGGAGGATCACTGTGAGTTCAAGGCCACCTTGAGACTACAGAGTGAATTCCAGGCCAGCCTGAGCTAGAGAGAGACCCTACCTTGGAAAAAAAGATCTACATATAAGTTACTTTAATCTTTCCTGGGATCAAATACCTAACCAGAAGAAATTTAAGGAAGGAAGGGTTGACTTGTGCTTACTGTTCAAGGTCCCTGTCTATCATAGCAGTTGCTTGAGGCAGCTGGTCACATCCTGTCCATAGTGGGGAAGCAGAGAGTGACAAATGCCCATGTTCAGCTTGCTCTCTCCTTTATATCCAGTACAGGACCCCAGCCTATGGAACAGTGCCACCCTCAGTTAAGGTGGGTCTTCCTACCTCAATTAACCTAATCAAGATAATTCTTCCCAGGCAGGCCCAGAAACTCATTTCTTAGGGGATTCTAGGTCCTTTCCAGTCGACAATAAACCATCACAAGCTATATGCTGAAAGTTACAAAATACCAATTACCAAGACAATCGAAACAGAGAAGTAGATATTATGTTCATGGACTGAAGATATAAATCATAAAGATGTCGGTTCTTCTCAGGCTTGTAGGTTTGATGCAATTCCTGGTATAATCCCAGTTAACAAAACTTCTTTGTAGGTATAGATTAGTTTATTCTAGCCGGGCGTGGTGGTGCATGCCTTTAATCCCAGCACTTGGGAGGCAGAGGTAGGAGGATCGCCAAGAGTTCGAGGCCATCCTGAGACTACATAGTTAATTCCAGGTCAGCCTGGACCAGAGTGAGACCCTACCTCGCAAAACAAACAAACAAACAAACAAACAAAAAAGATTAGTTTATTCTAAAGTTTATATAGAAAGGCACAAGACCTAAAAGCTGAAATGATCTTAACAAGGAAGAGGCACAAGACCTAAAAGCTGAAATGATCTTAACAAGGAAGATGAAAGGGGGAAAATTACTGTAATTCACGTAAAGGTTTAGTGCATAGCTATGATAATCAAGACTGTGGTATTGATGCAAAATACATAGATCAATGAAACAGGTTAGAAATCCCAGAAATAGACCCATACCAATGTACTCAACTGATTGTTTTTTAGATTTTATTTATTTATTTGCAAGCAGAGAGAGATAGAAAGAAGAGAAACAGACACACAGAGAGAAAGAATGGGCATGCCAGAGCCACCGGCCATTGCAAACTCCAGACACATGTGCCACTTTGTGCCTCTGGCTCTACATGGGTACTGAGGAGTCAAACCCAGGTTGTTAGGCTTTGCACGCAAGTGCTTTAATGGCTGAGCCATCTTTCCAGCCCCTCAACTGATTTTGGACAAAAAATGAAAGAGCAATGCAAAGGAGAAAGGGCAGGCTGCCTTTCCAACAAATGGTGCTGGGGCAACAAGGCAGCCTTAGCAACTAAAAGGAAAAAGGAAGTTTCATCTAAACTTCACGCCTTATACAAAATTAATTTCCAAATGAGTCACTGAACCATAGACTAGAACTTAACTGACAAAACTATAAGACTTTAATGCCGGGCGTGGTGGTGCACGCCTTTAATCCCAGCACTCGGGAGGCAGGTAGGAGGATCGCTGTGAGTTCGAGGCCACCCTGAAACTACATAGCGAATTCCAGGTCAGCCTGAGCTAAAATGAGACCCTACCTCGAAAAACAAAACAAAACAAAACAAAAAACTATAAGACTTTTAAAAAAACAGTAGGAAGCCTGAAGAGATGGCTTGCCTAAGGACCCAGGTTTGATTCTTCAGAAGCAAGATACACGAGGTGGAGCATGTGTCTGGAGTTCATTTGCAGTGGCCAGAGGCCCTGGCACACACATTCTCTCTTTCTGTCTGCCTATTTTTTTTTCTCTCTCTCAAATAAATAAATTAATTAATTATTTTAAAAAAAAAAAACAGTAAGAAAAGAGTTTTTAGACCTGAGTGGTGTGGTGGTACATACATTTAGTCCCAGTACTTGGAAGGCAGAGATAGGAAGATCACTGTGAGTTTGAGGCCAGCCTTGGGCTACAGAGTAAATGTGAGGTCAGCTTGGGCTACAGTGAAACCCTACCTTGAAAAAGAATTTTTTAAAAAGAGTTTTTGGGCTGGAGAGATTACCTAGTAGTTAAGGCACTTGCCTACAAAGCCAAAGGACCCAGGTTCAATTCCCCAGTATCCACATAAAGTCAGATGCACAGGGTGGTGCATGCATCTGGAGATCATCTGCAGCGGCTCAGGCCCTGGCATGCCCATTCTCTCTCTGTCTGCCTCTCTCTACATATCTATCTATCTATCTCATAAATAAAATTAAAAATATTATTTTTTATTTTTTATTTTTTGGAGAGAGACAGAGAGAGGGAGAGGGAGACAGGTAGAGATGGGCGCACCAGCAGCCTCTCAGCTGCTGTGAACGAAGTCCAGATGCGTGTGCCCCTTGTGATCAAGTGCGGCATTGCATCCTTGCGTCACTTTGCATCTGGCTAAACTTGGGACCTGGAGATTAGAACCAGGTTCTTAGGCTTAGCAGGCAGGCGCCTTAACCACTAAGCCATCTCTCCAGCCCTAAAAATATTTTTAAAAAGAGTTTTTAGGCGGCCAGGCATGGTGGTGCACGCCTTTAATCCCAGCAGTCGGGAAGGCAGAGATAGGAGAATCGCTGTGAGTTCAAAGCCACCCTGAGAATACAGAGTAAACTCCAGGTCAGCCTGAACTAGAGTGAGACCCTACCTCGAAAAAAACAACAACAACAACAAAAAAAAAAGAGTTTTTAGGGCTGGAGAGATGGTTCAGTGGTTAAGGCACTTGCTTGCAAAGCCTAACAACCTGGGTTCAGTTCCCCAGTGCCTATGTAAAGCCCACAGATGCACACAGTAACACATGCATCTGGAGTTTATTTTCAGTGTCTGGGATCCCTGGTGTACTCATTCTGTCTGTCTGTCTTTCTATCTCTCTGCTTGCAAATAAATAATAACTTTTTTTAAAAATGGCTCTTTAAAAAAAGAGTTCTTAAAAAAAAAAAAGAGAGTTCTTAGACTTAACAGGAAAAGCTCAATTCTGAAAAGAAAAAAAAAATCAAATACAGTTGAACTTCACCAAAAAGTTAAAACTTTTTGTCTGCAAAAATTCATGTGAAGGAGCTGGGCATGGTGGCACATGCCTTTTATCCCAGCACTTGGGAGGCAGAGGTAGGAGAATCACCATGAGTCTGAGACCACCCTACATAGTGAATTCCAGGTCAGCCTGGGCAAGAGTGAAACCCTACCTCAAAAAAAACAAAAAAAAAAAAAATCATGTGAAGGGCTAGAAAGATGTTAGTGGTTAAAGAACTTGCCTGCAAAGCCTAAGGACCCAGGTTCAACTCCCCATGTAAGGCAGACACACAGGGTGGCACATGTATCTGGAGTTCATTTGTAGTGGCTAGAGGCCCTGGTGCACCCTTCTCTCTCTCTCTCTTTCTCTCTCTAATAAATAAGAATTTTAAAAAATTCATATGAAGAGAGTAAAAAGATAGAGGATACATGCGCCTGTGAATAACCCCTAACCCACAGTCATGCAGAGAATTCTTTTTCTTAAGACTTGTTTTTATTTATTTATTTATTAGAGAGAGAGAGACAGAGTGAGTGAGAATGGGCGTGCCAGGCCTCTAGCCACTGCAAATGAACTCCAGACACATGCGCCACCATGTGCATCTGGCTTACATGGGACCTGGAGAATCAAACCTGGGTCCTTAGGCTTCACAGGTGTGCGTCATTACTGCTAAGCCATCTCTCCAGCCCCATGCAGAGAATTCTAAGTCAACTCAATGGATCTCCTAAGGAAGAATAAGACATCAACACAGAAAGGGGACTAGCTGGAAAGAAGGACTTCAGCAGGAGTGGGAGGAGAACAAGAGTAGATAATAGGGGGCAAATGTGTTTAAAATAAATTATACATAGGTATAAAATTGTCAATTTTTTTAAAAATAATGGGCTATTGACTTGCACTCATGACACTCAACTGTGGAGAGAAGTGATGGTACCAACACATGATGTGTCCATACAAAGTTTCTATTTAATAAATAAATAAAAAGAGAAATAAAAACATCCTGCAATTACTCTATTACCCGATAGCTGTACCCTTAGATATTTATCCTAGAAAATAAGAATTTAGGTTTAAACAAAAATTACATAAGAATATTCATATTAGCTTTATTTTAACATTTATATTGACAATTTTCATACATTAACAATGTATTTTGATCACAATCCCTCCCATTACTTTCTTTTGTCTCCCTCCTCTACTCCCTTCCACTGAACCCCTTCTTCTTTCCAACTAGCCCTTCTATTTATTTTGGGGGGAGGGGGAGGGAGGTTGGTTTTTACCAGATAGGGTCTCACTCTAGCCTAGGCTGACCTGCACTGGCCTTGCACACATAGTGATCCTCCTACCTCTGCCTCCTGAGTGCTGGGATTAAAGGCGTGCACCACCACACACAGCTCTTCCTTTATTTTTATGTCTTTTTCCCCTTCTTCCTGTATGCATTAGAAATGTTGATGGGCCCAATATTGTGTAGACAATGACAGCCGCTGTGAGGTCATCAACAAACCAGCCACTGCACGTCCTGAAGACAGCATCCCAAAGCACTCCTCCCCAGCTCTGGCTCTTACATTCTTTCTACCAACTCTTTCCCAATGCTCCCTGAGCCTTGGAGAGTATGACAGAAATGTTTCATTTGGCAAGCAGCTTTATTTTTTTTGTTATTGTTGTTTATTTTTATTTATTTTATTTGAGAGTGACAGGCAGACAGAGAAAGAGGCAGAGAGAGAGAGAGTGAGTACACCAGGACCTCAACCACTGCAAAGGAACTCCAGATGCATGTGCCACCTTGTGCATCTGGCTTACGTGGGTCCTGGGGAATTGAGCCTCGAACCAGGGTCTCTAGGCTTCACAGGCAAGTGCTCAACCGCTAAGCCATCTCCAGGCCAAGCAGTTTTATTTTTATTTTTTTTATTTATTTAAGAGAGAGGCAGATACAGTTAATGATAGAATGGGCGTGACAGGATCTCTCACTGCTAATGAACTCCAGATGCATGCAGCATCTTGTGCATCTGGCTTTATGTGGGTACTAAGGAATCAAACCCCGGTCATTAGGCTTTGTAGGCAAGTGCCTTAACCACTAAGCCATCTCTCCAGCCCAAGCGGCTCTATATTTAAGAGTCTCAAGCTGTAAGAATTGGGTTTATAGCATGTTTGGAATATGTCCTTCAGTGACCAGAGGATTCAACAAAATGTAGTCACGTACATCATGAAATACCATTCAGAAATAAAAAGGATATGAGCAACGGCCTGGATGTGTCTCCAGGATTTATATTCTTTTTCTTTCTTTCTTTCTTTCTTTCTTTCTTTCTTTCTTTCTTTGTTTTTTGTTTGTTTTGGGTTTTTGGTTTTTTTTTGTTTGTTTGTTTGTTTGTTTGTTTGTTTGTTTGTTTGTTTGTTTTTGAGGTAGGGTCTCACTCTAGCCCAGGCTGACCTGGAATTCACTATACCTCTGCCTCCCAAGTGCTGGGATTAAACGTTTGCATCACTACGCCCAGCCACAGTTTATATTCTAAGGTAGCCTTCTGGAACCATGGCTTCTATGGGTCAAAATCAACCACAAGTCAAAAATGTTTTTAAATGACATCTATACTGAACATGTACAGGCGTTTTTATTTAACACTTTCCCTTAATACACTATAACAGCCATTCACATCACTGTTTACATCATAATTAGAGACTGTCAGAATCTAGAAATGATTATGTTACATGAAAGTCCCGGGCTAAATTTATACAAGGGGCTTGAGCAACCTTGGATTTCAGCATCTATGTGTTTTTGGAATTCTGCATTTGAATATAGTGACAGGTAACAAACAGTCCTTACCTGCTTCCTGTCCACACAGTGGCTTCCTCTTCTCTGTTTGATGACATAATCATTAAACATTAAACACACAGTGTGGCTCCTTAGCCAGGCGTGTTGGCGCACACCTTTAATCCCAGCACTTGGGAGGTAGAGGTAGGAGGATCACCATAAGTTCGAGGCTACCCTGAGACTACATAGTGAATTCCAGGTCAGCCTGGGCTAGAGTGAGACCCTACCTCGAAAAACCAATAAAATAAAATAAAATAAAATAAAAAATTAAACACAGTTTGATTCTCCAGGACTCACGTAAGCCAGATGCACAAAGGGCACATGCGTCTGGAGTTCGTTTGCAGTGGCTGGAGGCCCTGGTGCACCCTCTCTCTCTCTCTCTCTTTCTCTGCCTCTCTCTCTCAAGTAAATAAATAAATAAATAAAATATATTTTAAAAAATTAAACACACACATACATACAAACACAAGTACAACTAGGGAAACCTGAGTAAAATTGGTAGATTGTACCAGCATCTTAACTGTGGCGCCACCCTATTGTGATGCAAGATGGCACCACAGGGGGGAAATCAGGGGAGAGGTGAACAGATGTCTCTATATTATTTCTCACAGCTGCATGCGAATCTACAATGACCTCTAGAAGCTTTTCAATTAAAAACATATTTCATTGGTTCTGTATTTTAAAATGCACATTGTAATAAAAGCTTAAATATTTCTGGAAGATAACAGAAAAGCCATCATCTAAAAACATAATATTTAACACCTTTCTGTTCTTTGTTTTGTTTTCGACATTTATATTTGGGGGGAGGGGATGTGGTGGTGAGAAGGTGGGGCTTCACCACCTCCTACCTTCTATGACATCAGAATTCATGCTTACCTGGTGACCAGAGGTGGGGAAGAGAGGTGCCCATCTGCCTGTCCGCTGGGAACACCTCCAGCCACCCAGGCAGACGGAGACATGGCAATCCAACAGATGAGTAGCAGGGGCCTGGTAGCAGCCGAGCCGTTTGAACAGACAAGGGGAGGCCAGTGCGAGGACAGGAAGCAGGTGAGGCCAGGGCATACTGTCTTCTTCCTGTCTAAGCTCCCTGGCCACTTCGCACAGACAGGAAAGTCCTCAAGGTCAGGACGGGCCTTCCCACCTAAGACTCCCTGCAAACCCTCTCCCCTCCCCCAGGGAGCCATCGTTGGCATCTCCTCCCCAAGCCCATACCCACACTCTCTCATTTCATTTTCAGTCTTCAGTACTGTCAGCACGTGGTATGTATGTTCTAGCAGGCCTGGTCTTTAGTTTCCTGACAAGTCCCTTAGTGCCTGGGACAGTGCACGGTGCACAGCAGAACGGATGGATGGATGGATGATGGATGGATGGATGGATAAGTGGTTGCCAATAAGGAGAACAATCCAGCTGAATCAGAGGGCTCCTGCAGGATTTGTTGCCACGGCTGAAATTTACTCGCATGGGGTTTTGTCAAAACCAAAAGCATTCTCCATGCTGTGCAGAGCCTGGCTCTCCCACCCGCTCTGGGTTTCCTGACCGGTGATGTCCCTCAGAGGCAACCTACTTCTCAGAAAGGTCAAAAGGGCATTCAATATGCAGCTGGGACCTATCAGGACCTGAAACCAGGTCCACGTGATCCCCGAAGCCCGAGCTCCACCGCCCCCAGGTGGAGAAGCGAGACGCTGGGGGAGAAGGGGTCTGAGCGCTCAGCTGCGCCCTTGTATGTTGCGCGGGGTGTGATTCTATTGAGGAGAAGGCACTGGAGGGGTTTAAGCAAGGCAATGAATGACTCATCTACAAATGTCTTCCAAAGATTTGCTCATTCATTTACTGGACCTAGGCCAAGAGCTTCCTGTGGACTAGACCTCAGGGCACATGATTGGGGGCGAGGGGGTGGGGGGGAGGGTTGGTGACCGGGGTCCTTCCTGCTTCAGCTTTTCCTGAAAAAGTTCCCCGAACCCCAAGCGCCAGGATGTTGCTTCTAGGAAAACCATAAAGAATTCTGTGGTTTAGGGAACTCTGTATACCCTCACCCCCCCTGGGAGATTTATGCTGCTGTCCTTAAGGACAGTGCTGAGTCCCACAGGAATCTTAGAAATGCATTGACTTTGCTTCCTAAAGCAACTAATTGACTCACAGAGGCCCATCTCTTCTAATTGAAATAGATGAATATATAATTGAAATAAATGAAATATAAAATATATATTTCAACCCCAGTTTTACAGGTAAACTGAGGCCCAAAGAAAGGAACTGATTCAGCTCAGGTCACAGAAATAGAACAAAGATTCTCTCTCTCAAATAAATAAATACAATTTTTAAAGAAATAGCACAAAGGGAAAGAGGAAAACATAGATCTAGTCCATGTTTCTGTATTTGCCTCCACCGAACACAAAACAAATCTAGCAGGAGCATGCTGGGAAGGAAACCAACCTGTAAAGCACATAGATAATGAAACAGAAAAGCACTCTAGCCTCTAAAGGATGGGACAGTCCTGTGTGTCTTCCATGAAAAGATTCCTGGGCTGGAGAGTTGGCTTAGTGGTTAAGGCACTTGCCTGCAAAGCCAGAGGACCCAGGTTCGATTCCCCAGGACCCATGTAAGCCAGATGCATAAGGTATCACATGTGTCTAGAGTTTATTTGCAGCCGCTGAAGGCCCTGGCAAGCCCATCCCCCCCCCTCAACTAAATAAAATAAAATAAAAGTAGTTTTAAAAAAAAAAGATTCCTGGGTTGGGGAGATGGCTCCATGGGTAGCGAGCGCTTTGCCATGCACACGAGGACCTGAGTTCAGATCACCTGTGCCCACATTGTTCATGGCAGCACCTAAAGGTAATCCCAGCCCTAGGGAGACAGAGACAGGTGGACTAGACTAGCCAAACCAATAATCTCTGGGTTCAAGGAGAGACCCTGACTCAATAATTAAGGTGGAGAGCAACTGAAGGAGACATTTCAAAGCTGACCTCTGCCTCCACACACGTGCACACATATGTACATGCACCTTACGTGGGTGCCCACACCTATGAACACACACACACACACACACACACTTGATTCCTAAGGAATACTGCTAAGACAGGAATAGGTGCCCTTATTTTAAATGTGTGGTACATTGGTTGGACATAGCCGGGCGTGGTGGCGCACACCTTTAATCCCAGCACTCGGGAGGCAGAGGTAGGAAGGTCGCTGAGAGTTCGAGGCCACCCTGAGACTACATAGTTAATTCCAGGTCAGCCTGGACCAGAGTGAGACCCTACCTCGAAAAAACAAAACAAAACAAAACATTGGATGGACAAACCCAGGACACCATCATCCAAGGCAAGCTCTGTAACATTCCTGACCCCAGGGCTCCCCTGTACCCCGTGATTCTGGTTTTGGGTTTGTTTGTTTGTTTGTTTTTAAATTTTTGGTTTTCTTTTTATTTTTTCATTAGCAACAGACAGAGAGAGAAAGAGGTGCGTGCACAAGAGAGACAGAGAGAGAGAATGGGCACACCAGGGCCTCCAGCCACTGCAAACAAACTTCAGATGCCTATGCCACCTTGTGCATCTGGCTTACGTGGGTACTTGGGAATTGAGCCTCGAACAGGGGTCTTTAGGCTTCACAGGCAAGCGCTTAAATGCTAAGCCCTCTTTCCAGCCCTGGTTTTGGGTTTTATATGTTCTTTAGTTTCATGTAAATGGATTCATACTACATGTAACTTATGTCTGGCTTCTTTCACTCATCATGTCTGTGGGAGTCAATATCCTGCTACTATTTAACTTCTTTTTATTTTTTTATTTTGTTAAAGATTTATTTATGAGCCGGGCGTGGTGGCTCACGCCTTTAATCCCAGCACTCGGGAGGCAGAGGTAGGAGGATCGCCATGAGTTCAAGGCCACCCTGAGACTACATAGTTAATTCCAGGTCAGCCTGGGCCAGAGTGAGACCCTACCTCGAAAAACTAAAAAAAAAAAAAAAAAAAAAAAAAAAAAAATTTATTTATGAGAAAGAGAATATGGGCCACATCAGGGCCTCTTGCCACCGCAAACAAACTGCAGACACATACAGCACTTGGTGCATCTGGCTTTACGTGGGTACTGGGGAACTGAACCCAGGCTGGGAGGCTTTACAAACAAGCGCCTTTAACCACGAAGCCATCTCCCAAGCTCCTATATTTTTAAAGTTAAAAATAACACAGTTTCTTGAATAGGTAAAGAAACTAATTAGAGGAAACAAATTATTAAAATTCCTTCTGTAGCCCTGGGTTCAATCCTCAGCACTACAAAAACAAACTAAAAAATAAAATAAAATCTCTTTGTTGCAGAAGCCCCTCTGAATCTTATTTCATAGACTTGAATGTGTAAGAAATGTATCGTTCCTTTGTAGCAAACTCATTCCAACTTACTTAAATCTAGTAATATTTTTGGAAATGTAAATCTGTAGAAATTTCAGTGTCTCAGTAGGTAGACACAGGTGCACACACATATTCAGAAAATAAAAAAATGTTAAAGCAGTGGTGAAAGTTAGAGAGCAGAATAAGAAGAATTAAACTAATGACAGGAGGAAAGAAATAGGTAAACTTGTTAATGAAATTAAAGGGGACTAATAAGTCAATAAAATATCTCTTTGAAGAAATTAATAAACTTGGTAAACAGAGTGAGAGACACACACAGAGAGAAATGAGTTACCAACATCAAAAATGGAAAGGGGGGGGTGCTGGAGAGATGGCTTAGCGGTTAAGCATTTGCCTGTGAAACCTAACAACCCAGGTTTGAGGCTCGATTCCCCAGGACCCACATAAACCAGATGCACAAGGTGGCACATTCATCTGGAGTTCGTTTGCAGCGGCTGGAGGCCCTGGTGCACCCATTCTCTCTCTCTCTCTCTCTCTCTCTCTCTGCCTCTTTTTATCTCTGTCACTCTCAAATAAATAAGTAAAAATAAACAAAATTTTAATATATTTTTAAAAAGAGAATGGAAAAGGGGGCTGGAGAGATGGCTTAGCGGTTAAGGTGTTTGCCTGCAAAGCCAAAGGGATGCTGGTTTGACTCTCTAGGGTCTACATAAGCCAGATGTACAAGGGGGCGCATGCATCTGGAGTTCGTTTGCAGTGGCTGGAGGCCCTGGTGTACCCATTCTCTCCCTCCCTCTCTCTCTCTCTCTCTCTCTCTCTCTCTCTCTGCCTCTTTTTCTCTCTGTCTGTTGCTCTAAAATAAATAAATAAAAATAAACAAAAAATTTTAATATATTTTTAAAAAGAGAATGGAAAAGGGGGCCAGAGAGATTGCTTAGTGGTTAAGGCATTTGCCTGCAAAGCCAAAGGGATGCTGGTTTGACTCTCTAGGACCTACATAAGCCAGATGCACAAGGGGGCGCATGCATCTGGAGTTCATTTACAGCGGCTGGAGGCCCTGAGCACCCATTCTCTCCCTCTCTTTCTGCCTCTTTGTCTCAAATAAATAAATAAATAAATAAATATTTTTAAAAAGAATGGAAGCCGGGCGTGGTGGCACACGCTTTTAATCCCAGCACTCGGGAGGCAGAGGTAGGAGGATAGACATGAGTTTGAGGCCAGCCTGAGATCTCATAGTGAATTCCAGGTCAGCCTAGTGTGAGACCCTGCTTTGAAGAAGAAGAAGAAGAAAAAAAAAAAAAAAACCTCCTACAATAAATTCTATAGCTGATGCTGAAAAAATTACCTCTTTCCCTCCTTCCTGCCCATGGAACAAGATGAAGACATTTGAGTGTCAGTTTTCCTGACTAGTGGCTGGGTAGTTCTAGTCAGTGCACAAGCCTGGGCAGGAAAGGCTGCAACACTGTTTTCTGGTGCTGGCGGTTGAACTCATACCATGTTCATGAGTCACAAGATAAATATTTTTAAGACCTTGTTTACCAAACTAACCCAGGGATTCATTGTAGTAGTAATCAAAATGCCAGCAGGGTTTTTTCTTTTCCAAAATATAAGATAACTAAAGACACAAGAAAATGCAAACACCATATATATATATATATATAGATGTATTTGAAAGAGAGGAAGAGGGAGATCAGAAGAGGCAGAGAGAAAGAGAGAATGGGCATGCCAGGGCCTCCAGCCACTGCAAATGAACTCCAGATGTATGCACCCCCTTGTGCAGCTGGCTTATGTGGGTCCCAGGAAATCAAACCAGGTTCCTTAGGCTTCTCAGGCAAATGCCTTAACTGCCAAGCCATTTCCCCAGCCCAATGCAAACATTTTCAAATAGATGAATTAAATTTGAAAAAAAAACACCACAGTATAAGATTTCCAAGTAACATAATCTATAGATACTGTGCATTATGTTTGATAGTCATGTGAAACAGAATAGTGACAGTGGACAGAATTGTGGCCCCCAAAATGCATGTGCTGAAACCCTAACCCCAAAGTGACTACATTTGTAGATAAGGCTTCTAAAGGGGTGATTAAGGACAGGTCCCTAGTCACATAGGACTAGTGGTGTCCTTGTACAATGTAGAAACTGGAAGGACAAAAAAGCCACAGGAAAGGTCCATGGGAGGACCTGGTAAGGAGGGAACTACCCACAGGCCAAGGGGAGAGGCTGCACCAACTCCAACACTGCCTCAGTCTTGGACTCGGTGCCTCCAGAACTGCTAGAAAATCCACTTCTGTTGTCTAAAGTATCCACTTTTTAGTGTTCTGTTAAGTCAGTGCTAGGAGATGCAGACTAGCACAGATCAAATATTGATACAAAGATAGATAGGGCAACATCAGGAAACAGACCTACATGGTACATGGATATGCCTTTGACAAAGGCATCAACAGTTTAATAAGGAAAAATAAGTCTTAGAAAATAATTGTAGGACTGGGGAGACGGCTCAGCAGTTAAGGCACTTGCCTGCAAAGCCTAATGACCAGAGTTTGATTTCCCAGTACCCGTGGAAAGCCAGATGCACAAAGTGACACATGCATCTGGAGTTTGTTTGCAGTAGCTGAAGGCCCTGGTGCACCCATTATCTTTGTCTGTCTCTCTTCTATCTCTCTCTCTGCTTTCAAATAAGAATATTTTTTAAAAACAATAATTGTAGGGAGCTGGGGAAATGGTTTAGTGGTTAAAGGCAATTGTTTTCAAAGCCTGCCACCCTGAGTTCATTTCTCCAACACCCACTTAAAGCTGGGTGCAAAGTGGGGGGTGCATCTGTGATCCCAATGCCCTGTGATGAGAGGAGGCCAAACCAGAAGTATGTGAGCTCACAGGCCCCCTAGTCTGAGTTCCTTTGCAGCCTGGCAGTTCCTTTGCAGTGGCAAGAGATCCTGTCTCAAAGAACATGGAGCACAGATACCTCAAAGTTGTCCTCTGACCTCCACATGTGTGCTGTGGCACATGTGTGTGTGTGCGCGCACACACAAATAAATAAATAAATAAATAAATAAATAAATAAATAAATAAATAAACAAACAAACAAACAAGGGGCTGGAGAGATTGCTTAGTGGTTAAGGTGTTTACCTATGAAACCTAAGGACCCAGGTTCAATTCCCCAAAACCTACATAAGCCAGATACACAAGGTGGTGCATGCATCTGGAGTTTGTAGTGGCTGGAGGCCTTGGCATGCCAATTTCTCTCTTTTTCTCTCTCTTTCTCTCTCTCTCTCTGCCTATTTCTCTATCAAATAAATAAAATTAAATTAAAAATCTTTAATAAACATTTAAAAAATAATTGTAGAACTGGGTAGGTACATTAAAATGTCAATTTTCGGCTGGAAATATGGCTTAGCGGTTAAGGCACTTGCCTGTGAAGCCTAAGAACCCATGTTTGACTCTCCAGATCCCACGTTAGCCAGATGCACAAAGGTGAGGCAAACACAAGGTCACACATGCCCATTAGGTGGTGCAAGTGTCTGGAGTTTGATTGCAGTGGCTGAGACCCTAGCACACCAATTCTCTCTCTCTCTCTCTCTGCTCCAATTCTCTCTCTCACTTTAAAATAAAAGATTAAAAAATTATTTTAAAATGTCAATCTTTATTTAATTTTATATACAAAAATTCATCTGAGCCGGGCGTGGTGGCGCACACCTTTAATCCCAGCACTCGGGAGGCAGAGGTAGGAGGATTGCTGTGAGTTCGAGGCTACCCTGAGACTACATAGTGAATTCCAGGTCAGCCTGAGCTAAAATGAGACCCTACCTCGAAAAACCAAAAAAAAAAAAAAAAAAAAAAAAAAAAATTCAGCTGAAGTACACTTACGTATATAACTATAAAAGCTAACACAGTAAAATACCTAGAAGGAGGCAGGAGAAAATCACAACCTTGAAATAGGTAAGTTTTTAGACTTTACACAAAAATCATAACCACAAATGGAAAATATTTGATGAATTGTACTTCATCAAACTGAAACTTTATTTTACTTTCAAAAGATACTGAAAAGAATGCTGGGCATGGTGCATTATGCCTTTAATCCCAGCACTTGGGAGGCCAAGGTAGGAGGATCACCATGAGCTCGAGGCCACCCTGAGACTACATAGTGAATTCCAGGTCAGCCTGGGCTAGAGTGAGACCCTACCTTGAAAAAACAAAACAAAACAAAAAGAAGATACTGATAAAGAAATAAAGACAAAAGCCGGGTGTGGTGGCACACACCTTTAATCCCAGCACTTGGGAGGCAGAGGTAGGAGGATCACCGTGAGTTCAAGGCCACCCTGAGACTCCATAGTGAATTCCAGGTCAGCCTGGACTAGAGTGAGACCCTACCTTGAAAAACCAAAAAAAAAAAAAAAAAAAAAGAAAAGAAAAAGAGACAAGCTACAGGCTTAGAGAAAATATTCACAGTACAAATATCAATCCAACTTTATGTCCAGAATAGGAAAAGACATATGCAACTTAATGAAAAAAATAAGTGGTCCAATAAAAAGTGAGGGGCTAGAGAGATGGCTTAGTGGTTAAGGCACTTGCCTGCAAAGCCAAAAGATCCAGGTTCAATTCCCTAGGATCCATGTAAGCCACATGCACAAGGTGGCGCATGCATCTGGAGTTTGTTTCTAGCAGCTGGAGGCCCTGGAGTGCCCATTCTGTCTGTCTATCTGTCTCTCTCTCTCTCTGCCTCTTTCAAATAAATAAAAAGAAAAAAATTTTTAAGTGAGCAAAACACAGGCTGGAGAGATGGCTTAGCAGTTAAAGGTGCTTGCTTGCAAAGCTTGATGGCTCAGGTTCAGTTCCCCAGTACCAATGTAAAACCAGATATACAAAGTAGCACATGCATCTATAGTTCCCTTGCAGTGTAGGAGGCCATGACATGCCCATACTCTTCCTCTCTCTCTGTCTGCCTCTTTCTCTCAAATAAGTAAATAAAATATATTAAGATTAATTAATTAATTAATTAATTAGAAAGAGGGGGGGAGAGTGAGAGAGAATGGGCACGCCAGGACCTCCAGCCACTGCAAATGAACTCCAGATGCATGTACCCCCTTGTGCATCTGGCTTACGTGGGTCTTGGAGAATCAAACTGTGATCCTTTGGCTTTGCAGACAAACGACTTAACTGCTAAGCCATCTCTCCAGTCCCTAATTAATTAATTTTAAAAGTTACCAATTAAGAATCACCATGCCTGTGGCCTGGAATTCATCTTCCTATTCCCATCTCTCCTCTTCCTGTTCCAGACACTGCTAGCTTTGTTGATCTTGGTGCTGTACCTGGGCACAGGGATATCAGGTGAGCATTCTGGAATCTGAGAATGGAGGGATCAAGTCTCTATGTCTATGAGGGGCCCCCACAACTTGCCCACTCCTATTTCCCCTTCTTACATGCTGATTTCTACTGCTACTAATCTGCCCTTGTTAAGCAATGGTGTTTGTGCCTGTTCCAGGGAGCAGACCCGAGATGTCAGAAAGGATTAAGGACTGCACCTACCCTCAGAATCCCGTGGCATCCCAGGTAACAGATTCAGAAATGTACAAGGTGTCATTGGCAAGCTAGCTGGGGAAGGATCAACAGAAGCTGGCTGGGTACAGAAGGCAGGGACAGGTACTCCAGGGAGCATGAACAGTATGTGCAAAGGCCCAGGAAACTTTTTGTAAAAATATTTTTAGTTATTTATTTATTTAAGAGAGGGAGGGAGCGAGAGAGGAAGAGGCAGAAAGAGAAAGAATGGGTGTGCCAGGGCCTCCAGCCACTGTAAATGAACTCCACACTCATGCACCACCTTGTGCATCTGGCTTACATGGGTACTGGGGAATCGAACCTGGGCCTCTAGGATTGACAGGCAAGTGCCTTAACTGCTGAGCCATCTCTCCAGTCCCTGGGGAACTTTCTGAAAGCAGAAACCCATCTGCAAGATCTCAAGTAATTGCTTTGGTGTGTGCCTTTCAGGGGTTTGACTATCAGAGCAATGGCCCTGGTGAAGGAGCGCTAAGAACCCTCAGGAGCTGGTTGAAAATGAGCCTGCACGTTTTCTTGGAGAAGTTAGAGGAGGAAGTGCGGGAGCTGGAGCAGCTTGTGAGGAACCTGGAGTTTTGGCTAGATGCTTTTCTGGGAGAGCCACATCCAGAGGAACCCTGCTTCACTCACAAAAACCACCTATGAAGTCCATGTGCTAGAGCCTTGCAAGCGGAGGGGGTGGGTAAGGGTGTGCTCTGACTAAGGTCAAAGGCAGACAAGAAAATAAAATGATCAACAAGTGAACCAAAAGAAAGGGGTGAGGGGGCTGGAGAGCTTGCTCAGGGGTTAGGATGCTTGCCTGGAAAGCCTTAACCACCCGAGTTTGATTCCCCAGTACCCACGTAAAAAGCCAGATGCATAAAGTGGCACATGTGTCTGGAGTTCATTTGCAGTAGCTAAAGGCTCTGGTGTACCCATTCTCTCTCCCTCTTTCTCTCCCTCTCCCTCTCTCTCTCCCTCTCCCTTTCTCTCTCTCTCTCTTCTGGGTGTGGTGGCACATGCCTTTAATCCCAGTACTTGGGAGGCAAAGGTAAGAAGATCACCCTGAGTTTGAGGCCAGCCTGAGACTACATAGTGAATTCTAGGTCAGCCTGGACTAGACAGAGCAAGACTCTACCTCAAAAAAAAAAAAAAAAAAAAAAAAAAAAAAAAGTCTATGGCCAGTGTTCATGGTTACTGATAGAAACAGAAACAGCCTGGTCCACCGCTGTGACTCACTGGAACCATCATAGGCTTCCAAGCCAGCTGTGAGTTCAAGACTTCTCTTCCACTTACCTTAAACAGTGGGCAACTTTCCTTAACTGCGTCAAGATTCAGGGTTCTTCATTTATAAAAACCCCAAGAAACACATGTTGCCTCATAGAGTAGCAGAATGCACTAGAGCATACAGAGAAGACGTCCAGCATGTAATAGGTGCCTGGTAAACCCATCTTCTTTCCTACCATTGAGTTTCCTTCTGATGAAGTACAGTAGCTAGAAATCAGCTAGGCAAGAGCTCTATTGTTGCAATCAGTTGGGGCATGGTACAGAAACTGGCTGGGCAGTTTAGGGTTAGCAAGGCCCCAAAAGTGAACAATTTTTTATCTCTTGGCTAAAAGCAGGGATCTGACATGCCCGTTCCCTCCCTCTCTCTCTCTCTCTCTTCTTGCAAATAAATAAATACAATACATATATTTAATACAGTAGCCAGAATCTTGTACAACATACCATGCTTTAAGATTTTGGAGACTGAACTCTTCAGCAATTCATGGGGGCATCAGTGTCCCGGCAGCAGGAGCTCCTGGAGCTTCCCTCAAGCACGCCACGTTCACTTTGACTTGGATACTTTCCATTCCTGGGTATGTCAAAAACAAATGGCACAGTTCAAAAGAAGTATATGACTCCTTGAAGTCTGTTCTCATTTGAATTAGGACAGAATGTTACCTGGCAGACTTTTAGCTTTCCCTTTGGGGGAAAAATGGCTTTTGCTGAGAAAGCCACAATTCTTCTTTTATTCAATCAGAAAGCCTTCATTAGACCATGTGTGTGTGTGTGTGTGTGTGTGTGTGTGTGTGTGTGTGAGAGAGAGAGAGAGAGAGAGAGAGAGAGAGAGAGAGATTAGGCTAACAGGAAAGAAATAAAAACCAAGTCAAGGGGGCTGGAAAGATGGCTCGGTGATTGAAGGTGCTTTCTTGCAAAGCCTGATGGCCAGGGTTTGATTCCTTAGTACACACATAAAGCCAAATGCACAGAGTGGTACATTCATCTGGAGTTGTTTGCAGTGGCAGGAGGTCCTGATACACCCATTTTCTCTCTTTCTCCTTGCAAATAAATGAATAATACAGAAACTATTAAAACACAAAAAACCAAGTCGAGAAGTCAAAACAAAGCCATTTCAGCGGTTCTCAAGGAGTTGCCATTGGAGGTGAGAAATGGAGGCTTGGTGCAGTGGAAGAGCAGGACGTGCTGAGGGCAGTAAGGGCAATGGGTCTAAGCAGCCACTCCTCAGGCCTCAAAATGTCCTCTCCAGCAGAGAAACCCTGACCCATGATTTGAGGTCCTGACCTAGCTACCCACTGGGGCAAAAGAAGAGATATATATGCTTGATCTTGTTAAGGGGAAATAGGTCAGTGGGGGAAATGTCATGACTTCCCAATTGACCTGTATTTCTTGTTTCAGGCACCTGGTTGGAGCATGAGGTCAGCACCACAGATAATTAAAACCTTTTAATTAGTTTGAGTTAATGGGCTCTCCCTCACCTCTCCTTACTAATAGTCCCTCGGGCTCTCCTATTTGGCGAACACTGGTTTGGTCTGGGGTTTTCTTGCATTTGTTTTCTTGCTGTAGATCAGCCTGTTTTATTCATTTAACTTGCATGATGTGGGAAAATGGCAACCACTCACATTTTAAAAATAACACTCGGAGGGCTGGAGAGATTGCTCAATGGTTAGGGGCACTTCTTGCAAAGTCTGACAGCCTGGGTTTGATTCCCTAGTGCCTAATAAAGCCAGCCACACTAAGTGATGCATGCGCCTGGAGTTCCTTTGCAGTGGCAGGAGGCCCTCATGCATACTCACTCTCTCTTGGTCTGCCTTTCTCTCTCTCTCTCACACAAATAAATAAAAATATTTTTTAAAAATTAAAAATTTTTTTAAAAGTCTGATACTCTAAACAAAACTTGGTTATGGTAATGTCATAAATTCTCAAAACCGTCAGGTTTGTCTCCGAGCTGACTTTTAGAGGAGTTTTCCTGTCTCCCAGTGCTATGGTAAGGATTTGGTGAAGTGTTGTTGCTATTTCCAGTTTATGAGGAGGAAACTGAGGCACAGCGTGATCACATCATTGTTCATATTTTCTTCAGTGCAAGGCAGGAGCCAGGTTTCGAACCTGCCTAGTGTCAGCCCTTACGCTAAGTCAGCATTCTTCACAGCCTCCCTCCAATTTAGCTCAGCCAAGATAACCTCTTTTCTCCTTCAAAAGTTTAAATTTTATAGTTAAGTAATCACATACCAATTAAATTCACAAGGACATAAAGATTCATTGCACGCTACTACATGCAGAGTGCATATATAGAGAAGCGAAAATCATGTTTCTTGCCTTTCTATAGGGAAGCCAAAAAACAGAGATGAGGGCAAAGAAATACCTACATTGATTTACAAGCCATTGGATGGAGTGCCAAAGTCACCTAATTAATTACCAATGAGCTATATAAATATTTATTGGCCCAACTCAGAGGTCAGGGAGGGGATAGGGTGCAGGAATTGGTGGTAACATTGCCAGATCTGTTAGTCCATCTATACATGAAAGTTTTGGAACCCAAACCAGGCTATAGCCAGCCCCTGGGGAACAGTGAAGAAAGCAAAGAGTGGGATGCAGGGTAGGGCAGAGAGGAGACAGATCTCAGGGGCAGATGTGTGGCTTGGCATGGACCTTGAGGAGCACATCCCAGAGCCAAGGTAAGATTTAGAAGCAGGACTTCAAAGTCTAGGAAGCAAGGGTTTGAGAACCAGTGAATTGATTCCACAACTAGGGATGTCCATTTCCAGTCTGAGTGTCACGTTTTTTATTTTTATTATGCCAAATAAAAATGTGGATTTAATTTGTTCTCTTAATCCACAAATTTGTTCAACAAAATTGTGAAATGCACTAAATCCAATTTGGTTCCAATCTGGCTGTCAGGAGGACAATTGAGGGTGATGAGGTATGGAGCCAAAGAGGACGCGGAAGGAACCCAGACCCCTCCTGTTGTGACATTTCCATGAGCAAACACATCCCACCCCGAGGGCAGGGGGCGGCAAAAGACCAGCGTTTCTTTCAGACTCTGGAGTGGCCTTCTCAGCAGAGTGGCTGTGTTCTTCACACGCAGGAGCTGCGAGTCACCTGTGTGTTCGTTCGTTCCAAGTCACCGAAAGCCTCAGAGCCTCAGTGTCCTCTATTGCGTGGGACTTCCTTTAAACAGCTGTTGGCATATTAAGAGGACGTAATGTCTGGGATTTACAATGCTAGAGACTTAGCCAGGTCTTAATGCAAGGTATCCTAATAGCAAAAGCCAGACACAGTTAAAATTCAAGAGGACCTCAAGAGCTCCAGGCCTCCCCAGAAGAAAGAATAGGCATCTTCCCCATTAGCTACAGCTGAAGGTTGGTGTGTTCATACTTACCTCTTTTCTCTTTCTTTGTACAAATAAATAATTAGAAGGAGGAGGAAGAGAAGAAGAGCCAGGCGTGATGGCGCACACCTTTAATCCCAGCACTCAGGAGGCAGAGGTAGGAGGATTGCCGTGAGTTCGAGGCCACCCTGAGACTACATAGGGAATTCCAGGGCTAGAGTGAAAACCCACCTCAAAAAAAAAAAAAAAAAAAAAAAAAAAAAAAAAAAAAAACAGGTGCAGTGGCGCACGACTTTAATCCCAGCACTCAAGAGGCAGAGGTAGGAGGATCACCATGAGTTCAAGGCCACCCTGAGACTACATAGTGAATTCCAGGTCAGCCTGAGCTAGTGTAAGACCCTATCTCGAAAAAGCAAAAAGAAAAGAAAGAAAAGAGAAGAGAAGGGAAAAGAAAAGAAAAAAGAAAAGAAAAAGAGAGAGATGCGTAACTGTACCCTCCTCCAGTGTCATTTCCATGCTGCTCTGACAGAATGCCTTCCAATGGGACTGGAGAGGTACAAGCCACCATGCCCGGTTTATTGACATTTTTTCTAGATGTATGTAATGTATTTTGATCAAAATTCTCTCCGATTACATCTCTGTTGGCCCTCCCCTGACCCTTCTCCTGAACTCCTTCTTCTTCCCACCCAGTCCCTCTTCTACTTTGACGGCTTCTTTCCTTTGAGTGGATGTGCCACCCGCTGACTTAAGGTTGCCTGCATGAGTGTGGGTGGGGAATTAGCAGAACTCGTGCATCTACCAGTGGCTACACCGCTACAGAAACGATCTCCCTCTCCTCCAGCAACTCACCACTCAGGGAAGGATGAGGGAGGTCCTGATGCCCTCCTCCGCCTTCCGTGATGAAGTGTTGATGGGACCAATGTTGTGCTGGTCATCACAGCAGCTCCGACATCATGAGTGCACTGGCCAAGACATGTTTGGATGATGGTGGTCCACAGCACTCCTCCCACCCTCTGGTGTTTGCATTCATTCTTCCTGGCACCTCTTCCACAATGATCCCTGGGCCTTGGACAGGATGATAGAGATGTCTCATTTAGTGTTGAATGCTCAACAGTCCCTTATTCTCAGTACTTTGATGAGTTTTGAGTCTCCCTATGAGTCCACACCAACTACAAAAGGAAGCGTCTCTGACTAAAAATGAGTGCGACACTAATATATGGACATATATATAAATATTCAGAGGAAAATTTGATGTTTACAACATATCCATGTAGCCAAACAATAGTTGTATCTTCCATTCAGGGCCTATTGCCTCCCCCAGCTTTTGACTAGGTTTTCAATACCAGACATGTGAACTCCTTTCCATGGAGTGAACCTCACATCCAATCACAGAACAGTCCGTTACCCCCCCCCCACAACAATCATAACACTATTGAACTAGGGGACACATCTTGCCTGGCTGGTAAGTCGAGTAGCCCATAGGGTCCACTGCTAGATAAGAGCATTGATGACATTCTTCTCCCAGCATCCCTAGAAGACAGCTTCAGGTTCACAGAGATGAACTTCCAGACCAGGCACGGTTATGGAGGAAGGGGTTTATTGAGGTTTACAGATCCAGGGGAAGTTCCATAATGGCAGAAGAAGCTGGCCCTGCTTTCACAGGTCCAAGCAGACAGAGAGAGAGAAGCCACAAGCCAAAACCCACACCATACAGCACACTTCAGGAACTCCAGGAGGAACTTGGCCCTTGGCATATGTTTAGACTGGAATTCCAAACCCACCACCAGATCAGCCCAGTGACACCTCCTCCAGCCAGGTAGCTGCAGATCCAAACTACAAACTAATAAAACACTGAAGACATCGGGGGCCATCTAGTCAAACTACCACACCAGGCATGTGAACTCCTTCCCATGGAGTGAACCTCACGTTCAATCAAAGAACACTTGGTTACCCCCATAACAGTCATAACATGATTGTACTAGTGGACACATCTTGCCAGGCTGGTAAGCTGTATAGCCCGTAGCGTCCATGGCTAGGTAAGAGCATCAATGATGTTTTTTTCTTCTAGCATCCCTGCATAGCTCTTTCCAGCACTGTGACAGCCAGCCAGAAGGGAGGATGCTTCCAGCTCAGTTCTAGCTTGATTTCTCTGTGCCCTGCAACCAAAGCATGTGGTGTCTTCAGCAATAGAGTCTTATGGTCTAGTTCTGGTGCACAACCAAGAGCCTTGGCAGTAGCCTGTGTTGTTTGAGGGGTTTCACTGGGCGGTATCCCATCCCTGACACTGGGATTTTCTGATTATAAACATATATATGGCTTCCGGGAGAAACATGAGCTGCCCATGCATAGTACATCTGTTCAAAGTTTAAGAATATATTTTATTTATTTATTTGAGAAAGAGGCAGAGAAAGGGAGGATGAAGGGGCATGCCTGGGCCCCTAACCACTGCAAATGTACTCCAGCTGTAATGCTCCACCTTGTGCATCTGGCTTATATGGATACTGGGAAATCAAACCTGGGTCCTTAGGCTTTGCAGGCAAGCACCTTAACTTCTAAGCCATCTCTCCAGCCCATCAAACGTTTTTAACTATATTTTTTTAAATATTTAATTATTTATTTATTTATCTGAGACAGAGATAGATACAGAAATAGGCAGTTAGAGAAAGAGAGTGGGCGTGCCAGGGCCTCCAGCCACTGCAAACGAACTCCAGATGCGTGCGCCCCCTGTATATCTGGCTTACGTGGGTCCTGGAGAATCAAGCCTCGAACCAGGGTCCTTAGGCTTCACAGGCAAGCATTTAACCACTAAGCCATCTCTCCAGCCCTAACTATATATTTTTATTAGCTTACAAAGAAGTAGATTTCCATATGGTTTTTTCAAGCATCTTTTGTCCATACTGAAACCTTTCTACCCCTACTTTCATAAACATGTGTTCCACTGTCCCTCCCTGCCCCACTCACGGTTCTTGCTTCCTGACCTTTACTCTCATTCCAATTGACATACAGCTCTAAAAATTTGAAGCTAGTATTCTCGTGTAAGACAGAACATGCAGGATTTGTCTTTCTGGGCCTTGGTTACCTCACTGAGTATAACATTTTCCAGTTCCATCCATTTCCTGCAAATTTCATAATTTCATTTTTGTTTATAACTGAATAACTCTCCATTGTGTATATGTACCACATCTTCATTATTCATTCACCTGTTGATAGGTATCTAGCTATTGTGAATAGAATAACAATAAACATGGCTGAGCAAGCATCTCTGTAGTAGAATATAGAGTCCTTAGGGTACATGGCCTAAAGTGGTATAGATGGGTCATATGGCAGTTTGATTTCCAGCTTCTTTTTTTTTTTTTTTTTTTTTTTTTTTTTTTTTTTGGTTTTTCAAGGTACGGTCTTGCTCTAGCCCAGGATGACCTGGAATTCACTCAGTCGTCTCAGGGTAGCCTTGAACTCACAGCAATCCTCCTACCTCTGCCTCCCAAGGACTTAATCCCTAGGATTAAAGGTGTGCGCCTTAACACCCAGTTTTGACTTCCAGCTTTTTGAGAAACCTCCATATGGATTTCCATAATGGTGGACAAATAAACTTTTTAAACACCCCAATAATGGGCTGCTATAGGTTAATTTACCTCTCCTGCTTTAAAAAAATTTTTTTTACTTACTATTAGAGAGAGAGAGAAAGCAACAGATAGAGAGAGAATGGGTATGTCAGGACCTCCAGCCACTGCAAATAAATTCCATATGCATGTGCCACCTTGTGCATCTGGTTTATGTGGGTACTGGGGAATTGAACCTGGGTCCTTAGGCTTCAGAGATAAATGTCTTAACCTATAAGCCATCTCTCTAGCCCTCTCCTACTTTTTAAAGTGTTTTTATTTTATTATTTATTTATTAGACAGAGAAAGAGAGATAGAAAGAAAAAAGAAAGAAAAAAAGAGAGAGAGAGAGAGAGAGAGAGAGAAAGAAAGAAAGAAAGAAAGAAAGAAAGAAAGAAAGAAAGAAAGAAAGAAAAGGAAGGAAGAAAGAGTAAGAGAATGGGCATACCAGGGCCTTTAGCTACTGCAAACAAACTCCAGACTCATGCCCCACCTTATGGGTACTGAGGAATTGAACCCGGGTCCTTAGGCTTCGCAAGCAAGTGCCTCAACCGCTAAGCCATCTCTCCAGCCCAACCTCTTCTACTTTTGAGCCTAGGCCAAGTGCACATCAGGGGAGCTGATGGAAAGAGCCATAAGGACGCGGGGCTTTGGGGTCAGACCTGGTCCTAGCCCTGCCCTTTTAGCTCCACTTCTCTACCATGTGACCTCCATCCTTCTGAGTTCCATTCTTCTTGCCCCATAAAATACAGTATGTCACACATCTCCTGGGCCTACTGAGAGGATTAAGTAATGGCCAACTTTTACTTAGTGTTTACTGTGCTCCTGGCACTATTTTAAGTGCTTTCCAGGCATGACCTTATTTCATCATCACAAGTCTCTAGGACAATTACTATCAGTACCTTCATTACACACATAAGGAAACTGGGAAGCAGATGCAAAAATATTCCAGGGTCACACAGTGAGTAGCGGAGCCAGGATGCAAACTCAGACGAGCAAACTCTGGGCTTAAGCTCCACCCTGTGCTCCTTCCGGAGTCAATGAGGTAATGTGCATGCAAGAGCCATGTAAACTATAACACACTATATAAATGTCACTCATTATTACTTCTCTCCTCCCACCTTGGTCATTAAAGCCATGAGAGACCCAATGAATCTATCATTCAGATATTTTTCTCACAGCTGTAGGCTGGTCCCTGGGTTCACACTTCCTGTCAGCCTGCCTTTGACTCAAAGGCTACACCTGGAAACCCATCTGATTGTTTTTTGCATTAGAGTAGCCTCGGTGGATTCTTGGGTGTGGCTGGCTGCACACGACAGAGGTGCTCACAGAGCAAGATTAGGGTGAGAGGACCAGACAGCCACTGGGAACTCTTGCTAGAGGAGTTTTTCTTGACCATATGTGTTCGTTCACTCAACAACACTAAGGCCCACCAGAGTAAGCTGGGGCCACAGTGGACAGTCAACATATCCTGTAAGATTGAAATCAGTGTGTTCTCTGACCTTGTGAGTATCCAGTGTAGTGGGGGAGTCAGAGAAAAAGGATTCCACTGAGCCCTTGGGGAAGAGGTTTTGCAGCTCATGTAGCAGTGGGCATCACCTTAGAACTTGCCTGCTGGCAGGCTTGCTTGTGAGGCACCTGTGAGAAGAAGCAGGTGAGCTATTGTCACAGAATAAGTGCTGCCTCCCTCCTTCTGACGCGGGGCTCCACCGCCAGGGCACAATCACTTACCTGCTCTTTTCCCATAAGATGTTCTTTGTTGTACTTGGTTTCTGCACATCAAAACATATTCGCAGGCTGGAGAGATGGTTTAGTGGTTAAGGCGCTTGCCTGAAAAGCCTAAGGACCCAGGTTCAATTCCCCAGAACCCACATAGACCAGATGACACATGGTAGCATATGTGTCTGGAGTTTGTTTGCAGTGACTAGAGGCCTTGGTGCACCAATTCATTCTCTCTCTCAACTCTAATAAATACATACATAAAATATTTAAAATATATATTCTGTTCAATAAAACCCAGGAAAATGTATTAGAAAAAAATTTATTTTATTTTTATTTTATTTATTTATTTATTTATTTATTTTTTGTTTTTCAAGGTAGGGTCTCACTAGCTCAGGCTGACCTGGAATTCACTATGTAGTCTCAGGGTGGCCTTGAACTCAAGATGATCCTCCTACCTCTACCTCCCAAGCACTGGGATTAAAGGTGTGAGCTACCACACCCAGCTTTTTTTTTAATTGACAACTTCCTTAATTGTAGACAATATGCCATGGTACTTCCCTCCCTCCCCCCAACTCTCCTCTTTGAAACTTCAATCTCCATCATATCCTTTCTCCCTCTCAATCAGTCTCTTTTCATTTTGATGTCATGATCTTTTCCACTTATTATGAGGGTCTTGTGTAGGTAGTGTCAGGCGCTGTGAGGTCATGGATATCCAGGCCATTTTGTGTCTGGAGGAGCATATTGTAAGGACTCCTACTCTTCCTTTGGCTCTTACATTCTTTCCGCCACCTCTTCTGCAATGGACCCTGAGCCTTGGAAGGTGTGTTAGAGATGTTTCAGTGCTGAGCACTCCTCTATCCCTTCTTCTCAGCACCATGGTGCCTTCTGAGTCATCCCAAGGTCACCACCATCTGAAAAGAGAAGCTTCTCTAAACAAAAGTAAGAGTAGCATTAATATATGGGTATGGGCATTAAGAGAAGTACTTACTGGGCAGTTTGGTGAGCATAGTATATACATTCAGCCAGACACCAGCAGATGTTACACCACTAGGGCCTATGACTACCCCTGTTGTAGGTTTTCAGTATCAGGGATATAATTCCCTCCCATGGAGCGGGCCTCCAGTCCAATTAGAGAATGGCTGGTTTGCCCCATAACAGACATGCCACTATTGCTCCTGTTGGTTCATCTGGCCTGGCTGGCCATATTTAAAGCTTGCAGTGTTCACTGTTGAGTATCTTCACTGGTGTTTTTTCTCTCTCCCATTGAACTGCATACAGTGTAGCTTTTTTCCAGCTTTCTGTCACCTGGTCCACATGGAGGAGGCTTTCAGCTCAGCTCCAGCAGGATTTCTCAGTGACTTTGCTGCCCAAATATGTGGAGTCTTCAGCAATAGGGTCTTACCATCCGCTCATGGTGGGAAACCAAGGGCCTCGGCAATGGCCTATAATGTTTTGGGGGTATCTGTGACCTCCCCAGCCAACAACTCACTGGAAGGTATCCTTGGCAATGAAAATTTTCTAGTAACAATCTATTGCTTCTGAGTATTCCATTGTCCAGAAAAATAGGTTTCCATATGACTTATTTATATCCTCTTAGATTTTGATTAGCCCTCCCTCCACCTTTCCTTTACTCAGTCTCTTCCCCTGACCTCAATTAGGCCTTTTCACCCCCGTTAATCTGTTCTTCTACTTACATTTATACAATCCCATCCCATTAAGTCCCCCGTCCCTCCCTTTCTATCCCCTTTCTAGCTTAGTTGCTTCTGCTACTGACGTTTATTCCTACTCACATGGAAGTCCAATCATTTGTAGCTAGGATCCACATGTGAGAGAGAACATGTGATGTTTGGCTTTCTGGGCCTAGGCTGCTTTTTTTTTTTTTTCTTTGTTTGAGAGAAAGAGATAAATAGGCAGGGAGGGAGGGAGAGAGAGAGAATGGGCATGCCAGGGCCTCCAGCTGCTGCAAACAAACTGAACTCCAGATGCATGCACCCCTTTGTGCATCTGGCTTACGTGGGTCCTGGGGAATCGAACGTGGGACCTTTGGCTTTGTAGGCAAGCGCCTTAACCACTAAGCCATTTCTCCAGCCCCAAAATATTTTATTTATTTATTTGCAAGCATAGAGAATTCACTCTGTAGTCTTAGGGTGGCCTCGAACTCTCGGCGATCCTCCTACCTCTGACTCCTTAGTGCTGGGATTAAAGGCGTGCGCCACCACGCCCGGCTAAACTGGCCTTTTTTTATACGAGAGAGCAAGAGAAAGAGAAAGAATTGGTGCACCAGGGCCTCCAGCCATTACACTCAAACTCCAGATGCGTGTACTACCTTGTGCCCATGTACAACAGTGTGCTTGCATCACTTTGAACATCTGGCTTACGTGGGACCTGGAAAGTCAAACCTGGGTCCTTAAGCTTCGGAGGCAAACACCTTAACCACTAAAGCCATCTCTCCAGCCCTGATTTCTTTTTTTTTTTTTTCTTTTCTTTCTTCTTTTTTTCTTTTTTTTTTTTTCTTTTTCTTTTTGTTTTTGTTTTTCGAGGTAGGGTCTCACTCTGGCCCAGGCTGACCTGGAATTCACTCTGTAGTCTCAGGGTGGCCTCAATCTCTCAGCAATCCTCCTACCTCTGCCTCCTGAGTGCTGGGATTAAAGGCATGTGCCACCACGCCTGACTCTGATTTCTTTTTTAAAATATTTTATTTATTTGAGAGAGAAAAAATATGGGCACCCATGGAATCTTGCTGCTACAAACTCTAGACACATTCTCCGCTTTGTGCATCAGGCTTTACGTGGGTACTAGGGAATCGAACCCAGGCTGCAGGCTTTGCAAGCAAATGCCTTTAACCACGTTGCCATCTTCCCAGCCCAACATATTGGTTTCTTCAGGTGAGCAGGGGGTGTCATGATTAAAAAAAAAAAAAACAAATCTGGGCTGGAGAGATGGCTTAGCAGTTAAGGCGCTTGCTTGCAAAGCCAAAGGACCTCCGTTCAATTCCCCAGGACCCATGTAAACCAGATGCACAAGGTAGAAAATGCGTCTGGAGTTTGTTTGCAGTAGCTAAAGGCCCTGGCGCACCCATTCTTTCTCTCTCTCTTTCCCCCTCTTTCTCTCTCACTCTCTCAAATAAATAAATAAAATAAAAAAGAAAGTAAAATATTAAAAAAAAAAAAAAAAAAAAAAAAGCAACTCAGAAGCAAAGGCTCTTGAGGTGTGGCTGTGTATTTTGACCTGGATGATACACAGCTGTGTTCACTTGGTAAAAAAAAAAAAAAAAAATTGTCAAGCTGTTCTTAAGGTCCATGAATATAGTAGTTCATAAGTTTAGCAAAATACCACATATGAGCATCATTAAAATGTATGAAAGAAAGGCAGGCATGGTGGCGCACACCTTTAATCCCAGCACTTGGGAGGTAGAGGTAGGAGGATCTCCATGAGTTCGAAGCCACCTGAGACTATATAGTTAATTCCAGGTCAGCCTGGGCCAGAGTGAGACCCTACCTCAAAAAAACAAACAAAAAAAATCATGAAAGAAGGGCTGGAGAGATGGCTTGTCAGTTAAGGTGCTTGCCTCTGAAGCCTAAGGACCCAGGTTCTATTCTCCAGGTCCCACATAAGCCAGATGCACAAGGTGATGCAAGCACACGAGGTCGCACATGCACACAAGGTGATACATGCGTCTGGTGTTTGATTACAGTGGCTGGAGGCCCTGGAGGGCCAATTTTCTCTCTCTTATATACACACACTCTCTCTGTCATAAAAAAAATACAAAAAAAATTTCATGAAAGATATTGCCAAAGTACTTTTGGGGGACACTACCAGTTCCCATCAGCAGCATGTGAGAGCTACGTCCCAACTAACCCTTCTAAAGAGGGAACATGATCATTCTTATAAACATTCTCTGGCTTTATTCTACCTTGATTTCATCCAATAAGCCAGCTACAGTGGCTACAGATCAAGCTGTTTAGCTCTTTCTACCCTCCCTTGGGAACAAGAGGAAGGGATGCATTTATTTGAGGGGGATTTAGCAAAGAGAGCCTTAGGGTGGCACACAGTGTACGCATAGAAGCCTTCCTAAAAGCATGGAACTGAGTGACTTTGACCTACAGCATGTGTGTTAGAACAGGAATCGGGAGTCTTGGCCTCATGTCACTTTACTGCTAGCTTATAATGACCTTAGGCAGGTCCCTCTTCCCCATGAGCATCTATATGTTTACCAACCTAAAAACTGAAGGCTCACAGGCTGGAGAGGTGGCTTAACGGTTAAGGCACTTGCCTATGAAGTCTAAGAACCCAGGTTAGGTTCCCCAGAACCCAAGTAAGCCAGATGCACATGATGGCCCATGTGTCTGGAGTTCATTTGCAGTGACTAGAGGCCCTAGAGTACCCATTCTCTCTCGCATTCTCTCTCTCTCATATAAAAAATATTTTTTTAAAAAAGCAAAGTCTTGCATCCATAGATCTTCAAAGCCTTTATGAGCTTAAGTTGGCTATGATCATATATGATTCTGGGTCTATGTTTTTAATGCTCTGTGGGGCACATAGGGATTGAACCTTTTACTGCCAGAATGCTCCTTGGTAAGGCCAACAAGACTGATAGGCATTTGGACATGGCAGTATGGGACTGTTGAGGAGACGCACACCCTGACTTGTTTCTCTGAGAGATAAGAAAGCAGAGGAAAGGCTTCCAGAGAGACAAACCCCAAGATAACAAAGGGTTCTGTGGTTTGAAACTCAACTGCTTATTATGACCTCACTGATCATCCTGATGATGGCCCTAATTTCATGACATACTTAGGGATACATTTTCTAATGGAAACTGATGAAGGTGTCAGTTTCCCTCACAGACAGATGTGAGCCAATCCTCTGTCAACTCAATGATCAAGAGGGTGAGAGATGGGTTAGCAGTTAAAGTGCTTGCCTGCGAAGCCTAAAGACCCATATTTGATTCTCCAGATCCCACACAAGCCAGACACATAAAGGTGAGGCAAGCACAAGGTTGCACATGCCTGCTAGGTGGCGCAAGCATCTGGCATTCGATTTCAGTGGCTGAGGCCCTGGCACACCAATTCCCCCCCCTCTCTCTCTCTCTCTCTACTTTGCTCTCTCTAAAAAATAAAAAAAAATTAAAAAGGTGGGGGGAAGAAAGGCATAAGAACACTCAAGACCCCATTGAGATGGGAACAAGAATTTTGTCATGGAGAGTAGGGAATTGGGACCCAGGTTTAATTAAACCAATCTAGGGCATAGGGGAGTTCAAGGTGCAAACACATCCCATTTTCTTATTTATTTATTTATTTATTTATTTATTTATTTATTTATTTATTTAAGAGAGAGAGAGAGAGAAAGAGGCAGGAGAACAAGAGAAAATGGGCATGCCAGGGCCTCCAACTACTACAAACGAACTCCAGACACTTGCTCCACCTTGTGCATCTGATTTTACATGGTTACTAGGGAATCAAACTTGGGTCCTTTGGCTTTGCCGGCAAGTACCTTAACCACTAAGCCATCTCTCCAGCCCCACATCACATTTTCTGTGCTAATGATGGCTCAACCTGTGTAAGCAGGGCCCCCATTTCATTGCCCTCCTCTCCTTCCTTCATAAGAGGAATCCCCTCACTGGCCCTGATCCTGTAGTAGCAAACATGTCCCCATCTCTCCCCACTAGTTCCCACCCTCACCCTCGTCCCCTTCCTGTTTGAGGACAGCCTCACCTCCACACCCCAGGAACATGGGTTGTCTGTGAGTTGGCCACGGGCACTGTATAAACACTCGGGATCCCGAAACACAGCCCCCCTCCACCCCTTCATATGGGCTTGGCATCGTGGAAATCATTTCCCCTTCTTCCATGATTGAGAATAAAATTAAATTCATAATTCTACAATTTTTCAAAACTGCCTCACTCCAAGGGGGAAAGGGAAGCTTTTGGTAACCTCTACTCAGTAGCCAAGAATTAGCAAGGAAAACATTGCTTCCCACTCTCTAATTGATGTCTCTGCCAAAGGCTCCAGGTATGTCAGACCCTGAACATTCATCCCTGGGGAACTGGTCTCAGGAAACACACCCTCCTGGGCCATATGAGTTTCCTGTCACCAACCGGGCTCCAGCGGGCCACTCATGTTAATTTTCTGCATAGAAACCCACCTCTTTTTTTTTTTTTTTTAAATGAAAAATAACTTGTTAAACCCCTCCCTGGTCGCTTCCCCCCCCCATCCTCCCAGAGAAACACATTAAAGTAAACAAATGTGAGATGTGAAATGAAAACAGGGCCTCGAGGCACCTGCAGGGTTTTACCAGCTCACATTACAAAGCCCCATCTGAAGTGGCCCGAGAACTGTTTCCATTACAAATAGCCAGTTCTCTTGAAAGTCAGGCAAAAGCCAAATTAGTCAGATTACATCAGGATATATTTTCCTGGAGCATAAGGTCTTTGGAAACACCTGCCTGACATATTTCAGACGTGTGCGGAGGCAAGCAGGCCCTTGGTGGGTTCCAAGGCTCGTCAAAGTCTCAACAAAAATGGGTGTTTGGGTTTTACTGAGTAAAACTGAGTGAGATGGCTGTGTGGAATTCCAGTCGCTACAGGCTGACTTTCTGGCACACAAAGTTTAACCAACTATTGTCCTGGTGCCAGAAGGGTCCTGAAACTCAGGCAGTCTGAGACGGGCCCTCCCCTACAGCGCAGGGGAGAGATGCTGGGGTTCTGTGTTCTGGGTCTTTTTGAGGCCTGGATGGAAATGCTAAAATTAGGGAAGGGGACAGAGACAGGTGGCAAAGAGGATCAGCCCCTCTATGGTAATGCTGTCGGCAAAAGCCAAGGAGACGCGTACTTTCTCTTTTCCCATAATAATTAACATTCTGCCCTTGACAACCTTTCCCGATTTAGACTTTAATATTTATTTTATTACCACTTGGTAACCATGGGTAATTGACTTTTTCAAATGATCTGTGGGGCTGAGAAAGTCCGCAGTCAAGTGGGTTAAATAAATCTCGGCAAATCCATAATCTGGAATCCTATGTGGTCACTGACATGAACAAAAGAGGCTGGCAGACTTTTCAGATACACTGGGTTGGGGGGAGGAGAAAGTTGAGTTGCAAAACAATGCATATTTGATGATTTCATTTTAAAAGGGAGGGAATTGCAGGAAGTTGCGCGCACACAGGTACTCATCCACCCACGTACATGGAAAATGGCTCAAAGAAGGAATGGCAATCAATGGTGACCCCTCTAGAGGGACTAGGGACAAGAAAAAGGGGGAAAGTCCTCTATGTTCTGGCTTGCACTATGTTTGAAATATTTACCATGAGACTAGAGTTGTACATGACTTGATTTAAAAAAATGTACGGTGTGGTGGCGCACGCCTCCAATCTCAGCACTGGGGAGGCAGAGGTAGGAGGATCACCATGAGTTTGAGGCCACCCTGAGACTACATAGTGAATTCCAGGTCAGCCTAGACTAGAGTGAGACTCTACCTCAAAAACAACAAAAAAACACCTTGCTGGGCGTGGTGGCGCATGCCTCTAATCCCAGCACTCGGGAGGCAGAGGCAGGAGGATCGCGTGAGTTCAAGGCCACCCAGAGACTACATAGAGAATTCCAGATCAGCCTGAAATAGAGCAAGACCCTACCTCGAAAAACCAAAACAAACAAACAAACAAACAAACAAATCTACCCTTAATAAAATAACACACACACACATACATACACACACACATTGGGGGCTAGGGAGATGGCTCAGTGTTTAAAGGCACTTGCTTACAAAGCCTGCAGACTTGGGTTCAATTCCCCAGCCATCCATATAAAACCCAAACAGCATTCATTTGCACTGGCAAGAGACCCTGCATTCCCCACCACCCACACGTACACACGTATAACTAAATAAACAAACAAACAAATAAATAAATAATTTTCAATGTGTGTTGAAGATGGAGCATTTCAGTTGAGTTCTGCCAAAGGCAAACACAAGGCCAGGGACTTGACCAGGCTCCAGGATTCTTTCACCCACATCGTTCCAACTGCTGCTTCGATGCACAGCAGTAAGAACCCAGGTCACTAGGACTCTCAGCAATGTCACTGGTGTGACTCACAGAACAGTGACAGAACTGTTCTGGGGTCAGTCATCCTGTGCTCCTCTCCTGACTCAGCAGTCATGTGCAGGAAGCCAGAGGCTCCCTGTTTAATCGTGTGCTGCCAGTGGAAGTTACCTAACAAGGTGGTCAAGGGGACGAACACAGTTGAGTAAAAGCGCCTATCACAGTGCCTGGCACGTGGAGGACACTCTAAACACGGGCTGCATTGTCGGGATCTGACCCTCAACAAGGGTGTTCGTGTTACGAGTGCACGTCCCAAACAGGCACCAGGTGCAAGATCGTCAGTTCAATGGTTTGTGCAGGAGAACATTTCTCCCTACAATAAGGAGGCGGGGTTTGTCCATCAGCACAGTAAAGCCACACTCAGGGCTCATGTGGAAATGAGGTAGGACTGGCTTCAATCAGAGAGCTCTTTATAGTGCAAGCCAAGATATGTAAACTCGAGTCTCCAAACACGCTCAGGTGAGGCATGCCAGTGGGTCCCCAAGAAGCCAAGACCAGACCACAAAGCCCAAGAGAGCCAGACACAGATCCCAGACTCCAAAGCATCTGTCATCAGGGAACTGAGGTCCTAAAGGTTTGCAGAAGACGGTAGGAATGGCCAGGGCTTTCCACACAGCACCTTGCTGTAGCACGCCAGCTGGATTCAAAGACCATGGTTAAACCAAACAGCCAGAGTCTACTTCATGCCAAGGAAGAGGTTGACTTGGAGAGCAAGGGAGATGGTCACCAAACCCAGTGCACGCCTGGCGCAGCCTGCCTCCCCACCCAACTGGTCGCAGTGGTAACAAGCAGACTCTGCAGCCAGGCCTTGTCTCATGCATCACAGCCCAGATCGTCAGCCCAGTCCCTACCCCCAGCCCGTCAGAGTTTTATGACGGTGATGATGTAAGGAGGTAGAGAAAACACAGCTGGTTCTGTGTGCCATTTCCACAGAGGCATGGGGAGAATGTGTGCCTGTCCCCAGCCACCACCCTTCACAGCTGCTCAGCTCCCCTCCAGAGGACAAGGGTACCCACCACTTCTTACAGAAGGAAACACATGGTGTAAACCAATGAGACATTTCTTTAATTAAAAAAAAATCAAATGCAGATCTTTTTATTTTGGGGGTTCTCGGTCTCTGCTGCCATCATCCTTATTTTTTTTTAAAGGTTTTTGTTTTGTCTTATTTTGTTTTGTTTTGTTTTGTTCTGTTCTGTTTGGTTTGGTTTTCCAGGACAGTATCTCACTCTAGCCTAGGCCGACCTGAACTCACTTTGTAGTACCAGGCTGGCTTTGAACACAGCGGTCCTCAGCCACCCTCAGCCTCCTAAATTCTGGCATTAAAAATGTGCACCACCACATCCGACAATTGTCTCCATTTTTCAAAATTATTTATTTAGTTATTGGAAAGCACAGGAAGAGAGAGAGAGAAAAAAAAATGGGTACACCAAGGCCTGTTGCTGTTGCAAACAAACTCCAGATGCATGTGCCACTTTGTGTGTGTGGCTTTTCATGGGTACTGAGGAAGTGAACCCCAGGCCAGCAGTCTTTGCAAGCAAGCACCTTTAACCGCTGAGACATCTCTCCAGCCCCATCTTCCCCATTCTTGTCTGTAGCTTTAACTTCAGCTATCACAGTCAGCACTCTGTATCCAAGGGCTATGTATCTGCAATCACAAACTGGAAAACACTCTGAAGAAAATTCCATGTACACTGAACCTATGAGCTTCTCCACTGGTTCTTACTCCCAAGTGATGTGGTGTAACAACTACTGACACAGTATCACATTGCATTCGGGAGTCTACCTGATCTAAAGGTGATTTAAGGTACTCTGGAGGATGCGCACAGGTTAGGCACTAATACTATGCCAGGTTCTAGTGACTGAATACCTATGGGTTATTCAAATATTCTGTTTTAGCAACAGAAACAAAGACACTAGACTAACAGCAGCTGAGGCCTCTCATGGTCTGCTCCCCAGCCACCTTCCTTTCTTTCACATGATTACTACTAAGATATTTTGGTTTGGGTTTTGATTTGGAGGGAGGGTTATTTTGTTTTTGTTTTTTCAGGTAAGGGCTCACTCTACTCTAGGTTGACTTAGAAGTCACTTTATAGTCCCAGGCTGGCCTCAAACTCACAGTGATCCTCCTACTTCTCCCTCCTGAGGACTAGATTAAAGATATGCACCACCGGGGCTGGAGAGATGGCTTAGCGCTTAGCGGTTGAGGCGCTTGCCTGCCAAGCCTGGGGACACAGGTTCAATTCTTCAGGACCCACGTAAGCCAGATGCACGTGGTGGTACATGTGTCTGGAGTTCATTTGCAGTGGCTAGAGACCCTGCATGCCCATTCTCTCTCACTTTCTCTCTCTCTCTGTCTCTCTCTCTCTCTCTCATAAATAAAAATAAATTTAAAAAAATTTTTAAGATGTGCACCACCATGCTTGCCTTTACAGACATTTTGTCCCATGCACAGTCATGCTTAGAGCTGCTGGCATGCTATCAACTGCTCCTCCACTCCTGCTCAACTGTGCCTGGAACCTGCTTCCCTCCTCAGCTCAGCATTAACCCCAGGCCACTTCCTGTTCTCTCTCTCTGGACTTCAAGACACAGACCAGCTCCTCTCTAATCACATGGTAGGATAATGAGCTCACTGCTAATAAGACCCTGTGCACTGCATGGGCAGAAACAGTTCATATACCATGTAGTTGGGGATGGGGGATCCCGGATGCTCAGTGCCCTTGGCAAACCATTTCATTGTGGCCTAAAACCCAACATCAAAGTCTCTGCAGCCATCCCCCCCCCCCGAGGCTGAGCAAATCATCAGAATTACTAACACTTCACATCTGAATGATGTCTTGCCCTGAGAAAGTCTTTTTCATATGCACTTTCTTTTTGTTAATATTTATTTATTTGAGAGAGAGCAAATGGAGAGAGAATAGAAAAGGAGAGAGAGAGGGAGGGAGAATGGGAGCACCTAGATGTTTTTGCCACTTTGTGTGTCTGGCGTGAGTACTGGGAAATCAAACCCAGCTTTCAGGCTTAGCAGTCAAGGGCCTTTAACCACTGAGCAATCTTCCCATCCCTGTGATTTCTGTTTTTTAAATACTTTTATTTATTTATTTGCAAGGTGTCAGAGAGAATGGGCCTGCCAGGGCCTCTAGCAGCTGCAAATGAACTCCAGGAAGATGTGCCACCTTGTGCATCTGCCTTTATGTGGGTACTGAGGAATAGAACCTAGGTTGTTAGGCTTTGCAGGCAAGCGCCCTAACTGCTGAGCTATTTCTCCAGTTCTGTGCTTTCTTTTTTTGTGTGGTTTTTTTTTTTTTCCAAGTTAAGGTCTTCACTCTAGATTAGGCTGACCTGGAATTCACTATGTAGTCTCAGGGTGGCCTCAAAATCATGTCGATCCTCCTACCTCTGCCTCCTGAGTGCTGGGATTAAAGGCGTGTGCCACCATGCCCAGCTCTTGTGCTTTCTTTTGAGGCAATAAAAGCCCATGTAGCAATTGTCTCACTCACTCCCTTTAAGTAAACTGAGTGTCGCAAAAGTAAAGGGCTTCTCTCCTGCTCGTGTACCATGTGGGTGACAGAGTACAGCCCTCCTAGCTTCAAGGTGATCAGCTGTTCCAAAACCCAAGAAGCCCATCAACTTCATCTTCACAGGTGACAACTATGGAAAATGTCCCATGGGAGAGATGAACGTGGCCTGTCCGATACCATGGGGATCCAGGTGATCTTGGAGGCAAGAACTCCATATTTTCTGGTAGCCCTAGGCAATGAGCACTTGGTCACAAACAAGACAGTAAATTATACACTCAGCCTTTCTGAATTGTTCTACATGTCGTGACTATGCTGCAGGCCCAGTCCCTTTTAACCCTTGACACCAGGTAACCATTTCATCAATGTTTGGGAAAGTCTCAGTGTTTTTGGTATGTGTGTTTTAACTTGTGTGTGTGTGTGTGTGTGTGTGTGTGTCAAGACCTCTTGCTACTGCAAATGAACACCAGATGCTTGCACCACGTTTTGTGTTTAGTTCACATAGGTAGTTTATGAATTGAACCAGGTTGGCAGGCTATGGAGCCATCTTCCCAGCCCATGTCCTAGATGATCCCCACAACTTGCACCAATGACATGAGGCCAGTTTTGGAATCCCTCTCATACAGATGAAGGCAACTGAGCCTCAGGAAGGGAAAGTGACTGCCAAAGGTCATCAAGTAATTATTGGCCAAGCCAAAGGTACAGTGTCCCTGTGACTGAACAGCTCTTAACACCCTCCCACAAGGCACCTTCTATAACCATCCTATCAGTCAGCCATACATAAGGTGTCAGCAAGGTGAGGCCTCTTGCTTGGAGAGTTGAGCAAACATGGCACAGCTATGTAAGGAAGACACAGGACAGCACGCTAACCACCAGGCTCACTGAGATTAAATTCCTCCTCAGACCCTAAGTACAATAGGCTCCACAGAGTTTCAGGTCATCAAGTGGGGCAACACCCTCGACAGATGTTTTCCCCACCAAATTGGCCAATGATCTCACTGTAACTGTCTTTTACCCAATGCCAAAACAACAGGCCAATTAGTCCAGTTCCACTGGCCAATACAGTGGAAAGAGAAAACAAACAAAGCCATTTGTCTGTAAGAGATGACCCAGTTCAGAACTGGATCTGGCTGGTCATTTTACTACACTGGGCAATGAGTGCTGTTGGATCACCTTGAAGTCCTTGGTGGACCCAGACAGAATTAGTTGAAGTAACAACTTGACTTGCTGGCAAGGTCTATATGTGGCCCTATAAGTGGCTTTGAAACCCACATCAAATTAATGATAGGACTTGTGCATTTTCCATGTTATGTAATGCCTGCCCCTGCTAAATGCTTGCTGGGAATCATTATTTTCAAAGGCCTCCGAGCTGCATTATGTAAGAGCACTGGTTCATGCCTTACAAGCGGACGAAGGCAAAAATGACATTTAAGAGATTGCACAAGTTTTAAAACTAGTGGCTCTACAAATAAACAGTGATTTTTAAAAGAAAGAAGAAAAAAAGAATCTCTAAACCCAATAAAGATGTGACAGGGGCCAAGCAAGATGAAAAGAAGACGTTTAAAGCTGTGGTGAGCCACCTTCTCATGGCACTGGAGCCCTCAAATCCAGGATAATTCCTCACATGGAAGGAAGAGCAGACACTTAAAAATAACCACCAGCAACTTAGACTCCCTCTCAGCCCCACCCACTGCCACCACTAAATTGTCTGGATTCATTGTGAAAAGTACCAGGGAGGCAGCGAAGGGCTTCAGCAGAAAGCAAGGCAGTCCATTCCTTCCCTGGCCCTGTAAATAGACTCCAGCCAGATGCCCCCCCACCCCCCAGCTGGCCTGGGAAGAACTCAAAGCCACAGACAATGGATGGATACCTGTGCTGGTTATCCATTCAGCTCACACCTGCTTATGCCCTAGAACAGCCCGTAACAGCTAGCATTCATTAAGAGCTTACTGTACTTCAGCCCTGGTTAAGCAAGTCATACGCTGGCGTCTATATCTGTGGCCTCTACATGCAGATATTTGACCAACATGGACACAAAAAATTCAGGAGACACTTTTTCCTCTGGCCATTTTTCCTAAACAATACTGTCTAACATAGAATTTATATAATATTTACATGTATATTATATAGTCAGATAGAAATGACTTAAATTATATGAAAGTATGCAAGTTATATGCAAGCATTATGCCATTTTATAGAAGAAACTTCTGTATCTCTAGAGTTTCGTATCCCCGAGGGTCCTGGAATCAATTCTCTGTGAGGTTGGGGGACAAGTGGATGCATTATCTCATTTAATACTCAAGAAGCTTTCTGAGGTATCCAATGGAGAGACATTTACCTGCCTTACTTCTTGGTCAGCCCCAGAGCCTGAAAAAGTGAACCAGCTGGAGTGAGAAAAGGAAAATATGTTCTAGAAGGAACAGTCTGAGGGTTCAGCATACCTTCTGTACAGGGGAAAGGGAAAATATTCACTTATAGAACATAGGTGGCTGGGTTTTTGTTTTGGTTTGGTTTGGTTTGGTTTTGGTTTTTGGTTTTTCGAAGTAAGGTTTCACTCTAGCCTGACCTGGAACTCACTATGTAGTCTCAGGGTGGCCTTGAACTCACGACAGTCCTCCTACCTCTGCCTCCCAAGTGCTGGGATTAAAGGCATATGCCACCATGCCCAGCCTGTTTGTCTGTCTGTTTGTTTGTTTGTTTGTTTGTTTGTTTGTTTGTTTGTTTTTAATTTCTAGGTCTGAGGAAAGAATGAGGTGCCTAGAAATGGAGTCCAAGTTTTGCAGGACATCAAGATGGGACTTTTCAGATCCTTTCTTCCACTGTCTAACCATTCAAGATAGCATTCAGTCTTCTTCATGTGCCTAAAAAAACTGCTTGTTCTGGGCTAAAGAGATGGCTCAGTGCTTAAATGCACTTGCTTGAAAAGCCTGAAGGCCTGGGTTCAATTCCCTAGTATCCGTATGAAGCCAGATTCAAAAAGTGGTGTATGTATCTTGAGTTTGTTTGCAATGGCAGTAGGCCCTAGTACGCCCATACTCTCTCTCTCTCTCTCTCTCTCCCCCTCTTTCTCTTTGTCTCTCACTCAAACAAATAAATAAAAATATGTTTTAAAAAGCTACTTAACTCTGTGGTTGTTGCCAGCGTTCCCTGGGTAGTTGGTACCCACACAGGTATCTGGACTGATCAAAGATGTTTTCAAACACAGGTGCCAAGTCTTTATACTGTCTTACTTGTCTTCTTGCTGACAATTTCTAGGTTAAATTAATTGGTTTAAATTTGAATTATTTTCAAGACTGGTAACAGGTTCTGCCTGCATTTATAGCTATTAGATATTTAAAGGCTAAGACGTGCCTACTTCCTATGCTTCAGATATGAACTATGCTTCCACAAGACAACTAAACTTGAAGGTTAGACAAAATGACTTTAAGCTTTTGTGGCATTCTTTCACTAGATCGGTTTCAGTAATCAAATGTGCTATATATGTACATTCATCAAAGTTGGTGTAACTTCCTTCCTAAGTGTTGTAATAACCTATAGAAGCCAAAGACAATTGGATTCATCAGAGTTAAAAAGGCCAATATCTTGGCCCTTGCTCCCTGGTCATGAGGCCACTGGAGATGATGGGACACTTCTACACTAGCCCCTTGGTAAGTCACCTGTCTTCCTGATCGGGGAGGATACGGAGACTCAGAAACAAACAAACAAACAAACAAACAAATCATTATACCATCTGAAATAGGAGAGCACAACTGAGGAGAAACCAAAGAAGGGAAAACTAGTCGGCCAGCACCACCCTGACTCATCCTAATAGACAGCAACCAATGTGGGAGAAACTATAGGGTTACACCCAGGGCCCTAAGGTCTCCTTTGAAGAGCCATTAGTGACCTCCAAAATTAATCCTTTATTAAATTTTGGCTGCCTGCTTGGTCTTAAACACCCAGAGAGAAATGTATAACCAAAGATAAAGGGACACCTCAACTATTATATGCCTGGCCTATTAAGTCATACAGTAAAGAGCTTTCCTAAAAGGGAACCAGACAAAGCCTTAAGACATGTTAGCCCCCCTCCCCCCCTCCAGTAGTTCTACTTCTATAATAAGGAAAAACAACCATAGATGTCAGAATGGTTATTTTCAAATCTAAGATATATATGGATGACTCTGACCAAGGGTCACTTCATTTTTTTTTAATTTTTTTTAATTTTTTTATTATTTTATTTTTATTTTTGGAGAGAGACACAGAGAAAGACAGAGAGAAAGGGAGAGGGAGACAGATAGGGAATGGGCGCCCCAGCAGTCTCTCAGCTGCTGTGAACGAAATGCAGATGCGTGCGCCCCCTTGCGGGCAAGTGCAGCATTGCACCCTTGCATCACTTTGCATCTGGCTAAACGTGGGACCTGGAGATTGGAACCGGGTTCTTAGGCTTAGCAGGCGGGCGCCTTAACCACTAAGCCATCTCTCCAGCCCGGGTCACTTCATTTTTAAAAAGTTCCTTATACTGGGAACAATGGTGTATCCCTTCTAACTTATGACAGGACATCATTAAATAAGTCCTGAGGCCAACAATATATTATACAGCCCCTACTGGCACCTAACGGCTCTATGGTACCAACCTTTGGCCCTGGCTACCCCCAGGACAAATTTTAAAAGGTAAACTCTGAAAGGCTAGTATATAAAATATGGTATATTCACCATTATCAAGGTTAAATGTTGTGTATATATTCCTGATAACTCTGCTAATACCTCTTCTGTTTTACAAGCCATACAGAAACAGATCCAGACCATGTCAGACACTACTGTGCCACTCGATGGACAGTTCTGGGAGAAAATCTCAGCCAGCCAGGCGCGGTTGCACACGCCTTTAATCTCAGCACTCGGGAGGCAGAAGTAGGAGGATCGCCGAGAGTTTCAGGCCACCCTGAGACTACGTAGTGAATTCCAGGACAGCCTGAGCTAGAGGGAGACCCTCAGGAAACAAAATAATAATAATAATAATAATAATAATAATAATAATAAGAAGAAGAAGAAGAAGAAGAAGAAGAAAGAAAGAAAGAAAGAAAGAAAGAAAGAAAGAAAGAAAGAAAGAAAGAAAGAAAGAAAGAAAGAAAGAAAGAAAGAAAGAAGGAATGAAGGAATGAAGGAGGGAAGGAAGGAAGGAAGGAAGGAGAAAGAAAGAAAGAAAACCTCAGCCAGCTCATACTCAGATGGTCCTGAGACAATCCAACTCCATCTACCTGGGTTCCCTTGAATGCTCCCCAAGGCCTACAAGTCCACAAGAAGAACAACCCTAAAGGCAACCAGTTTGCTATGTGCTCACTTCTCATTAACTCCTTGCTTTTATTTTTTCTCCTCAACAATTTCTTCTAAGACTATCTTCCTGCACTCCATCAATACACTTTTGGGGTCCTTTAGAATAGTTCCCCTCTCTGGGAGAAATTCTCTAACTGCCATATTTCTACACCCCCATTTAGCTGGAAGTAGCTCAAGATCTGATGTCCTTGCCCCGTCCTCTAACAGCAGTTAGAGTGTCTTCTCATAAGAAGGGGGAATGAGACATAAAGGAAAAAAAGGCAAGAAAGTCTGCACAAAATTTAAACATTGTGGTTGGTCAAGTTCAGCCCTTGGAACTTGGTGTCAGGGCTAGCCTCTTCCTGAGACAGCCCCTAGCCCTAACCAACCTGCTGTGTGCCTGGTTCACCTGAGCCAGAAGAGAGCCCATTACTATAAGGTTATAAATACCTTTGCAAGGGGAGGGCAGGCTCTCTGATCACTTGGGAACTTCCAGCTACGAGTGAGTTTTTCCCTCGGCTGGGCCTGGACTGGCTCGGCCCAGGCCCAAGTCCAGGTCCAGGCCCAGCCCAGAGAGCCTCCTGGCCCTTACTCTCCACATGAGCTCCTTTAACCCCTCCAACTCCCCACATTACAGGAGTTCCTTGAACTTTCTTTTCTCTCTTTTCTTTCCACAGTTTTCCCAGGCCCTCCACATGGGATCTCTAGTCATAGGGGTGTCTTTCCTTGGCTCTGTACTTTCCAAAAGAAATATAATAATTTAATAAATGTTTTAAACTGCTTGTGTGTGGGGGGTGTTCTGGAGAGATGGATTAGCAGTTAAGACACTTGCCTGGAAAGCCAAAGGACCCCAGTTCAGTTCTGCAGGACCCACATAAGCCAGATGCACAAGGTGGCACATGCATCTGGAGTTTGTTTGTAGCGGTTGAAGACCCTAACATGCCCATTCTTTCTCTATCTATCTGCCCCTCTCCCTTTCTCTCTCAAATAATAAACAAATAAAAGTAAAAATTTTTTTAAAAGCTGCTTGTGCTGGGCATGGTGGCGCACGCCTTTAATCCCAGCACTCGTGAGGTAGGAGGATCACCGTGAGTTCGAGACCCCCTGAGACGACATAGTGAATCCCAGGTCAGCCTGGGCTAGAGTGAGACCCTGACTCGAAAAACCAAAAAAAAAAAAAAAAAAAAAAAAAAAAAGCTGATTGTGGGGCTGGAGGAATGGTTATGGTTCAGAGGTTAAAGTGCTTGCCTGCAAAACCCAAGGACCCAGATTCAATTCCTCAGTACCCACATAAAGCCAGATGCACAAGGTGGCACATGTATCTGGAGTTTGTTTGCAGTTGCTAGAGGCCCTAGTGTGCTTATTCTTTCTCTCTTTCTATCTTCTTCTTCTCCCTCTCTCTCTCAAATAAATAAATAAATAATATTTTTTAAAAAGCTGCTTGTTCTAAAAAAAGGAAACTTTATGAGGGGGCTGGGGAGATGGGTCCATGGGTAAAGTGTTTCTTGCACAAGCATGAGGGTCTGAGTTCCAATCCACAGCACCTATATAAGAGCCGGGCATGGTTGCACACACCTGTAATCCACTGGGGAGGTGGAGATGGGAGGATCCCTAGGACTTGCTGGCTAGCTAGTGTAGCCAAATCTGGGAGCAACAGAGGAGGACACCTGACATTGACCTCTGGCCAATACATATATGCACATGTACCTACACATACACAAGCGTCCACATACATACATTCATACACACATATACACATGTAAAAACGATGAATGAGCCAGCTGGGTATGGTGGCGCACACCTTTAATCCCAGCTCTTGGAAGACAGAGGTAGGAGGATAGCTGTGAGTTCAAGGCCATCCTGAGACTACATAGTGAATTCTAGGTCAGCCTGGACTAGAGTGAGACTCTACCTCGAAAAACCAAATAATAATAATTAATTAATTAAAAAATAAAGATCAAGGGCTGGAGAGATGGCTTAGTGGTTAAGGCATTTACCTGCAAAGCCAAAGGATCCTGGTTCAATTTTCCAGGATCCTCATAAGCTGGATGCACAAGGGGACACATGCATCTGGAGTTCATTTGCAGTGGCTGGAGGCCCTGGCTCGCTCACTCTCTCTCTCTCTCTTTCTCTCTCTCTCTCTCTCTGCCTCCTTCTCTCTCTTCAATAAATAAATAAATAAACTTACTCATACGTTTTTAAAAAATAAAAAAATAAAGATCAGATTGTAGAGATGGCTCTGCTGTCAAAGCTGCTTGCCTGCAAAGCCTGGTGACCTGCGTTCTACTCCCCAGTGCCCACGTAAAGCCAGATACACAAGGTGGTGCGTGACTGGAGGCCCTGGTGTGCCCATTCTCTTTCTCTCTCTCTCTCCCTTTCTCTCTCTTCCTCTCTTTCAATTTCTATCAAATAAATAAATATTTTTTAAAAGATCTTTCTGAAAGATTACATTATCAAACCCACTTTAAAATGAAGGCACGCACAGAATGGGAAGGATACTCTGAGATGCTGCCCTAACCCCCCCCCACACACACACAGTACATTCATGACCCACAGTGAATCCTGACAACCCCACCGAGGATGGTCCCCAGTAGAATGGGGTTATTCATAAGAGTATAACCTGATGCGAAAATGATCAATATGAAATTTGTTCACATGGCTCAGTGGTAAGGCCCTAGCTTTGCAAAGCCAAAGGACCCAGGTTCAATTCCCCAGGACACATGTAAAGTCAGATGCACACAGTGGTGCATATATCTGGAGTTCATTGGCAGTGGCTAGAGAGCCTGGTGCACCTCCCCCCACCTTGCAAATAAATAAATAAAATAAGAAGTAAATCTATGAATTCAAACATCTTCACACCTGAGGAAGGTTATATTTTGATTTTTGATATTTGTTGTTGTTGTTGTTTTCTGAAGTAGAGTCTCACTCTAGCCCAGGCTGACCTGAAATTCGCTCAGGTGGCCTTGAACTCATGGCATTCCTCCTACCTCTGCCTCCCAAGTGCTGGGATTAAAGGCATGCGCCACCACACTCGGCTTTATATTTTGTTCTAATGACTCTCCACCTGTTCTTCTGCCGACCCCCAGCTTTCTCCTAGACATGCTTGTCCCCTCTGGCTCTTTGCAGTGGGTCAGACACACCCTCAAACGGACACAACCTGTTCCAGATGGTCAATTATCCTTGCTTTCCGGTTGAGAGAGCTCACACACCAATCAACTCAATTTACTCATTAACTGGCACTGATGGAAAGGATGTTGGCTTAAGTAATCAAGTTTCCAGTCTGGCTCCAATCAATTTCAACGACCTCATTTCTTCTCTCTCCAGCCTCTTCGTCTTCTCCTCAGATAGGGTTGATTAAGGAGAGCTTATATCAGCCATTGGTGGAACTAAGCCACCACTGAGACCCAGGACCCTCACAACACCTCAGAGGGACTCACTGCTGGAGCTTGGGACTATATTTTGTAAGTATCCTATTAGGCCAGTCAAACAAGAATCCTCCCACCCTTGACATATATCCTTTTAGCAAACTTCCATTCACCAATTCCCTCATCTGGCTCCTTGGCTTTACATCCAAGCTTGTCCTGGCACACTTGTCCTGAGTTGAGCCAGTTTCTCCCCCATTGCAAGAGTCCCGAATCAAGCCTTCTTGTTTCTTTTTTTTTTTTTTTTTTTTTTTTTTTATTTTTTTTTTATTTTCCGAGGTAGGGTCTTACTCTATCTCAGGCTGACCTGGAATTCACTATGTAGTCTCAGAGTGGCCTCAAACTCATGGCAATCCTCCTGCCTCTGCCTCCCGAGTGCTAGGATTAAAGGCATGCACCACCACGCCTGGCTTAAGCCTTCTTGTTTCTTAACAAGTATCATGATAATTTTATCCCTCTCCGCTAAAGGATGTCCCCTCATCCAGAGTCACACCTCTTCCCTGCAGAAGACCACATTAAATGGTTGGTTGGTGTGGGGACACAAAGTCCCAGGTGTCTGATCTTTAAAAAAAAAAAAAAAAAAAAAGACTGGAGAGATGGCTTAGCAATTAAGGCACTTGCCTGCAAAGCCAAAGAATCCAGGTTCAATTCCCCAGGACCCACGTAAGCCAGATGCACAAGATGGTGCATGCATCTGGAGTTCATATGCAGTGGCTGGAGGCCCTGGCGTGCCCATTCTTTCTGTCTCTGCCTCTCTCTCTCTCACTCATAAATAAATAAATACTAAATTTTAAAATCAATGAGTTATTTATTTACAAGCAAAGAAAGACAGAGAAAAGAGAGAATGAGCACATCAGGGCCTCTAGCCACTGCAAACAAACTCCAGGGCTTCACATGTATGCTGGGGAATCAAACCCGGGATGGTCCAGGAGCACATGCAGCCCCAACTCAATCATCCCCCTAAGGAACCCAGAGCCAGCTAGAAGACCACTCATTTCTAGGACTGCCAGACCCTGGATCTGGGTGGTGGCATCGAGAGAGTCCCTGACAAAGCAGAGCAGAGCAGAGGCACAAGGGAGCCAGGTAATAGAGGGAGGCCTGGACATGGGGTCAAATGAATCACGGTGGTAGTTGGAATTTCTATATTGGAGGCTGGTGAGAGGGCTCAGAGGTTAAAAGCACTCGTTTGCAAAGTCTACTGACCTGAGTTCGATTCTCCTGTACCCATGTAAAGCCAGATTCACAAAGTGGTGCATGCATCTGGAGTTTGTAGCTGCAGGAGACCCTGATGTACCCATTCTCTCTCTCTCTCTCTCTCTCTCTCTCTCTCTCTCTCTCTCTCTCTCTTTCTCTCCTTGCAAATAAAAAAATGTTTTTTCAGGACTGGAGAGATGGTTTAGCAGTTAAGGCACTTGCCTGCAAAGCCTAAGGACCCAGGTTCAATTCCACAGTACCCACGTAAGCCAGATGCACAAGGTGGTGCATGCATCTGGAGTTCATGTGCAGTGGCTAGAGGCCCTGACACACCCATTCTCTCTCTCTCTTTTCCTTTCCCTCCCTTCCTCTTTTTCTGTAACAAAATTTTTAAAATTTTTTTTCAAAAAAAATAATTTCTATATCTGCTCCTTGACAGATGAGCCTGCCCAGTAGAGAAGGTCAAGTGGAAGCCTTTTAAATTGCACTGATACCTCAAACCAAGATATTGAATCCAAACAATATCACATCCCAAGGAGAATGGCAGAGATTGGTGCCATCCTTAAAGAGGTAAAGAAGCAGGCGTGGTGGGGCCTATCGTATTACACATAATTCAGCTTCTGGTCCCTGTGGAGACTTGCTGAATTCTGGAGGATGCTAGCAGAGCATCTACGAGCTCAAAAAGACCATTCCTGATGTGAGCCGAGGTCAAAACGAGGTGAGATGGGAAATGATGACTGCAGCTTGCATCCTCAAGATGCCACGATAGCGAGGGCAGGCTGATGCTGGATGCTCTCTTGTCAGTTTCAATGTCCCAGGCATAACTCACCTAACAAGTTCCTAAAGGAACTGACTCCAAATGGTGTCAACTCACTACTTACAAAGTATAGCACATAATGAAGGTCAAAACAAGGCTAGCTGTCTCCATGCCAAGTGGTAATCTTAAAATTATTATGACAGGGTTGGAAAGATGGCTCAGCAGTTAAGGCATCTGCTTACAAAGCCTAACGACCCAAGTTCGATTCCCCAGTACCCACTTAAAGCCAGATGCACAGAATGGTGTATGTGCCTGGAGTTTGTTTGCAGCAGCTAGAGGCCGTGGTGTGCCATTCTTTCTCCCAATCTCTCTCCCTCTTCTCACCACCCCCCCAGGTGTGGTGGCACATGCCTCTAATCCTAGCACTCAGGAAGCCAAGGTAGGAGGATCACTGTGAGTTCGAGGCCAGCCTGAGACTAAATAGTGAAACTGCACAGCCTGGGGTAGAGGCAGAACCCTACTTCAAAAAAAATTATCACACCAGTGTATGCTAAGGAGTCAAAGATAGAGAGGTAGAGGAAGGGAAGGGAGGAGGGAAGAAGAGAGGATAATCATAAGAAAGAACCAGATACCAGGGCTGGAGAGATGGCTTAGCGGTTAAGGTGTTTGCCTGCAAAGCCAAAGAATCCCGGTTCGATTCTCCAGGACCCAGGTAAGCCAGATGCACAAGGGAGCGTATGTGTCTGGAGTTCATTTGCAGTGGCTGGAGGCCCTAGCACACCCATCCTCACTCTCTCTCTCTCTCTCTCTCTCTCTCTCTCCCTCTCCCTCTCCCTGTTTCTGTCTCTTAAATAAATAAAATATATTTTTAAAAAAGAAAGAAAGAGGCCGGGCGTGGTGGCGCACACCTTTAATCCCAGCACTCGGGAGGCAGAGGTAGGAGGATCGCCTAGAGTTCGAGGCCACCCTGAGACTACAGAGTGAATTCCAGGTCAGCCTGGACCAGAGTGAGACCCTACCTCGCAAAACCAAAAAAAAAAAGAAAGAAAGAAAGAACCAGATAACAAGAAAGGCTCAGAATTCCCTTGACCCATAGGTGTTGTTTTATTACTTTTGCCAGATGCAACCAAAATATCTGAGAGGACAACTTAAGAGATGAAGCATTTATTTTGGCTCACGGCTTCAGAAGGCTCAGTCCGTGGTTCTTTGGTACCCTGTGCTTGGGCAGGATATCACAGTAGCAAAGGCCCATGTCACAGCAGAGTCTTAACTTTCTGGTGACTCTAGTGGTTCCCTTCTCGTTGCTGGGACAAAACACGCAACTGAAAGCAGCTCATGGGAGGGAGGGAAGGGTTTCTTTCATCTTATAGTCTCAAAGGGAAGCTCCATCATGGTGGGGAAAGTAGGAGCAGGGAGCTGGCTCAGATCTTCACCTCCCCAGCTGGTACAGCCTTTGGGAGGCAGAGCCTTACTAGAGAAGGTGTGTCCCTGGGGACAGCCTTGGGATTTGATAGTCCAGTCCACCGGGTGTCCAGAACTCAGCTCATGCAGATGGCTCCTCCCTGCTATGGAGAGGGGACGATCTGAGCCAGCTCCCTGCTCCCACTTTGGGCATCCTGTTGTGAACCTTGATGGAGCCTTCTGCAAGTCTGATTAGGAACTTCAGCAGAGCTGCTTTTTCCTCTTCTAGAAGTCAGTCATGCACAGGAGGGACAGATCTCTTATCTCTTAAGTCCCCAGCACCCCAGGACAGTGCCTAGTGTAGAGGAGGTGCCTGGTGAAAGTTTGTTTAATTAATTAATTAATTAACTAGTTAATTGATTAATTCCTCACATTCTTTTAGAAAGCTGGGCTTTGAACCCTCACACCATGAGCCCTTGGCCACCAAGGTGTTCTGATTAATCCACCGCCTGGTCTTCCTTTCTGCTCCCATTTGGAATTGCAAACTTCCCACTGGGTACTACTCAGCCCTCACCACAGTAACCTCTTTATTCCATTTTAATAATATGTAGACCAGGACAGAGTGACATAAAGGAAACCTGGGAACCAACACATCTAGGGTAGGAAAAATACAGGTGACCTACAAAAGTACTTTTGCAGCTTTCCCGAACACTTCGTGCTTGGACCTTATAAATCACGGGTGCCTGGCTGCACAGGCTGAGCAAGCTGCCCATCTCAAAGAGGCCCTAGTGACACAGGGGCTTGTTGATGCTGGGTATTTATACAGAATTTCCCACATCCATCTCAGTATAAAAAGAGAGGTGATGTCATTGAGTAGCAGAACAAGTGTCATCTGTAGACAAGCACGAGCTGCGTCGCAGAGTGCTGCTAGCTTATTTACTCAAGGCCATATGGATTGGAAGACGAACATTCCTGCTGGGCGACAAAGGCCAGGGGCTGTGGAAGTGCTGGCACCCCCTCACCCAGGGACCACTCCCTCTTAGGAACCAGTCAAATCACACAGAAGGGACCTGGAGAAGAACACTAAGATCCGGGGCTCCAGTCTGATTCCCAGAACAGCTTCCAAAAACAGGAAGAAGGAAAACACAAACAAACCTCTCTCACTAGTCCAGCCAGGAGACAGCCAAGCAACTGGCCACTCCCCCCATGCAGCAGTGCTCACAGCTGTTAAAATAATCACCCAGGGGCTGGGGAGATGGCTCAGCGGTTAAAGGCACTTGCTTGCAAAGCCTGACAGCCCGGGGGTTCCATTTCCCAGAGCCCATGTAAAAGCCAGATGCGCCAGGCGTGGTGGCGCACGCCTTTAATCCCAGCACTCCGGAGGCAGAGGTAGGAGGATCACCATGAGTTCGAGGCCACCCTGAGTCTACATAGGTAATTCCAGGTCAGCCTGGGCTGGAGTGAGACCCTACCTTGAAAAACCAAAAAAAAAAAAAAAAAGCCAGATGCACAAAGTGGTGCATGTATCTGGAGTTCATTTGCGGTGGCAAGAATTGTGCACCCATTCCCTCCTGTCTTTTTTTTTTATAATATTTATTTATTTATATTAAGAGAGAGAAAAAGATAGAGAGAATAGCCTCTAGCTCATGCAAACGAACTCCAGACGCTTGCACCCCCTTGTGCATCTGGCTTATATAGGTCCTAGGGAATCAAACCTGGGTCCTTTGGCTTTGCAAGCAAGTGCCTTAACTGCTAAGCCATCTCTCCAGCCCCCCTCTCATTTTCATTCTCTCACTCTCCCTCTGTAAATAAATTAAAAATATTTAAAAATAGTAATAATCGGGCTAGAGGTGGCTTAACAGTTAAGGCTGCAAAGCCTAAGGAACCAAGTTCAATCTCTCTCCAGATCCCATGTTAGCCAGACGCACAAGGTGATGCAAGCACAGAAGGTCGCACATGCCCACTAGGTGGCGTACACGTCTGGAGTTCAATTGCAGTGACTGAGGCCCTGGCGTGCCTATTCTCTATCTATCTATCTATCTATCTATCTATCTATCTATCTATCTATCTATCTCTCATTTGCTCTCTCTCTCTAAAATAAAAAAATAAAAATAAATAAATTTTTAAAAATAGTAATAATCACTCTGGTACTTTCCCTTTTGTTGCTTTCCCCAAGTCAGTGGAAAAGCCACCCAGTGTGTCTGTCAAGGTAGGTTTCTGCAGAAGGTGACACAGAAGCTTTAGCCCAAGAGCATCAAGGAGCATGTGAGCACAGGGTGCTGCTGCCCGTGACAGGGGTGCCCCAACTGTTGAATAGGGATATTAAGGCCTGAGTGTCCATGCAGGAGGGTGGCCCAGCACAGGGTGCCTCACCAGACAGGGCGAGAGGGCTGTGTTGGTGGCAGCCTGAATGGTGATTCAGAGCCTGAGTGAGGAATGTGTCCTCAACAACAGTGGCCACTGGGGTGAGCCAGCACCCAGCACTAGGGCCACATTGGGCGGGGGAGGTGCTCCACGGAAGGGAAAGGAGGCACATCCCAGCTCACGTGAACAGAGTGAGTTACTTGCAAGAGCATTAAGCAAATTAACAAATATCTTCTGGATTTCTCACTGGCCCAAGAACTTTGTTACAAATATAGAATACAGAAATTTAGTCAACATTTTCTCTTTCTTTCTTTCTTTCTTCTTTCTTTCTTTCTCTTTTCTTTCTCTATTTATTTGAGAGAGAGAGAGATACAGAGATAAGCAGAGAGAGAATGGGCGCTAGGGCCTCCAGCCACTGCAAACGAACTCCAGATGTGTGTGCCCCCTTGTGCATCTGGCTTACGTGGGTCTTGCAGAGTTGAACCTGGGTCCTTTGGCTTTTCAGGCAAGCACCCTAACCACTAAGCCATCTCTCCAACCCTTCTTTTCTTAATTAAAGTTTATTTATTTATTTGCAAGCAGAGAGTGATAGAGAGAAGAGAGAATGGGCACACTAGGACCTCCAGGCACTGCAAATGAACTCCAGAACCATGAACCACTTTCTGCATCTGGCTTTACGTATATACTGGGGAATTGAACCTGGGTTGTTAGGTTTTGCAGGCAAATGCCTTAACTGCTAAGCCATCTCTCCAGCCCTCTTTTCTTCTTAAAAAAAGAGCTGGAAAGATGGCTTAGCAGTTAAAGCACTTGCCTGCAAAGTCAAAGGATCCAGCTTGATTCCCAGGACCCACATCAGCCAGATGCACAAGGTGGCACATGCTTCTGGAGTTCGTTTGCAGCTGCTGGAGGCTCTGGAGCACCCATTCTCTTTCTATCTGCCTCTCTTTCTCTCTCATAAAAATAATTAATTATATCATTAAATAATTAATTAAATAATTAATTTAAAATGTTTAAAAAGCCGGGCATAGTGGCACACGCCTTTAATCCCAGCACTCAGGAGGCAGAGGTAGGAGGATCGCCGTGAGTTAGAGGCCACCCTGAGACTACAGAGAGAATTCCAGGTCAGCCTGGGCTAGAGCAAGACCCTACCTTGAAAAAAAAATTTTTTTTTATTTATTTATTTGCAAGTGGGGGGGGGTATGAGTGTGTCAGGACTTCTAACCACTGCAAACAAACTACATATGCATATGCCACTTTGTGCATCTGGCTTTAGGTGGGTACTGGAGAATCAAACCATGGTCATTAGGCTTTACAGGCAAATGATTTAACCACTGAGCAATCGCTCCAGCCCTATAGCACATGCTTTCTGGGGGTGGGGGTTGTTTTGGTTTGGTTTTGGTTTTTCAAGGTAGGGTCTCACTCTAGCCAAGGCTGTAGTCTTAGACTGGCCTTGAACTTGAGGTGATCCTCCTAAGTCTGCCTCCCAAGGCACTGGGATTAAAGGCATTTGCCACCACATCTGACGGGCACATACTTTTAACTGACCACCTAAGAACCACTCACAACTCTTTTTCTAGCTTCTTTGATTGCAAAGCTTAAAAAAAAAAAAAAAAAAAAAAAAACCTAACTTCCCAGAATCAGTTGCAGCAGAGTGGTCATGTTGCCCAGCTCAGACCAGTATAATGTAAGGAAAAAAATCACTGAGTGGGGGTTTCCATGAAAGCTGTTTTCAAAAGACAACCTCAGCTGATGTAGGCATCTATGGCTGGGAAATGTATGAAGAAAATAGGTTTACTTAGATCAATTTTGGAAGTTGAAAGTCCAGAATCAGGAGACATTATCTGCTCAGGTCCACTGAAGGTCCCTTTGACTGGGCCACAGCATGGTCGATGGTATGATGATGGGAGTGTGTGGTAAGACAGGAAGCCAAAGAGGCACAGGAGGGCCAGTCTTCCTCTTTATTTATTATTATTTATTTATTTATTTATTTATTTTGGTTTTCCAAAGTAGGGTCTCACTCTAACCCAGTCTGACCTGAAATTCACTATATAGTCTCAGGGTGAACTCGAACTCACGGTGATCCTCCTACCTCTGCCTCCAAGTACTGGGATTAAAGGAATGCGCCACCACGCCCGGCCCTAGTGTTCCTCTTTATAACAATTCATCCTCAGGAGAACTGACTCAGCCTTGGCGCTTCCACAGGCAGCACCACCAATGACCCAAATTAACTCCACTGGGCTCCAAGCTTAAAGGTCCCACCATCTCCCAAATCACCACTCCGGAGACTAAGCCACCAGCACACAGACCTTTGCCAGTAAAACCACATCTAAACCATGGAGGCAATTGACATCTTTGTTTTTAAAATATCAAAAATAGCATATGGTTACTTTTCTCGTTGCTGTGACAAAACTGCTGATGGAAGCAACTTAAGGGAAGAAAAAAATTTTGGTTCACAGTCTATAAAATGTACCTCAAGGGCTGAAGAGATGGTTTAGCAGTTAAGGCACTTGTCTGCAATGCCTAAGGACCCAGGTTCGATTCAAGCCAAATGCACAAGGTGACGCATGCGTCTGGAGTTTATTTGTAGTGGCTAGAGGCCCTAGCATGCCCATTCTCTCTACATATCTATCTGCTTCTCTCTCTCTCTCTCTCATAAGTAAATAAATAAAATATTTTAAAAGAATTATTTGCTAGGCATGGTGACACATACCTTAATTCCAGCACTCAGAAGGCAGAGGTAGGAGGATCACCGTAAGTTTGAGGCCACCCTAAGACCACATAGTGAATTCCAGGTCAACCTAGCCTAGAGCTAAACCCTACTACTATTTCAAAAATAAATAAATAAATGAAAATAAAAAGAATTGTGTGTGTGATTTAGGTGCACCAGGGTCTCTTTCTGCTGCAAATAAACACCTGTCCAACTTTCCATGGGTGGCTTCAGATTTGAACCTGGGCCAGTAAGCTTTGCAAGAAAGCTTCTTTTAATTACTGAGCCTTCTCCCCAGCTCTACTTTCTCCTTTTTATTCAGTCCAGAACCCTAGCCCATGGAATAGTGTTTCCCATACTCAAGATGAATCTTCTATCCTCATGTAAGCCTCTGGAAAGTCTGGAAATGTCACCTAGAGGTGTTGCCTAGGTGATTCTAAAATCCAATCATGGTGGTTTGAATACGATGGCCCACATAAACGTTTGTATAGGTGATTCTAAAATCCAGTTGTGGTGGTTTGAATCCGATGCCTCCATAAACGCATGTTTTTTTTAAACTTTTTACTGACAACTTCCATAATTATAGACAATAAACCATGATAATTCCCTCCCCTCACAAATCCACCCTCCATCAGATCCCCACCCCCTCTCAATTGGTCTTGCTTTTGTTTTGATCTCATCATCTTTTCCTCTCATTGTGAGGGTCTTGTGTAGGTAGTGCTAGGCACTGTGAAACTCATGTGTTCTCAATACTTGATCCTCCGCTGATGAAAATTTGTAAGGTGGAGCCTTGTTGGAGGAGGTATGTCACTGGAGGTGGACCTTAATGAATTATTAGGCCCCAGTTTGCCAGAGTGTTGTCCCCCTGATATGGCAGAGGTGATGTCCAGCCTCTGCTCATGCCACACCTTTCCCTGCTGTTGCAGTCAGCTTTGCATTGTGGGCACAAAAACCCCAACCAAGAGCAGCTTTGTGGGTGGTTTGATTCAAGTGTCCCCCATAAACTCATGTGTTCTGAATGCCAGATCCCCAGCTGGAGGCACTTTGGAAAGTGAAGCCTCCTGGAGGTGATGAATTGTTGGGGGTCGGCTCATGGGTGTTATAGCCATCTTCCCCTTGCTAGTGTTTGGCACACTGTCCTGCTGCTGTTGTCCACCTGATGTTGGCCAGGAGGTGATGTCCAGCCTCTGCTCATGCTATCGTTTCCCCTGCCATCATGGAGCTTCCCTTCCAGTCTGTGAGCCAAAATAACCCTTTCCTCCCAGAAACTGCTCTGGTTGGGCGCTTTGTGCCAGCAAGGAGAATGTAACTAAGACACTGGCCAGACTGACAGTGACAATAAGCAGCACAGTACATAAAAGCCGATGTCTCCTCCGATTCAACTCTAGCCTCGTACCTTGCCCTGGTAACAGTTTACTGTTCATCCTTCTAGAATTCTCCTATGCATTTGAGCACATACACTTCTCCCTCACTCTCTGTTTCTCTCTCTCTCTCTCTCTCTCTCTCTCTCTCTCTCTCTCACACACACACACACACACACACACACACAGAAAGGGAAGAGATTTGTAATGTTGTTAGTGATTAGATAAATGTTATCCTATTGAAGATATAATTCTGCAGTGTGCCTTTCCTTTTTTTTTTTTATTTGAGAGAGAGAGAGAAAGAGAGAGAATGGTCACGCCAGTGGCCTCTGTGAACGAACTCCAGACATGTGCACCCCCTTGCGGGCAAGTGAAGCTATGCACCCTTGCATCACTTTTTGTGCCTGTCTAAACGTGGGACCTGGAGATTGGAACCTTCATTCTTAGGCTTGGGAGGCAGGGGCCTTAACCTCCAAGCCATCTCTCCAGCCCCTGCCTTTCCTTTTTTAAAATTTTTATTTATTTAATTAAGGGAGAGAGAGAAAGAAAGAGGAAGATACAGAGAAAGAGAATGGGTGTACCAGGGCCTCCAGCCAATGCAAACAATTCATGGGCCACCTTGTACATCTGGCTTATGTGGGTACTGGGGAATCAAACCTGGGTCTTAACCACTAAGCCATCTCTCTAGGCTTTTCATTCCACAGAAAGTTTTGGAGATACTTCCATGCCAATCTTACTGACCCACCTCCTGTCCTTGTCTGCTGCACAGTGTTCATGTTGTGAATGCTCCACAAGCTAGTGAACCATTTTTAAATGAGGGTCCATTTAGATCGAAGCCCACTTTATCACTTACTCAGGGACAATGCTGCTGTGAAAATTCTTGTACCTGGTTCTTTGTACACACGTGCGACTATTTCTCTAGGGTACTCAGCAGTGTAATTTCTGGGTCATAGGCTATGCACATTTTTTTTAATTTTTATGTACTTTTAAAAAATTTAATAGATCCTGCCAAATTTCCCTCCAAAGTGGCAGTACAAATTTATAGTCTCTCCATAGAGCAAGGGAATTCCCCACACTCTCACCAACTTAAAATTTGTTTTCCAATCTGATGAGTAAGAAATGCCTTCAGGTTGTGTTCATTTGCAGTTTTCTGATGCATTGGGAATTTGGCTTCATATTTCTGCCTCCTTGTTCAATGGTTTTTTTTGTGGGTTTTTTTTTTTTTTTTTTTTTTTTGGCTTCCACAGCACAGACAGTTTAGCCTCACATACAGGGAGCAGCTCTGGAGAGAGGAACATAGGAGCCGGGGCTTTTATTTCTAGAAATACTATTTTTTTTTTTTTTTTTTTTTGGTTTTTCAAGGTAGGGTCTCACTCTGGTCCAGGCTGACCTGGAATTAACTATGTAGTCTCAGGTAGAAATACTATTTATTTTTTTTTAAAAATATGTTTATTTATTTATTTGTGAGCAGAGAGAGACAGCAAGATGAGATACAGAGAGAGAGAATGGGTGCACCAGGGCCTCTAGCCACTGCAATCAAACTCCAGATGTATGCTCCACTTTGTATATCTAGTTTTATGTAGGTACTGGGGAATAAAACCTATGTCCTTAGGCTCTGCAGGCAAATGCCTTACTTAACCACAGAGCCATCTTCCCAGCCCTATTATTTATTTATTTAAGAGAGAGAGAGAATATGGGCACCCCTGGGCCTTCCACCACTGCAAATATACTCCAAACACATGGGCACTTTGTGCATCTGGCTTTACATGAGTACTGGGGAATGGAACCCAGGCTGTCAGGCTTTACAAGCAAGTACCTTTAAGAACTGAGCCCTCTCTCCAGCCTAGAGCTGGGTCTTAATCACACTGTAGTAAATCAGGGACGTTGAGGAGAATGGTAAAGGATTACATGAGACAGTGCATAGAAGGGAATTTGTCCAAACCTGTCATATCAGAAACTACCCAATAGATGCCAGCTAGCCTTAGCCCCCTTCTCTTCATTATCATGTGTCATTTGCACTTTTCTATTGTATGGGTTTCAGTAACACACTCCCCTCCCTATATCCATGCCTCTGTGGAATCCCTGCCCTTGACTGTGGGATGGACCTTGCAGCTTATTTCCAATGAACAGAACACAACAAAAGTTGCGCCTCCATAGTCCGTTTATAAAGGACTGTGCCCCCATCTTGCTGACATCTGCCTCTCACCTTCTCCCTTTGCACACTTTGAGGAAACAGGCAACTGTGTTGAAGACTCTCACATGTCCTGGATCTGGGAGTGACCACCAGCCATTGTCCGATGAAGAAACTAACCCTGCCCCCCACCAAAAAACCATGTGAACTTGGACATAGATCCTTCCCCAGTCATCCTTCTAAGAGTAAATAGCCCAGGATAACAGTGCAGGAAGCTTGTGAGAAGCCTAAGGCAGAAGATATCACTAAGACACACCCAGATTTCACACATGGAGAGATGGTGAGGTAGTGAGGTTGTCTATCTCACAACACCAAGTTTTAGTGTGATTTGCACACCGCCAATTAACTAATACATGATGTAAGTTTCTTCTGGAAACAGGATCATCTTTCAGGATCGCTAACATAAAACGCAGAATCCCACCCACCCAAAATATAACAATGGTATGTATTTTACTGAAAAATCTTGTTGAATAGTTCCAAAGACGAGGACACTATAAGATTTGGGGAGAGAAGTCCTCTAAGGATTTTCATAGTTTGCAGTGTCGCTTGTCATTCCAGGCATCCAAAGAGGGTAGCCACCTGTGCACAGTAGAAGCAGGGACTTGATTCTCAGGTTCGACTCTACAGCCAACCATCTTCCTTTAACGACACCAAGAAGCTTTGAGAAGAAAACGCAATGAAGTCACAAGATCTCTGACATTTCCAAGTACCTAACAGATAGCAAGCACAGAACTATTACTTCTAAGACTTTGTTTTGGGGGATGGGGGTTGAGGTAGGGTCTCACTCTAGCCCAGGCTGACCTGGAATTCACTATGTAGTCTCAGGCTGACCTTGAACTTACAGCGATCCTCCTACTTCTGCCTCCAAAGTGCTGGGATTAAAGGGGTGCACCACCACATCCAACAGCCTCCAAGACTGTTTTGACCTTAACAGTTTGTCCTTCTTGATTTTCCATATATAAGACGATGTCTTCTGTAAGCAGGGACATTTTGGATGTTTTTAATTTATTGTTCTTGCTTTATTGCTCTGGCTAGGACTTCTTTTTGTTTGTTTAATTTTTGTTTGTTTGTTTGTTTTGAAGCAGGGTTTCATTCTAGCCTAGGCTGACCTGGAACTCTATTTATAGCTTCAGGGTGGGATTAAAGGCATGTGCCACCACACCCGGCTTCTAGTTTCAGATTTCTAATAATACATTAAACAAAAGTGGTAAAGTGGTCACCCTTGTCCTATATTGAATCATAAAGAGAAAGTTTTCAGACATTGCCTATTCAGACTACCATTAGCTCTGGGATTGTTATATATGGCCTTTCTTATATTAAGAGACAATCCTTTTGGGCTGGAGAGAAGGCTCAGCAGTTAAGACACTTGCCTGCAAAGCCTAATGACCCAGGTTTAGTTCCCCAGTACTCAGGTAAAGCCAGATGCACAAAGTGGCGCATGCATCTAGAATTCATCTGCAGTGTCTGGAGGCCCTGGCATGCACACACACACACACACACACACACACACACTACACACACATTCTCTTTCTCTCTGTCTCTCTATCTCTCTCTGTCTCTCTCTCTCTCTCTCTCCCTCTCTCTCTCTCTCTATATATATATATATATATATTCATTTATTTATTTATTTATATGTATATGTGTGTGTGCTTGCAAATAAAAAGATACAATCCTTTAATACCTAATCTGTTGAATATCATAAAAGCACGTTGACTTTTATCAAAATTTTTTTCTCTATCAATTGAGATGAATGTATCTTTTGTTTTCTTTTGTTTTGTTTTTCAAGGTAGGGTCTCACTCTAGCTCAGGCTGACCTGGAATTCACTGCGTAGTCTCAGGGTGGCCTCAAACTCATGGCGATCCTCCTACCTCTGCCTCTTGAGTGCTGGGATTAAAGGCATGCACCACCACGCCCGGCTGAATATATCATTTTTGTCTATTCTATTAATATGGTGTATCAAGTTTATTGAGTTTCATATGTTGAACCCCCCTTCCCCCACCTGGAACAAATGAATCTGATTTAATTATAGCAAATAATTCTTTGGATGTGCCATTGGATTTGGTCTGCTACCTCATATTCTATTTCACAAATTTGTACAATCACTATAGATCCATTCAAAATAAAAAAAGAGGGCTGGAGAAATGGCTTAGTGGTTAAGATGCATGCCTGCAAAACCTAAGGACCCTGGTTCAATTCTCCAGGTCCCACATAAGCCAGATGCACATGGTGGCACATGTGTCTGGAATTCGTCTGCAATGGCTAGAGGCCCTGGCACACTCATTCTCACTCTTTCTCTCTCCCTCTCTCTGTCCCTAATAAATAAATAAATAAAAATAAATTTAAATTTAAAAAAGAAGCCGGGCATGGTGGTGCATGCCTTTAATCCCAGCACTCATGAGGCAGAGGTAAAAAGATCATTGTGAATTTGAGACCAGCCTGGGACTACAGAGTGAATTCCAGGTCAGCCTGGGCTACAGTAAGACCCTATCTTGAAAAAAACATAAATAAATAAAAATAAAAAAGGAACAAATGTATGCCCCTTAATAACCACATAAAATGCTGAAAACTATACCACTGAAATGGGAAGGGGGACATGCCACCTGTGTTGAATGTGTACTGAAGACATAGGAAGCCAGGAGTTTCCTCCCAGGATTAAGAATAAGAGCAGGAAAATGGTGGGAATCCACTTGGGAATGGCTACTATCTTAGGGGCTGCTATTTGTGTTCTAGAAAAAGGAGAGGGAGGGAGAGAAGAATGGAGGGTGAAAGGAAGAGAAAGGGAGAAGAAGAAGGAGAGAGAGGGGAGGGAGAGAGCGACTTACACTGGAAGTGTGACGGCTGCTCTGCTTGGTTAATCTTTTTAGTCAGTCACCTTCGAAGTAATGGACTAAAGTGAGTGTGCTCTGGCTTTGGAGGGACTTTATCTAGGGCCCTTTTCCCACTTCTTTCCAAAAGAAATACTCCCTTTAAAACCACAAACCTGCACCTGTTTCCTTTGATTTAAAGGTCCCAAAAGTTGATGTTTTCATTACTATATATCTTTTTTTTTTCCACTAAAACAGAGCTCAAGAGAATTTTTATACCTAAAAGACGAATTCCCTCTCACCATCCTCCACCAAGCAAAGGGATAGGAAAGAGGAGGACACATCCTTGTGCACCCCTTGCTTTGTTGACATGCTCACCGTGAGAACTCAGGCTGTTCCTTCGGTAGGAGCCCAGATCCTGGAAACCAGAGGGAGCAGAAACCCAGGTCGATTCTGGCTGCAGTCCAGACAGCCAGGGCTCATCAGAGGATGGCTCAGTATGTCTTGAGTTTCAGCTTTGGCCAAAGTTCTCTCCTGACTGCTTCCCTTCCCATCCCGTGGGCCAGACCCTGTCTAGACAGGCAACCCCGGAGATCACTTCCATTGCAACGCCACTCCTCCCTTCACCCACTTGGGACTGTGAGCCCTCGTTGGTAAGAAGATCCTGAATTGTCTGCCTCCAAAGTGACCAGCCAGAGGAGGAGAAAAAGGAGGTATGTTTGTGTTATGAAAATTAAGTAGAGGAAAGGAATGACTATCTGGGTCATTCTTACCCCATCCCCCAAGAAGGGTGAAAGCAGCTTTTGAAACTAGTTGGAGGGAGCCAGGCATGGTGGCGCACGCCTTTAATCCCAGCACGCGGGAGGCAGAGGTAGGAGGATCACCATGAGTTTGAGGCCACCTTGAGAGTACATAGTGAGTTGCAGGTAAGCATAGGGTAAAGTGAGAGCCTGCCTCAAAAAACAAACAGAACAAAGCCAGGCGTGTTGGCGTGTGCCTTTAATCCCAGCCTCTAGAGGCAGAGGTAGGAGGATCACTGCGAGTTCGAGGCCAGCATGAAACTACATAGTGAATTCCAGATCAGCCTGGGCTACAGTGAGATCCTACCTTGGAATCGCCCACCCTCCCCCTCAAAAAAATACTAGAAGGGCCTGAGGACATAGCTCAGTCAGTAAAGTGCTTGTCTTGCAAAACCATGAAGCCCTGAGTTAGCTCCTCAGAGCCCACATAATGCTCTGGGAGTGTCAATCTTACCTGTAAGCCCAACACTAGGGAAGTGGACACGGGAGGATCTCTGGGCTCACGGGCCAGTTGATCTAGCCTAATTAGTGAACTCCAGACCAATAAGGGGCGCTGTCTCAAAAGTGGCAGACGGCATTCCTGAGGAGGACCCCCAAGGTTGTACTCTAGCCTCCACATACACATGCACCCACACACATATGAGCACACACACAACCCCCCCCCACCACACACACACACGGAGAGAGAGAGAAACACAGATGAAAGAAACTAAATGGAATCGCACTTGGTTTAGGTGCAAAATGTATTCCACAGAAACCGGAATTAGAACTTTAGAACTGGATCTTGTCCCAGCCTAGTGATGTGTGGTGCTGAGGTTTGGATCTCAATTGTGCCACCACCCCCCCCCCATGTATTGTAGGTTTGTCCCTGGCTCAACACTATTGAGAGCTTGAGGTTCTAGCAGGGGAGCGTAGCTACTCGTATACCCTTGACCGAAGACCGGTCCTCCTCTATTTGGGGAAGGTTGTCCTCTTTGGCCAAGCGTGCAGCTGCGGGAGGGACGCACATGGAGCAGTGAGGGAGGAAGGGGACACCCACCTAGCCAGCCAGATCAGCTGAATCAACCCTGGCGATCAATGAGGTGACAGATGTCACAGCCAGATCGCCCTCACATCCTGTCTCAACACTATTGGAAAGAGGTAGGACCTATAAGAAGTCTTAGGCTGGGCTGGAGAGATGGCTCAGCAGTTAAGGCACTTGCTTGCGAAACCTAATGACCTGAGTTCGATTCTACAGTACCCACATAAAGTCAGATGCACAAAGTGGCACATGCATCTGGAGTTTGTTCACAGTGGCTAGAGGCCCTGGTGTGCCCATTGTCTCTTTCTCTCTGCCTCTCCCTCTGCTTGTAAATAAATAAACAAACAAATAAATAAAGTCTTAGGTCCCTGATGGCACATCCTTGAAAGGACTAGTAAGAAAATAACCCCTGCTTTTCCTTTCTCTTTGCTTCCTGGGGGGGAGCCACTATCTCTTCAATACACTTCCACCATGATATGCTGCCTCAACACAGGTCCAATGGACTGACCAACCACGAACCAAAACCTCCAAAACTGAGCAAAAGTAAACCTTTCTTCTTTTTAAGTTATTATATCCAATGTATTGCTATAGTAATTGAAAACAGACCAACAGTGGTACAATCCTCTCTCCAGACAGCAGGCAGCCATAGCAAGCCACTGTTCCCAGTTGGCCATGAACTCATCAAACAATGATCATTGTCAGCTTACAGTGTTTCCAACTTACCATGAGTTTATTGAGATGTGACCGCGTCTTAAGTCCAGGAGCATTTGTGTTTGGAATTACTGGGGTGTGATCACATCTTAAATCCAGGAAGATTTGTATTTGTATTTTTTAGCTATTTTGCTTCCAAACAAGAAGGTTGGCATTCCTACCACAGACATGGAAGGGACAGATTCCTGCCCACCAACCACGACCACAGAGCCCAGCCTTGGGGAGAATGGCCAGTTAGTGAAAAAGCACATGATGTCCAGTTCAATTTGAATTTCAGATAAATAGCTATTTTCTCCCCAGACAGCATGTACTTGATAGGCCAGCCCTGCCCGTGGTAGGGCTGACTTTCGGAGGAGGTAATTAAGATTGCCTCTTTAATTTAATTAAGATTAAAATAGGCCATGAGGGTAGACTCCAACCCAATACAATTGGAACAGGAGACTGGGCAGAAACATACAGAGGAAAGTGCCAGTAACACCTGAAGAAGCCAGGCATGGTGGTGCACGCCTTTAATCCCAGCACTCAGGAGGCAGAGGTAGGAGGATTGCCATGAGTTCGAGGCCACCTGAGACTGCATAGTTAATTCCAAGTCAGCTTGGGCTAGAGTGAGACCCTACCTCGGAAAACCAAAACAAAACAAAACAAAAAAAGAAAAAAGAAAAAAGAAAAAAAAAAAGACACCTAAACAAGACAGCACCTAGGGACTAAAGAGAGAAGTCTCAGAAAGCATCCACCCTCATAGTACATGCCTGTAATCCCAGCACTTGGGAAGTGGCAACAGGAGGATCAGGAGTTCAAGGACAGCCTCAGCTATATAGAAAGTTTGAGGCCAGGGCTAAAGAGATGGCTTAGTGGTTAAGGTGCTTGCCTGTGATGCCTAAGGACCCATGTTTGATTCTCCAGATCCCACGTAAGCAAGATGCACAAAGGTGAGGCAAGCTCAAGGTCACACATGTCCACTAGGTGACGTAAGCATCTGGAGTTCAATTGCAGTGGCTGAGGCCCTAACACGCCAATTATCTCTCTGTGTATCTGTCTCTCTAAAACAAAAATAAATTAAAAAAAAAAAAAAAGGAAGTGTGAGGCCAGCCTGGGCTATGTGAGATCCTGTCTCAAAAAAAAAAAAAAAAAAAAAAAAAAAAAAAAAAAAAAAAAAAAAAGGCCGGGTGTGGTGGTGCACGCCTTTAATCCCAGCACTCAGGAGGCAGAGGTAGGAGGATTGCTGTGAGTTTGAGGCCATCCTGAAATTACATAAATTCCAGGTCAGCCTGGGCTACAGCAAGACCCTACCTCGAAAAACCAAATAATAATAATAATAAATAATAATAATAATAATAATAAAATAAAAAAAAAATCAACCTTACAGTCACTTTAATCGTAGATTCCAGTGTCCAGAACTGTAAAGAAATAAATTTCTGTGGCTTAAGCCATTCACCCTGCAGAACCCACTGCCCATGGGAACCTACATAGCTCTACTCTCAGACAGGCTGATGGTTTCCCCATGGGGACAGTAAGACCCTGCAGTTCCAGGTGAGCATGTCTTGCTCAGAAACCTCAGGAGAGTTTCTTTTCCCTAAGAGATGCAGAAAAACAACCTCAGGGATTGCATCTCATACACCAGCTTTGAGTCATATGAACACCTTTTTTTTTTTTTTTTTTTTTTTTTTGAAGTAAGGTCTCACTCTAGCTCAGGCTGACCTAGAATTCACTCTGTAGTCTCAGGGCGGCTTCAAACTCACAGTGATCCTCCTACCTCTGCCTCCCAAGTGCTGGGATTAAAGGCATGTGCCACCACGCCCAGCTCCCTCCCACCTTTTAACACTGTTACAATGGCAACTCGATTTCAACAGGACTTTGGAGGAGACATTCAAACTATAGCAACATGTGACAAGTACCTTGTCAAGGCCCAGATTCCACATCACCCTCTCTGAGTAGCCTTCCCTTTTGAGGAGTTCCCATCTCTTTTCCAAAGTGGAGCTGGAGAGGTAGTGTGGTGGTGAAAAGATGAACACGCCACCTCTGTGCAAGTCTGTTTGCTGTGTGACCTTCGGTACTAGTCTTGCATGGCAGCCCCTCTATTTTCTCAGTCCCTAGCTAGTAGAGAAATGAGTGAATTCACACCCGGAAAGTACCTAGAACAGAGCTGATCCATGGAAAGTGCTCGTAAGTGTTACTAAGTGTAGTGCGAATGCATCTTGACTGCTGGTCCATCTATTTCCCTCGAGTACTCTGAGATCTAGCGTTCTTTAACCAGCTCGTGCTGCCATAACAAAATTCCAGCGACAGAGCCGGGCGTAGTGGCTCATGCCTTTAATCCCAGCACTTAGGAGGCAGAGGTAGGATGATTGCTGTGAGTTCAAGGCCACCCTAAGACTACCCAGGTCAGCCTGGGCCAGAATGAGACCCTACCTCAAAAAAACAAAACAAAAAAAAAAAGGTCCAGAGACTGGGTAGGGTAGCCTATAAACTACAGAAGTGTATTTCTCACAGTCCTGGAGGCAGAAGGCCCCAGACTGGGATGCCAGCATAGCTGGCACATATCTCCTTGTCTCCCATGTGACAGAAAGAAGGCAGAGAGCTCCAAGGAGCCTCTTTTACCAGGGTACTAATCTCACCCCTAAGGATGCTACTCACATGGCCCACCTCCCAAAGACCTTGCTTGCAAATACCAGCCCTTTGGGCATTCTGCTTGAGTCTGTGAGTTTGTGAGCCACAAATGCTCTGTCCCTAACAGAGCAAGGCTTGCTCATCCCATGGCCCCCAGTGCTTAACAAAGCCCAAAGAGCAAAGAATGCTAACCGGGTCCATCCCCATCAAAATCACTGTTCTCCCTGTGAAAAGTCAACAGGGCTCCTCCCCACCACCTGACAGAACGCCATTAATCCCAGGAAGGGCGGGTCTCCCACAGCCCAGAAACAGCTTGACAGTGGAAAAACACGGAGGATCTGTGATTCCGTGGTTGTTGAGAAGGCCAGAATGTGTGCATTCCCCCTCCACTGGCCCATTCAGGCCCATTTGGTATTTTCTTTTCTTTCTTTTGTGATTTTTAAAAAGATTTTATTTTTTATTTATTAGCGACACAGAGAGAGGGAGAGACAGAGAGACACAGAGAGAGAGAGAGAGAGTGAGAATGGGCACACCAGGGCCTCTAGCCACTGCAAACGAACTCCAGATGTATGTGCCACCATGTGCCTCTGGCTTATGTGGAACCTGGAGAATTGAACCTGGGTCCTTAGGCTTCATAGGCATGCACCTTAACCACTAAGCCATCTCTCCAGCCCTTTAAAAAAATTTTTTTATGAGTAAGAAAGCAGGAGTGAGAGAGAGAGAAAGAGAACTGGCATGCCAGGGCCTCCAACCACTGTGATCGAACTTCAGACTTGTATACCACCTTGTGCAACCTTGGATGCTTGCATCACCTGGTGCGTCTGGCTTACATGGGACCTGGAGAGTTGAATATAGAATATGGCTCCTTAGGCTTTGCAGGCAAGCGCCTTAATCTCTAAGCCATATCTCCAGTCCTCAGTCCTCATTTTGTATTTTTTTCTTTTTCTATTTATTTATTTATTTACTTTTGGTTTTTCAAGGTAGGGTCTCTCTCTAGCCCAGGATGACCTGGAATTCACTATGTAGTCTCAGGGTGGCCTTGAACTCATGGAGATCCTCCTACCTCTGCCTCCCGAGTGCTGGGATTAAAGGCATGTGCCACCACACCCCACCTCATTTTGTATTTTGCAAGACTAGGGAGGTTGAGCCTGATAAGACACTTGGCCAGATGGGAAGACCTGAGGTCCCCAGGGTAAATGAGCTACATGTGGGTTTCCTTGGGACTTCCCTCCTTCCCTGTACTGGCCTATAGTACAGTGGTTTTGACCTATCAGAATTAGAGACAGCACCCCTCGGAGGAGTGCAGAGAATGCTTAGGACACCAGGGAGTCCTGCACCTGGCACCTAGGTGACACATTTGTCTCCACCTATGGCAGCTGAGACAGAAAGAGAAACGCACCCAGTGTGCTTTCATTTTCCAACCACAGAAAGGATGCTCAAACCTCAGCAAAGACAACTGTTGCCCTGGACCCAGGTACAGGAGGAATGTGCTGGGTCTCTGGTCTTCTGCTTCATTGGTCCCTCGGTTCCTTTATTTCTCAGGCAAGGTCCACCTGTGGGGCCTGGCCTGGGGAACCTAAGACCTCAGAGCACCCAATCCCCACCTCGCCTTCAGCTCTCACCCTTCCCAACCTCAGCTAACCACCACAGAGGAATGAAACTTACATGTCGCTTCTGGAATGAAATCATCCCGGCATTGGGGGAGAGAAGGGATCCTCTCTCCTAGAGCCAGCTTTCCACTTCATCTGCACTAGGAGACTCACTGGCCCAAGAAGCCATGGCACTCCCATGGCCCTTTATGGGATATTCCTTTTCCTATCCCTTTATTTAAAGCTCAAACCAATGTCTGCAAAGGCCCCCCAAAGACTCCTTCCTCAATAAATTTCAAGTCTCTAGTTTCTACCTGGAACAGAATATGAAGATGTCATGCTCTGGACTGTGGAAATCATCTGAACACTAGGAGGTGGACTGGAGAGGTGGCTCAGCAGTTAAAGGTGTTTGCTTGCAAAGCCTAATGGCTCAGGTTCTGTTCCCCAGTACCTATGCAAAGTCAATTGCACAATGTGACACATATATCTGAAATTTGTTTACAAACCAGTTCATTCCACAGAAACCATAATTAGAATCTTGTCCTGGCCTAGCGACATGAGGTGCTGAGGTTTGGATTTCCATTGTTCCCCCAAAGATCCATGTGTTGAAGGTCTATCCCTGGCTGGACACTAGTGGAAGGAAGTAGCACCTGTAAGAAGTCTTAGGCCAGGCCGGGGAGATGGCTCAGCAATCAAGATGCTTGCTTGCAAAACCTAATGACCCAAGTTTGATTCCTCAGTACCCACATAACGCCAGATGCACAAACTGGTATATGTATCTGAAATTCATTTGTAGTGGCAGGAGGCCCTGGTGTACCCATTCTCTCTCTCTCTCTCTCTCTCTCTCTCTCTCTCTAAATTTCTCTGTGAAGTAAATAAGAAATAAATAAAATATATTTTATTTTATTATTTTGGTTTTCTGAGGTAGGGTCTCACTCTAGCCCAGGTTGGCCTGGAATTCACTATGTAGTCTCAGGGTGGCCTTGAACTCATGGCAATCCTCCTACCTCTGCCTCCCCGAGTGCTGGGACTAAAGGCATGAATCACTATACCCGGCTAAATGAAATAATTTTTTAAAAGACTAGAAAGTGATTGGACTGCACTCTTCAGGGAAATACACTGAGGATGGCAGAATAAAGTCTAGGGCTGCCTGTCAGTGAATATCTAACATATCTTGATGGCTTATGACTCTGTAAGTTGGTTATCCTATTACTTTTAGCCACATGCATCCTGATAGAGACAACAGGTTCACACAACATAAGAAAATCCAGTCTTGGGGAGACTCAAGGAAAGAAAAGCAGGCTTTGCAGGAAATGGCTCGGCCTTTCATTGTAGTTGCTAACGTGTGTCTTCTGTGTGTTCTTTGAAATTTGAATCTGCCACCCCAGCCCCTGTTTTATCACTGAACCACCATAGAAAGGACAAGAGAGACAGATAGGGAACCAATAGACATGTTTCCATCTATCTGACTCCCTATCTTGTTCACTACATTTTCCCTAGCATCTTGAGACACGGTGGACCTTGAAGAATGTGTTACAGAATAAACGTCTCTCTTCCCTCCTCTACCACACGGACTCAGCAGTTATTACCCACTGTGTCCCTCTGACTAATTGAACCTTAGCCTCGTTCTCTGCATGTCCACTGGCCCTCGCATTCTTGGACGCTTAATGAACGCTGACTTTAGAAATCCCTCACGACATCCACCGGGCGAACATCAGAACAGCCCATCCCACGTTTCCAAGAGCACATTCTCTAGGATCCCAATGGCCTTCTAGAAGGTGTCACATGGTGAAATCAACTAGCTTGTGCACACCACTGTGTAGTGGCAGATCCAGAACACTGGAGGCAAAGCCCTGGTCTCTCACTGTTGAGTGGTAGGGATGGGAGTAGAGGTGATGCTTAAGGTGGTATGGACGATGGCAGGAACCCCAGGCATCCACTTTAAGGAGGCTCTTCTCTGTGGTATGCAGCTGCCATCTCCCACCCAGCCCTGTCCATCACTTCATGCTCCTTACACAGGTTCTCTTAAGCCACTCTGATGGACTGTGCCCTCTGCCTCCGCCTTCACCACCATCCTCGGCTTGATTCCCCACCCCACCCCCCTCCAGACACTGCCTTTGCCTGAAATCTCAGTTCAGATCTCTGGCCTCAGCAAGTGCAGCTGGTCTGGGTTCAGGGCCCCTCCCACTCCAGTCGGAAGCATTTCCTGTTCTCCGGCACATCCATATCTTCAGCTCCAGCAGGCAGGACCGACAGCAGAGACTTGCTGGACTCTGAACTGACACTAGTCCACAGCAAGCCTGCAGCTTGTTCCATATGCGAAGGGTCATGTTTGGAAGATGGAGTGCTTAGAGGCTGGGGAAAGTAGAGTTAACTAAGGTGATGCCACTCCAAGGCTGGGAAAGAGGCTGTAGGCAGGAGTGGGAGAGGAGACCAAGAGGGGGGAAAGAAAGACTGTGGTCACAGTATCCAGGAAGGAGGGGATTCGCTTGAGTGTAGACCTTCCCCACCCTAGGAAAACATGCAGCAGGCTTTACCTCTTGCCTCTGAGCCAAATGGAGAAGAAGCCAATAGCTAAGCATCCTATCCACAATTTCTTGCCTGGGGAAGGGGAAAAATCTAAATTCTCTGCCAAGAGAAAGGCCTGGCTAGCTTTTAGTGGAGAAATAATGACATCCAGTGGACATCTGTGTCATCCCCGGACTTGGGCCACACGGTTCTCTAGGGCTGGGACAGTAAGGAGAAATAGGTTGAGCCCTGGAAAATTGAGTTCCATTCCTGATTTTGCCTATGAGCTGTGTGTCCTTGGGTAAGTCATTTCCCATCCCTGGGCCTCTGTTGACATAGCAAGACCCTCAATGTAGCTTTTGTGAACTATTGCACAGACAAGATCCTTGGTATTAGAACCTGGGTTTGTTCATAAGACCCGATGCCAAGAGAGGGAAGGCAAGCTTGGGAATAAGTCAGACCTTGAAGTGCCATGTCGCAGCTGAGCAAATGCAACAAACACTGCCCTCTAAACATGGAGCTGTACAGAACAGGCTCACGGCTGTCCCACCCTAAGGACAGTGGCCAGCATAGGGTATGACCGTACAGGGTGTACAAAGACAGCACCTCTGAAATATGGGGAAACGGATGTGTCTCCACCCTCATCATATAAAGGGAAGGTGTAAATGGAAGTGCTGCAAACCCCCACACTTCCTGAGAAGGTGCCCACAGCAGACCTCCCACCACGATAAGAGACCTTGCAGTCCTCTAGGTCCCTGCCAAAAACCAAGGTCACAGCTAGATGCATGTGGTAGTTTAAATGTGGAATGTCCCCCCCCCCATAGGCTCAGGTGTTTGTGATTAAACTTTATACTCAATCCCCAGCTGGTGGAGCCTTTGCTGGAGGAGGTATGTCCCTGGGGGTGGACCTTGAGGTGTATGAGTCCAGCCCCACTGGGTATTCATAGCAAGCTCACTCTTCCTACATCCTCCCCACTTTGTGTGGAAATGTGCTGCCCAGCTGTCTGTTGATAAGAAGATGTGATGACCTCGCGTCTGCTCCGCCATGCTTTCTCTGCCATGATGAACTTTCGCCTTGAAACAACAAGCTGGAAATAGACCCTTTGCCTGCATAAGCCACTTCTGGTCAGGTGCTTTGTCCCAATAATGAGAAGGTGTCTGCCCCAACAGGACAGTCGCCTAGGCTTAAGTAACCAGGTAAAAGAGAAGCGGGGGTGCACTGAGGGGGGCAGTGGAGGAATCAACCCACCCCACCTTCAGGCCCCTCACTGCTGCCCTGAGAGGTAGGAGGTGACAAGCCTGAATGGGACCAAGTTGAAACCCAAGTCAGCAGAGCTGAAGGCCCTGAGCCAGAAAGTGACTGGGTGACATGGACTGCAGGGATACACATGGGGAGCCCAGAGGCCAGCCTTTGCCTGGGCTCTAGAACCAAGGTTGCATTGCCACATACCAATCTTGTGACTGAGAAATGTACAGTCTTGATGGGGGCAAAGTGCCTGCAGGTTGTAGATCCTCAAGAAGGCTTCCTGGGGGCTGGAGAGATGGCTTAGTGGTTAAGGCACTTCCCTGCAAAGCCTAAGGACCCAGGTTCAATTCCCCAGTACCCATGTAAAGCCAGATGCACAAGGGGGCACATGTATCTAGAGTTTGTTTGTAGTGGCTAGAGGCCCTGGTGTGCCCATTCTCGTTCTCTCTCTCTCTCTCTCTCAAATAAAAAAAATAAATGGATGTTTCCCTGTTCCTCCCCAATCTTGGCTCCTGGTGGGTAGAGTTCAGACTCACAGGTATGCCTATGGGAAAGCACTGAGATATTTGGCCTGGGAGAAAGGAAATAGTATGTGAGACACTAACCCTCTGGGCATGGAGCAAGACTTCACATGAATAATTTGGTTATAGACCTCCTGTATGCTAGGTGCATCCCAGGCAATATCTCTAATCCACAACAAACGGGCAAGGGAGGGATTATTCCCACTTCGGCCCACTTGACCCGTGACGACTTGGGGGCGTGAAGGATGTCCCTTCCAGTGGAATAGGCAGGAAGTTGAGGAGCTGGATTTGAACCTAGCTTCACAGGGACATAGAGCCATCAGCATTTATCCCACCAGAATTACAGGCTGACACAAAGTTCCTTGCCTCTTATATAATCACCACTATTTTCTGCATATTCACCAAAATTCCCATGAACTACTTCACCCTGTACTACGGATAAAGAAAGTAAGGCTCATGAGAGTGATGTAACTCCTTACAGGTCACTCAGCCACTTTGTGGCAAGATCAGGACTCACTGTCACAATCATGTTGATGCCAACGCCCTCATTCTTGACCACTCCTTAATGCCGGGGAGGAAGTCAGCTGTTAAAAAAAATGAGGTGGCACTTGGGAGGCAGAGGTAGGAGGATCACCATGAGTTCAAGGCCTGAGAATACAGAGTGAATTCCAGGTCAGTCTGGACTAGAGTGAGACTCTACCTCGGAAAAGCAACAAAAAAAAAATGAGGTGATGTTTTGATAGGTTGCAACACCCATACTCCTTTATATTTGATTTATGTATTATTTATTTATGAGAGAGAGAGACCAAAAGAGAATGGGGGCTCTTGCCACTCAAACTCCAGATACATGCTCTGCTTTGTGTATCTGGCTTTACGTGGTTACTGGAGAATCAAACCCAGGCCAGCAGGCTTTGCAAGCAGGTGCTTTAAACAGCCAAACCACCTCCCCAGCCCACCCATACTCCTTTAAACTTTTAAGACCCCTGTGATGGTTAATCCCAATTGTCAAGCCCTAACTAGGCCTTTCTGTTTGAATCATCAGCATCACCATTATCATTGCCACCACTCACGGCAACACCATCACCCACATTATCATTGTTCCTACCGTCATCATCACCATCATCATACCTCGTGGTTTCCGTTCCTCATCACTGGGACAAAATACCAACAGAGGAAAGGTTGATTTTGACTATCTAGATAGGGAAGAAGACGTGTCAGCGAGGGGCATATCCATAGTGGTGGAAGTTTGTGGCAGAGCTTGTTACAGTCAGAAAACAGAGGCCCAGACCAGAAGTGGGGCCAACCTAAGACTCTCAAGGCCCAGCCCTATGTCCTACATCTACCAGCAGAAAGGACCTGTATGTTGGGTTGTCCGGAGAAGGTTTAGGAAGGACATGTGGCAGCTCACGTAGGAAGAAGGAAACAGGTCATGCACCCAAGGCAAACACTCCCAAGAAAGTAGCTTCTGATGGCCAATAAACCCAAATTTGGTGGTAGGAGGGCTTAGAACCATGGCTTCAAAGGGAAGCTAGGGCTCTTTGCAACTCTGCTAGTTCTCAAACCCGACGTTCACCAGCAGGAGGTCATCTCTGCTGAGCTGTGGAGGGAGCTCCTGAGCAGCCCCTGACACTGTGGCCAGAGGCAGGCTGAGTCACCTCACTGAGGACATGGGGCAGCAAACTCAACCCTCCCACAACCAGACACGAAAATCCTAGTGAGCATTAAATAGACAGCAGCACCCGAGCTCCAGCCAGCCACATGTGGCCCTGGGTTAGGAAGGCAACAGAGAGCGGTAGGGATGTCCCATCCAGAAGGGATGATTGGCACCGAGCTGTCAGCTGGAGCCCACCTCTGTCAGGCAGGAACGTGGCCCCTGTATGGTTAAACTTCTGATTTTTTTTTTTTTTAAGAGAAACACAGGAAAATGAACTTTGATTTTTCACTATGCAGCTTTGCCTTTTTTGTTTGTTTGTTTGTTTTGTTTGTTTTGTTTGTTTTTTTTTTTTGAGGTAGGGTCTCGCTCTAGCCCAGGCTGACCTGGAATTCACTATGTAGTCTCAGGGTGGCCTCGAACTCATGGTGATCCTCCTACCTCTGCCTCCCGAGTGCTGGGATTAAACGCATGCGCCACCACTCCCGGCAGGTTTGCCATTTTTAAACACTGGTAACTGGTTCGAATGGTTTTCATAATATGTTTAAACCAGATTTTCTCCACACCATCGGTTTGCGAGTTTTGAAGTTTCGGTGCAGTAGTAAAGACAATGAGATTGACCTGAATTCAAACCTAGTTCGTCCATCTGCTGGAGGAGTGATCTTGAACATGTTTCCAGGTTCTCCCCTTGGAAAATGGGATGATCAAAAAAAAGATCAAAAAAAAAAAAAAAAAGAAAATGGGATGATCATTTAATATTTGAGACTATCTAACAAAGTTATATCATGAAAATCTTGGATACCATGCCCAGCACAAAGTAAGTCCTCTAGAATTGTTAATTATTGCATCGCCTGGGCTCTGGAAGACAGATCAGTAGGGCAGGACGAGCAGGACTTTTAAACAGAGACAAGCTGTAAGTACCAATCAAGCATTCTGTCTTACTGGGTCAGAATGGCCCTTAAGGGATTATTGTCATAAGCCAGCATCAAATAAACAAAACAAAAAAAAAATTTTTTTTTTTTTTTTTTTTTGAGGTAGGATCTCACTATAGCTCAGACTGACCTGGAATTCACTATGTAGTCTTAGGGTGGCCTTGAACTCACAACGATCCTCCTACCTCTGCCTCCCTGGTGCTAGGATTAAAGGCTTGCACCAGCATGCCTGACTTAACAAAATTGTTTTTGTGAAAAGTTTAGTTTGAAGGGTGGTTCTCTACTGTACTGTCACTTTTTTTTTTTTTTTTGTTTTTCCAAGGTAGGGTCTCACTCTAGCCCAGGCCGACCTGGAATTCACTATGTAGTTTCAGGGTGGCCTTGAACTCACAGCGATCCTCCTACCTCTGCCTCCTGAGTGCTGGGATTAAAGGCAAGCGCCATCATGCCTGGCTGTCCTGTCACATTTTTTAAAAATTTTGTTTCATTTATTTATTTGCAAGCAGAGAGAGACAGAGAGGGAGAATGGGTCTCTTGCCACTACAGACAAACTCCAGATACATGTGCCACTTTCTGTATCTGGCTTTACATAGGTACTGGGGAATCTAACCTGAGTCCTTGGACTTGGCAGGCAAGCGCCTTATCTACTAATCCAGTTCTCCTGTCACATTTTTAGAAAATATCATCAGGGCTTAGTGATTAAGGCGCTTGCCTGCAAAGCCAAAGGAACCAGGTTTGGTTCCCCAGGACCCACGTAAGCCAGATGCACAAGGTGGCACATGTGTCTGGAGTTCATCTGCAGAGGCTAAAGTGGCACACTCATTCTCTCAACATCTCTCTCTGCCTCTTTCTCTCCTCTCTCAAATAAAAAAAATAAAGATAAAAAAAATTTTTAAAGCTACATTTTAAAAATATTTTATTATTTATTTATTTATTTATTTGAGAGAGAAAGATACAGATATAGGCAGGTAGAGAGAGAGAGAGAGAATGGGTGCACCAGGGACTCCAGCCACTGCAAACGAACTCCAGATGCATGCATGCCCTTGTTCATCTGGCTTACGTGGGTCCTGGAGAATTGAGCCTCGAACCGCGGTCCTTAGGCTTCATAGGCAAGCGTTTAACTGCTAAGCCATCTCTCCAGCCCAGATAAAAATTTTTAAAAGCAAAATAAAATAAAGAATCAAAGAGACCTTGTGAAACCCGGTTTGTTGCAGAACACAAAAGTGGTTGAGGAGTGCAAGGGTTCATGATGATAGTGAGAGAGGCACAGGAAATTAGGAACACACCCCTCTAAGTGAGACTGTGAGGGTGTTACCCCCGAGGATTAACTAAGGGAGGGAGATCTATCCTAAATGTGGGTGGCAGGGCCCGAGGCTGGGACCCTTGATGGAATAAAGGGAGGCGGGGTGGGGAGCCTGCTAGCATAGGCATTTTTTTTTGTTGTTGTTTTTTTGTTTTTTTGTTTTTCGAGGTAGGGTCTCACTCTGGTCCAGGCTGACCTGGAATTCACTATGTAGTCTCAGAGTGGCCTTGAACTCTTGGCGATCCTCCTACCTCTGCCTCCCAAGTGCTGGGATTAAAGGCGTGCGCCACCACGCCCGGCTAACATAGGCATTCTTGTCATCTCTCTGCTTCCTGGTTTAGGACGAGAGAGCTCCTGTGCTCTGCCACACCCTCCATACCATGATGGACTGAGCCAAAGCATGTAATTCCTCTCTTTAAGTTGTTTCCCTCAGTTATTTGCCACAGTGACCACTGCCTAACCTAGGCAGGATGCCCCGTGGAATAATACCCTGGGGGCTGGATAAATGGATCAGTAGTTAAGGCACTTGCCTGCAAAACCTAACGACTGGAGTTTGATTCCGCAGGACCTACAGAAAGCCACATGCACAAAGTGCTGCATGCATCTGGAGTTCATTTGCTGTGGCTGGAGGCCCTGGTGTGCCAATTCTCTCCCCACACCCTCTCTCTCTGCTTGTAAATTATTTAATTAATTAATTAATTTTTGGGGGGGGTTTCAAGGTAGGGTCTCACTCTGGCCCAGGCTGACCTGGAATTCACTATGTAGTCTCAGGGTGGCCTCGAACCCACAGCCATCCTCCTACCTCTGCCTCCCACATGCTGGGATTAAAGGTGTGTGCCGCCACACCCAGCATTTTTCTTTTAAAAAAATTAAATTAATTAATTGCATCCCCTGGGTGTGGTGGCACACACCTTTAATCCCAGCATGTGGGAGGCAGAAGCAGAAGAATTTCTATGAATTTGAGGCCAGCCTGAGACTACATAGTGAATTCCAGGTCAACCTGGACTAGAATGAGACCCTACCTTGAAACCCCCCCACGAAAATTTTTATTTATTAATTTATCAGCAGGGGAGGAGAATGAACATGCCAGAGTTTCTTGCCACTACAAATCAACTCCAGATGCACGTGTCACATCGTTCCTCTGGATTTACATGGGTAATGGGGAATCGAACCCAGACATGTAAGTTTTGCAAGCAAGTGCCTTTAACTGCTGAGCCATCTCCCACACCCACACTGGCAAGTCTTACCGGCTCTCCGAGCATGCTCTGAGCAAGCCAGTCTAAGTCCCCTTCCTCTAAGATGATGGACAAAATGCAGGCTAGTTTGTGGAAAGGAAGGAATATTATATATGTCATGATATCTCCTCAAAGAATACAATGCCCTCGAGTGTGACTCAAAAGAAAGAAGTGGCTTCAACATAGTAGTATATGTTGCAGTTACCTGTACAGTTCAGGGACAAAGCACCCAGCCAAATGCAGCTGATGGGAGGAAATTTTTTAATTTTTGGCTTACAGTCTTGAGCAAAAGTTCCATGATGGCAGGGAAAGCATGGCATGGGAAGAGGCTGGACATCACCTCTGCCATAGCAGGTGGAAAATAGCAGCAGGAGAGTCATCCAAACTAATACTGGCAACCTAGGAGTTAGTTGTCCAGGACCTCCCCAATAAACACACCCCCTCCAGCGAGGCTTCACCTCCCAACTTGCCATCAGCTGGGAACCCCTTGTGTTCTACAGCATCCCTTATCACCATGACAACCACAACTCAGAACTAGGGAACCCACAGAGCAACACAGCAAGTAAGCATCTAGAGTCGGACACACGCATACATGTCCTCCCACACCCAGTAATAACAAGTAAGTAAGTAATATAAACACACACCCAGGTGTGCAATGCTTGTGCCTCAAGATGCTAGACCTGGGAGATTCTCCTTGGGAGGGGTTCCAAGGTCAACTAAGTGTAAGAAAGACAAAAGCCACCCTCCGCTTGTGAATAGTAACAGTGTATCAGCACGTTAAAGGTGCTGAAAACTCTTGCAGTAAACAAACCCATTGGTGTGGTTTGAATGTGAAATGTCTCCTGTAGGCTAATGTATTTGCCACTAAATGGTGGCACTGTTTTGGAAGGTTGTGATATATTTAGAGGAAGTGGGTCACTGGGGTGGGCATTGAATTTTTTTTTTTTGACATGGAAATGCATTTTAGTAAGAAAGAATATTGAGCTAAGCATGCCTATTTAAATACAAAAATGTTCTTCAACTTGATAGTTGTTACACCAAAACAGATTTCAATCATATGCACAGGTGGGGCAGGTTTACAGACCACTGAAGGTTTTTTGTTTGTTTTGTTATGGTTTTTTGTTTGTTTTTGTTTTCCAAGTTAGGGTCTCACTCAAGCCCAGGCTGACCTGAAATGTACTATGTAGTCTCAGGCTGGCTTCAAACTCACAGGAATCCTCCAACCTCAGCCTCCCGAGCACTGGGATTAAAGGTGTGTACCACCATGCTCAGCTTCCTTTAAATTCTGTCGTTCTGCCCCACTTCCTCTTGGCCCTCTACTTCCTGACTGTGGATATGTGACCAGCTGCCCTTTGCTCCTGCTGCCATGTCTTCCTTGCCCCCTCCAACGGTAAGCTGAAATGAACCCTTTCCTACCTCAAGCTTCTTGTCAGGTATTTGCTCACAGCAACAAGTAAAGTAAGACGCTGAACTTCCTTTATGTAGACATTTCCCACACTCACTGGATCACAGAATCTTTTTGGCTTATAAATAAATTGTATGGCCCTATTGTCCCATAGATCACACATTGGAAAACAGTTCAAAGGAACCTCAAAGACTGAATATAAGTTATTGCTGAGATGCCAAAGCTGATCCAGGGAAATCAAGTGCTGGTAGAAACCATCCAAAGTCCTCTGGCTGCCTGAAATGTCTCAGTGTTGCATATGTGGACCTCCCTGGAGCATCCCTTCCCACCTAAGGCTGCTCTAGGAAATGATCCTGATAACCAGCTAAGTGCCAAGCACCACGATTGGCTCAGTGATGTGGAGGAACGCCAGGCTTTATTTATTTATTTGTGAGAGAGAAAGAGGCAGAGAGAGAGAATGGGCACACTAGGGCCTCTAGCCACTGCAAACGAACTTCAGATGCATGTGCCACTTTGTGCATCTGTCTTTATGCGGGTATTGGGGAATCAAACTGGGGTCATTAGGCTTTGCAGGCCAGTGCCTAACCATTGAACCATCTCTTCAGATCAAGCTAGGTTTTAGTAGTGACTGCAGGGATAGGTTCGTAGTTTCCCTCTTGTTGCTGGGACAAAACACCCAACCAGAAGCAGCTTATGGGAGTAAAGTGTTTATTTCAGCTTACCGTTTCCAAGGGCAATTTCACCATGGTGGAGAACGTATGGCAGAGCAAAGGCTGGGTGTCACATCTTGCCACAGGAGCTGGAAGGTGGCAGTAAGAGTGAGCGACTAGCACTGGCAGGCTGGGCTAATAAACCTTAAGTGACACACCTCCTCCAGCAAGGCTTTACCTCCTAAATTGCCACCAACTGGGGACGAGTATTCAAAACACAGGAGGTTATAGGGGACATCTCTTTTAAACCACCACAGGTAGGTAGGATTTGAAGACTCCATCCAGGGCAGAGCCATGCTGGTGGACCCTCTCACTCTGCCCCTTCCAATCTGGGCCTTGGAGGAAGTTCAGGCATGGGCCAGTCCCACCCATCAGGCAATTCCATTGTTTTTGTAGGAGTGTCATGGAATTGGTACTCTGTACAGTTTGTGCACCCCAAGGGTGGTATCAGGCACTCTTTTGAGGGAAGTCATCCAATCAGGAGGCTCACAGTATTAGGAATGCTTGAACAAGGGATGGTCATTGGGCAAAAATGTGCGCCTAACTGAAGTGTAAGCCGCTCACTGGCTGGTGACCTGTCATACAGCCAGAACTCCTTTTCCTGCCTCTGACCATATTTCAGCTATAAAATCAACCGGGTGACAATGTCTCTGAACTTTGACTTATCCCTTTCTCTCCCCCTCTGTCAACTTGGCAGGTCTTATACTCTTAAGCATGTCTGAATCACTGCCCTGGTTGGGTAGCAATGCAGGACAGTGGATTGTACTGAATGCAGCTGTCCAGGCTCCTCTAGGAGCCTTGGTCTCTGCAGACTTTCTTCTGAAGTGCTCACTGGAATCTAAGCATCAGGAGAGGGAAGGCTACAAGTTCCTGCAAGTTCCAGATTGCATGGGTTCGTACACTGAACATTCACACGCCTTAAGTCCTGTGATTGGGGCTGAAGATACAGAGATGCCCAGCACCTGTACCCATGCGTCATAGATGTCCAAAGCCCTCCCTCCCCATGAGCCCACACACCCAAGGCTCTCTCCTACTTAGTACTGATGGTGAAAAAGTGTCAGGGAGACAGAGGTCCTGTGTCCTCAGTTGAGGATTTGAGCTCTTTGGTCTACCAGGCTTCTCCACACACGTGTCCTCTGAAGTTTGCATTAAAGCCTACCATGCCAGGGGGAGGGAGGGAAATAACATGGGATATTGTTTACAATTAAAGAAGTTGTCAATAAAAAATTTAAAAAAAAAAAAAAAAGCCTACCATGCCAAAGAGAGAAGTGGCTGGGCAAAAGAGGCCTTCCTGGGCTAGAGGATTTAGCTCCTACTCCATGGATGAGAGGAAGTGACATTTGATTGTCTAGGAATGTGCGAATTCATCATTTCCCACGGAAAAAAAGGTACCCCGGTGGCAGAACAGTGGTCTAGGTTCTGTCTGTCAGGCTCCATTCCTACTCCCTTTCCCACCTTAGCACTTCAGTCCCCATGGCTTGGGTAGGTCTGACCAATCAGAGTGCAGTATTCCCATGGGTTAAGGGCAGGCACATGACCCAATCTGACTTCATTCCAAGACTCTTCAGGGTTGCTGAGAAGAAAGATTTTGCTCCACTAGAGAGGTCCAGAGAAGATAGAAGGTGCTTTGGGGGTTGCTGGCAGCCATCTTGTCACCACACAGAAAGAAATGACAATGGGTATTACTACTCAGCTGAGGATGCAGAAACAACAAGAATATTCATCTCTTATGAAATAAAATTTAAAGATTTCTTGATCTGAAAGCAGGTAATAGGACCCTAAAAGCCATGACTGGAGAGATGGCTCAATGGTTAAGGTCCTTGCCTACAAAGCCTAAGGACCCAGGTTTGGTTCCCCAGTACCCATGTAAAGCCAGATACACAAAGTGGCACATGTATATAGAGTTTGTTTGCAATGGCTAGAGGCCCTGGCACCATTCTCTCTCTGTCTCTCTTCTTTCTAACTCTCTCTACTTGCAAATAAATAAAAAAAACAACTTAGGGCCCGGCGTGGTGGTCCACGCCTTTAATCCCAGCACTCGAGAGGCAGAGGTAGGATAGGAGGATAGCTGTGAGTTCGAGGCCACCTTGAGACTACATAGTGAATTCCAGGTTAGCCTGGGCTACAGTGAGACCCTACCTCGAAAAACCAAAAATAAATAAATGAATAAAATAAAAATTAGAATCCTAAAATCCTTATTCTCATTTTGGTGAGGAGACTGGAGCTTGGAGAAACAAAGGGTGCTACCCAGGTGATGCAGAGAGCTGGTGGCTCTGCTGCGGGCAAGGCACTGGGGACACGTCCTGAGCCTAGGTGCTTCGAGTGGGGTGTAAGAAGGAACCTAGTTGGCTGGGGCAAAGGAAGTAGTGCAACAATATCCAGGAAGAGACCTGGGGCAGGTGACCCAGATCACCACCTCAGAATCAGACCTTGCCACCTTATTAGTACAGTGGTTTTTTTCCCTTTAATTTAATTTTATTTGTTTTGTTTATCAAGGTAGGGTCTCACTCTAGCCCAAGCTGACCTGGAATTCCCTATATAGTCTCAGGATGGCCTTGAACTCATGGCAATCCTCCTACCTCTGCCTCCCAAATGCTGGGATTAAAGGCGTGTGCCACTATGCCTGTCTTTAAATTTTAATTTTTTATTTACTCGTTTATTTGTTAGGAGAGAGAGAGAGAAAAGCATGGGCATTCCAGGGCTTCCTACCATTGCAAAAAAAAAAAAAAAAAAACTGCAGACAACTGTGTTACTTGGTGCATTTGTTTTTATGTCGGTACTGGGGAATCAAACCCAGGCCATCAGGCTTTGCAAGAAAGCACCTTTAACTGCTGAACCATCTCCCCAGACCCCTAGTAGAGTGATTTTTTTTTAAATCTTTTTTTTAATAATTATTTTTTTTATTGACAACTTCTATACTTACATACAAAAAATGCATGGTATTTCCCTCCCCTCCCCCCATTCCCCTTTAGATCTCCAATCTCCATCATATCCCCTCCCTCTCTCCATTAGTCTCTCTTTTAATTTGATGTCATCATCTTTTACTTCTATTATGAGGGTCTTGCGAAGGTATTGCTAGGCACAGCAAGGTCATGGATATCGAGGCCAATTTCTGTCTGGGCAGTTGCATTGTAAGGAGTCATATCCTTCCTTTGGCTCTTCCATTCTATCCGCCCCCTCTTCCGCAATGGTCCCTGAGCCTTGGAGGGTGTGACAGAGGTGTTTCAGTGCTGGGCACTCCTCCATCCCTTCTTCTCAGCACTATGTTGCCTTTTGGGTGATCTGAAAAGAGAAGCTTCTCTAACTAGAAGTGAGAGTAGCGTTAATATGTGAATATGGACATGAAGTGTAGTATTTTCAGGACAGCTTGGTGTGGCAGATGATCTCAGGAGGAAAGGCAACTAGGGACCTAGGTTGCACCCAGCACACAGTAGGAGCTTGATCATCAAGGGGCCATCACTGCCCCTGAGGCCACATGTACAAGACTGCCCCAGGCACTAACTGTGGGCTTTTTGTCCTCCAAGTGGCTCTCTCTAGCATCCAGCTGTGACTGAGCTGGCCCTGCATTGCCGGCTCAGGAGCAGGGGAGTGAGGGTCTCTGCTCCATGTTGTGTTGCTCCCAACATACTTTTTTTTTTTTTTTTTCAAACATTGGTTGCTTTTGCCTAGGCTCCTTCGTAAGAGACACGCTTTCGGATGTGTTTTGAAAAATATTCCATATGCTAATGGAATGTCACCATCTGCCAAGGAAGGCCGAGCTGTTTTTAAAGGAAAATCTATTACAGAAATGAAGTATTCACAGAGGGGTACTCAGGAGATGAATGTCGCTGACCTGAGGCTGACCTGGGCCGCCTGTGTTACCAACATGGAAAGGTGGAGAGGCAAGACGTCTGAAGCCAATTAACTGCTCTTTCTCCTCCCTCCCTTTCCTTCTCTTTCCCTCTTCCCCACCTCTCCTTCTTTCCTCCATCCCTTCCCTCCCCCTCTCTTTTCCCATCTCCCCTTCTTGGAGACATTATGAAATTTCTTGAAACAAAACCTCACAGCCCATTCTATAAACTGTTCTTTGCCTTTGGTGGGGAAGTCCCCATGCTCCCTTCTATCTCCCCATTCCTGAGGCACAGACCTGGCTCTGTCTGTCTGTGCAGATGGGCTGCAGGAAAATTCCCAAGGAGCCAGGGCAGAGCCAGGGCAGAGCCAGGGAGAAGGGAGAAGCTTGCGGCTGCTGCCAGAGCCCAGAGTCCAGGAAGGAGTGAGAGGCGGGATTAGTGGCCAGGCATTGTTCCCCAAGAGGCCCACAGCCTGCAGGCTCCAGAGTTCTGGGTGTGTCCAGCAGCCCCAGGAAGACAACTGCCTTCTAGCACTGGGCCCTTGTTCCTAAATGTGAGTATGGGTTCTGGTTCTTCTGGGTTCTGCTGAGGCCACCATGTGCCCCTCTGCTAAACAGCCCATCAGCTCCCCTCTGGCAACCTTCTTTGTTTAAACCCAAATGTCCATCTGCCCACCCCAAATCTACCCCATACACCTATGTAGAAGACTGGACATCCTGCCAGTCATTGTCCACTCCAGGGGATTCCTGCCTTTGCATGTCCACACCCTCACCAGGAACATCTTTTCTTGCTCACTGCATGTTGGGTTATTACTATCATTAAGTTCTTGGTCAGATGAGCCACACCTGCTCCAGCCTCTGCCCGCATCCCCTGAGTTCTTTGTTCAGATGGTTCACACCTGCTCCAGCCTCTGCCCGCATCCCTGAGGTCTTTGTTCAGATGGTTCACACCTGCTCCAGCCTCTGCCCGCATCCCTGAGGTCTTTGTTCAGATGGTTCACACCTGCTCCAGGCTCTGCCCGCATCCCTGAGGTCTTTGTTCAGATGGTTCACACCTGCTCCAGCCTCTGCCCGCATCCCTGAGGTCTTTGTTCAGATGGTTCACACCTGCTCCAGCCTCTGCCCGCATCCCTGAGGTCTTTGTTCAGATGGTTCACACCTGCTCCAGCCTCTGCCCGCATCCCTGAGGTCTTTGTTCAGATGGTTCACACCTGCTCCAGCCTCTGCCCGCATCCCTGAGGTCTTTGTTCAGATGGTTCACACCTGCTCCAGGCTCTGCCCGCATCCCTGAGGTCTTTGTTCAGATGGTTCACACCTGCTCCAGGCTCTGCCCGCATCCCTGAGGTCTTTGTTCAGATGGTTCACACCTGCTCCAGCCTCTGCCCGCATCCCTGAGGTCTTTGTTCAGATGGTTCACACCTGCTCCAGCCTCTGCCCGCACCCCTGAGTTCTTTGTTCAGATGGTTCACACCTGCTCCAGCCTCTGCCCGCATCCCTGAGGTCTTTGTTCAGATGGTTCACACCTGCTCCAGGCTCTGCCCGCATCCCTGAGGTCTTTGTTCAGATGGTTCACACCTGCTCCAGCCTCTGCCCGCATCCCTGAGGTCTCTGTTCAGATGGTTCACACCTGCTCCAGCTCCTGCCCATGTCATTGAGTTCTTGGTTCAGATGACCCACAGCTTCTCCAAGCCCTGCCCGTGTCATTAAGTTCTCGGGTCAGATGCCCCACACTTGTTTCAGCCCCAGCCCATGTCCTCTCTTCACAGCTGTTAGAATCATATGGATTTACCTTGCCAGTCCATGTGTTTGAGAGCACTGGGACAATCACTGGGCATAAATATCCCCAGAGGGACTCTCTGTCCCCTTTCCATTACAGCCCCCCCTAGAGGCACAGGAGATACACTCATGGGTCCCCTCTTCGGCCCCTTTGCCTCTCTCCACAGACAAGTCTCATAGTTCCTATGTTCTTCACATCCCTCCAAACCACCCTCTCTCACCTTCTGTGTTCTGCCTTATTCCAAACCTCAGCACCTCCCTACTGAATTGCAAATGAAGCTTCCCAGCACACTGCTCCAGGTTGGAGCCCAACATCTGAGCATGGCCCATGGCCTCATAGCCACCCTGTCCAGCCCCTTGCTCTTCACACCTTGAATGTTGTCCAGACACACCATACACTATTGGTGTCCAAAAAATACGTGTCAGGGACACAGTGTGGAAGGGAAAGAGATGAGCAGGGGGTCTTTTAGTGGAAGGACTGCACTATCCAAGGCTTGGCTCCTTGGGGGTCTCTGCTGGCATCATGGAACATGAACAGGAAGATGCAAAGGCCATTTGCACAGAGGTCATCTGTAGCAAAGACAGATCAGAGACAAAGATCAGAGACAAAGACAGCTCAGAGACAAAGCTGGGCCTAACACTCACTAACAAGAGACTTGAGCTCAGTTTCTTCAGCCACACAGTGGCAGTGGTTTATACCATGCAGGGTTATGGTGAGGACCAGAGGGCATGGGCAGCCCTTCTCTCTACTAAGGGTGAAGTCATTTTTGTTATTGCTGTCACTGTAGTTGATGTTACCCCTTCCCCGTCACCTTGAAGACATGAAGGGCTGTCCTCTATCCACTCTGGAGAGGACACGATGTGCTGAATACTTGGCATGATTCCCAGAAACACTCCCTGGGGAAGTGATGGGCTGCTTGCCTTTGAGGCTGGTCTTACAATGAGCAGTAATTACCAAGAGAAGACACAATTCCATTTGCCTGCTCCATGGATCTCTTCCACCTGTGAACATTCCAGCTTGCTTGTGAACTCCAGCCTTCACAGGGCCTGTCTGCACCGAGGACTGTCATCATTCTTTCCAAGAGTCAGCTCCTGTGTTCTAGAATGGCTTGAACACATTTGTCCCTTATCATATCATCCCAGACTCCACTAAGCCCACCTGTACCTTTCTCTGGCCTGAGCATCCTGTCAGCTGTTTAAAAACCAGTGAGGGGCTACAGAGAAGCTAGATGTACATGCTGATGCATCGTTTGCAGTGGCTAGAGGCCCTGATGCACCCATTCTCTCTAATAAATAATTTTTTTTTTTTTTAGAGAGTGAGAGGCAGAGAGAGAATTTGTGTACCAGGGCCTCGGCCACTGCAATTTAACTTCAGACACTTGTGCCACCTAGTAGGCATGTGTGACCTTGCACTTGCCTTACCTTTTTGCATCTGGCTAACATGGGATCTGGAGAGTAGAACATGGGTCCTTAGGCTTTGCAGGCAAACGCTTTAACCACTAAACCCTAAAATTAAAAAACAAACAAACAAACAAAAACCAATGAAGCCGGGTGTGGCGTCACACGCCTTTAATCCCAGCACTCAGGAGACAGAGGTAGGAGGATCACTGTGAGTTCAAGGCCACCCTAAGACTACATAGTGAGTTCCAGGTCAGTCTGGGCTAGAGTGAGACCCTACCTCGAAAAACTAAAAAAATTAAATAAAAAGCCAATGAGGCTACCGGTTGCTGCACTGGGCATTCTCATGTTACCAGTGCACACGTAATCTCTGTAGGCATGTTGTCTCCAGATCATTTGTAGGTGGTATCACTTAATCCCTATAGTAACCTTAAAATTTGGTCTCTGCTTTCTAGCTGTGAAAGCTTTGGCTAAAATGGGGCTTGCTACCAGATGACACAGTTCGAGTCCCGAGGGAGGTCTCTTGAGTCCCAAAGATGTCCTGTCCAGAGCCAGCTGCTAGTCAAGTAGCCCTTATAGAACAGTCTCCAGTAAGGTCCAAAGACTCTGGTAGCCTAAGGGCACTTGTGACTTTGGGGATTTGGGTACAAAAACAACCTAAAAGTGAAGTCTGCAGGATCCAAGGATGATAGGGAGGGCAGAGATGCCTCACATGTCCTCACCAGGAACTCCCCAGAACACCAAGCTGGGCTGTTCCTAAGGCCCATCGCTAGTAAACTTAGAAGTTATGCATCTTCCCAGCCCAGCAATAACTTGCAGGCTCTGAGCAACATGGGTGAGTGTTGACAAAGTAAGAAGCAATGGAATTATCCAGAATTCACCATGGAAAAAATCCAACCACGTGTTTTTTTGTTTGTTTTTGTTTTTATTTTTCGAGGTAGGGTCTCACTCTAGAGCAGGCTGACCTGGAATTCACTCTGTAGTCTCAGGGTGGCCTCGAATTCATAGCGATCCTCCTACCTTTGCCTCCTGAGTGCTGGGATTAAAAGCATGCACCACCATGCCTGGCTCAACCACATTTTTGCAAAAGTGAATTAGGATCTCGGGGACCCAGGCCTGATGTCGTGGCACATACCTGTAATCCCAGCACTTTGGGGGTGGGGTTGCTAAAGCCTAGGCTACATGATGAGTTCTAGGCCAGCCTGAGCTAAAGTGAGACACTGCCTCAAAAAAATAAATTCAGATGCCCAGTACCACATTCTTGGGCAGACGAACATCTTAAGGTGAATATATTCTGCCATTCTTTGTTTGAGTGACCCAGGTGTTAGACCCAGAGTCATGTAAGAAGCCAGCAGGAGCCAGACGTGGTTGGTGCACGCCTTTAATCCTAGCACTCAGGAGGCAGAGGTAGGAGGATCACCATGAGTTCAAGGCTGCCCTGAGACTACATAGTGAAATCCAGGTCAGCTTGGGCTAGAGTAAGACCCTACCTTGAAAAACAAACAAACAAACAAACAAACAAACAAACAAACAAACAAACAAAAAAAGTCAGCAGGAGCCCAGAGATCTCAAAGCTCTGCAGACACACTTTCAACTCCTGCCTGAAGTTCATGGCAATCCCAGGTCTAAACTGTCCTATTGTAAGGTGAACGTGGGCCCAGCTAAAACTAGCAGCACACCTCAACAGTCAGCAGGTAATGGGAGGCAGCGGAGGCTAGTTACTGACTCCTTGCTTCTCCTCTGGTCTTTTGTTAAGCACCTCTCTTTGTGGATCACTATGCAAAAACACCAAGCGATGACTGTATACTCAGCACTTCACCACAAGGCATATTCATCTGTCCCTTTCCTCTAGACCCGCTTCAGTTCTCAAACCTAGACAGATCCCATGCTTTTGAGTCACTGACAGAAAAAAAAAAAAAAGCTTACACTCATTAGTTCAGAGATGCAAGAGATTTAGTTTCAACGTAGTGGCCAGCTTCTGTAAGCTAGATGTTCACACAATCCACATTGCCTTGTTCTTGAAAAGCTGGAGCTAGCACCCCTGGGGCTATGCTCTTCCAAGAGCATCCTGAGCTAGGCATGTGCCTGACTGAGCCAGTAAAACAGGAAAGCAGAACCACACACAGGGGCTGCAGAGCAGCTAATTAAGAGGAGAATGGCTGGACAAATGGCCCAACCTGCCTTCTTATAAAAAAGCAAAATATGCCAGGTGTGGTGGCACACGCCTTTAATCCCAGCACTTGGGAGGCAGAGGTAGGAGGATCGCTGTGAGTTCGAGGCCACCCTGAGACTACATAGTTAATTCCAGGTCAGCCTGGACCAGAGTGAGACCCAACCTCGAAAAACCAAAAAAAAAAAAAAAAAAAAAAAAAAAACCAAAATACCACTCCAGTCTCTGATCAGATAGCCAAGGTATGCTGCAAGACCCATCACGGTGACATTTATCTGTAGTTTGCACCTTTGAAAGAAACAAGTTATATGACGCCCCCTCCCCACCACATGCTGGCAGTACTTGGGTTTCATCCCTACCTCCCTCACAAGGATTAGCCCACACTTAGGACGGGTTTGTTGTTGTTGCTTAGCAGAGGGTAGAGATCTGTCAAAAAGGAAATTCTGGGGGCTGGAGAGAAGGCTTAGCACTTAAGGCGCTTGCCTGTGAAACCTAAGGACCCAGGTTCCACTCCCTAGAACCTGCATAAACCAGATGCATAAAGTGGCACATCTAGAGTTTGTTTGCAGTGGCTAGAGGCTCTGTTGTGCTCATTCTGCCAGCCTCTTTTCTCTCTGTCTTTCAAATAAATAATAAATAAGTAAAACATAAAAAATTTTAAAAAAAGGGAAATCACCAAACATGACCTCAACTGAATTGGCTAAAGAAGAGTTCACCCTTCTAACCGAATACTGTGTAGCCACCATCAACAAGAAAGAGGTGGCGGGGCTGGAGAGATGGCTTAGCGGTTACGGCATTTGTTGGCAAAGCCAAAGGACCCAAGTTTGATCCCTCAGGACCCATGTAAATCCAAATGCACAAGGTGGCGCATGCATCTGGAGTTTGTTTGCAGTGACTGGAGGCCTTGGAGCAAATAAATACATAAATATTAAGAAAGAGAAAGGGAGAAAGAGGAAGGAGGGGAGGGAGGGAGGTGGAGTTACCCAAAGCCACATGGAATGACCAAGGACAGATGAAGCCAGTCACAGTGCAGGCTCACACAATGCTGGGGATCGAGCAGGAGAGCACACACTTAGCATGCACAGCTCTGGTGTGTTGGGAGGGGCGGGGGAGGAGGTAGAAGAGGACTTTTATATTCTTTCTATGGTTTGTATATGACTTTTCTTAAGTCATATTACATATTTTGAAAATATTTTTACAAGGAAATGGGTGGGGACAATTACGTCAAAATACTTTTATTTCATCCATAAAGTCCATGTTAGCAGTCTGGTTGACTGATAGAAACCTCCAGCTACTTACTGCTCGGGATTTTGGAGGAGAACCCCCCAGGCGGCACTGTCTTGCTGCCCAGGTGCACACCCACCTCTCATGTCTCTTCAAGGAGGAGGAGGTGCTCACCAGGAGGCCATCTGGGACATTTTTGAGGCCATTTATGAAGCAAGAGCTGGGGAAGAGCAGAGTGAGGAGTCCTGAGGTTAGGGCGAGCTTCAGGGAAGGCCTAAGATGAGCATTTTATCTTTTACATTCTCATAGGCAAAGCACTTTGCCTTGACTGCCATTTTACAGAGCAGATTCTTTTTAAAAATCTACAAACTTTAATGGTAAGCCTCTGGGTTCCTGATAGCACAGAGCAGTTTTTCTGAAGAATTCAACAGCTTGTCAGAATATTGCAACACTTTATTAAATAGAGTATTGGCTTTGAATTAGTAGCTGAAGTAACAACTGCATGAAGCCAGATCAGGTAAAATGCAGAGTACTCATACTTGATTTATTGACATGACAAAGGTCAAACTTTTGTTTTTATTCAGCACACTCCACAGTACGAAGCCGTCGTGAACAGTATCTGTACAATTGAACAGTTTCCTAGCTGTTCAGACACAGATTTATTTCAAACAAGTAATTGGCAAACATAATTAATTACAAGTTAGATAAGACTACCCCAGTGCTTTAAAACATTAATAGAGCATAAATTTACAGTCGCTCAATTATGGTTAGCAAAATAAAGTCCAGAGTATGGCTGGGAATTACTACTGTAATCCCAGGAAGTTAGAGTTCCTTGGATGCCAAAGTCCCCTGCTATAATTGAGTAGGCACAATTCAAAGGTCATGTGCATATTCCAAGGCCATGATCTCCCAAGGATCCAGAGGAACATCTAGATTAAACATGCAAAAGCAAAAAAACAAAAACAAAAACAAAAACAAAAACAAAAAACAAAACAAAAAAAAACCTCTAGTTGTTCAGAGGACTCACCTCCCCCTCCCCCCTTCCCACTGGGCACTCCTAGCCAACTCTGTAAGATGAAGAGTCACCATCATGGTCACTGTCAAGTTACAGCGTCCCAAGAAGGGTTATGGTTTTTACACTTTGAGATTCAACCTCTCATAAACAAAATGAACTTAGTAGCGAGTAAGAAGGATATATCAAAAAAAAAAAAAAAAAGAAAGAAAAAAAGAAAAGAAAAACAAAGACAAAAAGCAAAGCCAACCCAATAAAGAACTCATCCACACATACATTGATCCCCACACCGTTCTCGAGGCCAAGGACAAAAAGAGCCCGGGCCCTTCCCTCTGTAAGAGCGTGCTTCCATGGGAAGAGCTTTCATTCACTGGGAGCAAAGCAGGGGGAGGGGGTTGGTCCTTTCCAATGAGGCTGACAATCCTTGATCTTTGGAGACGAAACGATGGCAAAGGGAAAATCAAAACCTAATTTTAGAAGAGGAAAACTGGTGCCAATCAGGTCCCAGTGTCATGTCAGTGTGCCACTCTCACACTTGGAGCTTTGAGAACCTACCGGTACCATGGTGGTGGGCGACAGCAGAGCTGACAGATGGACCTGGGGGTCTAAAGCCAGGCTCCAGGGCCCCAACAGACCAGCAGCCCTGCAGCACTCACCTAGGCGGGAGCCCCGTCAACAGGGTCTTCTCCCTCCCAGGGTGTTATCACACAGAAAAATGGCTTTGTCAGCAAAGCCAGAGGAACACTATGGGAGGTCACTGCAAGCTCTGTGGGGGGGCGGGCGCTCATGGAGAAAACAGCTACATAAAACCTGTGGAGGGGCCATCTACCGCATATGCTGCACAATACAGAAAACACTGTCGTGTTCAACCTCAGAAGTTACGTTTAAAACAAGATTCCCATTTAAAAAAACCACACACACAATGACAGTGACAAAATAAAAAACACCGGATGAATACTGCAGGAAGGGCTCTAGGTAATCCACAGCCATCTTGGTATGAGGCTCTCAAGCCCACCTGTGACTGAATGCAAGCACGCTTTGTATGAGCGTCTCAGACACAGGGCCCCCCGGCTCTGGCCACCTTGAACTTAAACTGTTATGTACATTATATCTACATGCGGATACAGTATTTTAAATTAGGAGGCAAGCACACGCATGAAGGTGTCACTCCACTAAGTATCAGGGTGGGTTGGGTGGGGGAAGCAGGGAACAGTTAAAAAAGAAAATAGCTATATTACCTATGGAGATAATATAACTGGCTTATAGTTCTTTAAATTAAAAGAAATTGGTACAGAAAGGAAGTGTAATCCAAAAATATTACTAAAATAATCCAGAGAGATTTCCATTGTCCAACACATTCTTAGTCCAGTCAGAACTCACAATGACTTGGATGGTCTACAGGAGAATGCTAACTTCTGAAAGGTGAAGCCTGGACCCTCTGGGTAGGTGTTTGGCACCCAAACCTTCACTGAAGAATGCAAAGCAAGAGACACCTGAGGCCAAGTCTTCTCTTGACAGTGGGGTTACTTCTGAAGACAGGTATGTGTTCCTTTTCTATGAACAGTGTGCATTTGAAGCATTAGGTTTCTTCACTGATGGGGGTGGGTGCAGGCTTCTGATCTACTTGAAGTTGAGGAGCTAAGGTGTCCTTCCCCAAGTAGAGCAGGGACCAGAGGTGAGAAGTATCGGTGCTTGAAGAGAGAGAGGCTGCTTTGCATCTACCCAGCGTCTAGAACCGATTCCAGCCTCAGAACTCAGCTGTGAAGGAACTCCCTTAGGCATGTGGTAGCCATGTAGCCAGTAGTTCAAGACCAGGAAACCCTGAAGAAAAAAGACAAAGAACATTAGTCTTGAGGAACAGGAGGCTACCTCCCCATCTAGGCACAGCCACAGACCTGTGCACAGCTAACAGCCGCTTCTCAAAAACAGAAACTGCAAGTCATTTGGAAAGCACTACACACTAGGTACCACATTAATTTGGACTTCTTAACAACCCTAAGAAATAGAAAATATTACACCAATTTCACCAATAAGAGAACTAAGGGTTGGCAAAGTTCATTTAGTTCAAAGAACTAACCATGAGGAAAGGGACTCAGAAGGAAGCTGGCCCTATAACCTACCATTTGTCCTCTGCTACTATTCAAAAGCATGCAGACCCCCAAACATGTAAACTTTTATGACATTCAAGGCTTCAGAGTCTGTTGAGCATCCTCAGAACCTTTGACTATCACCACAAAAACCAAAGCAGGCAAAGTGAGCTCTCCTTTCTAAATAATGAGGCTCTGATATACCCATTTTCTCTCTACCTCTTTCTCTATCAAATAAATTAAAATAAAATAAGTTACTTTAAAATACTTTAAAAGCACCCAGTTATAAATCCTATTTGTAAAGCCTGAAATGAACAAGACCCTGTTAATGTAATCATATATACATCTTGTAAACATACATATCAGAGTTAACAGTGCTGAGCCATGAAACAGTTTAGCTTCTGTTTTTGGCTATCTACTAATTTCCAAGCAGTCACCTTGTATTGTCATGTGTTTAAGACCAGGAACAGCCAATGTGGAAGTGCCTTACCACTTCTTATAGCTACAGCAGGTGTCACCAGCTCCCCCACCCCCAATGCCTCTCTGGAGTTCATGTTCAGTGTCAAGAGGCCCTGATGTGCTCATGCTGTCTTTCCTTGCAAATATATACAAATATTTTAAAAGGAAAAATTATAATGATAAAAACCACTAAGAACTAATTAAGGCTTTTAATTCAATGAGAAATTCATTGACCACAAATCTTGCTGTATCATATTCATAAGAACGGATAAGAATATTTATTGAGTCTACCAAGTTTAATGTGCACAGATTTCACTGACCCCTGCAAACTTCGTAAGTGGGGAACACTGTTTCTGGGAGACCTCAGTGTCTAGGATATGGACAACAAGTATTCTCAGCTTCCACACTGTGAACATCCAGTGGAACCAAAAACGTTCGATGACCGACGGTTAGAATGACTGCAAGTCTTCCTGGAACCAGAGCCAAGGCTTGCTTCTGTGGGGACCATGTGTCTAGAGCATGAAAAACGGCTTTCAGGGCTATCCTAAAGAACGCCCCCCTTTGATTCGTCTTCATGGCAACAGCAGTGAAAAGGGGATTGTGGTGGTGGGAAGAGAAGGGATTTTGACCCTCAGGTTGATGACATGTGTATGTGTGTAAGAGAACGACAGAAATGAAGGACAAGAGAGAAGAGAAAAGGGAGATTCTTCTACAAAATAGTATCAGACGGATTTATCCTGGTGCTAAACTGCTATGACCGAGGAAATCATCCATGCTAATAGTTTTTACAACAGCATCCACGTTCACCGTCTGTCCATATGGAAGCCCAGAGTGTGTAGGAGCCTAGCTTTAGATCTTGTTTTGCTGGGACTGTAAGGACTTAAGCTCATTCTGGTCCTCTGCACAAGCTGACACACCAAGTAGAGGCTGTACTCCACAGTACGCGCAGAATCCAAACCACACAATTCCCAATGGACACAGACACTCACCGGAACGGGTGAAAGTGCACACTGTTATCTGGAGATGTACGTGTATGTTCTGGAGGGGGAACGTGTCTCGTTCTGGGCACTGGGAGGCACATTTAAGAAATCCCAAATCAAAATAGTGTCATCGTGAGAGCTGCTGATGATCTGAAATTCATCAAATTGTAGCCGAAACACACGTCCAGAATGTTCCTAATAAAGGGGAATAGCATAATTAACAAAATAAGAACGCTTCAAATCTCACCAGAGGGACTTAGATCCCTGGAAATGCATCTAGGCTTCCTAATCATTTTTTAGGGTCACTGAGAACAACTGCTTTACATTATCTTTTTGTATTTTTTGATTTCCTTATTTTTGAGGCAGGGTCTCACTCTATCCCAGGCTGACCTAAAACTCATTGTGTAATCCCAGAGTGACCTCAAACTCACAGTGACCCTCATTCATACCTCTGCCAATGGAGTGCTGGGATTAAAGGTGTGCACTAACACACCTGGCTTTGTTTGTTTTCACACATACATATATAATATTTATTTATTTATTTATTTATTTATTTATTTATTTATTTGAGAGAGACAGACACAGAGATGCATGTGCCATCTTGTGCATCTAGCTTATATGAATCCTGGGGAATCAAAACTGGGTCCTTTGGCTTTGCAGGCAAACATCTTTTTTTTTTTCCTCTACATTCCCATATTTTTTTTAATTGACAACTTCTATGCTAACAGACAGTAAACCATGACATATCCCCCACCCTCCATTCCCCTTCAGAACTCCACTCTCCATCATATCCCCTCCCTCTCTCCGATAGTGTCTCTTTTATTCTGATGTCATCAACTTTTTCTCCTATTATGAGGGTCTTGTGAAGGTACTGCTAAGCACTGTGAGGTCATGGTTATTGAGGCCAATTTCTGTCTGGACAGTTGCATTGTAAGGAGTTGTACCTTTCCTTTGGCTCTTACATTCTTTCTACCCCCTCTTCTGCAATGGACCCTGAGCTTTGGAGGGTGTGATAGAGATGTTTCAGTGCTGAGCACTCCTCCATCCCTTCTTCTCAGCACTGTGTTCAGGCAAGCATCTTAACCGTTAAGCCATCTCTCCAGCCCCTTGTTTTCTTCAACTAAGCTTCATATCCTGGATCCTGGCCCAGTAGTATGTCAAAGGAGAAAAATTATGTGATCACCTCACAAAGACTCTCAGAGAGGTAAATATGATATTCAATAACCATTTTAATATAAAGCCCATAACTAGAAAAACGTGACTAAGAATGTGTATCTCAACATTAGCCAACATCAAAATTCATGGTGAAACATTAGAAGCATTCCCACTAAAACCAAGAAGCAGACAAGAATGGTTCTAACTACGATTCATAGACATCAAGATAAAATATGGACAATGAGAAAAACTATCATTGTTCTTAGCTGTTTCCTCAGAAGTGTAACAGAATCAACCAGAGAATGAGAAATAAACAGCTGATCATCTTATTCAAATAAGACTAACATATATAAAGTATTTTTTTCTCCTTAGTCTTTAAGCAAACAAGAAACTCTGTCACCAGCCAAACATGGTGGTGCACACCTTTAGTCCCAGCACTGGGGAGGCCGGGATAGGAGGATCATTGATGAGTTTGAGGCCACCCTGAGACTACATAGTGAATTTCACGTCATCTTGAGCTAGACTGAGACCCTACCTCGAAAAACAAAACAAAACAAAACAAAAAGTCTGTCACCTTCACTGACAATGATGGGTTTGGGGACATTATGGTGAGTGAAATAAGGCAGGCACATTTGGCATCTAAAAAGGTTAGCTCATAGAAATGAAGCAGAAAGAAGCTGAGCACAGGGAGGATGGGGAGGAACAGATGAAGGGTTGATCATGGAAAAGGAAGCGTAAATCAAAAGGTACAATGTTCCAGAGACACCACTAGCATTGAAGCGAGCACAGCAAGCAGTCACCTGCTGTGTAGTTTAAAGTGCTGACACAGTAGTTTGGATTTGGGGGGAGGGGCATCTCATGTAGCGCAGGCTGGCCCGGAACCTCACGAGACTTTGAACTCTTGATCCTCCTGCCACTACCTCTTGAGTGCTGGATTACAGACATGCACTACCACACCTTGTTTAAAGAATAGATTTTTAATATTTCCATCACAAATAAATGGATAATTGGTGATGGATAAATTAGCTTACAATATACAGATAGATCAAAAAGTTGCATTGCACCCTATAACTATACATAATTACCAATTAAAAATAAATTATTATGGGCTGGAGAGATGGCTTAGTGGTTAAGACACTTGCCTGCAAAGCCAAAGGACCTTGGTTCAATTCCCCAGGACCAATGTAAGCCAGATGCACAAGGTGGCACATGCGTCTGGAGTTTGTTTGCAGTGGCTGGAGGCCCTGACACACCCATTTTCATTCTCTCTCTCTCTCTCTCAAATAAATAAAAAAATAAATTAAATACTTTTAAAAAATAAAATAAATTATTCCCATATGCCAAAGCAATAATCCATACAGTATGGGGGGGGGGTGTTCTATCTTAATAGTGTACACATGTGCAATGTTGCAGCCAAGTAAGGGATCTCCCAAAGCTACAGGACAAATACTGCATGCTCCATGGCACCAGGTCACCTACAGAGGAGGAAGTTGGTGTTCATATCCAAGAACTGGTAGTCATGTCAGTGTCTAGTACTCTCTGATTTTAGCTAACCCACAGACTGTGCATCTCCCAGAAAGTAGTTGTGAGACACACAGCTGGCATGTAGTCCATCTAGACAGGGCTACTAAGTGCAGACAGCCATCTTCCCGCACATCACATACCACCAAGGTGCGCAAACACAGCGTGCTCGCTGGGGCTCGGGGATCAAGAGCAGCTTGCAAGTCCCAAACTTTAATTTTCCTACAGAGGAAAAGGAGACTGGGATTAGTGCAGGAGTTAACATTTGCTATATGGTCACGCATTCCCACGACAAACAGGAGCACATCTGAAATGTCTATTACAAAATCCATTGGCCAAAATGCTTGTGTTTAGGTTTTTGAGTCAATTACATTCGATTTTGCAAAAAGTAAGGACCCAAACCTTCTCAGAATGGAAATTTGAAGGAATATTATTGAAAGGGAGATAAATAAGCATATTGCTTTGGGTTACCTAGATTCAGTTCCTAATTTTTGTTGTTGTTTTGTAACTGGGTCTCATGTAGCCCAGGCTGACCTTGCACTCCTGCCTCTACATTCTGGGATTACAGGTCTGCGTCCTCAGTTTCTAACTTGATAGTTGATGTCACCAAATTCATTACTCGAGGGACTGAATAGGTGCTGATGGCAGAAACTAGGGTGCTGTAAAATTCTAAGATACCTTTTTCCAAATGAAAAAGTGCTTAGTGATCTGGGCAAAGATGCCCCATTGTAAAGTAAATAAGGTAATCCTGAAAGGTTTATAGTTGCCATTTGCAATTATAAATACCAAGTGTTTGAAGGATTTGTTGAATTGACCCAAAGGAGAAAAGAACTTTATTACTGAGCTCATGGGAGAGGGGATGAGTTTAATTAAGCAAAGAACTATATTCCCTACAGCCTAAGCTACTGCTAACATTGACAATGATGTTTAGAACATGCGCTCTGGAACCACAGTGGCTCTGCTATAGCATGAACTGAGACAGGATCTACTACACCACAGGGCTCTACTACAGTGTGTGCCGAGGTAGGCTTTGCTGCAGCTTTCTGGGCCTGAGTGTCTTCACTTCATCTACTGGTATAATAACAATTACCTCTGTCACCTGCCTTTCCGGCACAGATAGGCCTGTGTTACATGTAATGCTTCTTTTGTTTGAAATGGTTCTAACAGTGCATGTGAAAACTGCAATACCTACCCATCATAGGCACCACTGACAATCCTCTTGTTATCAAACCGGATACATCGGACCAATTCTTCATGCCCCTCCAGGACTCGTAAACAGGCGCCACATTCGATATCCCATAGCCTTGAATGACAGACACTTATGAAACAAATCCTTACACATGATCCAGTATCCTCAAGTTCTTTTTATCTGTCCCATATAGAAGGGACATTTCACTCTTCTTGAATTTATCTCTCATTCCTGGCCCATACTATGTATAAACAGGTATGTAAGTATATTTGCACTTTTAGCACTAATGTAGAAGGAAGCCTCACTTTCTCTTGTATTTCCTCTTACACAATTTTAAGCTTTCAAAAAATCCTATGCCTTTTCTACTTAAATTTAATTGACTGGGCTGGAGAGATGGCTTAGCAGTTAAGGAGCATGCCTGCGAAGCCTGAGGACCCCGGTTCGATTCTCCAGGTCCCACGTGAGCCAGATGCATATGGTGGTGCATGCATCTGGAGTTCGTTTGCAGTGGATGGAGGCCCTGTTGTGCCCATTCTCACTCTTTCTTTCTCTCTCTCTCCCTGTCTCTGTCTCAAATTAATTAATTAATTAATTAATTAATTAAAAAAAATTTAAAAATAAAAATAAATATTTATAAATTTAATTGACTAACAAAAAATCTCATTTAGTTTAATCCCCAGGAATTCTCTGAATGCTTCAGCCTATGATTTCAACATGATCAAAAGGTCTCAGAAGAGCTTTTCTGGAGGAGACAGCCTTAAGGCAGTAAAGGAGAAAAGGCATGTCTAGGGAGGGGCATCACGCACACAGCCAGGAAGATCTAACCCAGGGTCTCTAAGACCTGCCCAAGGTTAGAAATGGTGGACCAGCATGGTAGTCTCCCAATCCCAATGAAGCTTAAGGTTGGGGGAGGAGGGCTTATTTATTAGATACGGACCATGACTTAGAACTAAGAACCTCTCTGATTACAACAAGCCTTTTTCTTTGCATATGGATCCATATACTGCAAACTCACATGGACTCTAATGCTGCAATTGGACATTTTTCTATTTCCTTTTCCTTTTTTTTTTTTCTTTTTAAGTCTTTTAAGGTAGGGTCTCACTCTGGCTCAGGTTGACCTGTAATTCACTATGTAGTCTCAGGGTGACCTCGAACTCATGGCGATCCTCCTACCTCTGCCTCCTGAGTGCTGAGATTAAAGGCATGGGCCACCACACCTGGCTCTTTTTCCGTTTTTTCTACTGTAATTGACTTGCATATATTATTTGCAAAAAGAAATGACAGGAAGCTGGGCGTGGTGGCGCACACCTTTAATCCCAGCACTCGGGAGGCAGAGGTAGGAGGATCACCATGAGTTCGAGGCCACCCTAAGACTACATAGTGAATTCCAGGTCAGCCTGGGCCAGAGTGAGACCCTACCTTGAAAAAAAAAAAAAAAAAAAAAAAAAAAAAAGACAGAAAATGAGCAGGTACAAAATGGGGTGAGCAAACACACTTGCATGATTTTTCTTAGTCTCTTTACTGCTTATTATCTATGCTATAAACATTTTATTTCAGCTGTCCTCAGCAACTCTGCTTGAGAGCCTGTGACCACTCAAACCCATTATGAGCAGTGTCACTGATTACTGACACTGGGACCTGAGTGGTCCCTTCATAAACTAAAATGAGCACTATTTTATAATAATACCTCAGAGGTGACAGTATGTAAGCTGCAGTATTTCACATTGATCAACCATTAAGCAACATGATGAATGTAATAAAATCAAGATTTAATTTAAGCTCTAAGCCGGGCGTGGTGGCGCATGCCTTTAATCCCAGCACTTGGGAAGCAGAGGTAGGAGGATCGCCATGAGTTTGAGGCCACACTGAGACTACATAGTGAATTCCAGGTCAGCCTGGGCTAGAGTGAGACCCTACCTCGAAACACCAAAAAAAAAAAAAAAAAAAAAAAAAAAAAAAAGATTTAAGCTCTAAACTAGCTTGTTTGAAAACTTAAAATAATAATAATAAAAAAAAGCCCACAACTTGATGCTGTACTGTACCCACCTCCAAAATGTATGATTATATCAAAAACAAAACAAGGAGTTGAACATGGTGGGTTATGTCTTTCATGTCTTTAATTCAGGAGGCTGGGGTAGGAGGATCTATGTGAGTTAAAGACCAGCCTGGGCTTCAGAGTGAGTTAAAGGCCAGCCAGAACTAGAATGAGATCCTACTTCAAAAACAAAACAAAAGAAACAAAGTAAGACCTAAAAAGATAAATAAAAGTAGCCGAGCGTGATGGCGCACGCCTTTAATACCAGCACTCGGGAGGCAGAGCCCAATGTCTAAATGTTCCTAATCTTACCAGAAGGACTCCAACTACTCTGACTGGTTTGTACCTAAGACGGGGAGATGAATCAGCCCTACAGAAAAATAAGCCTGCCCTGTCAGCATACCAACCTGATGGTATTATCCGATGATCCGCTAACAACCAGCCGGTCCCGGTACTGGAGACAGGCAATGCCACGCTTGTGCCCATTGAGAGTACGAACAAATTCACAGGTGCTCGTACTCCAGACCTGCAGAACGAAGTGCTTCATTTAAGAATGGACATGTTGGGCTGGAGAGATGGCTTAGTGGTTAGGGCACATGCCTGAGAAGCCTAAGGACGTAGGTTCAATTCTCAAGGTCCCATGTAAGCCAGATACACATGGTGGCACATGCATCTGGAGTTCATCTGCAGTGGCTAGAGGCCCTAGCACACCCATTCTCTCTCTCTCCCGTCCCTCTGTCTCTAATAAATAAATAAAAATCTTTTTAAAAAATTGCGTTTTAAAAATGGACATGACTCATAAAGTATCTCCTGACTCTGGTGTTAGAGGTACATTTCAAAATTGTGCTGACACTTAGAAAAGGTAAACGAAACTGTTGTATAGTTAAGCTTGAAACTGTTGTTTCAAAAAGTTTATTCAAGCCGGGCATGGTGGCGCACGCCTTTAATCCCAGCACTCGGGAGGCAGAGGTAGGAGAATCGCCAGGAGTTCAAGGCCACCCTGAGACTACATAGTTAATTCCAGGTAAGCTTGGACCAGAGTGAGACCCTGCCTTGAAAAACCAAAAAAAAAAAAAAGTTTATTCAGACTTTGTTATATTTTCTTTTTTCTTTTTTGGTTTTTCGAGGCAGGGTTTCACTCTAGCCCAGGCTGACCTGGAATTAACTATGTAGTCTCAAGGTGGCCTTGAACTCCTGGTGATTCTCCTACCTCTGCCTCCCGAGTGCTGGGATTAAAGGCGTGCGCCACCACACCCACCCTTGACTTTGTTATATTTTCTTTGAAAACTGCAATAATTATATATTTTTATTCTGTTTTGAATCAATAACTATATAAATGCTTGTCTATTTTTAAATTTTACAATAATAAAATAAATATTTTTTTAAATGGACATTTTTTTTTTTTTGGAGACAGAGAGAGACAGACAGAAAGGGTGAGGAAGACAGATAGAGATGGGCGCGCCAGCAGCGTCTCGGCTGCCGCAAACGAAATCCAGATGTGTGCGCCCCCTTGTGGTCAAGTGCGGCATTGCACACTTGCATCACTTTGCATCTGGCTAAACGTGGGACCTGGAGATCGGAACCAGCATTCTTAGGCTTAGGAGGCAGGCACCTTAACCACTAAGCCATCTCTCCAGCCCAAAAAATGGACATGTTTAATCCCAACACTTGGGAGGCAGAGGTAGGAGGATCACCATGAGTTTGAGGCCACCCAAGACTATTTAGTGAATTCCAGGTCAGCCTGAGCTAGAGTGAAACCCTACCTTGAAATACAAAACAAAACAAAACAAAACAAAACAAAACAAAACAAAACAAAACAAAACAAAACAAAACAAAACAAAAAAAAAATGGACATTGCAGGCTGGAGGGATGGTTTAGCTAGGTTAAGGTGCTTGCCTACAAAGTCCAAGGACCCAGGTTTGATTCCCCAGGACCCACATAAGCCAGATGCACAAAGTGGCATATGCATCTGGCGTTTGTTTGCAGTGGCTAGAGGCCCTGGTCTGCCCTTTCTGTCTCTCCCTCACATAAACAAACAAACAAATAAATAAAAAAGAATGGACATGGAGACTGAGACAGGTAGGGGATATGGTGGAGAGGGGAGTTGCAAAGGGGGAAGTGGGAGGATGATTACCATGATTTATTGTCTATAATTATGGAAGTTGTCAATTAAAAAAAATTTTTTAATTAAAAAAAAAAAAAGAATGGACACAGAGAGGTCCCAGAATGTGCCCAAGAGTGCACTGGGCATGGTGGCACATGAGTTTAAGGATACCCTTAGTCATTTAAAGATATATTTCAAGGAGATGGAAGGAGATGGAGCAAAAAAGGGGAAGGGGCATTGAAAGAGAGAAGGACAGAGGGGAAGAGAGGGAAGAGTGGAAGAAGGGGGAGAAAGAAGAAAGGGAGGGAGCTGGAGAAAGGTAGAGAAAGAGTTTGATTGATTTTCTAAGAATGATCCCAAATACATGATTATAAAATACCACGTCTTCAAAAAGTTGGAAGCTGAGGTAGAAATTGGACAGCATAAAAAGCTCTTGGCTATGGAGTGATAAAACTGGAGTGAAATACAGAAGGAAGCTATGAAGACTCCAAACTTTGAAAGCTTCACAAAGACATGTTGTGGATGGTTTGGGCATTTATTTGCCTTAAGAGTTTGTGCCAGATTTTATGTTTTCATGCCAATTGGAACATCAAACCCAATATAACTGATATAAAAATCTTCACCTCCATATCCTTTTTGCAGCAGCTTCTTGAGTAACTCCACTTACTTTGCCACATCACTCCTAATATTACATACATGAAGTAAATAATCTTACTTATTAAATTTTAAGACTTAAGAGGTTCACAAAACCTCACTATATGATAAACCAAGGTCGGAGACCCAATACCTGGGCGCCCTTAGTCCCTGTACCAGTAGCACTGCTAGTTGAATGGGATGAGGAGGAATTTCTATGCCCCACAAAGGAGCTGGATCACACTCTTAGCCACTCATAAATGCCACGATATATACCAAGAAGGTATAAGATTGCCGATGAGCCAGGATGACTAACATCACCAGGCACTACAGCACACCATGAGGACATCCAGGACACAGAAAGACTAGTAACAGCAAGAGGTGAGGACATGGGGCAATCTTGCAGATGGATATAACTGAAGAGCGTTGGGTAGTCAGACCTAAACCCTCTTCACTTCCAGGCACTGGTCTTGTACTACCTGGCGTGAGTGTGAGGTACGTTAATGCTGGGAAGCTCTACTTGTCCACTTTCCAGACTACCTCCAGTGCGACACAACCAAGTCTGATTTGTGGGCTAGTTACCAGTACTGGTCATTAAAAGGTTCCGTGAACCAGTGCAAAACCTCTTCCTGGCAAGACTGTAAAACGGAGCAGACGCTTTGGAAACCCATTTGACAGTTCCTCATAATATTAAACACAGCAGCACTACCTGAGCACTGAAATGAACTTGTATACAAATCTTTATAGCAGCGCTACTCATAATAGCTAAAAAGGGGAAGCAAATAAACATCCATCAATTGATCATGGCTACACAAAATGCTATGCATCTGCGTTTCACTGGGTAACTAGAAGCAAGGAAATATATACAGTGTAGGTGGATGAGCCTTAAAATATCACATTAAAAAGCAGTATGGGTAAGCTGGGCGTGGTGGCGCACGCCTTTAATCCCAGCACTCGGGAGGCAGAGGTAGGAGGATCGCTGTGAGTTCGAGGCCACCCTGAGACTACATAGTTAATTCCAGGTCAGCCTGGACCAGAGAGAAACCCTACCTCGAAAAAAAAAAAAAAAAAAAAAAAAAAAAAAGCAGTATGGGGCTGGAGAGATGGCTTCGCGCATGCCTGTGAAGCCTGAGGTCCCCAGTTCGATTCTCCAGGTCCCACGTAAGCCAGATGCACATGGTAGCGCATGCGTCTGGAGTTCGTTTGCAGTGGCTAGAAGCCTGGTGCACCCATTCTATCTCTCCCTCTCTCAGTCTCTAATAAGTAAATAATAAATAAATAAATAAATAAATAAATAAATACAATTTTTTTAAAAATTAAAAAAAAAAACAGTTATATGGTGGTGCACACCTTTAATCCTAGCACTTGGGAGGCAGCAGTAGGATTGCCTTGAATTCCAGGCCAGCCTAGGCTAGAGTGAGACCCTACCTCTAAAAACCAAAAAACCAGCTAAATGGGCTATAGGTCACTGAGAAATCAAGCTGGAGTTGAGCTGGACATGGCCCTGTTGAATAGCTGTCAGAATGCTGGAAAGACCTATGCTGCATGCAGCCTTTTGGGAGAGAGAAGTCATCAACATTGTTATACAAAAATGGATCCTAAAAGCCTTAAGTCTGGCCAGCCAGGCCAAATGAGTCACCTGTGGCATGTCTGTTATGGGGGTAACCAACCACTCTGAATGGACCGGAGGCGTGTTCCCCAGGAGGGAATATATGCCTAGTACTCAAAACCTAGTCAAAAGCTTATGGTGCCAGGCGTGGTGGCGCATGCCTTTAATCCTAGCACTTGGGAGGCAGAGGTAGGAGGATAGCCATGAGTTTGAAGCCACCCTGAGACTACATAGTTTATTCCAGGTCAAGCTGGGCCAGAATGAGACCCTACCTCGGGGGAAAAAAAAAAAAAAGAGCTTATGGTGAGGTCATGAGCCCTAAGGGGAGTAATGCCTCCTGGTGTCTGGCTAAATATATATATTATGCCCACCATATTGCCCTCTAAGCATTTTTTTAATGTTTATACCATTATATTAATGCTTCTCTCACTTTAGTTCTCTTGGGGCTGGAGAAATGGCTTAGCTGTTAAGGCGCTTGACGGCAAAGCCAAAGGACCCAGGTAATTCCCCAAGACCCACATAAGCCAGATGTACAAGGCAGTGCATGTGTTCAGAATTTGTCTGCAGGAGCTGGTGGCCCTGGCATGCTAATTCTCTACCTCTCTCAAATAAATAAACAAAAATAAATTTAAGAAAGAAAGAACGAGCCGGGCGTGGTGGCGCACGCCTTTAATCCCAGCACTCGGGAGGCAGAGGTAGGAGGATCGCTGAGAGTTTGAGGCCACCCTGAGACTACATAGTTAATTCCAGGTCAGCCTGGACCAGAGTGAAACCCTACCTCGAAAAACAAAAACAAACAAAAAAAGAAAGAAAGAACAAAAGAGAAAGAAAAAAGAAGAAAAAAAGAAAGAAAGAAAGAGAGAGACAGAAAGAGAGAGAGAGGGAGAGAAAGAAAGAAAGAAAGAAAGAAAGAAAGAAAGAAAGAAAGAAAGAAAGAAAGAAAGAAAGAAAAGAAATAAAGAGAGAGGCAGAAAGAAAGAAAGAAAGAAAGAAAGAAAGAAAGAAAGAAAGAAAGAAAGAAAGAAAGAAAGAGGGAAGGAGGGAGGGAGGGAGGGAGGCCGGGGTAGGAGGATCACTGTGAGTTCGAGGCCACCCTGAGACTACATAGTGAATTCCAGGTCAGCCTGGGCTAGAGTGGGATCCTACCTCAAAACAAAAAAAGGAAGGAAGGAAGGAAGGAAGGGAGGGAGGGAGGGGGGAGGGAGGGAGGGAGGGAGGGAGGGAGGGGGAGGAAGGAAGGCTGGCTTATCTTTTTAGATAGTGCTTACCATTGGGATGATTCAAAAGTCACCACAGTGCTGAGAAAGGGTGACAGTGGAGTGCTCAGCACTGAGACAACTCTATCACACCCTCCAAAGTTCAGAGTTTATTGTGGAAGAGGTGGCAGAAAGAATGTAAGAGCTAAAGGAAGGGTAGGACTGCTTACAATGCAATCTTCCAGACACAAAATGGCCTTGATAGTCATGACCTCACAGTGCCTGACACTACATATACAAGATCTTCACAACAGGAGAAAAGATGACTAATTGAAAGGAAAAGATTAATGGAGGGTAAATTTGAGAGGGGGAAATTATGGATGTGATGGGAATTATCATAGTTTATTGTCTATACTTATAGAGGCTGTCAATAAAAAGTTAAAGAAGAAAGCTGGACATGGTGGCACATGCCTTTAATCTCAGCACTCGGGAGGCAGAGGTAGGAGGATCACCATGAGTTCAAGGCCACCCTGAGACTACATAGTGAGTTCCAGGTCAGCCTGGGCTACAGTGAGATCCTACCTCGAAAAACCAAAAAAACAAACAAACAAACAAACAAAAAAAAACCTATAAATCAATTGGGGGTGGGGGGGGGTTGGGGAGACGGCTAGAGGAGATGGCTTAGCAGTGAAGGCATTTGCCTACACAGCCAAAAAACTCCAGTTCCCTGTAAGCCAGATGCACAAGGGGGCACATGCATCTGGAGTTTGTTTGCAGCAGCTGGAGGCCCTGACACACCTACACTCTCTCTAATAAATAAATAAAATATATTTTTTTAAAAGGCTAGGCTCAAAAGGGCATATGTTATATAACTACACTTATAGGCAATGTCTCAAATAAGGAAGTCCACAGAACAAAAGGCAGAAGGTAGACTGGGGATTTCCAGGGGCTTGGGTGCCAGCCTGAAGTTGACTACTACTCGATATGACATTTTTAGATAAAAATGTTCAGAAACCTGGTTGTGGCAATCTTATGTAGTAACATTATAAAGAAACAAGGTTAGCAGAGACTTGGCATGAGAAGTGTGTTTGCCATGTTCTGTAGTTATGATGCAGACCTGCCTTACCACCCAACCTAAGTTGGCTCCTCGAAGTGAGGGACATGTCTTGTCCACCCTCCTTTCTCCAGCACCTAGCCTGGAGTCTGTGGAATAGCAAAGCAAACTGTCAGAAGTACGAGGACGAGTATGGATGAGGACTAAGCCAGCCTGGCTGGAGATGGCCAGTGGTGCTTCATAGTGTGAGCTGTTCCAGAGGCATTTGTCTCGAGCACTGGGAGGGTGAACCGAGGTGACCGGTGTGAAGCTCCTGGTACACGATGCATGTTCAGCAGGTCAGTTCTCTGTCCCTTACAAAAGGTTATTAATGTCACCTCAAGAAACCAAGTATCAGTGATGCTTCCTCCTATCTGACCCTGTGGAGTGGGAGGGTCTTAGGGCTTATGAGCACTCACAGAGAACAGAGACTTGCCACCTCTGCTTTCTCTCTGTTTTGCAAGGGACCGGAGCAGGTGGCAGGGTTATGTCTGCACACACACTTACTTTAATGGTTCTGTCTCCAGAGGCAGACACAATGTACTTGTCATCAAAGTCTACTACATTGACTGCAGCACGGTGGCCAACCAGGACCCGGCGTAAAGTGATATCTGTGGCAGAAGCCATGTCCCACACAGCAATAGAACGGTCTTTGGAACAAGTCACCATCAGTCCATTGCTAAAGCGTAGGTGCAATACAGCCTCATTGTGATGGATGAGCGTGTTAAGAACTTCGCCTGTATTCACATCCCAGACTCTAGGAGAGACAGAAAGACAGACATGGGGGTGAAAACCAAGGACAAAGTCTGGTGTCTGAGCTCCATTTTGTATGTGTGCACACACACATGTGAAGGTCAGAGGTTGATATCAGGTATCCTCCTCAGTCACTTTCCACCATATTTTTTGGGATAGTCTATTGCTGAAACTAGGGTTCACCAACTTAACTACACTGGTTGGCCAATGAGCCCCAAGGTTTCTGTGCCTCTCTAGCACTGGGAAACACAAACACTACCACCATGCCCCAGAATTTTATGAAGGAACTGGGGATCTGAACTCAGGTCCTTACGCTTGCATGGCAAACACTTCACCCACTGGCCCATCTCCTCAGACCCTGTGTTCACATGCAGCAATGGACCTAAACACAGGCTGAAAGAAGGGCAGCAGAAAGTGCTGAGATGGTATTGGAGAAGAGGCCCAGTCTGGCTCTACTCAGGTCTATCCTGGGTGTCTGCAGGTCTGTAAGGACGACAGTAAGCTTGCAGCGATACCAGACAAAGAATACCTGGGAGCTAAGGAACTGAGAATGACCCAAATCACGGTTCTTGCTGACCTCTGGGCAGGTCACCAAGTCTACTGTTCACCACTGCAAACAGAAATTGGTTGTGTTTCAACCATCACAACCCACTTTCTTACCTGACACTTGAAACTTGCGTTATACAAGGGCAGCCCTGCCAGAAAAGTCTAAACTTTTCTGTAGTCACAAATTCCCAAGAGGACATGCTCACAGAACAGAAGACAATCAAACTTCAAAGGCTGAGCCACGATCTGTAGGGGCTAAGTTGGGCACAGACAGTGGGAGTGCTGTGGGGAGGGCTGGAGATGGAATCTGGAGTTGTGGTGAGAGACGAATACCCAAAAGGGGAGGTACCAGATCTCAGGGATAGACTGAGCAACCTCTCCAGTCTCCTAGGTGTGCCTGTGAACAAGCAATCCAAGTTGGCCCAGAAGCAGTACTGCATTTTGCTCCCCCAATTGTTGCCATTCTCATTTTTTGTACTCTGTCTCTGGGGGGGGGGGGGCAACTAAAACTGAAGTCTCCTTCACACAGCCATGACGAAAGTAAATTCAAGGTTCTAAATGTACTGACAGTGCCTCTATAGAAATTATTTGACCTCTTGAGCTTGGATTCCTCATGTACCTATACAGATAAAGATCACATCTCCCTGCCTACAAAGGCTGATATGAGGGCTCAAAAGGATGTTGTCATACCAAATATCTAGTATAGCCTTTGATCTCATATTCCCAGTGCCTCCCAGAAGGGTATGACATTTAAACAGCCTGATTCGCTCAGTACCTGCAAGTTGGAACCCTTTGCACTCTGCTACCCTCCCTCTGCTCTGGCTCACAGGCTTCCTAGAACAGAGACAAGCCTAACCTATGTACTATGCTTGGATAGGAACGCATGCTGCCACATCGGTAACATATGGCAAGAGGTTTAAGACACCCTTACAACCTATATTGTTTAAGCACATCAGCATCAAAAACAGCCTTGAGGGTTGGTGAGATGGCTTAGGGGTTAAGGCATTTGCCTGTGAAGCCTAAGGAGCCAGGTTTGATTCCCCAGTACCCACATAAGCCAGATGCACAAGGTAGCATATATATCTGGAGTTCATTTGCAGTGGCTAGAGACCCTGGCATACCTATCCATTCATTCATTCATTCATTCATTCATTCATTCATTCATTCTCTCTCTCTCTCTTCTCCTCTCAAATAAATAAATAAAATATTAAAAAAAAAAAAACAGGCCCAAGGGGTTAAGGAGATCACTCCGTAGGTAAGTGTACTTGCTGTGCACTCACCTCACTGTAGAATCTGAAGAACCTGTTACAATGACACGTTCATCATACTGGAGACAGAGGACAGAGCCTGTGTGTCCTGTTAACACTTTCAAACATTCCAGGCTGGTTTTATCCCAAATCTGTTGAGACAAGATGAAGCACACTGCATTCTGAGTCACAGAAGACCACATGCTAGATCCGTCAACATGAGACAAGTACCACACAGGTGAGACATGATGAGACAGAATTGAGCATCACTGATTAAGTTCTAGAATAGAGGACAAATGGGGCTGTTTTGCTTCAGCTGTGCCCTTAGCTACTGCACTTACTGCACACTCTTTATAAAAGTGTGTGCATGCATGCATGTGTGTGTAACCCAGGCTGGCCTCAAATTTGCTATGTAGCTGAAGATGACCTTGAATTCCTGATCCTTCTGCCCTCCACTTTAAAAGTACTAGGATTGCAAGTGTGCACCACTAGATCCTGACCTTGTAAAAGGAAGGGTTTTTTTTTTGTTTTTTTTGTTTTTTTGACAGAGAGAAAGGGGGGTAGGGAAGGAGAGAATGGCTGTGCCAGGGCTTCCAGCCACTGCAAAGGAACTCCAGATGCATGCGCCACCTTGTGCATCTGGCTTACATGGGTCCTGGGGAATAGAACCCGGGTCCTTTGGCTTTGCAGATTAGTGCCTTAACCTCTAAGCCATCCCTCCAGCCTGGAAGTTTTATTTAAACAAATTTTGTGGAGTCAGCTCACCCACTGGAGAACAATGTAGCAAGGTTTATTAGGTCCTTTAAAAATGCATCTATGCCTTATGTCTTCAAAAATAAATGTTTAGCATTTCAGTAAAATCCTAGAATAAACTTGAAACTTGAGTAGTTCTTCATAAGAAAATGTAATGCCTTATTATAAAATTAAACACTTAAAAATTAAAATAGGGCTGGAGAAACTGCTTAGTGGTTAGGGAGCTTTCCTGCAAAGCCTTACAACCCAAGTTAAATTCCCTAGTATCCATATAAAGCCACATGCACAAAGTGGCACATGAATCTGGAATTCATTTCCAGCAGCTGAAGGCCCTGGCAAGCCCATATTCTCATCCTTTCTCTTTCTCTGCCCCCTTCCCCAATCCTTACAAATAAATAAAACTTAAAAAGAATTAAAACAAATATTGTCTATGTAATGACATCATTACAAATTTTTAAGATGAAAAGGAAATAAAGTGTTAGTAATAGTTATTTTTATACTGAGTGTTTCTTTCTCCTCTTCCTTTACTGTCTTCATGGTTTTTCTCTTTTCTAGATTATCATAGAGTTGGAGCCTACACTATGTAGCCCTTTTAGACTGGCTTCTTTACTGGAATGGTGGGTATTTCAAGTTTCTCCATGACTTTTCATTGCTTGAGGAGCTGAAAAATTTCCCACAATCTGGATTATCATAGTTGGCTTATCCATGCACCTACTACAGAGCATCTTAATCATTTCCAAGTTTTGGAAATTAGGAAGAAAGCTGCTATAAATGTGTGTGCAAATTTTGGCGTGGACATAAAGTTTTCAACTCCTTTGAACAAATACTCTGTTCATCTTCTGGGTTACCTGGCAAGAATATGTCAAAGTTTTTGGGGGGGAAAAATAACTACACATTGCCTTTCAAAGTAACTATACTACTGTACATCCCATGAGCACCAAAGGAGTTCCTAATTCCCCAATTCCTTGCCACTATCCAGTGTCATCAACGCTGTGCTTGACAGTGGTACTAGGTGGTGTGACAGCAGTACAGTGTACTTTCACTCTGCACTTTCTTGATGCACACCTCTGTACCTGCTGATTTACCAACTGTGTACATTTTCTGGTGAGGTATCTATTAAGGTTATTGCTCTTTCTTTTTTAATTTCTCAAGGTAGGATTTCACTGTAACACAGGGTGGGTTCAGGGTGGCCTGAACTCCTGGTGATCCTCCTTCCTCTGCCTCCTGAGTGCTGGGCCACCATGCCGGCTTATACTGCCCATTTTTTAAATGCCTATTATTTTCCCAGTAATTGTTAAATTTTTAAAGATGTTTTTCTTTTGGGGGGGGAGATATACTTTGGATGATATTCTTTTATCACACAGGTCTTTTACATAGGCTTTTCTATCAGTCTAGTTTGTTTTCTTATGCTTTTGATAGTATATATACAGAAAGAACTGAAAGTCTTTACTTTAATGAAGTCCGGCCTATCAGCTCTTCTTTGACAGATTATACTTTTGGTATTACATTTAAAATGTCATAATCAAGCTAGGTGTAGTGATGTACTCCTTCAATTCTAGCAGATATAGGAGGAACACCCTGAGATTGAGGCCTGCCTGGGACTACAGACTGAGTTCCAGGTTAGCCTGGGCTAGAGTGGCATTCTGCCTTGACAATACCACATACATACATCCATACACACACATGCACGCACACTCACACAAAAGAAAAATGTCATCACCAAACCCAAGAGCATCTTATCCTCTGAGCCAGCAATCCTGCTCCCAAGGTCTTATTCAAATGAACTGAAAACTCATGTGGTCATTAAGACTTACATGTGTGCATTTCCAGTGAATTTTCCTGTGAGAAACTACAAACCAAGCAGCACAGACCAATTTTGTATGCACTGCACTAAGCAACTAGCGTCAGACTACAAAGGTTATACATTATATGAATACACTCATCGGACATTCTATAAAAGGCAAAAAGTTATAGGGGTGGGAAAATACCACTGGTCTCCAGGGCATGGGTGATTTTAAGGGCAGACCAAGGAAACTTAAGGGGCCCCAGCACTGTTCTTTATCATGACTGCTGGGTCAGTGACAGCTCTGTGTGCTTGTTTTCAAATCACCAAGAGTGAGCCTTGTGATGTGGACATTTTAAAACCCTCAATGTCTTCTAAAATATGAAGAAATAAGCCACAAACCATGTAAAACAAACTGTCATATCAGACTGAATATGGGAAAATAACCCAGCTTAATTACTGCTGAAAAGTGAGTGAATACAGAAAGTTTGCTCTGTTGTTTTTCATGTTGTCATGTGAGCCTTTTTCAGATAGCATTTACAGGTAAATTGGCAATAATGCCACCAGCTAGCCAAGTCATCAAGAGCTCTAGGATCCTGGGTATCTTTTGCTGCACACCTCGAACCTGCATAGCAGAAAGACTGCTGCATGACACGTGTAAACACAGAACCATGATCCTCAAAATGCAGTACATTCACCTTAATAGAATTATCCCGCAGACCACTGATGATCTTCTCATCGTCATACTGTAAGCAGTAGACGCCTTTACTATTCTCAGAGCGGCACTGAATCCTCTGTAAGTTGTGCCGTCCACACCGCCAGTTAGATTCTATAGTCTAAGGAGAAAAAAAGGCAACACATGAGTTTTTGTGAATCAACTTTCTATTACGTTTCAGAATCTGGCAGTGCTTCCAGAAGAAGCATACCTCCGGTACCCCAATGTTGGTTTGCAGAGCTGTCTGTGGATACAAAATCAAGTTCTGTTCCAAGTAAGACATTAATCAACAACGTTTTTCTCAAACTTTCCCTGCCTGCCTGTCTGGCAGCAATCACAGGATTTCCAGTGAGTGTTGCATTAGATTTGAAATAGCCTAGACAGAATTCAATATGCTAAAGAATGCCGTTTGTACCCAAAACATACAAATAAATAACTCATTGATGTCACTCTCTAATACCAATTAAAATATTTGGCAAGACTGCTACCATCAATAAACATATACTGACAATCTGTGTATCTAATCCTGGAGAGAAGATATGGTGCAGGTAGTCCATACCAACCACAGGGAAGGAACTGTGCTGTCACTTTATCCTCCCACCAGACCAGAGTCACTACAGTGAAAGTGGTGAATTTCTGACATGGACAAAATGAACAACAGCAGGAAGCATTCTGCATTCCAGGGAGGTACCTGTAATTACATCTGTAATACCAGCACTCAGGGCTGAGGCATGGGATTTAAGTTCAAGGCCAGCATGGGCTGCATACCAAGAACCTACCTCAACAAGAAACAAAAAAGCAAACAAAAATACCCCCCCACACACATACACAAAAGGAGACATTATCTCAGTATCTCCACCCAAGGAATCTGAAACTGGATATACAGACTGCCTCTGACTTATAATGGGTAAACTTGCCTTTTTTTTTTAGGCTTCTGGTGCAAAAGAGATACAAATGCAATAGAGACTGGATTTTGATATTTTTGTTTGTTTGCTTGTTTTTTCAAGGTAGTGTTTCACTCTAGCCCAGGCTGACCTGGAATTCACTATGTAGTCCCAGGCTGGCCTTGAACACACAGTCATCCTCCTACCACTGCCTCCCAAGTGCTGGAATTGAAGGCATGCGCAACTATGCCCGGCCTTGGAATTTGAATTTTGATCTTTTTCCTACCTAACCATTGAAATACTGGGTAGCAGCAGCCAGTGATTCCAAGGGAAAACAACTACAATGCTACAGTATAGTTACTAAGCCAGGATCTTCAGTAGGTTAGCAGTGTTGAATGCATTTTCAAACTATATTATTTTCAACTTAAAATGGGTTAATCACCACATTGTGCATCAAGGAACTCTGAACTAAGTTTATTTGGCTAAAAGATCATCCCAATCACCTTGAAAGGCAGTTTTCATTATTTCTTTCACAAGTAAGGAAAGGGCTCAACCTGCCTGAGGCCATAAGACTAGCTGGGATCACACCCAGTTCTTTCTGGCACAGCCCAAACTTCTACTAGCTTCTACTAATATACTAGCACACCTGTGTCTACCAGGACAGTCCTCTAGGGATGGGGAACACAGATCAGGAACAATTCAGTTCAGGAGGGTCAGCATCAAACACATGAGAACAGCTACAGGACTGAAGAGCTACCAAAAACACTCTGGCCCAAGACCACTGAGCACAGCTCAGGGAGAAGTGGATGGCATCCAGAGCACTAGAAGGCCTAGCTTTTGGTAGCACATGAGAGGGATTGTCTAGGACCCAAAGATACCATCTCTTATGAAGACCCATCAAAGTTGAAATTAGGGGACAACAGAACTACAATGGTTGATTACAATCAATGCAGGGCAGAGTTCGAAAATTATCTGAGCAGCAAAAGTTTAACTACTTGCTTTGTTGCAGACAGGAAATGAACCTCATCTTTGTTCACAATAAGCATCCAACTACTAGTTCTAATAAGTATCTAAGTCCATTTTCTCTTCTTTTGTATCTCTAAAGAGCTAACCTTTCCTGGGGCTGGAGAGATGGCTCAGAGGTTAAAGGCACTTACTTGCAAAGCCTGACGCCCTAAGTAGTGCTTGCATCTGGTGTTCGCTTGCAGTGGCAGGGGGCCCTGGCACACCCATGCTCTCCCACCCCTGCCCCCTTCTGTCTGTGTCTCTTTCAAATAAATAAAAATATCTTTAAAAAAAGGAGCTAACCTTTGCTGAATGTTCCTTCGGTGTGGTTGGTATTGGAGACATTACACTTTCCTAATGCTAGTTAGGTTAATGGGTTGCTAGTTATCCAGAAGGAATGGATATTCAAGTCCTTTACCTAAAATAGTATTTCCTTCCTTCCTTTTCTTTGTTTTTGTGTTTTGTTTTCTTTTAGACTATGTAGCCAAGATGGACTCTAAATTCATGGGCTGGAGAGGTGGCTTAGCAGTTCAGCTCTTGCCTGCAAAGCCTAAGGACCCGGGTTCAAGGCTCGTTCTCCAGGACCCACGTAAGCCAGATGCACAAGGAGGCGCATGCATCTGGAGTTCATTTGAAGTGGCTGGAGGCCCTGGTGCACCCATTCTCTCTAATGTGTTCTCTCTTTTTCAAATAAATAAGTAAAAATAATAAATAAAACTTTAAACTCATAATCCTGCCTCAGTCTCCCAAGTACTAGGATTATAGGCATGTATGGCCACACCCAATTAAATGGCATAATGTTTTCATACAATCTATGTAATCCTCCTATATACTTTAAATCATTTATTTATTTAGATAGATAGATAGATAGATAGATAGATAGATAGATAGATAATGAATATGGGTGCACCAGGGCCTCCAGCTCCTGCAAACGAACTCTAGACGTATTTGCCATCTTGTGCATCTGGTTTGTGTGGGTCCTGGAGAATCAAACCTGGGCCCTTTGGTTTTGCAGGTAAGCACTTTAACTGTTAAGCCATCTCTCCAGCCCTAGATTACTTTTAACACATTGTAAATATTTATGAATAGTTATGCTATTATAATATTTAGGAAATATTCATGTTTAGTACAAATGCAACTTTCCCCATTGTTTTAAATCTGTAGTTGGTAAACCTACAGATATGAAACACATAAATATGAGGGACCAATTGTATTTCTTAGCTAGCTTAATCATCATAAAGCTGAAGCAGGTATTATTACTCATATTTTACAAAAAAAGAAAGGGAGTTTGGAGACATCTGTACATACATACTTAAAAGGGAATGCTTCCATTATTTGAGGCAAGGATCCTTGGAATAGTCAGACCCTCAAAGAGCCATACACAGCATGGAAAATACAGAATGGACTAATTCCAACTCCTGGAAGATATAAGGAGGTACCACACAGATTCCAGGAGTAAAGAAAAGCCCATCTGCCCACATGTTACTAAATCAGGACTTCCTAGCCTAGGTCATAATCTCCAGGGACTTGGGAAAACTTCAGGCATGTAAACCTACTACTATCATGATCAAGGTAGACATCAGATCAATCTCTAAAATATAAAGAACTTCTTATAGCAGACATAATGCTTAGAATCACTGGGAAAAATTGCCTATTTTTAGATAGTGACTGAGCTATCTTGGTACAGTAAGCATTCCAGGAAAATACTGACCTAAGGGGCAAGATCTACTAGACACTAGTCTATTTCCCACACAGTGACTTCCAGCAGAGTTGTTCATGTGCAAGGTACTAGCCTTTGAAGCCACTAGGTTTAGTACAAAGTACAGAACGCACAATTCAACACAGACCCAAAGTATTAGATGAACATAGAACATTCCCTGTACTTACTAGGCATTATTTTGAAATCCACACAGCACACTCAGTTGTTTTAAAATATTATTAAATCTATAACTAGTTTGCTTACTCTATATTTCACTGACTTAATTTGTTTTTTCCTTTAATAGAGAGAATGAGAGCGTTTCCTACATGCTCTCCCACTACTCTATCTCCTGGGTGGTTGAGTATAATCTCTTACTGTACCTACTGCACTGAAGTCAGGACAGATAAGCTGAGGGAGAGGGTCTGGGGTAAGGCCACATGGTCACTGTGTAGTGGATGTATCATTCCTGAGACAGCTAGACAGATGATAGCCCACACTAAAGCTATGCCTGACCCTCACACAGTGAGGCCAGGCCTTCTCAGTAGCTCTGTCAGATACCACATTTTCATTTTCAGTACATGAAGGCAGGAAATGCTGAACTTCTCAATGGTGGCAAAGAGCCTATTTTTTTTTGTTTGTTTGTTTTTGTTTTTGTTTTTTTGAGGTAGGGTCTCACTCTAGCTCAGGCTGACCTGGAATTCACTCTGTATTCTCAGGGTAGCCTCAAACTCACAGTGATCTTCCTACCACTGCCTCCCAAGTGCTGGGATTAAAGGTATGTGCCACCATGCCTAGCTTTTTTAAATTATTGTTTATTTATTGAGAGAGAGGCACTGCAAACAAAACCCAGACACATGTGCCACCTTGTACATCTGGCTCATGTGGGTACTAGGGAATCAAACCTGGGTTCCTTGGATTTACAGGCAAGTGCCTTAACTGCTAAGCCATCTCTCCAGCCCCTAACTTCCTAAACATTTCTAAATTTATTTTTTAAAAAAAGTTTATACATAATTCATGGTAGATTGTTTTGGGAAGTCCCAGTTAGGACTGCTTTAAAAATCATTAGGTTTGGGCTGGAGAGATGGCTTAGCAGTAAAGGCACATGCCTGTGAAGCCTAAGGACCCCGGTTCAATTCTCCAGGTCCCACGTAAGCCAGATGCACATGGTGGCACATGCAGCTGGAGTTCGTTTGCAGTGGCTAGAGGCCCTGGCGTGCCCATTCTTACTCTCTCTCTCTCTCTGCCTCTTTCTCTCTGTGTCTATAATAAATAATAAATAAATAAAAAACTTTAAAAAAAAAATCATTAGGTTCCCAAATCCCACGACAAGGGTAGTTTGCAGTAACTCAACAGGGAGTGCTTGGTAGCTATGCAGCCACCCAGGATACCCTAGATAGAGACTGCCTCTCCTCACGTCTCAAGGCCACTCCCATACAAAAGCAGCACTAATTACTGACTGTAGCCCCCCAACACTACCTTGTCTAACAACTTCAACTCTCACTTAAATTCTTCTCAGCCAGTTTTTGGCTGGGCTTTTTTTTTTTTTTTCCATTCCTCTCTGGTTTGTTTATTTAATTTATTAGAAAGAGGGAGGGAGAAAAAGAGGCAGATAGAGAGAATGGGTGCGCCAGGGCCTTCAGCTGCTGTAAACAAATTCCAGGTGCATGCACCACTTTGTGCATCTGGCTTATGTGGGTCCTGGGTAATCAAACCTGGGTCCTTTGACTTCACACACAAACACCTTCACTGCTAAAGCATCCTTCCAACCCCCCCCCTTTTTTAAATAAAAAAAAAGGAAAACTAGTTCTTTAAGGCTGGCAGGCAGCCCATGGTAGTAGCAAATACTGAAATCAAGTAGCGTTGGCCAATGACTCAGAGTGCCTGAGCAGCAGTCTCCTCCTCTATGAAATGGGAACAGCAGAATCTACTAAGTAAATCTACATGTGTGAAGTGCTCGTCACAGTGCCTGCTGAGAACACTCATCAGAACAGAGGACTGGTACTTCAATGGTCTCAGCTGGCATTTATCACTGACAGCCTGGCACTCCCTAAAAGGACCAGGAAGGGGCTTGGCCTTCAAATGGAACATAACTAGACTACTGCCTGAATGCCAGTGGCAGGAGCACAAGCCCTCCACAAGTGCCCTGCTCTCCCCTGCCATGCGGATGCCCGCCATGTCATGTGCCACAGCTACTGCACAGGAGTATTTCATGTTTTTGAAAAGTTGTAAAATCCCCTTACCCTGTGCAAATTTTCAAAATACTGGGAAAGTAGCCATGGTACACAAGAGTATACAGCGGCATTGCAATTGGCAACAGAGTGAAAACAGATGTCTGAGGATGGAGGAACAGCATTATTTTTAGAAGCCTAAACACAACTGGGTGGGTGGGCAAGTCTCAGCATTTTCTACTCAGGACAATGTTAATATTAAATTTGCGAACCACAAAAAAAGCTCTCTCCTCTCCCCAACTATAATGTGGTTTATTACAAGGTGTGATACAACACACCATCATTCCCCAATGGCCTGCTCCAAGGACAGCACTTCAAATTATTTCTCCAGTGGGCTAAGGAGAAGAAAGGGGTGCAGCACACGAAGAAGTCTGCCACTGCCCTGAAATGACAAAAGGGAAGAATCTAAGTTCTGTTAAACCAAAGCTCACCTGTCTGTGGGTAAACACCTGAAGGGTGTGCATAAGTGAAGAAAGCTGGAGAGGAGGGACCTGGGCTCCGACCTTAAGCCACTCTAGCCAAGTGGCAAGCAGTAAGCCACTTTGACAACAACCCTGGCAATGATGCCTCTAGACACAACAGAGAATGTGGCTACCCTTCAGAGCTAGCCTTGGGTTTTCCAGGAATTCCTTTTTAATGCAGAGGCCCTGTAAACCCGGTGTGGTGAGAACACCCAGGAGAGACGAACCTTCGCAGAAAGCTAAGAATGTGTACTTGTTCTCCCCAGACTTCATTTCTCACATCCTCATTTCCTGAATAACAGGAGCCAGCCACGCTAAGCCAGGTTGTCTATGTTTCCTTACAATTTTATCAATTTCTGGTGGGTCAATGTGGAAGGGCAAAGTTCAGAAAGGAATGCTCCCTCTGTTCTCCAGAGCCCAACCTGGGGACGGCTAGATTCCCGAAGTCAAGCTTTCAAGACAGGAGGAAGAGAAAGAGGAAAGTGTGTTGTAAAGTGGCCACTTTGCAGAGCATGAGACTCCGCAGCCATGTATGGGCAACGTGGAGGATGGGGGAAGAGGACGTAACATCCATGGGATTCAGTGCACATTTACCTTTTGGTAATATACTTCAAACCTTTATACACACTACCTTTCCAGCCACTGGATAAAACAAAGAATCAGATCTTAACTCAGAGTTGTTCTTCAACTAGCAGTCAAGGATGTGGAGCACACTTGGAGGAAGATGAGAAGACAAGTAGAAATTCAGTCAGCGTGAAACAACATGCCTCTTTCCCCGTACTTCTTGGATTTTCCACTTTGAAAATAACAAACTATAGACCTCAACTACAAGCTCATCTCTTTTACCTAACAATTGAGCAAATTCTGAAAGTGTCAGGTTCCCATGATTACAGGAATAATGATATGATATAATAATATGATTACAGGGATAATAATATGAGTGTTATAAAATTAATTCAATGGTCTACATGACTTATCCAACACAAGAGGCATGATTATTATGGGGGTCTCACACCTACCACCATAGACGGAGCCAAGCTCACGTCTCACTTTTGATCTACGGATCTATCACAGAAAAGTTTTCTATGTATCCACCTGGACCAGAATGAAGCATGCTCCCCTAAGAGAAGCGAATAGCTCCATTTTGAGGTGCAATCATGGATCTATGGTGCAAACACAACTTGCACAAAGGGCAAGACTGGTGTATAACTCGTGCTAGACCCTACTGCTCACTAGCTGTAAGTCTAGGCAAAGAAAGTGCACCCTTTTCAGTCGATGTCTTTAATTTTAAATATAGACTTGACCTACTTTTCAGGTTCTTTCCAGACTGCCCAATGAGAAGATACACTATAAACTGCTAATGGTCTCTGGCACAGAAGTGCTCCCATGGTGGCACATTATCCTGTCACTACTACTATTACTGAACACACCAAACTATAAACATCATCCCTTACACCAAGAAACTTCAGCCCACAAAAATCTGAAGGAGACTCTTGTGGCCCAGCACTGGGTTTTCCCAAACCACACTTAAGAACGTCTGGGAAGACCACCATGATGAAATGGTTTTGTGTCAAACAGGGTTTCCCCCATGGCTCCATTTCCCCTCGCATCTGCCTCCTCCACTAGCTAGCTCTAAGGTATTATTTCAGCCCCAGGAAATGGTTACGGGAGGTGGTGTCACATGCTGTCCATAACAGTAGTCCTGATGACTAAATAAAATAATCTATGTCACTAAACCACAACCTGATAAAGTCTCCCCAGAGTTCCTATTTATTAATGACTGGCTTTAAACAGCACCCATGTCAAAATTAAATGGTATGATAAAATAGCTCAAGGAAATATGGAGATACATTTTAAGTTACTTTCTCCAAAGAACAGAAAGTTCTTTCAAGGTAGGGTCTCACTCTAGCTCAGGCTAACCTGGAATTCACTCTGAGTCTCAGGGTGGCCTTGAACTCACGGTGATCCTTCTACCTCTGCCTCCCGAGTGCTGGGATTAAAGGTGTGCGCCACCACACTCGGCAGTAATGTCATTTTCTGAGGTGTATAGACAAATAATGTCTTAGTGCAGCTATCAAGATATAAATAAGAGACAACACAATCTCTCCTGAAACGCGGATATAGGATTATAGTTAACTATACCTCACTTACTAACACTGCAGAGACAATTTATTCTAAGCTTTGAACTAACAGAGTCAACAAACTCCTAAAGTTTATGATTTATTTGACAAAAATTTTAAGTTATTTAACTCTTTTCCCTAAAAGGTTAGAAGGCTTTAATATTTGTCACACACATATGTACCCGTAATGGAATGGATCTGTTAGTTCATATGTGCCTGAAAGGGGGGAGGCAAGGGGACTCTAAAAGAGAAGCACATGTTTATAAGTTTCTCCATTAATGAATTCTAGCATGGTGGCGTTCATGTCCATCACCTGGGGGAGATGATTACTTCACGCTTGGGAGGCTGAGGTAATGTAGGAGAGACAGTGTTGACTAGTGAAGCATGCCCATTTCAGGAAGGAGGAACAGTGAGGTAACCAGGACCAGACAAAAACAATGTGAAAGAGGTACTGAGAAATGTCGGTGCATAGCTGTCTTGGTTCAAGGAAAAGAGCTACATAGTAAAACCAAACTCATTAGGACACAGAACAATATCAGACATTGCCAGTGTTTCCCAACAAGCTGACTGCTTTACTGGATGGCAATGTTACATTGAATCAATACTGGTCCAGAGCATGATCAGCTCTTTAGAAAACCCACTTAACAGCTCCTTAGATGAATTCCTGAGCCATTTTCATGAAAAACTATGGATAATATACAGAGGAAACTACAAGTAAGTCTTCTCTACAGATGGCTCAAAATGTAAAACCATGCTCACCTAAAAGCCTGGGCCTTGTGTGGAAAATTTATCAAATTAGAATGAAAAGTTGATTTGGAGTGTAAGGTTTTAATTAGCTGGCAACCTTACAGATGTGTTTCATGTTTCAGAAAGTCCCCCCAAAAAAGGGTGCAATCTACCCCAAAAGATAGCTGCAGGTTATACCTTGTTACATTCACTGCAAATGCTTGACTCTACAAATACAACTAGTCTCATGACTTTAGAACAAAAGAACACTTTAAGACAATTAAGTGATTACATAAAACAGATAAATCATAAAGTTACCTCTATATCCTGGATAATCTTTGGATATAATGATCTATAAAATGAATTGGGAGGGCCATCTGTGGGTCTGTTTTTAAACAGGTACTGATCCCTGGCAAATAAAAACAGTTGTTACATTTCTGTACATAAAAGAGTAAATTTTACTTAAACATGGTGCTTACAAAGGCATTGTATCATTCAGGTCCATTCTTGTACTAAGCTGTAACAATCTAAAAATACGCTTTCTGGGGCCGGAGAGATGGCTTAGCGGTTAAGGTGCTTGCCTGCAAAGCCAAAGGATCCCGGTTCGATTCTCCAGGACCCATGTAAGCCAGATGCACAAAGGGGCACATGCTTCTGGAGTTCATTTGCAGTGGCTGGAGACCCTGGCGTGCCCATTCTCTCTCTCTCCTTCTCTATCTCTTTCTCTCTCAAATAAACAAACAAACAAACAAACAAACAAAATAGTTTAAGAAATAAATAAAAATAGGCTTTCTGACTACCACCTTCATATAGAGAGCAGTTAGGTACAATACAGCTCTCTGATGCGATTTTCTGAGGATCATCTTACAGATAATCAAGTCTTTCACTTTAGAGTTTAGCAAGTGCTAATCTAGCTTTGTAAATCAGTCTAACTTAGTCCACATCAAGCCCCTCCACAGAGAAAACATAGCCCTAGCCCACGCCCTTACCACACCAAACTTCTATCTGTGCTCTTTCTCTGTGCTGGCTGAGCAACCAGTATGCATAGAGCTACAAAGCTTCGCTGAATTCCCAGGTTCCCTCTGAAAAGCCCTGTGGCTATGAGTCCCATTCTTCAACCAGGAGCAAGAATAGCAGAATGGCATCACTGAGGCTGGGAAGATAGCTCAGTAGTTGAGCACTTGTCTAGCATGAGTGAGGCCTTGCGTTTGGCCATACTTGGCTCTCATATTTTCTGTCTCATCTCTTTGTAAGCGTATCATTGACTAAAGAATAAGCATAAATTCATAACTTTTAAAAGCCAACTCATCCAATCAAAGTAATACATAGGAAATAACACATCAGAAGGGGAAATTCTAATAGCTTTATTCCCACTTTGATCACCATTCCCCACCACCACCTTTTTTTTTCAAAATGGGTCTCATTCTAGCCCAGGCTGACCTGGAACTCCCTCTGCAGTCCCAGGCTGGCCTCAAACTCACAGCAATCCTCCTACCTCTGCCTGTCTCCAAGTACTGGGATTAAAGGTGTGTGTCACCATACCCAGCATTTTCCCCCTATTTAAAATAAGTCAACAACAGGACTGGAGAGATGGTTCAGAAGTTAAAAGAATTTGATTGCAGAGCTAACCCACCTAGGTTCAATTCCCCAATACCCATGTAAAGCCAAATGCACAAAGTGATGCATGTGTCTGGAGTTCATTTGCAAGAGACTCTGGCATACCCTCTACCCCGCTCTCATTACAAATAAACAAATAAAAATATTTAAAAATAGGTCAACAAGTTGCAATTATCATTGCCTTGAGTAATCAAACTGTATGTCAACGTAACTTTATGTAAGAGAATGCAGCAGAGTACTTACCACCCTCTCCTTTCTGAGAGTCCCTTCCACAGAGGATCAGTGCGCACCATTCGCTCGATCAGCTTCTTCCAGAGCATGCCCTCTGAGATCACTCGCTGCCATTCTTTACACACCAGCTCTGCGGCACACAGAGACCTGGCATCCAGGTACGAAAGTATGTTTTCTGCTATGTGATCTAAGCCTTGCTCTACAAAACAGAAAAAGGAAGGAAGTTTACAGAACACTAAGAGACCCATATGGAATCCAGAAGAGAGCCAGTCCCCAGATGGTTAGCCCATTTAATGCTGGGAAGCACTACATGAGCTACTGGAAGAAAGTGGCCAAAAACACTATAAGCAAGCAACCAGCCTGACAAGAAGTACACACCAGTGCAATGGTAACACACAGCCTTGGTGGGTAACCAATGGCTTTTTGTTTGGCTAAGAGATCTGCTCAGTGGAAAGGAATCCATAGATAGATCAGGGAACCAGATCAGAATCCCATGGAAATCAAGATCATGGTCTCCAACAACAACCTCCCAGTAGTCTTTGGCCAAAAACGTGGCTACATCCATCAAAACCTCTCTAAATTAACAATGTTTATCCCATTTAACCTATGCTGACCTCATTCTCCACTGAAGAATCTGTTCTTCTACAGAAGGTATTGAGAACCAAGGAGATAAGCCACCCCTCACACTTCAGCCAAGGCCGGGGTGAAACCAGAGGATTTGGTGAGATGAGCAAGAGGGCTGCTTCCATGAACAGCCTGACAATCTGCACCAGGGTGATGCACACATATGCTGAGGATACTCAACACACACCAAAGCAGAAATACAGGAGCTCCTGAGATCTTAAGATCTTAACACTGAAGTAGACTTAAAATACACCCACTATGGCTCAGGGAATTTTTTGGGAAGAGGGTGCAGAAAGATTGTAACCACAGGTCAGGAGGGCATACCCAGAGGCATACACCCCAGGCCCCCCTACCCAATGATTGACTTCTGCTCTCACAATGCATAACCCACAACCCCATGGGGAGTACCAGCAACCCCAATGAGGTGGGCCCCTCAATGGATTGGGGGCAGGGAAGAGGTAAGTGATGGTACCATCACATGATGTGTCCATACAAAGTATATCCTTAATAAGGAAAGGAAAGGGGAAAGGGGGAAGAGGGACGGGGAAAACGAGAGGAGAGGGGGGGAGGGGAGGGGGGGGGGAGGGGAGGGGAGGGGAGGGGGGGAGGAGGGGGAGAAATGGGCAAGGAGAGGGACACATACCAGCTACCATTCCTTTAAGAACAGAGAAAAAGCCAGGTGTGATGGCACATGCCTTTAATCCCAGCACTCAGGAGACAGAGGTAGGAGGATCCCTGAGAGTTCAAGGTCAGCCTGGGACTACAGTGAGTGCCAGGTCAGCCTGGGCTAGAATGAGACTCTACCTCAATCCCTCCCCTGCAAAGAATCAAATTAACATATTTTTTAAAAAACAATAAAGAGAAAATAAAGCACTCTACAAGGCTTATGCTTATTCTCTTATAATTAAGTGGAAGTGATACAGTAGCACTAGGCTACTAAGCTCCAAGGGCGTTAAAGAGCAGGGACTAAGTTATTGGATGACGCCATCTCCTTATCTGCATACAACAGACAATAATCTCTGGCTTACTTCAAAATGATCAAAATGAAATGATGTCAAAGAAATAAATGCTTTCCAAGCTAGATGTGGAGATGTATGCCTGTTATTCTACCACATAGTTGGGAGGGAGGGAGAACTTGCTCTGCAAACTGAGATCTTCTTAAAGACTCATGATGACACAGTCACACTGTTGATTATGGCTTCCAGGCCCTCCATACACGAATTCTATCCTGGACTAGACCGAATACCCAAGAAATCTCCTGAGAACAAAGACTGTACCTTTCCTAGTACCTTTCCTTTTACTTGTCACTACCTTAGTTACATAGTCCAAGACTACACTGCCTTCCCTTAAATGCTCCTATCACATTAGACTCCTAAGATGGCTACAAGTTTTCCTCCCTCAAGCATTTATGAAACAATTTCCCCTCATTCTGTACTTGTATGGCCAGCTTTTTTTTTGGGGGGGGGTGTCATATAGACTTATATGTGTCCTTACTATAATGCACCTTTACAGCTCCATGTAAATCATTCACCCCTTTTCTCTAAGTCTGGAGTCAGGCATCAAAAGAACAGGTGCCTTCACTAGACTGCACAATGAGCATATAGACTAAGTATTCTGCTCATGCTGGGGACAAACACAGTAAACGGGTCAGAACCAAGGACAGCACCCACAAAGCTTATTTCCCAGCCAGGCTATTACTGACGAATTCATTAATATTTGGGGGCCACCAGACGAGCCACCAGCCCTGTAAGCATCTTAATATGCTGCTACCTAGCCCGCATAACTCAGTTTTGTCCTCATGGAAATGCAGAGGAAATGTCCCATACAGACATCGCCTTCTTTGGAAGTTGGGTCTTCTGACCTGTGCTACTGCTAGTCTGGTTACTGTGCCCAAAAAAGAAATGAGGTGAATATGTGACTATTATTTGGTTCCTCTCTCACTGTATTACTGGTACTTAGCTACATTTACCAGTTGGTGCCAGCTGCTCTGTGTCCCTTTCTAGCAAACAGAAGCTATGCCCATTATAGAAAAGTAACAAAATGCACAGAAGCAAAAAAAAAAAAAAAAAAAAAAAAAAAAAAAAAAAACCCTTCAATTTCTGAACTCCATCCACCTCCAAGGGAACAGCTTTAGTCATCCTGTACCTGTCCTTCTAGACTTATAAATACTATGTAATCTTTTTAGATGTCAACTAACTTTTTCACTTTAAGACGTGCTAAAAAGTAGTGTTCAGCCTAGCGTGGTGGTGCATACCTTTAAGCCCAGCAGAGGTAGGAGGATTTCTGTGAGTTTGAGGCCAGCCTGAGACTACATTGTGAATTCCAGGTCAGCCTTGGCTAAAGGGAGGCCATACCTCAAAAAAAAAAAAAAAAAAAAAAAGCCGGGCATGGTGGTGCATGCCTTTAATCCCAGCCCTCCAGTTCAGAATTCCAGGTCAGCCTGGGCTAGAGTAAGACTCTACTTCAAAAAAAAACAATATATATAGCAAACAACAAAAATATAATGTCCAGTTTAACATTTTGCAACTATATCTTCTCCAGTTCTTGGAAGCAGACTTGCTTGGCAGTCTCCTCTGGGTCCTCTCATACAGGACTACACAGAGCCTGCACAGGGTTCTGGCACCAGGAGCTCTGCACTCAGCTCTCAGTTACTTTTCAATGCTCCCCAAGTCTGAAAATCACAGTCACATGTTTTGTCTTTCCTGGCAAACAATGTATTTATGGTTATTAATTTGAAGGATTTCTAAATACATCTGTACCTTTATTGTTTAAGGCCATTATTCTTAGAAGGAAGGAAAAAAAGTCAGTTAAATGAAAGTAAAACCACACTTCTTTTTCCTATTACCACTATACCACAGATTGCAAGCACACTATCCCTTTCTTCTTTTTATTTTCTTCCAAATGGTTTACATTATTTGGGGTTTAGTTTTTGTTCTTAACACCATTCTCAAAAGTTCAGGAACCTTCTGTGAATCTCCACGATCATGTGTCCCTTTCTTCATTTTGGATATTTTATTTAAAATGTCACCATGGCTAACAAATCATTCACTGGAATTGGAAATTTCAGAATCTCTCAGCTCTCCTAAGTTGAGTCTATATTCATCCTTACTATATTATATTATATTAAAATCATACTTCATCACATTACTTTTTAATTTTTTGTTTGAGAGAGAGCAAGAGAATGAGAGAGAGGCAGAATTGGCATGCCAGGGCCTCTAGCCACTGCAATCAAACTCCCAGACACATGCACCACCTTATGTGCATGCATCACCTTGTGTTACATGGCTTACATGGGTTCTGGGGAGTTGAAACTGAGTCTTTAGGCTTCACAGGCAAATGCCTCAACCGCTAAGCTATCTCTAGCCCAATCACATTTCTTTTAAAAAGTCGAGTCTCTAGCCACAAGGTTTAACAAACTGCCCTTTGAATTTTTCTAATTTGTGGTACTCATTTGACTTCCTCTTCTAATATGTATATGTGATATTATACTAGTCACTGTACATGGTTTATATAGCTTCCATATCACTAACTAGATCCTCCTAAATGGACATAAACATACTTTAGCCAATTTATTTCTTGAATCCTCTGCTGAGATAGTTGCCTTTTCAGCCTCAATAGCAAGTTCCCCATCATCTGTGAACTGGGAAAACAACACCCCAATCTTCTACTGGACTGACAGATCTACAGCTATGACTGCTAAAGTGTCTGTGCTATATCTTTTTTTTTCTTTTTATTCTTAAAACATTATTTATTTATTTATTTATTTATTTATTTATTTATTTATTTGAGAGAAAGAGGGAGGGCGTGAGGGAGGAGAGGGAGAGGGAGAGAATTGGCATGCCAGGGCCTCAGGCCACTGCAAACGCACTCTAGATGCATGTGCCCCCTTGTGCATCTGGCCTACATGGGTCCTGGAGAATCGAACCAGGATCCTTTAGCTTTGCAGGCAAACACCTTAACCACTAAGCCATCTCTCCAGCCCCCTTTTTTTTCTTTTTTGATGTAGTGTCTTGCTGTAATCCAGGCTGACCTGGAATTCACTATGTAATCTCAAGGTGGCCTCTAACTCACGGTGATCCTCCTACCTCTTTCTCCTGAGTGCTGGGATTAAAGGAATGTACCACTAGGTCCAGCTATGTGTTGTATCTTAATCTGCCAGTGCTACTGATTTTAAAGTACAGCAACAGCAGCTGGGGAAAGATAGCTCAGTGGGTAAAGCACTTTGCCACACAAGCATGAAGACGAGTTCAGATCCCCAATACCCACAATGTCAGGCACTCACTCCTGAAACAGATGGGGAACCCCTGGGCTGCATACCGAGGGAGAGACCCAGTCTCAGTAAATAAGGTGCAGAACAATTAAAAAAAAAAAAAAAGTCCAGCAATAAAATGCAGCTTCTCCAGATTTACCCCTAGCCTGGTGAATCAGAACCTCTGGTGATGAAGCCCAGGAATCCATACCTTTGAAAAGGGCCACCTACTAATTGTGACATTTGGGGTCGTACTAGTTTACAACAATGGTACCCCCTTTTAAGTCCTCTTTCGTCCCTCCTCCACAATGACTGCTCACAACTAATCCATCAGTAAATTTTGCATAACCAGATCCCTGACCAACACATATTTCCTCTTCTTTCGAATGCCACCAGACATTTCAACCTCACTGTGAAACTGTGAAGGTTGGACTGGGTTCATTTGTCACTACTTTACACTCACTTCATCCTTCCAGGAGGCAGCACATTTTAGTCTTAGGGAATATACAGTGGTTATGAAATCAGTTAACGTCGCTTGAATCTTGTTTTATTCAAATGCTACCAGAGTGATCTTAAGCAAATCCACTGCTTTTTTTAGCTATCTACCTTCCATAACACAGGAATATTAAATGCTAAAACAGATTGTGACACATAATCTGAAGTGAACCTCCAAGATAGATGCACTCATAACTTCACTTTAGTATTTTATTTTTGTTTATTTGAGAGAAAGTGATGGGTGAATGGGTGCGCCAGGACCTCTAGCCACTGCAGACAAACTCCAGATGCATGCGTATCTGGCGTTATAGGAATACTGGGGAATTGAGCCTGTGTCCTCAGGCTTTGTAGACAAGCGCCTTAACCACTAAGCCATCTCCCCAGCCTTTCATATCCTCGTTTTATAGGGAAAGAAGTTCCTAACTCTGCTGGGAAGTCTAGCAAGGTAACAGACACAAAGAGCTAGAGACACAGCAAGTGCTCTGGAAGCAGTAGCCTTTCCCTTCTTCCTCGTCCCCAAATCTCCCTAGCTGTTCAGGTGCAAGGAGACCAACAGCCTTCACCTGCACAAAAACAATGTCTCTTCCAGGAAAAACTAAAATAAAAAAGCTAACCCTTCTCTATGATTTAGCATAACCCTCATGTTCCTAAATGCTTTGAGAGAAGAGTAAGAACTACATAGTCTGCACCAGGCTGCAAAGAGTATTCACACCTGGGAGCCATACAGAATGTGGAACCTTCACTCAAGACAAATAGGGTACTGAATACTAGTGCCAGGACTAGAAAGTGCTTCTAGGTGCTAAAACTAAGTATTTTCCTAAATACACGTGTCTGGCTCTCATTAGTCTATCATGCTGAGTGAGGCTCTCCACCGCCGCCCCCACTCCTCCTTCCTAGAGCCACATGAGGACATACCACAGCCTCAGAGAATAGAGGCTGTGACACTGCACAGAGTGCCGTGCATGAGCACGTGCTGCTGGTGCTAATTACGGGTACCACATCAAAGTCTGGAAAAATTTCAGAAATAAATTAAACAATTAAAAGGCACCAATGCCAAAGCTCAACATGTAAATACTATTGTATTAAGATGGCACTCAAATGTATGATGTCAGTTTGATGTCCTTGACCAGGACCCGTTGTAATACAGCTGCTTCGATGGTGCAATTACAAAAGCTTAGAGTATTTTAGAAACGTTTCAGAGAGCAGCTAACTGCACAGAAACTTCTTTTCCCGCCCACTTCTGCTGTCTCTTCCCTCCCTAGCTGCAGATCTAGCTGCAAGGTCTGAAGTTAGAAACCCATTTAGAACAAAGCCATCAACTACAGGGGCCTGTCAATGGCACCTTTCACTTAGAATACATGAATCTAAGGCAAAGCATAGAACAAAGTGGAAGGCAGCTCTGGTCACAAGGTCCAGCAACTTATTCCATAAAACATCTAGGAAACAAAACCAGAGAGCGCACATGCCCAGATGATGGTAGGATGAACCAACTCAGAAATTAGTAAGTGATTAAAACTTCCTAGTGATATAGTTTGCCTCAGGAGAAACAAGTATTTTCTGGGAGCTTTTCTCCTTGGTATGTTTAAGTATGTGCTTGTGTATGCAGATGAGCACATGCGCAGAGGTCCAGAACATCAGATGTCCTCTGTCGCTCTTCCTCCTTATTTCCCTGAGACAGAGTCTCTCAGTGAAGCTGGACCAGTGATCCCAGCCATCCCTCTGTCTCTGGCCTCTCAGCACTGGGGTTACAGGCATATGCTTGACTTTTACATGGTACTGTGGACAGAAGTCAGGTCCTCACGCTTTGCACAGCAAGTGCTCCTACCCATTGAGCCATCTCCTGGGTCCGCTTTGGGCTTTTGTTCCCCTTTGGCTGTTGTCCTCAAAGCACCCAGTAGGTAGTAGGTACTTTACACACACTATCTTTAATGCTGACAACATATCATGAAGTCTTTTATTCTCCCACACATGAGGAAATGAGCTACAAAAAGCGAGGCCATAGGCCGGGCCTAATGGCATACGCCTTTAATCCCAGCACTCGGGAGGCAGAGGTAGGAGGATCGCTGTGAGTTTGAGGCCACCCTGAGATTATATAGTGATTCCCAGGTTAGCCTGGGCTAGAGTGAGACCCTACCTTGAAAAAAAAAAAAAGCAAGGCCATGAGACTGTTATATGCAGGGTCTGTCTAAATACAACACTTGTTTTCTCTATTCCCACATGCTGGGTTTGTGGCCTGCATCCTGCCTGAACCCAGAGCTCCTTCCTCTCCATCTCCCAAGATCTTTGATCAAATCTCCATCATACTTTCAGTCCCTAACAGTTGTCCATCCTTACTTACTTGAGGATGAGACAAATGAATAAACTATGGCCAGGAAGCTAAGTTTCAAAATTCTCAACTGCTGAGATCCCTCATCAAACCCATCACTAATGCTTATCATCCTCTTTAAAGTCCAACTGGCCTCTATTTTAAGTGGTATAAATTTTCTCTTTAGCAACAGTTCTTACAAACCACAAACAGCCTGTAGAAATTGACATTGCAGACTAAACATTTACCATGATTTTTAGAAAAGCAGATCATAATTATCACTTTTTCCACTGAACCAAAAGGAGCCAGAGACCACAAACTTTTTCCATTTTTCCTATACTGACAGGTACAATGTTTACAGTAAGCATTAAAAAGCCAAAACTATAGATAATTTTATACAATGACTGATTTTCACAAAAGTTCAAAGTGTCAATTTTAACAACAAAAATTCAAGCTCAAGATCATTTACAGAAAAAGTTGGATTCCACACTAGTATGCCGATTAAGAAGCTGCTCCACGTTATTATTAAGTCTAACTAAGCAAGCAAGTGCAGACACACACACACACACACACACACACACACACACACCTGCTTCTTCTCCACGTTAATAAATCTAAGTGTGAGCACACATATGAACAGATCTGCTTCTTCTCCACATGTTCAACACACACACAGACACACAGAGACCTGGTTCTTCCATCTGTTCCTAAGGCATGGTCTGGTATAGAAACTAAAGCCAGACTTCATCCAAGTCTACTAGACACTAACACAATCAACTCGGCCAGCTTGTCCCCAGCTATTAGATTCACATGTATGAAACACACTGACATATGTATATATGTTCAGATCAAATCCTGTTAAAACAAATAGCATTTTAACAAAAATATTTCCATGTCCCAGCCAACAGTCCATTTACTGCATATAACATTCAATACCACAAAATTCCACTTTAACAGAGATATGGACAATGCCTTAAAATTCGCTGTAATGAAAACTGAATTGTATGCAATTATACTAACCATATTTATATACATAACACATGTTCATCTGTTCTGCCTCTTATCCAAGGCTGTATACTCCCCAAAAGGGGTTCCTCAAGCTACCTCCACAAACCAAGAGAATGTCAACAGTGCCACCTGGTGGCCATTCCATAAACACAAGGGAAGTTCACTGGCCTTCAGAACCTTTTGGAAAACAAATTATAGGGAAGAAAATAAACCAAAACAGTAGAACACAAACAATAAGCAGATTTGTTTGAAAAAAAAATGGAGGCCTAGCCTCATTTATGTAAACATTCATCCATAAAACAAAAGTACAATTATGAACATAAAAGTTCAGGCAATGAAGATATACAGGTACCCAACTTCATTCCTTTTCTTTCTTACAATAAGGTGCATGTCTCTCTCTCTCTCTCTCATCCATCTCTCTCTGCTCTAAAACTAAAGCTTAAAAAGTCAAAATAAACAACCAGAGAAACACACACATCAGTTATGTGTGAGAGGTTGGAAGAATGAAGGTGAGGTAGAGGATGCAAAAACAAGCTTCAAAAATGTAACAAAGACATGCCATGGGTTTTCTTAGTTCCTTTGCCATTCTCCAAGTATCCCTTCAGAGCAAAAGAATATCATAAACTTTAGGGCCTTGCCAAGATAGTACATAAATTACATTAACATAATAGTCTGGGGGGGGGTGTGATTTATTTATTTTTAGTTTTTCAAGGTAGAGTTTCACTCTAGTGCAGGCTGACCTGGAATTCACTATGTAGTCTCAGGGTGGCCTCAAAACTCACGGAGATCCTCCTACCTATTTTTTAAAATAATTTTTAAATTTTATTTGCAAGGAGAGAGAGAGAACAACAAAACAGTGGGTGTGTCAGGGCTGCTTCTACTGCAAACAAACTCCAGAGACATGCACCACTTTGTGCATCTGGCTTTACATGGGTATGGAGGAAATGAAACCAGGGCCATCAGGCTTTGCAAGCAAGAGCCTTTAACCACTGAGCCATCTCTCCAGCCTCCATAAGTGTATGTTTAAGCAACTTATTAAACTGAATGAAGCAGTAATAATGACCAATAATCAACACTACAAATCCAAAAATGACCACATTTCCTAAAAGTACACCTACCATATTTTTAACATGGTACTTGAGGAAAAACTTTACATTTAAAAAAACTTTTTTTATTTGAAAGAGACACACGGAGAGAGACAGGAAGAGGCAGAGAGAGAATGGGCATGCCAGAGTCTTTTCAGCCACTATGAATGAACTCCAGACGCATTAGAGCCCCCTTGTGTGCATTTGTGACATTATACTTGCATCACTTTTGCATCTGGATATGTGGGACCCGGAGATTTGAACAAGCATTCTTAGGCTTCGCAGGCAGGTACCTTAACTGCTAAGCCTTCTCTACAACCCAAGAAAAACTAATTCAAAAATATAACAGGGTCCCAAAGAAATGGTGACCCATGAGGTTGTCATTCAATCACCCCTCTCATAAACATCTACTCTGGCCCAGCCTCCTGAGCTGGGTGGGCATTCTTCACTGCTCGCCATGTGGAAACAAATGCACCTACCTGGTAATGCGGTGATGAAGTCCCGCTGCAACATGGGCTTCAGGTAAGAGTTAATATGTCCATGCTGATAATGACACATTCGTGAAATAAGATGCTCCACAAATTCCACTTGATCTGATTCAGACCACTGGTCAAAATATTTAATACACAAGTCCTTTTCTTTTTGGTAGTTTCCCTCTGATGGTCTCTTCCTGGAGACGATTACAGATGATGTTCCATTACTTATCTATTTTAGAAAATCAAAGAAACAATAATTAGCTTGACAAGAGAAAGCAATCTACTATTTCATTAGAAATATTTATGTTCTATATATTTAATGTTTAAATGCTAACTTCAACCTGAAATCAAACTTATTAAAGTTGTTTTTTTGGACCCATGTCCTTCAATTAACCATCACAGAAATCACTGAAGTGATCACTAAAGCTAAATTATCTTCAATCACTGTTCTCCAATGCTCATTCCAAAACTCTGCTGGTACTTGGTAACTTATTTTGGAGATGACCCTCTTAGACCTGCCCTACAGGCAAAGTAGCAACTGGTTGGCTATTAGTCATTTGTCTTATTTCCTCCAAGTTAGTGCTATCTACAGTAGTCCCCCTTGTGTTTGAATGTATTTGAAGACCCCAAAACACACATCTGGACCCATGACTAACCAAACCCTATGTTTTTTTGAACATATATGTGCCTATTATAAAGTTTAGCTTATATATTATATCAACAATTAACAGAAAGCATTCTAGCATTATTTTTTTTAAAAAACCTTATTTTATTTATTTATTTATTGCATTCTAGCATTTAAGTCGATGCATTCTCCCTCCCCTCTCTTTGTCACTTTTCATTGACTGTTTTCACGCCATAGGTACCATGAGTAATTAAAAATATATGGGGACATTTCTGTTCATTTTTACAGTTGTGCATGCATCACAATAACTGAGCATTTGTTGATACAGATTGCTGGGCCTTGAATCTGAGGCTCCAATTTATTTGTCTGTGTAACAGCCTGAAAATCTCTATTTCCAACAATTCTGGAATGCTAGTCCAAACTGAACTTTAGGAATGGCACTAAGAACTCCTCCCAGAACGCCCAGCCTTTAGACATTTGAGAGATGTTGCCACCTACACAGTTCTCACTTTAGACCTTGGGTTACAGTCATGGCTATCCTCGGGCAACAGATTGGATGCCACATCCACATAATAGCAAGTGTGTTGTGTGGTACCTGAAATCAGTTCCATCTACAAAGCTTCACTTTTACCTGATAGCTTTGATCACCTCCATATTGTTTCCCACAGCTACTAAAAAGAGCCAAACACACTACATCTAGAGGACAGCATCAAAAAAAAAAAAAAAAAAAAAAACCCAGAGCTGGGGAAATGGCTCAGAGGTTAAGATGCTTACTTGCAAAGCCTACCATTCCAAGTTCAATTCCCCAGCACCCATGTGGAGTCAGATACACACAGTGGCATGAGTTCAGAGATCATTTGAAGTGGCAGGAGGCCCTGTTGTATCCATGCATGCTCTTAGTCTCTTCTTGCAAATGAATAAATAAAAGCACTTTTTAAATTATCTACACCCCTATACTCAAGCCACAACTCCTACTCAACTCTGAGGCTCAATAATACCCTATTTAAAAACAAAATCACCATGAGTTTGAAGCTATCCTGAGACTACATAGTGAATTCCAGGTTAGCCTGGGCTAGAGCGAACCCCTATCTCCAGAAACCAAAAACAAATAAAACATCAATTCAAGGTTTCTATCAAACATTTTCCAAGCTATCTGACAGTCCTCTGACAGCCTATTCAGTCATAACATAAAAGAGCATGTGAGAACTGAAGAACTGTTTTGCAAATGCCCATTAATTTCACTTAGGAATTTGTCTCAGAAGTCTTGCATAGAAAGACTGAGAGCTTTTATTACAGGCATGTCCCTTAACTTAGACTGAACCAATCCAAAATAGGAGACATTCACTGTAAAGGTACAAACTAACTATTGAACTTCTCCTTAACAAAAAATTCTTAGCAGTTTCATATCTGACATAAGTTCTTATGTCCACACTCAGAGGCAAAGTCAGAAGACATTTATCTCCCACCTAATTTACATTACCATCCATACATATCCAGTTCACCCACTGTAATGTAAGTGAGAGCATGCTCAGTGGCACCAAATACCACCAGAGGGCAGCAATGAACAGAGTTTTAATTTTGTTAAGTGACATTCCTATCTAATAGACCCAAAAATAAGAGCTCAGAACAGAGATGTAAACTTTCTTTGCAGTGATGACTGACAGCAGGCATAAGAAGGTACATCTATGCTATTTTTTAAGCATGACAATATCCATCATAATGTCTTAAAAGGAAAAATAAGTAACTCCCTAAATCTAACCAACTGCTAACACAGCCATTAAAATTAGGTTTGTAAAGTAAGACTGAAGGAACAAAGGGAATGATGCAGAATTCTGTACATCAGCATGATTGCAGGAATTTGTGAAAAGGGGAGTACACAAAGACAAGGAAAGTACATACACCAAAATGCCCAGTATCTTACGAAAGTTACAGATGTTTCCGTTCCCCCCCCCTTTTTTTTTGTTTGTTTGTTTTTCAAGGTAGGGTCTCACTCTGGTCCAGGCTGGCCTGGAATTAACTATGTAGTCTCAGGGTGGCCTCGAACTCATGGCGATCCTCCTACTTCTGCCTCCCCGAGTGCTGGGATTAAAGGCGTGCGCCACCACGCCCGGCTCTTCCCTTTTCATATTTTAATAATGGGAACTTGCATTTTAAGCAAAGGGGAGTTACAGAAGGGCTCCTAGTCACCTAGGCTCTACAGTATGGATGTACCATTAAGTAGCTCACCAGAGGGCAGATGAGAGAAACGTTCAAGCTACAGTATTAAGAACCACTGCAAACTGAAATAAACCAACTGTAGAAGAGAATCCAAATACAAAATAATAATTGTGTACAGCACAAAATTTCATTGCTCGTGATGTCTGAACATAGAAGTAGCAGCCTGTGCACTACTATGTAGCGAATTACCATTTTGTTTCCAACTGCTGAGCACAGTCTGAGTTTATTTCACCTCCTCTTAGAGACTGGCTGCACTGTTCTTGCTAGTTCGTCGCCTCTTTACTTTTTCTTTGTTTTGATTTCTTTCTTTCTTTCTTTCTTTTTTCTCTTTCTTTCTTTCTTTTTCTTTTTCTTTTTTTTGGGGGGGTTTGGCGGACCTGGAATTCACTATGTAGTCTCAGGGTGGCCTTGAACTCACAACTCAGTGATCCTCCTACCTCTGCGTCCCGAGTACTGAGATTAAAGGCGTGCATCACCATGCCTAGCACCTCTTTACTTTTAATCAAAGCAGCCCAGAGCATTTTGTGGCTCCCATTCACATTTGTTTTGTCGTTGCTTGTGTCTTCATGGAGGAAAATGATATATACTGTAATGGTCAGTGAAACTATCAAACCATGAAAGTTTGCATGCTCCCCAATACCCCTTTCCCCCCCTCCAAAAAATAAATAAATAAAACTTGGAGGATTGGGAGGAAAACTAAAAACAGAGCCAAGAAAAGACATTAAGATGAAAAGGAAAAGAAAATTTAGGAAGTCAGAGAGCAGGGTGAGAGTAGGAAGTGAGGGGGAGGGGATAGCAGGGTGGCCTTCAGTCCCAGCACTATGTAACAAGGTTCACTGTACGTTTGAGACCAGCTTTGGACCACAGGTTGGGCTACAGTGAGACCCTGAATGAGGGATGAGAGAGGAGCGAGTACATACACTGGTATGTGGCATGACACTATGCTTGTGACAAAGGACACCACCTTGTCTAGCTCTGGCTATAAATTAAACACTTTAGACTCTAGCCTTGTCTCACCCTTTGTGAAAAATCCAGATTAAACATTGTAAGCTCTTGCCTTGTCACAGTCATAGTGACGAGGCCAAAATGTTGTACTGTCAGTAAGGACATTTCCCTCTGAAAAAAAGGTGATCGATCCGGCAGGGTGGACTCAAACTAGCACATTCGGCCATTGAAAACAAAAGGCTGGGCTCTGGGTTCGGGTAGGACAAAGCTGAGGGTGTAGCTTATCTACAGCAGTGGCTAGCTTATTGTTCCTACCTGCCATAGAGTACTTTTCTTTGGGGACTCATCTTCATTTTGATCTTCCATAACTGAAGTGTTCTAAGGGGGGAAAAACAGGTTATTTGAATTATGCCGAGTTTTGCAAATTCTAAATGACTAAAAGACAAAAACTTAAAAACCCCAACTACAGTACATCAACACAAACCAAGAACTCTGGCTTGTGGCTAATTCATGTCGTTTCAGGTCAAAAGTGTTGTGTTCACCTTAGTGGCACAAGGCGAGTAAGCATCTAGTCTTCACTTACAAAGGCTGTTATTCTTTTTTTAATATTTATTTATTTATTATTAGAGAGAGAGAGAGAGAGAGAGAGAGAATGGGTACACCAGGGCTTCTAGCCACTGCAAATGAATTCCAGACGCATGTGCCACCAAGTGCACCTGGCTTACATGGGTTCTTGAGAGTTGAACCTGGGTCCTTAGGCTTTGCAGGTAAGCGCCTTAACCACTGAGCAACCTCTCCAGCCCAGCATTGTTATTCTTTTTTTTTTTTCCCCCGAGGTAGGGTCTCACTCTGGCCTAGGCTGACCTGGAATTAACTACGTAGTCTCAGGGTGGCCTCGAACTCACAGTGATCCTCCTCCCCCTACACCTCTGCCTCCTAAGTGCTGGGATTAAAGGCATGTGCCACCACGCCCAGCAGCATTGTTATTCTTTACTCCAAGCAGAAACCTACAGACTCACAAAGTTCCCAATGACGGCATCAAACATTTACCACATCCTCTGAGCATAGTGGCGCATGCCTTTAATCCCAGCATTCATGGGGAGGCAGAAGTAGGAGTATCGCCATGAGATTTAGGCCACCCTGAGACTACAGAGTAAACTCCAGGTCAGCCTGGGCTAAAGCCAAGACCCTACCTCAAAAAACAAAACAGAACAGAACAAAAGGTCTGCTATTTAGTAATTCACCCCAGCAACCAGCAAGTGGGAACGACAAAACCTTCCCAGTGCGTCAGGCCCTGTCCTCCTCCCCATAGCCTTGTTTTGGGGGAATGGCTTTGCAATCTCCCACAGTGAGCATGGGTGCCCCAGCCTTTTCCCTGAAGGAAAGGATGCTGTTAGCTACTAACAATCTGGCTTGGCTAGGGAATGCATTATCTTTTGATTTCTGTGTTTAATGCACAAAGAGGCACTGTGTAATTATTCTTTCTGGTGATCTAGTCGCTCAATAGATGCCCATTAACTGGAGATTATACATGACTGGGTTTTCCCTTTTGAAGCTTCTATCTAATGGCTAAGTGGAACCTTAATGAAAGAGGAAAATGGGAGAGTTATGCTGAAAGAAACAACTCATTTATGGTCCACAGTCTAAGAGTCCTGCCGAAACCTAAAGCTCTATGACTGGGTACAAAATTTAAACTGTAACATTTGTCCCTTAGCTTTATTCAAAAATTATGTTATCAGTCTATTAAACCTGTCAATGTTTGTAAGATACTGCTTATCCCCATTAAGTAAGCCTAGCTCTTAAATTTTCCTTCCTTTTCCTTTACCCTCCAAGTCATAAACCCACGGAGCACTTCCAAACAGTCCACTGGAAATTCTCAGAAACAGTTAATGGCAGAGCATTTGTCCCTTGGCTGGTTGGTCAAATATGCGGCTCAACACAGGAGCAAAGACCAAGGCTGTGAAACCAAAATTCCAAGTCAGAGCACATACTTAGTCTCTCACTCCACTGTAAGGGAGGGACCTTCAGAACAGAAGTCACGGGCGAAGCAAGCACAAACCACAGGGTGTAGAGGACTACACACAATGGTGCTAGGTTCTGAGTGAGTACTCATGGAGTAAACACAAACCACACAGGGTGTAGAGGACTATGCACAATGGTGCTGGGTGCTGGGTGAGTACACGTGGCGTAAACACAAACTGCAGGGTGTGGAGGACGGTGCACAAAGTGCTGGGTACTGAGTGGTGTTCAGAGAAGTACTACTCCCTATGGCCTTGAAGGTGCTACTCTTCCAGAGCTAATGGCTCCACATGGTTGCCTATAGGAAAAACTATTAGCTACCTTGGTTTAAAAAAAGAAAATCGGAGCCGGGCATAACAGCGCATGCCTTTAATCTCAGCACTCGGGAGGCAGAGGTAGGAGGATCACTGAGAGTTCAAGGACACTCTGAGACTACATAGTGAATTCCAGGTCAGCCTGAGCTAGAGAGAGAGACCCTACCTCAGAAAACAAAAAACGAAACAAAAAAAAAATTAAGCTGGCTTAATAGTATATACCTTTAATCCCAGCACTTGGAAGGCAAAGGTAGGAGGATGGCCACAAGTTTGAGGCCACCCCGAGACCACATAGTGAATTCCAGGTCAGCCTGAGCTACAGTGAAACATTATCTCAAAAAAAAAAAAAAATCAGACTCGAGAGATGGCTTGGTGGCTAAAGCACTTGCCTGTGAGGCCTATGAACCTAGGTTCAATTCCCCAGATCCCACATAAGCCAGATTCACGTAGCAGCACATGCATCTGGAGTTTGTTTGCAGTGGCTAGAGGCCCTGGTGCACTGCCCATTCTATCTCTCATAGATAGAGAAAGAAAGAAAGAAAGAAAGAAAGAAAGAAAGAAAGAAAGAAAGAAAGAAAGAAAGAAAGAAAGAAAGAAAGGAAGAAAGAAAGAAAGATTTTAAAAGAATACTTAAGACCCAGACACCAAGTCTGCAGCACCAGAAATGGAGGAAGAGGATGTGTTCTAGTGTTCAAAACAGGGGTGGAGTGCTGGTTGCCCAGACAGTCCTGAACGGGAAGAAGAGCACTGGCTGAGGAGGAAACAAGAATAGCACTTGGGAAGGTTCCTCGGATTGCTCTATTAAAGGGCCAGAGGAGGCAGAGAGCCACAGAATCCCTTAGAAGAATCAGCCAAGGGAAAAGGGTGACTTCATCCCTGAGTGTGGGATCTACAAAGTGTTACTGAATGTCACATGTCTAAAAGGGGTAAGGAAAAAAGTGGCATGCCTGGACACGAATGAGGAACTAAGTGGAAGAAAGAGATGATTTCCAGGTGTCCCACAGGAGATATGTGAAGTTTAGATTTACATTCCAAACTAAAAACGTCTGTAGTTTAGGGGCCTGAGTTCTCTCTCCTGAGCTATTCTGATCTAAGCCACCTTAATGCTTTCTTCACCCATGGCAGATACTCAAAGATCAAAAATCTGCAGGCTGCACCAGAAACACCCATCTTTGTGGTGAGATATCCATTAAGCTTTTATTGACAATTTATACATTTATGAAATACGTACATAATGCATGCCTACATACAAAAACACATGAGCTGGATGTGGTGGTACATGTCTTTAACCCCAGTAGAGACACAGGCAGGAGGGTTGCCCTGAGCTCTACATTGTGAATTCCAGGTCAGCCTCAGCTAGAGCGAGATTCTACCTTTAAAAAAAATTATATATATATTGAAGCCTGTTGTGGTGGTGCACGCCTTTAATCCTAGCCCTTGGGAGGCAGAATTAGGAGGATCGCCATGAGTTTGAGGCCACCCCGAGACTATATAGTGAATTCCAGGTCAGCCTGAACTAGAGTGAGACCCTACCTCGAAAAACCCAAAAAAAAAAAAAAAAAAAAAAAAAAAAAAAAGCTGAGGTAGGAGGATCACTATGAGTTTAAAGCCAGCCTGGGAGTACAAAGCAACTTCCACATCAGCCTGGGCTAGAATGAGACCCTAACTCAAACCTACCCCCACCCGCCAGCCCCCAAAAAGTTTTTAAATGTTAGATTAGGATCTTGATATACACCTGTTTAAACACACTGCTATGTTGAGAGGATGTGGCAGCAAGCTCAGTAAGGACACTACACTGACCTCACAACAGACTCCGTTCAATGCTCTAGGACTATTGAATGCCAACAGAATTGAATAACTGTGGCTGGACATCTTTTTAAAGTAGTATTTATGAAAACAGCCACTTACATTAAAAAGGTGATTATTACCTTACCAAGGGATAGAACTGACAATAATTACCATTTAATGATTACCTATGACAGTCAGGCCTTGAGACTTTAAGACTATAAAAATTATTTCTAATCCTTACAACAACCCTACATGATCACAAGCATGCCCTACTTTACGTATGGAGAGAACCATGACTCAAATATTATGCAACTTGCCTGATGTTGTATGGAGTAAGTGCCGGGAAGAAAAGCTAGCCCTTCTTAGCTGTATGACACTGCTCCTCGGTCACACAGCAAATCTGCAGATCCTAAGAGGTTTCTAATACTGCTATTTTATTTATTTGTTTGTTTGTTTGTTTGTTTATTTATGTTTGTTTGTTTGTTTGTTTGTTTGTTTAAGGTAGGGTTTCACTGTAGCTCAGGCTGACCTGGAACTCACAGTAATCCTCCTACCTCTACCTCCAGAGTGCTGCTATTTTAAATGTTTATTTATTCATTGATCTATTCAGTTACAATTTTTTATTTTATTTATTTATTCATTTGAGAGAGGGAGGGAGACAGAGAGGTAGACAAGAGAGAAAGAGAATGGGCACATCGAGGCCTCTAGCCACTGCAAACTAACTCGGCACATGTGTCACCTTATGTATCTTGCTAATGTGGTTACTGGAGAATTGAACCTGGGTCCTAATGCTTCACTGGCAAGTGCGTAAATGGCTAAGCCATCAATCCAGCCCCCTAATACTATTTTAAAGAGACTTTATATCGACCATCACAAAGGAAAACACATAAGATACAAGCAGGTTCTGTCTTCAAAAGCAGCATTCCGAGTTGGGCCCAATGCTACAGGCCCATAATCCCAAACAATCAGGAGGCTAAGGCAGAAGGATGACCCCTTCAAGGCCTAGCTAGTCTGAAGAGTGAGTTCAAGGCCAGCTTGGGTGACTTAGCAAGAGCCTGTCTCAAACTAAAAAGGGGTTAGGGAGATAGTTTAGTGGGTAAAAAGTGCTTGCCACACAAGCATGAATGCCTGAGTTTGGATCTCCAGCACTCACCTAAAGCAAGAAGCTATATAGCATCTATAGTCCCCGTGCACCCTACAAGGGAAAAGGGAAATGGATACAGTAGAATCTCAAGTTTGTGGGCCAAGCTAGCCTGATGAATATGATGGTGAACAATGAGAGAGCCTGCCTCAAACACAGAGGGAGGTGAGGACCAACGCCTGAAGTTGCCCTCTGACCTCCACATGTGAGCTGACGTGAATGTGCCTGTGCTCGGTGGTAGAGCACTTCACCAGAGTGCACAAGGCCCTGGGGTCATTTAATCCCTTAGCACCCAACTCCCCCCAAAAAGGGTCCAACTTCCACTTTCATTCAATTAGTTATGTTATTATTACTACTACTATGTTTGTTTTGTTTATGAAGCAGGGTCTCACTCTAGCCCAGGATGAGCTGGAAGTCACTCTGTAGATAAGGCTTACCTCCAACTCACAAACCTCAGCACCCTCCCACCCACGCCACCACACTGGGTTCTCCCCACTTTCTTTTACTATGAAGCAGAGGAGGAGTAGGCTCTGAGCAAGGGTGGGAACTTAACCGTAGGTGCCACCAACGAACATAGAATGCATTTCTCTTGGAAAATTATGTAAGAATTTACTGCCTACTTAAAACAGCACCCATTCTGATGTAAGTAAAAGGGACCAAGTCTAACTTGGGCTTGGGCCCAAGTCCATTCACTGATGCTTCCCAACTGCTAGCTGTGGCCCATGAATCAAATGAACAGGTTACAACCAGTACTTTTAAATGAAACAAAATAGAGGGGCTGGAGAGATGGCTCAGCAGTTAAGGTGCTTGCCTGCAAAGCCTAACGGCCTGGATTAACTTTACCAGTACATACATAAAGCAGGATGCATAAAGTGGCATACATATGTGGAGTTTGCTTACAGTGGTTGGAGGCCTGGCATGCTCATTCTCTGGACCCCTCCATCTCTTCTTGTAAATAAATAAGTGTATTAAGAATCACCAGGCATGGTGGCATATGTCTTTAATCCCAACACTTGGGAGGCAGAGGTAGAGGATTGCTGTGAGTTCAAGGCCAGCCTGAGACTACACAGTGAACTCCAGGTCAGCCTGTGCTAGAGCGAGACACTATCTTGAAAAACCAAAAAATAATTAATTAATTAAACAAACCACAAAGTAGAACCCAGGCATTCCCCTAACCCATAATTCATACAAAGGGGGGGGTGCTATAAAGAATGAAGAGGCTGGGTACAGTGGCACATGCCTTTAATCCCAGCATTCAGGAGGACCACCCCATAAGTTCGAGGCCACCTTGAAACTACATAGTGAATTCCAGGTCAGCCTAGGATAGAGTGAGACCCTAACTCAAAAAAAAAGGAGGGGGGTAGGAGTTAGCAAAATTCAAAATTAAAAAGGAAATAAATACCTGTTGCTGCAAGCTACACCACTGAGTGACAAAGAAGTCTTCTCTGAAAAGGGCTGGGAAGATGGTTCAAGAGTTAAAGGTATATGCACTTGCTTGCAACGCTTCACGGCCTGGGGTACCCACGTAAATGCAAAGTGGCACTTGTCTCTGCAGCAAGTTTTACAGATGATGAAATTTATTTGATATACTAAATAAAATTCCACAAACCATACCAAAAAGTTACAAATAGATTTTTATGATTTTCACTGAGGGAGATTCCACTGTGGCCGGGTGTGGTGATGCAGGCCTTTAATTCCAACACTCAGTAGGCAGAGGTAGGAGGATCACCATGAGTTTGAGGCCACCAGGAGACTACATAGTGATTTCCAGGTCAGCCTGGACTAGAGTGAAACTCTAGCTCAAAAAAAGAAAAGAAAAGAAAAGGAAAGGAAAGGAAAGGAAAGGAAAGGAAAGGAAAGGAAAGAAAAGAAAAAAGAAAAGAAAAGAAAAGAAAAGAAAAGAAAAGAAAAGAAAAGAAAAGAAAAGAAAAGAAAAGAAAAGAAAAGAAAAGAGAAAAGAAAAGAAAAGAAATGGAGGGAGGGAGGGAGGGAGGGAGGGAGGGAGGGAAGGAGGGAGGGAGGGATTGAATTTTGATTTACTGTTTGATTGTGACACAGGTCTCGCTATGCAGCTCAGGCTGGCCTTGAACTCATGCTCCTCCTGCCTCAGCCTCCTTCAGGCTGGGATTGCAGGTACCACAATACACAGCTCTCATTTGATTTGCTTTCCCTGATGACTAATGATGTAATTTTGTCTGGAATCATACTGGATAATTTAAGTCAGATATCCTTTGCTTGACATTGTATCCTTAAAATCTTCTTTCCCTGCTTTACACTATTCCAAGAATTATTGACTGGTGGGGAAAGAACCCAGTAGTACAGTGCTTACTTAGCATATGGGAGGCCCTGGTTCCTGGGTTCAATCCCCAGCACCACAAACTGGAAAAGGGAAGATAAAGAAAGCCCACACTAGTTCCCAGTTCTCTGCTGCTGCACCAGTCACTCCCACTGAGGCTTTTCGTTCCTTTGCAGTGCTTGCATCCATCCTCAGCCTCACGCACGCTAGGCAAGCCCACTGAGCTGATTCGGAGCCCACTGCAATTCTGTCGGGTCTATTTTGAGTGGGAGTGTCACAACAATGTCATATGTGCTGAAGTATCTATCTAGAAGTTCATCTGAATTCTGTTCTTGCAGTATGTAGCTTTGAGTAATCTAGGCTAGCAATGCCTCTGATTCTCTAGTCATCAAGAAGTATACAGTCAGCTTAAGTATGAGATATGTGCAAGAGAATAAACTATGGTATGTAGATACAGCTGTCTCTAGGTCTCCACGTGGACTGCTTCCAAGAACTCCTCGATGCCTAAGCCCAAGGACAATCACAGCCCATATTGGTGTATAACATGTAAATAAATCTTCCTTCGCTCTTTAAATCATCTTAGATGACTTACTTAACATGATATAAAAAATGTGTGAACTTTTCACACTATACTGTTTAGAGATAATCATGAAAGAAAAGGTGTTCGTGCCCATTACTGATGTAATTTTGGACCCTTTTTTTTTTTTTTTTAATTTTCAATCTGTGGTTGATTAAATCTTTGGATGCAAAATAGAGGGCCACCTACATGTAAAAATCTTGAAGTGGGAGCTAGAGAGATGGTGCAGTGGTTAAGGTGCTTGCCTGCAGAGGCTGATGACCAGAATTCAATTCCCCAGCACCTACATAAAGGCAGATGCATAAAATGGCGCATACATCTGGAGTCCATTTGCAGCAGCTGGAGGCCCTGAAGCTCCCATTCTCTCTGTCTTGCTTCTATTTCTCTCTTCTTGCAAACAAATGAGTAATATTTTTTAATTTTTTTTATTATTTGAGAGAAACAGAGAGACAGAGAGGAAGAGGCAGAGAGGGAATGGGTGCGCCAGCAGCCTCTCAGCCACTGTGAATGCATTCCAGACGCATGCGCCCTCTTGTGGGAAAGCACAGCATTGCACACTTGCATCACTACGTCTGGCTAAACGTGGGACCTGGAGATCAAACTGGGTGTTCTTGGGCTTGGCAGGTAAGCAACTTAAGCGCTAAGCCATCTCTCCAGCCCATAAGTAATATTTTTAATTTTTTTTTTTACCAGGCTAGAGCAAGGCCCTACCTTGCATCACTTTACATCTGGCTAAACGTGGGACGTGGAGATCAAACCGGTGTTCTTAGGCTTGTCAGGCAGGCACCTTATACACTAAGCCATCTCTCCAGCCCATAAGTAATATTTAAAAAAATATTTTACCAGACTAGAGCAAGGCTCTACCTCAAAAGATAAAACAAAACAGAACAAAACAAACTGAAGGGCCAGAGATGGCTCAGTGGTTAAAGGTGCTTGCTTACAAAGGCTAATGTCCCCGGTTAGATTTCCAGTACCCACACAGAGCCAGGTGCACAAAGTGGTACACGTGTCTGGAGTTTGTTGGCAATCACAGGAAACCTTGGTGTGCCCAAACTCATTCTGTGTTTGGCTTTCTCTCTCGCATGCATAAATAAAAATTTGTGAAGGGTATACTTAGCTGCTTAAAATCAGAAAACTGTTTTACAATAGTGACAATGAAAAAGGTCTAAATTACATTTACTGCAGAACAGCAGTCTGCATAATCTCATCCTTACAAATAAAAAAATTTATTTGAACATTATTTACAAAAATAGCAGCATGCTAACTTTAGCGAAAACACATCTCTTCAACAATCAGGAAAAGTGATTTTTTAGTTCAACTGAAAAAAGTAAGAGATATACATGTTCTAGTCTAGGGAAATGGAAACCACCCAGTCAAAGTACCAGCAGGCTCCTGCTACAAATATCTGACATCTCTGCAGGTGTATTTATCGGCAACAATAAGGCAGAAGGGGCTCCATGGGCAGGTAAGGTGCTTGCAAGGCAAGCATGAGGCCCAGGGTTGAGATCCCCAACATCCACAGAACAACCGGGTGCCATGGGGCTACCTGTGATCCCAGTGAGCATGCCTGAGACTTGATGGCCACCTCATCTAGTCAAGTCAATGAAAGCTGGTTCAGTGAGAGACTCTGTCTCAAAAATATAAGGCGTAGAACAATGGAAGTAGACAGCCAACACTGATCTCTGGCCTTCACATCTGTACACATATGCGCCTAACACACATTATACATCACACAGAAGTACACATACAAACACAAAAAAAAGTAGAGGGGGACCTCATTAACAGAAATTATCAACAGACACTCGGGCGTGGTGGTGCACGCCTTTAATCCCAGCACTCAGGAGGCAGAGATAGGAGAATCACCATGAGTCCCTGTCAAATAAATAAATAAATAAATAAATAAATAAATAAATAAATAATAATAAATAAATATTTTTAAAGGGGGGTAGAATATTTGCTGGTATTATTACTCTTAAAAATGTAGTGATTTTGTTTATCCTTAATCCTTCCCCACATTGTCCAGATTGTTTTACAGTGAGCAAGGATTCAAAATATATGGTGATGGATTTGAATGTCAAGTGCTCTACCCCCAGAGGTTCATGTTTGAACACTTGGTCCCTGGCTGGTGGCGCTATTTGGGAAGGTTGTAGAATCTTAGGAGGTACAGCCTTGCTGGAATAAGTGTGTCACTGGAGAAAGGACTTGAAGATTTGTATTCTGGCCCCACTTTCTGTTTGCCCTGTGCATCCTGACTGTGGACACAGCCAGCTTGTGCTCATGCTACTATGCCTTCTCTACCATGACTGACTGAGCCTGTGGAACTGTACTCAAAAACTTTCCTTAAGACAACTACAGGAACAGTTGAGAGTTCAACAGCAAGTCTAGAAGATGCCGCCCAAAGGGAAAAGCAGTTCTGGAAAAGGGAAAGGGGGTGGAGCCTCTGGGAGCAACAGTGCTGACAAGAAGGCTCAGGGCCCAAAAGGTGGTGGCAATGCAGTAAATGTCAGACACATTCTATGTGAAAAACACGGCAAAATCATGGAGGCCATGGAAAAGTTAAAGTCTGGAATGAGATTCAGTGAAGTGGCCACACAGTATAGTGAAGATAAAGCCAGGAAGGGGGGAGACTTGGGTTGGATGACCAGAGGGTCCATGGTGGGACCATTTCAAGAAGCAGCATTTGCCTTGCCTGTAACTGGGATGGATAAGCCTGTGTTTACAGATCCACCAGTTAAGACAAAATTTGGATATCATATCATTATGGTTGAAGGGAGAAAATAAATGAGTGAAATGCTGGGGGAAAAAAACCTTCCTTAAGTTGCCTCCTGTCAGGCATTTGTCACAGCAACTAGTAAAGTAACTAATTCATATGGGAAGAAAAACATGGCCAGCATTTCTAGTCTCAGGTGAGGTAAGAAAATGTATTTTCACACAGACAATGTAACAGTTCAATCTCCAAAGTCAACTTAAACAGATCAGGAGTCAAGTACATGACAGGCCTCTTACGCATGGCTGTGAGGGCATTTCTAGGAGATTAACCAAGGAGGAGAACTTCCTGGTGTAGTGTGAACTCTGCTCATGTGTGCATCCAAACTGTGGCTGCTCTCCTTTGTGGACACTGGAACCCAGCCTTTTCAGCCTAGAGGAGGCGCTCCAGGAATGCTCCATTATACAATAGGTTAGCGTGTGGTCAGTTAATGTGCGGTACTTCATAGCAATCCTCCAAGCCTTCTGGCTAGACTAGGACTGCTGAGGTAGCCAGCATCATAGACTGAGCAGCTACCATGTTCAGACCCTCTAGCCTGCAGACAGCCTAGCCCTTACTATGTATGCCAACCTAATAAATGCCCATTCTAATATAAGTTCCACTAAAGAACCTGACTAACGCATGTTGTAGTACCAAGATGTTTTTAGAGAAAAAGATTTGTAAGGATCAATTTCTCTAGTGGGCTTGGTGTTAGCTGGAGCTTGTTCTCCCACTCAACTAAGCTTAGTAAATTCTTGCTCAAAATTTCCAGCTCAAAAAGCCAGGGATGGTGCCACACGCCTTTAATCCCAGCACTGGGGAGGCAGAGGTAGGAGGATCATTGTGAGTTCGGGGCCCCCCTGGGAGTACATAGTGAATTCCAGGTCAGCCTAAGCTAGAGTGAGACCCTACCTCAAAAGAAAAAAAGAGAGAGAGAGAGAAAATTTCCAGCTCACTGAACAAAAGGTCACACCAAATCCTAACAACAGAGAATATGGCCCCTTAACCAATTTTTAGACTTCCCTCAAAAGGAGAATAGGAAGGACAGATACCCACGCATCTATCTACCAGTGACGTCTGCCAGAGCTAGAGAAATACCATGCTGTATCCCAACCACATCTTCTACCACCGCTATCACAAGTATGATTTGTAGACTCATCTAAGATGTAACATCCAGTAAATTACAAATTGTATTATGATGTATTTCTAATAGAGTACATTTTCCTGCTAAATTATTACCATTCAATGAAAACTAGGGTGGGGGACAACTAAATTCACCAAAAGCTTAACTGAAATCAGGAAGACATGATGACTCAACACAACAGCCATCAAAATACTGCAGGCTTACCTCCACACCCAAACACCCCTGGCCCAGCTGCACTGCTCAGGAAATTCAGATAGAAATAGAAAGGGCTAGGCTGGACAGATGGCTTAGCAGTTAAGGCGTTGGCCTGCAAAGCCAAAGGACACAGGTTCGATTCCCCAGGACCCTCGTTAGCCAGCTGCACAAGGGGGCGCATGCATCTAGTGTTCATTTGCAGTGGCTGGAGGCCTGGTGTACCCATTCTCTCTGTCCCTCTCTTTCCCTCTTTCTCTGTCAAATAAATAAATAAAAGTAAAAAAAATTTTTTTTAAGAAATAGAAAGGGGGCTGGAGAGATGGCTTAGCCGTTAAGGCGCCTGCCTCCTAAGCCTAAGGACGCTGGTTCCAATCTCCACCGGTTCCAATCTCCAGGTCCCACGTTTAGCCAGATGATAAGTGACGCAAGGGCACAATGCCGCACTTGCCCACAAGGGGGCGCACACATCTGGATTTCGTTCACAGCAGTTGAGAGACTGCTGGCGCGCCCATTCTCTGTCTCCCTCTCCGCCTGTCTCTCTGTGTCTCTTTCCAAAAATAAATGAAAATAATTTAAAAAATTTTTTAAAAAGAAATAGAAAGGGCTAGCCCAGTATGGTAGCACACTCCTTTAATCCCAACACTAGGGAGGCAGGAGTAGGAGGATCACCATGAATTAGAGACCACCCTAAGACTACGTAGTGAATTCCAGGTCAGCCTGGGCTAGAGAGACCCTACCTCAAAAAACAAAACAAAACAAAAAAGGGGGGAGGGGAGCTGGGGAAGATGGCTTAACTGTTTAGCTGCAAAGCTAAAGGACCTCGGTTCAATTTCCCCAGGACTCATGTGAGCCAGCTGCACAAAGTGATGCATGTATCTGGAGTTCATTTGCAGTGGCTGGAGGCCCTGGTGCACTGATTCTCCACCCCCCTCCTCTCAATTAAATAAACAAAATAAAAATATTTTTAAAAAGAAAGAAAAAGGGAGGGAGGGAGGAAGGGAAGAAGGAAAGAAGGAAGGAGAAAGAAATAGAAGGGGCTAAGAAGAGCCAAAGCCACTTGCAAAAGCTAAGCTGGGGGATCAACACTATGAAATATCAGGTAATAAGATGTACTCAGTTATACAGGCGTAGAAAAACTGACCAGTGGGAGGGGAATGGCCTAAGCAAGGCCATGGGAAGAGAATATATAAAAGGGCAGGGGGAGGGTCAATCTAAATTCAAGATATTGTGAATAAGACTTATGTAAACCTACATTTTTGAATAATGGCACATCTAGAAGCTGTAGACTGTTACTAGAAAATTTTCAGTGCCTGGGATGGGATACCTTCCAGTGAGTTGTTTGTTGGCCAAGGAGGTCCCGGTAGCCTCCAAAACATTAAAGGCTTTTGCCAAAGCCCTTGGTTTCCCTTGAGAAACAGATAGTAAGACCTTATTGCTGAAGACATCTCTTGCCTGAGAGGCAAGGTCACTGAGAAAGCAAGCTGGTGCTGAGCAGAAAACCTTCTCCCTGTAGACCAGCCAACTGAAAGCTGGAAAAACCTGCAGTGCATGCAGCTGTATGTGAGACAGAGGTCATCAGCAGTGAAAACAGTGAACACTGGACATTCAAGTTTGGCCATACAGACCAAATGACTGAATGGGTGCAATAGTGGCATGTCTGCTCTTGGGGTAACCAACTGCTCCATAATTGGACTGAAGGCCCTCTCTATGGGAGGGAATACATGCCTGGTACTGGAAAACCTAAGCAAAAGTCTATGGCAGGTGAGGTCATGAGCCTTAGGGGTATAAAGCCTGCTCTTGTCTGACTAAATGTATATATTATTCCCACCAAGCTGCCCTGAAAATACTACACTTCATGTCCATATTCACATATTAACGCTACTCTCACTGCTGGTTAGAGAAGCTTCTCTTTTCAGATGGCGGTAACCACTGGGATGACCCAAAAGGCAACATAGTGCTGAGAAGAAGGGATGGAGGACTGCCCAGCACTGAAACACCTCTGTCACACCCTCCAAGGCTCAGGGACCATTGCAGAAGAGGGAGCGGATAGAATGGAAGAGCCAAAGGAAGGGTATGACCTCTTACAATGCAACTGCCCAGACAGAAATTGGCCTCGATATACATGACCTTGCAGTGCCTAGCAATACCTCTGCAAGACCCTCAAAATAGAAGAAAAAGATGATGACATCAAATTAAAAGAGAGACTAATGGAGAGAGGTTAGGGATATGATGGAAATTGGAGTTCTAAAGTGGAATGGGGGGAGGGGAGGGAAATATCAGGTGGGTTTTTTTGTATGTAAGTATAAAAGTTGTCAATAAAAAAATAATAATTTTTAAAAAGTCTATGGCAGGAGAGGTCATGAGCCTTAGGAATATAAAGCCTGCTCTTGTCTGACTAAATGTATATAATATTTCCACCAAGCTGCCCTGGGGGCACTACACTTAATGTTCATGTTCACATATTAATGCTACTCTCACTTCTGGTTAGAGAAGCTTCTCTTTTCAGATGGCAATGACCACTTGGATGACCCAAAAGGCAACACAGTGCTGAGAAGAAGGGATGGAGGAGTACCCAGCACTGAAACACCTCTGTCACACCCTCCAAGGCTCAGGGACCATTGCGGAAGAGGGGGCAGATAGAATGGAAGAGCCAAAGGAAGGCTATGACTTCTTACGATGCAACCACCCAGACAGAAATTGGCCTCGATATCTATGACCTTGCAGTGCCTAGCCATACCTTCGCAAGACCCTCAAAAATAGAAGAAAAAGATGATGACATCAAATTAGAAGAGAAACTAATGGAGAGATGGAGGGGATATGATGAAGATCGGAGTTCTAAAGTGGAATGGGGAAGGGGAGGGAAATATCATGTGGCTTTTGTATGTAAGTATAGAAGTTGTCAATAAAATTAAGAATTAAAAAATAAATAAAAATTAAATTTTTAAAAAGCTGACCAGTGACAAACATGACATCTAAACACAAATCCATACATATAAACTCAGAAGAAGAAAAACAGGTGACATCTACATGCAGTTGAAAAGGATGATCTTTTCAGTTAAGACATCATAGCGACCAGATAGTTTAAGCACATTTAAGCTCTAACCCACACACAAAAACATTCTACATTACAGGCCTGTCAAAGGTAAAATAATAAAGCTATTAGAATAAATCATAAAACATTCTTTATTCACTGAAAGCATAATTCCATGACCAAAAAAGCTGCCTGGGCACTGGAGAGACGGCTTAGTGATCACAGCACTTGCCTGTGAAGCCTAGGAACCCAGTTCAATTCCCCAGGACCCATATAAGCCAGATGCATGCATCTGGAGTTCATATGCAGTGGTTGGAGGCCCTGGTGTGCCCATTTTCTCCCTCTTGCTCTCAAATAAATAAATTAAATATTTTTAAAATAAATTAGGGCTGGAGAGATGGCTCAGTGGTTAAGGCACTTGCATGTGAAGCTTAAGAACTCATGTTTGAATCTCCAGGTCCCACATTGCCAGATGCATAGTGACACAAACATGCAACGTCGCACATGTACCACAAGGGGACACATACTTCTGGAGTTTGTTTGTAGTGGCTGAAGGCCCTGGCACATCCATTCTCTCTCTCCCTCCCTGTCTCCCTCTCTCTCTCTCTCTCTCAAAAAATTTTAAAAAAATTAAATATAATAAAGCTGCTTGCATTATTGTGACAGTAAACTATCCTGAAGCTGATTCATAGTTAGGGTTCTTTGTTGCAGTGCACATATGAACCTCAGGGGGCTGGAGAGATGGCTTAGCAGTTAAGGCGCTTGCCTGCAAAGCCGAAGGACCCAGGTTCAATTCCCCAGGACCCACATAAGCCAAATGTACAAGGTGGATCATACATATGAGTTGGTTTCCAGTGGCTGGAGGACCTGGCACACCCATTCATATTGTCTATCTTCCCCTCATTGTCTATCTTCCCTTCTCTCTCATAAATATTTTTAAATGCACCTTATGGGCTGGAGAGATGGCTTATGTGTTAAGGCACTTGCCTGCAAAGCCAAAGGACCCAGGTTCAATTCCCCAGGACCCACATAAGCCAGATGCACAAGGTGGCACATGCTTCTGGAATTCATTTGCAGTGGCTGGAGGCCCTGACACACCCATTCTCGCTCTATCTGCCTCTCTCTGTGTCTCTATCTCATAAACAAACAAACAAATAAAATGTACCTTAATGTTTTGAAGGAATTAAATTGAAAACAACAACAACAAAAAAAAGGTAACCTACAGCAAAACGACTGACATTACACTCGGAACATTATTGTACTTCGTTTGGTTTTGTTTGTTCATTTTGGTTTTTTCTTTTTTTATTTTAGTATATATGCTGCTGAAGCGAGCACTGTTTTGTTTTTTCCAAGGCAGGGTCTCACACTAGCCCTGGCTGTCCAGGAACTCACTCTGTAGTTCTAGGCTGGTGTTGAACTCACAGTGTTCTACCTCTGCTAGGATTGATTAATGTGCCACCACGCCTGGCTAAAGCATCCTTTTTTAAAAGTTCCCTAGGGGCTGGAGAGATGGTTCAGTGGTTAAGGCTCTTGCCAGTGAAGTCTAAGGACCCAGGTTTGATTTCCCCAGTGCCCCCGTAAGCCAGATGCAGAGTGGCATATGTGTCTGGAGTTCATTTGTAGTGGCTAGAGACCCTGGCATGCTCATTCTCTCTCAATCTGCTTCTTTCTCTCTCTCTCTGTCAAATAAATAGCAGCTTCTTTCTAACAGGGTCAGATAGAAAAATCTTTATAACCTGAACACTCAGTCTCTCTCCCAAGCACTCAGCTGCAGAGTGAAAGCAGTTACAAACAGGGCTGGATTTGAGGGTTGTCGTTGGACAAATTCTGGTCTAATAGAACAGGAAGTCCAGGAATAGATCCAAGTATATATAAAAAGTTAGCCCATGATAAAAGTGGTATCTCAAATAGCTGAGTAATTTTAGAACACGTAGCACAGAGAAAACTAGTTAGCAATTTGGAAAAAGATAAAATAAAATCCATACTTCAGAGCATGTACCTGACAAACTCCAAATAGACCAGGAATCTAGTGAGTGAAAGTGTAATAAACACTAGAAGAAAACATGAGTAAGTTTCTTAAAACCCAGCAACAGTTATTTAATAATGATTCAAAAACCAGATGTAAAGAAACTCACAAACTAGAAAAGGTATTTACAAGTTATGTCAAAGACAAAAGGACTAGGGCTGGACAGATGGCTTAGCAGTTAAGGCACTTGCCTGCAAAGCCTAATGACCTACACAACCCAAGTTTGATTCCCCAGTACTTACATAAAGTTGTAAGCACAAAGTGGCACATGTGTCTGAAGTTCATATACAGTAGCTAGAGGCCCCAGTGAGCCCATTCATATTCATTCTCCTCTCTCTCTCTCTAATAAATAAATAAATTTTTTAAAAGACTACATAGTGAATTACATGTCAGCCTTGGCTACAGCAAGACCCTACCTCGAAAACCAAATTAAAAAAAAAAAAAAAAAGTGAAATAACATTTGAAATAATAATGTGAAAAGGTTAAATAAAAATTTAAAAATGGGTTTCACTGAGACATTTTCCTGCATACATATAATGTGCTTTAACTAAGCAGACATTTTTAAAACTATGAAGGGCTGAAGAGATGGCTTAGTGGTTAAGGCACTTGCCTGTGAAGCTGAAGGACCCAAATTCAGTTCCCAATACCCACGTAAGCCAGATGCACAAAGTGGCACATGTGTCTGGAATTCATTTGCAGTAGCTAGAGGCCCTGTCACGCCCATTCTCAATATCTGCCTTCCTCCCTCTCTAACAAATAAGTGAAATATATCTTTTTTCCTTTCTTTTTATTTATTTATTTATTTATTAGAGACAGAGAGAAGGAAGGAGTGAGTGAGAATGGGCACACCAGGGCCTCCAACCACTGCAAACGAACTCTGGATGCATGCACCACCATGTGTACCTGGCTTACATGGGACCTGGAGAATTGAACAGGGGCCCTTAGGCTTCACAGGCATGTGCCTCAACCACTAAGCCATCTCTCCAGCCCCAAATAATTCCTAAAAAATAAAACTATATACACAACCCTTAAACAGAGATGTTCTTTATAATTAATTAATTAATTAATTAATTAATTAATTAAAGAGGTGCAAATGAAAACTACACTTTTCTCTCCTCACTTAATGGCAGTTTTCAGAAGTGTAAAATATACTCTGCCAATGGAGCAGTGGGGGACCAGGCAGGTACTCGCATCTATTTCTGGTAGGAAGACAAGAAAATTTGGCAGTATCTAACAAAATGAAGTGTGCATATGCCTCTTGACCTAACAACCCTACTTACAGGAATTTCCCCTAAAGACACACTAATTCAATAAAATGAAAAAACATATTCAAAAGGCTATTCACAGGAGTATGTTTATAATATTTTTTAAAAAACTGAAAATAATCTGCACGTTCCTACATAAAAGTCTAGCTGAACGTAACTTATGAACAAAACATGAACAGAAGCAAGTCCTGTGACAGGAACGTGAGGGAGTTCAATGACATCAGGGTATACAACCATAAAGTAAAGGGGAAGGCTTCTAATGGATGATTTTCAGGTCACAGGTGTTTTTTTTTGTTTGTTTGTTTGTTTTTTTTACAGATTTTATCTTATTTTATTTATTACAGAGAGAGTGAAAATGGGCACGCCAGGGCCTCTAGCCACTGCAAACCAACTTCAGGCTCATGTGCCACTATGTGCATGTGGTTTATGTGGGACCTGAAGAATGGAACCGGGTTCCTTAGGCTTCACAGGCATGTGCCCTAACCACTAAGCCATCTCTCCAGCCCTCAGGTCACACTTTTAAGTAAAAAAGCAAAGAACTTAAGAGTATACATTAGAGCTGAGTGTCATGGTGTGCGGCCTTAATCCCAGGTTGAGGCACAGTATCCCTGACAGCTCCAAACCAGCCTAGGTTACAGTGAGTTCCAGGTCAGCCTAGGGCTGGAGTGAGCCCCTATGTAGAAAAATTAAAAAATAAAATAAAAAGAATATATACTATATGCATCCTTTGTGTAATGTAAAGCAAAAATAAAATCTATAAACATGTATCTATTTACAAGTATATAAAGAAACCCAAGAAGGATGAATATGGAGAGTGAGCCTCATTATCTGTGAAAAGGTCTTGTATTTCAAATTACGAGGATCCTGTGAAAAAAGACATTTTCCAGACTCCAGCAATTAAGCCAGTCTTGTCAAGGACCAGGCACCTTCTATGTAGAAGGCAGGAGTACTTCTCTGCAAATCTGTCTGGGAAGACTGCCAGTCTGATCTTTGCATTACGAGAGCATAGCATGACAGTTCTCATGAAACTGAGGGGTTCTGTTTTCTTAAATAACAGAATGATCTCAATGCTAAACTCTAGACATGGTGCTCAAGCAATTCAATAAGACCTGGGCTGGTACTGGCAAGGTTGTTGTGTATCTGAAATATCTTCAGAGTTCTTTTACATGGCCCAGCATTTCCAGTAGATCTTCCTTTAGTAAGCCACGCCTTAGTTGACTCAGCATATACTCATATTGCAGGGAGTAAGGAGCTACCACTTAGAATATCTGTCAACATAGACTATGCTACCAGATTCCACAGGGCAACAAGCTTATCAAGACTCTCAAAATCACAATGCTCAGTCTTAGGAGACAATGGGACGTGCAATGTACTCTGGAAAACAACTTGACCAGTGATACCCATCTAGCTCCTTAGCAATCAAAATGAAGCCAAGTGCTAATGTACAGAGATGGTGATTAGTTTAGTAATGTTCAAAAGTGAAGGCTCATGCTAGAGAGATTACTGCTCAGTGGTTCAGGCACTTGCCTGCAAAGCCTAAGGACCCAGGGTTCAATGGATTTCATTTGCAGTGGCTAGAGGCCTTGGCATACTCATTCTCTCCGCCCCTGCCCTAAATAATACAATATTTATTTAAAATTCAAGGGTCAAGTACCCAGAAAAATGACAAGTTATGTGTTCATGAAAAACATTACATCACTGCTTCATATTATGTTATGCAAAATTACAGTAAGAGATGAGTAAGTAAGTATACAAAGCATAGAAAGTAAAAGAAAGCATGTAAGATTATGTAGAGGTGGAGAGATGGCTTAGCAGTTAAGGCTCTTGTCTGTGAAGCCTAAGGACCCAGGTTCAATTCCACAGTACCCACATAAGCACAAGGTGTCTCATGCATCTGGAGTTCGTTTGCGGTGGCTAGAAGGTGCTGGCATGCCCATTCATTCTCTCTCACATACATACATACATACATACATACATACATACATACATACATACATACATACATACATAAGCAAGCCAGCCAGCCAGGCATGGAGGCGCACACCTTTAATTCCAGTACTCGGGAGGCAGAGGTAAGAGGATCACTGTGAGTTCAAGGTCTCCCTGAGACTACACAGTGAATTCCAGGTCAGCCTCGACTACAGTGAAACCCTAAATATGGGGACTGGAGGTATGGCTTAGTGGTTAAGGTGTTTGCCTGCAAAGCCAAAGGACCCAGGTTCGATTCCCCAGGACCCATGTTAGCCAGATGCATAAGTGGGCGCAGGCGTCTAGAGTTCGTTTGCAATGGCTAGAGGCCCTGGTGCGCCTATTCTCATATTCTCTCTCTCTCTCTCTCTCTCTCTCTCTCCCTTCTCTGTCAAATAAATAAATAAAATATTCAGAGATAAATAAATAAATAAAATATGGGCTGGAGAGATGGCTTAGCAGTTAAAGTGTTTGCCTAAAAAGCCAAGGGACCCAATTTTGATTCCCCAGGACCCATGTAAGCCAGATACAAGATGGCACATGTGTCTAAGAGTTTGTTGCAGTGGCTGAAAGCCCTGGCATACCTATTCTCTTTCTCTCTCTCTCTCTCTTAAATAATAAAATAAAGATTAAAAAATAAAAATGAAATAAAATGAAATTATGTACATAAGTCAATTATGTAAAACATGTTTATAAATTAATAAGTAATATATAATATACTAAAATATTAAGTATGATAACAGGATTATTTCTCGTTTTCTTCCAACTTTCACATCAACATTCTATATAAATTAATTTTATTATCAGAAAAGAAGATTTTTTAAGCAAAATTTAAAAATAAAAAACCTCCTGGGGCTAAGGGACTGGCTCAGCAGTTAAAGGCACTTGCTTGCAAGCCTACCTGCCCAGATTCATTGCCAAGCTCCTACATAAAGCCAGGTGTGATCCCAGCATGCCTAACGCAGTGGGAGCAGGCCCAGGAGAAGCCAAGAGCTTACAGTCCAGCTAGACCAGTGCATACACCAGAGACCATTGATGGAAACAAGTAGAATGGAAGGAGAGGAGAAACACTCCACAGGCACGCAGCAGCACACACACACACACACACACACACACACACACACACACACACACACTCCCTCCCTCCCTCCCCACCCCTCTGAAATAAAAGCAAAATTAATTTTTTCCAAGGTAATCTTTTCAGCTAATAGAAACATTTAAATTTGAGCTGGGGAGATTGCTCAACAGATAAAGTGCTAAGTATGCAAAGAGCACCGGAGTTCAGATCCCCAGAGCCCAGGCAAAGTAGATGTCCTAGCTTGTGCTTCTGGGATCCAGTATGCCCACAGTGAGAAAGGAGGCCATGGCAGAAGCCCACAGACTAGCTAACCTGATGACTACAGCAGTGTAAAGTGAGAAATCCTGCCCCAAGCAAGATGGAAGGATCCGAAGTTGTACTCTGACCTCCACAACATGCACACCTACATTCACACACAAAGAAAAGAAAGAAAAGAAGCCAGGTGTGGTGGTGCGCCTTTAATCCCAGCAGAGGCAGGGTAGGAGGATCACTGTGAATTTGAAGACACCCTGAGACTACATACTGAATTCCAGGCCAGTTTGGGCTAGAATGAGACCCTACCTGGAAAAACCAAAAAAGAAAGAAGGAAAGAAGGAAGAAAGGAAGGGAGGGAGGGAGGGAGGGAGGGAGGGAGGGAGGAAGGAAGGAAGGAAGGAAGGAAGGAAGGAAGGAAGGAAGGAAGGAAGGAAGGAAGGAAGGAAGGAAGGAAGGAAGGAAAGAATTCCAAAGTAGTCATGGTGATAAAAAGAAACAATAGCTATACCGTATAATCGTAAGTGAGCTTGGCCTTTTCTCTTCATTCTAGTTTATTGGGCCTGTTCTGCATTCTGGGAATAATACTCAGCACCCACTACCTGCCAGGAACTATTCTAGAAGCAGTGAACAGGAAAAGCTTTTTGTTTTGTAGAAGTTGGGTTGGGGTTGGGTTGGGAGCAACAGACAGGAAAAAACAAACATGCAATATAATTTCAGCCAGTGGTAAGAGCTATGAAGAAAGAGTACACAGGGGAAGGAACGGAACGGAGAGCAGGAAGCTATTTTAGATGGGCTGGTCAGAGAAGGCGCTCGAAAAAGATTATTCAGTCGCATAAGCTACTCATACAATACCATAAATAGCACTCCTGTTGCATAATTGTCCTAAGATTTTTTTTTGTCCTAAGATTTTTAATAGTCTGTTTACAATTTACAATACAGATAATCAGGCAGGCATGGTGGTGCATGACTTTAATCCGGCAGAGGTAGGAGGATGGCTATGGGACAACAGAGTGAGACCCTAACTCGAAAACTACTTTAAGAAGCAGCAAGGTGTACCGAGACTAGTTTTCACAGTCCTGACCCTGCCCTTTTCCTTCCTTCTGTCTTGATTTTCTCACACAAACAATAGATGTAAGAGTGCCTATTTTATAGTTGTGCAGAAGATTAAGACCTGTAACATATGGGAAAGAGCTCAATAAGGAGTGCAAGCAATTCAGTGTTCACTAACAATGAGTTCCTGACATACTTACAGAACTGGCACAACATGAAGTAGACGATGTACTAAATGATCATCAACTCCTATCTCGTTACTGCCAGTAGACATGTAGTTCTGGGGCTCGCTCCAAGTCCCAACCTGTCTAAGACAATATGACATTGCCTTGATAAGACTGATAACCTTGTTTACTTGACAGCACACTCACCTGTTCTCTCCTCATTTCACCATAAACTGATTCGGTTTTCTTTAAATCCCAAGCTCCAGAGTTTGGTATTCCTCCACCAACAGTCTGCTTTGTGACAGCCAATCGTATGTACCAACTTGTCTAGGCTATGGTGGCCAGTTGTCTAGCCAGACACTCGAGATATTGCTGTGGAGGCATGTTTTTGTATATGAATAACACTGACAGCCAGTGGACTTTGTGAAGCTTATTATGTGTTACCCCTCATAATGTAAACAACCCTGGTCCAATCAACTGAAGGCCTTGGGAATATTTTGAAGTGGAATTTTGCATCATAAGAGCAAAGAGAAATCCTGCCTCTTTCTACAGCCTACAGTGCCTGTTTCAAACTTACTACCCCCACAATAATATGAACCAGTACTTGAAGCTTGCTTTTATATTCTTTTGTGTGATATGTGTATGCATGTTCATGTGTGTGGGTGGGAGCAGGTGCATGTGTGTATGTGTGGAGGCCAGAGGTTGATATAAGGTATTTTTTTCAATCACACTCCACCTTATTTTTTGAGACAAAGTCTCTCACTGAACCTAGAGCTCACCAACAAGGCTAGATTAGCTAGCCAGCCCTCCACCCCCAGTCGAGCCTGCCTTTGCCTACTCAGCACTGGGATCACAGGCACACACCATAGGCAATTCCTCCATCCTACCAACACCTCTTTCTTATTGATTCTGTTCCTCTAGAGGAAGCCTGGGTGACTGCTGGTCAATCTTAAAACTAACCGGTCTCCTGCTTCCACCTTTTCATCCTACTGTCTACACAGCAGCCTATGATCCTGTTCAAATGTTAGCTGACCTCTAATAAAAATGTTCCAGTGATTTCCTGTCCAAAGCAAAATAAAAACCAAAGTGGCCAAGTGTGGTGTGCGCCTTTAATCCCAGCACTATGGAGGCAGAGGCAGGAGGATCACTGTGAGTTTGAAGCTAGCCTGAGACTACATAGTGAATTCTGGGTCAGCCTGGGCTAGTGTAAGACCCTACCTCGAAAAACAAAACGAACAAACAAACAAAACCAAAATGCAGTAATGCCTAAACGCTTATAGAATTTGCCTTGCCTTTCTATTCCTCATTCCTCTCCTACTACTGGCTCCTGCAATCTACACTCCTGGCAGACATTAGCCTCTGTCTGCCCTATCCCCACAGACATGTGCACACTGCCTGGACACTGGCTGAGATTTTCATCATCCTCTTACAACCTGCCCTACTTGTCTGATCCAATATCATCTTCTCAGGGAGGCCTTCCTGCATGGCTCCATCTTAAACTGAAGCCCTCCCAAACCTTGGGGTACCCTGTTCTTTTTCCCTCAGCACTTGTGACCATTTGTGTTTTCCTCATTTGATTCCCATTTCCACTGAAATGTGGTTTTAGGCTAGGAAAGAGGCTCGTAATAGAAGGCTTGCTAAATTTAGGAGGAGGACCTGAGTTCCATCCCTAGCACAAACAAATACACACACTAAAAAGTCATCTTAAAACAGCCCAGAGCCAGGCATGGTGGCACACGCCTTTAATCCCAGCACTTAGGAGGCAGAAAGGTAGGAGGATCACCATGAGTTTGAGGCCACCCTAAGACTGTGAATTCCAGGTCAGCCTGGGCTAGAGTGAGACCATACTTCAGAAAACCAAAAACAGCACAGGTTTGATCTGTTGGATATGTTCTTAGATTATCAGGTCCTATAATAATAAGTGGCACACCCTGGAAGCATTATAAATATTTGTTGTTGAGAAAAAAACTGGACAAAGGAGACTTTTTATCAAAGGTACCTTTTAAATTTACTCTCTGTGCGTTCCTACATTTTCTTGGTATTCCCATTGGGCATTTATTTCCATTATAATCATACATTGCTGACAATACTGAAAATTAGATAACCTTTCTGACTGAAACTTACATTTGCTGATAGGAACTTTAAAGGAAAACTGTTATTCTGTGACTCAGAATTTTCCCAATAAGTAATATAGCCTAAGGAACTAATAATGAATGTAAAGTTTAATGACTATAACGTTCACTGATAAGAGACTGATTAAAGTATATATCCAGGACTGGAGAGATGACATAGAGGTTAAAGTGCTTGTTTGTGAAGCCTAAGGTCCCAGGTTCGATTCTCCAGGTCCCATGTAGGCCATATGCACAAGGTGGCGCATGCATCTAGAATTCGTCTGCAGTGGCTAGAAACCCTGGTACATCCATTCTCTCTCCCTCCCTCCTTCTCTCCCTCTCTCTCTCTCTCTGTCTAATAAAAAATAAATAAAAATAAAAGTGTATGTCCGGCCGGGCGTGGTGGTGCACGCCTTTAATCCCAGCACTCGGGAGGCAGAGGTAGGAGGATTGCCATGAGTTCGAGGCCGCCCTGAGACTACATAGTGAATTCCAGGTCAGCCTGGACCAGAGTGAGACCCTACCTCGAAAAACCCAAAAAAAAAAAAAAAAAAAAAGTGTATGTCCAGATAATGAAATTGCAAATTATTAAAAATGTAAGCCCAGGCTGGGCATGGCAGTAACTCATCTGTAATTCTAGCACTGAAGAGGCTGAGGCAAGAAAATCAGGAGTTCAGAAAAGGCCAGGGCTACAGTGAGACCCAGTATGGGGAAAAAAAAAAAAGCAACAGCCAGGCATGGTGACTCAGGCCTTTAATCCCAGCACTTGGGAGGAAGAGGTAGGAGGATTGCCATGAGTTCGAGGCCACCCTGAAACTACATAGTGAATTCCAGGTCAGCCTAAACTAGAGCGAGACCCTACCTCAGGGGAAAAAAAAACTAAATTCCAGGTCAGTCTGGTATAGTGAAACCCTACCTTGAAAAGCCCACCCCCAAAAAAAAAGGCAAACAAAATATTAAGAGAAATCTAAGTTTACTAACATAAAATATATTGTCCAATTAACATTTCTGAAAAATGGGTTCTGCCAGGGGTGGTGGTACACACCTTTAATCCCAGCACTCAGGAGGCAGAGGGCAAAGGTAGGAAGATCACTGTGAGTTCGAGGCTACTCTGAGAATACACAGTGATTTCCAGATCAGCCTGGGCTACAGTAAGACCCTACCTCAAAAAACAAAATGAAAGCCGGGCATGGTGGCGCACGCCTTTTAATCCCAGCACTTGGGAGGCAGAGGTAGGAGGATTGCCATGAGTTCGAGGCCACCCTGAGACTACATAGTGAATTCCAGGTCAGCCTGAGCTAGAGTGAGACCCTACCTCGAAAAACCAAAAAAAAAAAAAAAATGAGCCGGGCATGGTGGCGCACGCCTTTAATCCCAGCACTCGGGAGGCAGAGGTAGGAGGATTGACGTGAGTTCGAGGCCACCCTGAGACTACATAGCTAATTCCAGGTCAGCCTGGACCAGAGTGAGACCCTACCTTGAAAAATCAAAAAAGAAAAAAAAAAAATGATAGGGCTGGAGTGATGGCTTAGTGGTTAAGCGCTTGCCTGTGAAGCCTAAGTACCCCGGTTCAAGGCTTGATTCCCCAGGACCCACGTAAGCCAGATGCATGAGGTGGCACATGCATCTGGAGTTCATTTGCAGTGGCTGGAGGCCCTGCGTGCCCATTCTCTCTCTCTCTCTCTCTCTCTCTCTCCCTCCCTCCCCTGCCTGTTTCTGTATCTCTCTCACAAATAAATGAATAAAAGAAATCAGAAAAAATATATTAAAAATGATAATAATAATTTAAAAATATAAAAATGGGCTCTACTTGAGAATGGTACATGAAATATGAGCCTTTATAAAAACAAATATAGGGCTGGAGAGATGGCTTAGTGGTTAAGGCGCCTTCCTGCTAAGCCTAAGAACGTTGGTTCCAATCTCCAGCGGTTCCAATCTCCAGGTCCCACGTTTAGCCAGATGCAAAGTGACGCAAGGGCGCAATGCTGCACTTGCCCACAAGGGGGCACACCCATCTGAATTTCGTTCACAGCAGCTGAGAGACTGCTGGCGCACCCATCTCTATCTGTCTCCCTCTCCCTCTCTGTCTCTCTCTCTCTCTCTGTGTCTCTCCAAAAATAAGTAAAATAATTTAAAAAATTAAAAAAAACAAATATATATGTACATACTTACACACATGCACGCACGTGCGCACACATACACACACACAATGTCAAGGGGAAAATACCACAGAATAGACAATGGACAGATGGCTTAGCAGTTAAGTGCTTGCCTGTGAAGCCTAAGGACCCTGGTTCAAGGCTTGATTCCCCAGGACCCACGTAAGCCAGATGCACAAGGGGGTGCATGTGTCTGGAATTTATTTGCAGTGGCTGGAGGCTGTCGCACACCCATTCTCCCTCCCTTTCTCTCTCAAATAAATAAATAAAAATTTAAAAAATAAAAAGAGTATATGGCTGAAAGATTAATGTCTTCTTCTTCTTCTTCTCCCCCACCCCCAACCCCAAAGCAGGGTCTTGCTCTAGAACAGACTGACCTGGAATTCACTGTGTCGTCTCAGGGTGGCCTTGACCTCCTACCTTTCCAGGCAAGCACCTTAACTGCTGAGCCATCTCTCCAGCCTCTACAGGCCTCCTTTTTTTTTTTTTGGGGGGGGGGGAGGTAGGGTCTTGCTCTAGCCCAGATGGAACTGGAATTCACTCTGTAGAATCAGGATGCCCTGGAACTCATGGCAGCAATCCTCCAACCTCTGCCTCCCAAGTGCTGGAATTAAAAGTATACACCACTACATGCGGCTAAAGCAGGCTTTTTAAAAATAAGTACAAATGAAAAAGGGAAAACTGACATGAGGTCACTCAAAATAAGAAATAGAAAGTAGCTGTTATAGTGCTGGAAAGTATTATGCAGCCTGCTGAGGAAGAAAAGTCATCAACAATCTTAACCAGCAGTGGACCCTGTGAGCTACGCAATTGGCCAGGCAAGATGTGCCCACTAGTACAATAGTGGTGTGTCTATTATAGGAGGAACCAACTACTTTCAGATTGGATGTGAGGCCTGCTCCACAGGAGAGAACTCATGCCTGATACTGAAAAAGCAAACATAACAAAAAAGAAACAATTTATGTCCAATAATGTCTTTTTCCACACCATCCTGAACACTACACTATTTGAGCATCTTGGAAACTGAGTTGGGTTGGGCCTTGGTTAATCCCTGGGTGGAAGAAATAGCCATTAAGTAAATGTTTATATGTTACAAGCTCATTAGCAATTAAATAAATGTATATTACAGTAACAAGATATCTTTTGTAGCAAAGAAATACAAAGTTTTAAAATATCCAACTTCATCTAGGCTACATGACAGAAAAGGAAATCTCTTAAGACAATGCTTTTTAAAGTATATTCTGACACAGCCTCTATGTTATACCCAACAGGACTTAAAACGGAAGGAATCCTAATACACAATGATTTCTTAGAACCTGTAATATAGCTCTTAGATGGAATATCATGCAGGAACTTTTTTTAAAAAGTAGAAATTATCAGTCCTTCATGCTACCATTTGTCATTCTTTAATTACTGGTTTAAATTTAATTATTTATTTGTTTATTTATTTATTGAGCGGGGGAGAGAATAGGCATGCCAGGGCCTCTAGCCACTGCAAACCAACTCCAGATGCATGTGCCACCCTGTGCATCTGACTTCTATATACTGGGGAATCCAATCTGGGTTCTGGCTTACATGGATCCTGGTGGAGTGGAGCCTGGGGTCTTTTGGCTTTGCAGGCAAGCACCTTAACCACTTAACTGCTCCAGCCCAATCAAATATTTTTTTAAAGTACTTCATGAAAGTAAAACAAAATTGTGGGGGTTCAGGCCTATAATCAGTATCACTGGGAAGGCTTAGGTAAGAGGACCACTGTGAGTTCAAGGTCAGTGAGAATTTCAGGTCAACCTGGGATAGAGTGAGACCTCATCTCAAAGGAAAAACATGTAATTCTCATCCTCATCTCACAAAATCTAAGGATGAGAGACCATGTGTATAATACAATGGAAGCTGGTAGAATTCTCTAAGGGAGACCATTTTTATTGTCATAAAAACAGTGAAGCAGGCCAGGTGTGGTGGTGCACGCCTTTAATCCCAGTACTCGGGAGGCAGAGGTAGGAGGATCGCTGTGAGTTCAAGGCCACCCTGAGACTACATAGTTAATTCTAGGTCAGAGTGAGACCCCCTACCTCAAAAAACCAAAAAAAAAAAAAAAACAAAACAGTGAAGCCTAGCACAAGGGCTCAGCACTCGGGAGGCTGAGGTTGAAGGATTTCTGTGACTCTGAGGTCAGCCTGAGACTACATAGTAAATTCCAGGTCAACCTGGGCTACAGTGAGATTCTACATTGAAATACCAAAAAAAGGGGGAGCAGACAGAAGGGAGGCTTTTTATAAAGAACTAGCTAATTTTAGTAATGTATGTTGAAATACATTGGAACCTTTGCAATAAGGTTTTATCTGGTTTTATTGCTGATTTGGAAAGATAATGTAAGTTGATTGAAAAATAATACATATAATATAGTTCTATTTGTACTTGGTCTAAAGTTATACTGGGAAACTGATTATGTAATACTTTGGGAAGACTTGAAGATCAAAGGAAACCTTACATACTTATTTTGAGCCTACACTAGCCGCAAACTCTTTGTTTGTTGAGGTAGGGTCTCACTCAAACCCAGGCTGACCTCGAATTCACTATGCAGTCTCAGGCTGGCCTCAAACTCCTACCTCTGCTGGGATTAAAGGCAAAGCCAGGCATGGTAGCGCATGCCTTTAATCCCAGCGCTGGGGAGGCAGAATTAGGAGGAGGATGGCAGTACCTGAGTTCAAGGCCACCTTGAGACTACAGAGTGAATTCCAGGTCAACCTGGGTAGAGCAAGACCCTACCTCAAAAAAAAAAAAAAAAAGGAGGGGGGCTGGAGAAATGGCTAAAGGACCCCGGTTTGATTCCCAGGACCCAAGTAAGCATGATGCACAAGGGAGCGCATGCATCTGGAGTTCATTTGCAGTGGCTGGAAGCCCTGGCGCGGCCGTTCTCTCTCTCTCTCTCTGCCTTTCTCTCAAATAAAAATAAATAAAATATTTTTTAGAAAAAGTATGCACCACAATGCCCAGCAAACCTCAAACTCTTTTTTGGTTTTTCAAGGTAGTATCTCACTCTAGCTCAGGCTGACCTGGAATTCACTATGTAGTCTCAGGGTGGCCTTGAACTCATAGCGATCCTACCTCTGCCTCACAAGTGCTGAGATGAAAGGCGTGCACCACCACACCCAGCAAGTTCTAAACTCTTGATCCTCCTGCCTCACCCTCCTGAGTGTTGGGACTGTAGACATACACCATTACACTTTGTCCTATGTAGTTTTTAAAATAACCTTTGTTATTGGGCTGGAGAGATGGTTTAGAGGTTAAGGTACTTGCCTGCAAAGCCAGAGGACCCAGGTTCGATTAGCCAGGACCCATTTAAGCCAAATGCACAGGATGGTGCATGCATCTGGAGTTTGTTTGCAAGAGCTAAGGACCCTGGGGCACCCATTCTCTCTATATATCTGCCTTTCTCTCTCTCAAAAATAAAATAAATAAATTTGTAAAGTAAAATAACCTTTATTACCAACAGTTATTTCTAATTTTTAGCTTTACTTTTAAAAACTTAAATAAAAGCCAGGCGTGGTGGCGCACGCCTTCAATCCCAGCACTCGGGAGGCAGAGATAGGAGGATCGCCAAGAATTCAAGGCCACCCTGAGACTACATAGTAAATTCCAGGTCAGCCTGGGTAACAGTGAGACCCTACCTCAAAAAAAAAAAAAAAAAAAAAAAAAAAACCAACAACAACAACAAAATAAGTTAAATAAGCCAGGTGTGGTGGCACATGCCCTTAATCCCAGCACTGGGGAGGCAGAGGTAGGAGGATCGCTGTTGAGTTCGAGGCCAGCCTGGGTTAGAGTGAAACCCTATCTTGAAAAAAAAAACAAAAAGTTAAATGCTTTGTTGCTTAGTTAAGGCGTTTGCTGACAATGCCAAAGGACCCAGGTTAGACTCCCCAGTACTCACATAAAGCCAGATGCACAAGGTGCCACATGCACCTGGAGTTTGTTTGCACTGGTTTAGAGGTCCTGTACACCCATATTCCTCCTCCCCAAATAAGTATTATTTTAAAATCTATCTTGCCAAGCGTGGTGGCACACGCCTTTAATCCCAGCACTCAGGAGGCAGAGGTAGGAGGATTGAGTTCAAGGCCACCTGAGACTACATAGTGAATTCCAGGTAAGCCTAAGCTAGAGTGAGACCCTACCTCAAAAACTCAAAGAAAAAAGAGAAAAAAAATTAAATGCTGGGCTGGAAATGGCTTAGCAGTTAAGCGCTTGCCTGTGAAGCCTAAGGACCCTGGTTCGAGGCTAGATTCCCCAGTAAGCCAGATGTAAGCCAGATGCACAAGGTTGTACATGCACCTGGCATTCGTTTGCAGTGGCTGGAGGCCCTGGGGTACCCATTCTCTCCCTCTCTCTCTGTCACTCTCAAATAATAAAATAAACAAAAAAAATTTTTAATTTTAAAATGAATGATGTCAAACTTTTTATTTTTCAATTACATCTTAGATCTGCTTTAAATTGCCACCCCCCCTCCAAAAAAAAAAAAAAGCAAATTGTGTGTATGTGGGCTCACGCCTGTAATTTCAGCACTTGGGAGGCTAAGGCAGGAAGATCACCATGAGTTCAAGACCAGCCTGGTCTACATAGTGAATTTAGGATAGACTGGACCACAGAATGAAATCATGTTTCACAAAAATAGAAAGAAAAAAAGTTGGAAGTTTGAAAATTGCTTAAGGTTAAGTTGAATGATTGTCTTTATTTCTGTGCATTGGGAAGTCAAATAAAATCTGCCTAAGAACTCCATGTAAAACATAAATTCCAAGCTGTTGGGAGGAGCACATGGCTCAGGCCCTCTTAGGCCTCTACTGACTCCAAAGTCAAACTCCACAGGACAATGAAAACACTTCAGTCACCCAGAGAGCCTGCCCGACTACAGGGAAAGAAAGCCCCTGAAGTAGCAAAGATATTCTCTAGGTAGTGATGGCTCCTTTTTGTTTTCAGGAGCATCTGATTGAACCCAGGGCTTTGTACAAAATGGGCAAGTGCTGATGGTGGAATCGGAAGAGGGAAAGCAGGCGAGAGGCCAGGGAGGAAAGGGGAAAGGAAGGAAGAAATAAGACATGGATTTTTCATTCAGCTCAAAACTAGGCTGTCAGTATGAGGAGCTGTTACCTTCTTTTACTTAGTAAAAACCCTGTGACATAAATAATTACTTTCACTTCAAGATAAGTGAACAGGGTTCAGAAAAGAAAAATTTCACAGTCATTGAACAGTGGAGCACAATAGACTCTACTTATCAGCTCTAGACCAGGGTTCTGGTTGCCAAGACACCCACAAGTCTCCCCCTGCACAGTTCCACAACACCACAGCTCACAGTGGGTGGCTTCATCATTGCCCAGCAACATGTTACCCCTCTGCCACAAAGAGGAGGCGCTACAACCTGACCCACATGATCCTCCCTGTCACCTCCCTATGGTTTTACCTCTAGAAGCTTGTCATTCCATTTCCCCTGTTCAGAACCCTCACCTGTCTGTCTACTGCCTCACACCTCTGTACTCCAGGGGTGTTAGCTTCTCACTTTGGAAACTAAAAAAGTACGGGGAATTTGTTTCATCTGAAAAAATAACAGTTGCCAAGTTAAACTGGCAGCTGTTGCTACAGCCTGGCACACTTGTCCAAATACAGGTTCAGTACCTAATTTGGCCAACTAAATAATATGTAACATGTCAGGAGAGTCGATTCTACAATTCAACAAAGAAAATCATAGATAATTTTTCTCAAAAAGGGCCAAATGGGGCTGGAGAGATGGCTTAGCAGTTTAGGTGCCTGCCTGCTAAGCCTAAGAACGCCGGTTCCAATCTCCAGGTCCCACGTTTAGCCAGATGCAAAGTGACGCAAGGGCGCAATGCCACACTTGCCCAAAAGGGGGAGAACACATCTGGAGTTCATTCACAGCAGCTGAGAGGCTGCTGGAGCGCCCATTCTCTGTCTCCCTCTCTCTCAAAAAAAAAAAAAAAAAGGGACCAAATGAGGGGCAGAGGATGCAGCTTAGTGGCTGAATACTTGCCTAGCACATGTGAAGCCCTGGGTTCGATCCTAAACACCAAGGATCAAACAAGATTTCCTAGGGCTGAACATAGAAATTAAAACTAAAAAAATTAAATAAATAATTAATTTAAAAAAAAAAAAAACGGGTGTGGTGGCACACGCCTTTAATCCCAGGACTCAGGAGGCAGAGGTAGGAGGATTGCTGTGAGTTCAAGGACACCCTGAAACTACATAGTGAATTCCAGGTCAGCCTGAGCTAGAGTGAGACCCCACCTTGAAAAAACAAAAAACAAACAAACAAAAAAAACCTAGAAGAGACTATCATTAAAATTAGTATCAAAGCCAAGTGTGGTGGTGCACATCTTTAATCCCAGCACTTGGAGGCAGAGGAAGGAGGATCACCATGAGTTTGAGGCCACCCTGAGACTACAAAATGAATTCCAAGTCAACCTGGGCTAGAGTGAGACCCTACCTTGGAAAAAAAAAAAAAAAGTATCAAATTCAAGCCAGTTCTGGGAAAGTAATACTCTTATGTGGTCTGAACCTGTAACTATCTGATGTGGGAACTGGTCATGTAAAGTAAATAAACAGTCTATGCTTAGCTTGACTGGAGACCCAGATATTCCAGTTCAGCTGTTCTGAAATAGTGGTCAGTCCTAGTTTAAAGTGGTGGAACATTATTTTATTTTTTTATTTTTGGTTCACTTTATTTAACCACATTTAAGTTTGGCTAACACTCATACAAATGCACACACTCACAAACTCTTGATTTTAGCAGATCTGCTTACTACAATAAGCGGCTCATCTTGACACATCCAGAAGAGGCCGTGGCAGCACACAGCAGGGCTCACAGAGTGAAACCTGCAGAAATCCACTCAGAAAGCCTCTAGCAGTGGCATTCAGGAGTCTTTGTTTTGACAAAAAGAAATGCCATTGATTTCTACAGAATTCAGCAGGTTTTTCTTTTATTTTCTAATAACTAAACAAACACATTAGGTATCACTAGTAAAATCTCCACAAACAAAATTACATTAAAAACCTTACTCCAGTGAGAGAGGAAAAATCGGAATCAGGCAAGTATAGGACTTAAACACTTCAGAGCTTCAGAAATACTAAGCACACACCATCTAGGTGTTGCCTTATCTCAGTTGCATGCCCGGAATATGGGGACAGCAAGTCCTCATAGGAGCATCAACGGCCTAATAGATATGAGGCACCAAAAACAGGGCCAGGAGAGAGTGGGTTTATTTTTGTTTTCTTCCTGCTACCTCTTTTCTTTCTCAGAGATGGCAGAAATCAAAATGTCTAAATATGCCTACCATCACTCCTGCTTTTGCCAAAGGTATACTATAAGACAGGGTGGGAGATTCAAGTTCAAAGATTAATTAAGAGTCCATCACGGGCTGGAGAGATGGCTTAGCAGTTAAATGCTTGCCTGTGAAGCCTGTGAAGGACCCAGATTGGAGGCTGGATTCCCTGGTACCCACGTAAGCCAGATGCACAAGGGGCACATGTACCTGGAGTTCATTTGCAGTAGCTGGAGGCCCTGATGTGCCCATTCTTTCTTTCTCTCTGTCTATCGCTCTCAAATAAATAAATAAAAATAAACAAAAAAATTAAAAAGAGTCCATCATAAAGCCAGGGCATGATGGTGCATGCCTTTAATCTCAGCCCTCGGGAGGCAGAGGTAGGAGGATCACTATGAGTTTGAGGCCAGCCTGAGATTAGCCTGAGCTAGAGCGAGACTTTACTTCAAAAAAAAAAAAAAAAAAAAAAAAAAAAAAAAAAAGAGGGCTGGAGAGATGGCTTAGCGGTTAAGGCACCTGCCTGCCAAGCCTAAGAAAGCCGGTTCAATTCTCCAGCTCCCACATTTAGCCAGACACAAAAAGTGACACAAGGGCGCAATGCCAAACTTGCGCACAAGGGTGCGCCAGAGCGCACACGTCTAGATTCCGACGCGCCCATTTTCTCTATGCCTCTTCCTCTCTGTCTCTCTCAAATAAAAAAACAAGAGTCCATCATAGGGCTAGACAGATGGCTCCGCGGTTAAGTGCATGCCTGAAAAGCCTATGGATCTGGGCTCAATTCCCCAGTACCCATATAAAGCCAGATGCACAAAGTGGCACATGAATCTGGAGTTCATTTGCAATGGCACACCCATTCTCTGTCTTCTATCTGCCTCTGCTTGCAAATAAACCAAAAAAATATTTAAAAAAAAAAAAAAAAAAAAGTCCACCGGGTGTGGTGGCCCACGGCTTTAACCCCAGAACGTGGGAGGCAGAGGTAGGAGAATCACTGTGAGTTGAAGGCCACCCTGAGACTACATAGCAAATCCCAGGTCAGCCTGAGCTACAGTGAGACCTACCTCAAAAGGAAAAAAAAAAAAAAAAAAAAAAAAAAAAGACCATTATAGCCAGGTGTAGAGGTGCATGCCTTTAATCTCAGCAATTAGAAGGTAGAAGGATGGTTGTGAGTTTGAGGCCAGCCTGAGATTGCATACTGAATTTCAAGTCAGCCTGGGCCAGAGCGAGACCCTACCTGGGGTGGGTCCATCAGGACCTCTACAGCCCAAGCTGTGTCATGTAAGGCTCTGTCCTCTTCTTCCACGGCCTTCGCTGAGGCCACTATATCAAAACAGTCAGCATACAGTAACAGACATTTCTTTGAAAGTTCAAACCCAAATGAAGACATTAAATTTTAGCACTGCCTGGCAACTGGAGCAAAGGTTGGTGTTGATAAGTAGGGCAAATCTAAAGTGGAGATGGAGCTGTCCCTCAGGGATACAGAACTTGCCTAGCATCACAAGACCCTGGTTCAATCCTCAGAACCAAAAATAAAAATAATAATTAAGGGAGCTGGAGGGATGGCTCAGCGGTTAAGGCTCCTTCCTAGGAAACCTTAATGACTGGGGAATGATTTCAAGTACCCACGTACAGCCAGATGCACAAAGTGTCGCATGTGTCTGGAGTTGGTTTGCAGCAGCTGGAGGCCCTAGCACGCCCATTCTCTTTTCTATCTCTGCTTGCATATAAATAAAAATATATATTTAAAATAATAATAATTGGGCTGGAGAGATGGCTTAACCATTAAGGCGCTTGCCTGTAAAGCCAAAGGACCCAAGTTCAACTCCCAGGACCCACGTAAACCAGAAGCACAAGGGGACACACACATCTGGTTTGTTTGCAGGGCTGGAGGCCTTGGCACACCCATTGCCCCCCTTCCTATCTCTATATCTCTTTCTCTCTCAAATAAGTAAATAAATAAATATTAAATATATTTTTAAAACAATAATAAAGCCAGGTGTGGTGGCGTATGCCTTTAATCCCTACACTCGGGAGGCAGAGACAGAGGTAGGAGGATCACCGTGAGTTCTGAAACTACATAGTGAATTCCAGGTCAGCCTGGACTAGAGCGAGACCCTACCTCAAAAAAACAATAATAATAATAATAATAATAATAAAAAATAAATTGAAGGAAAAAAGTAAAAATGCATGCACAAGTTTTGCGTGAAGTAACACTAAAAATACATAAAGCAAATGAATGAAAGGAAGGTCATCTTCAGGTTCATTTTTCACAAGGAACATAGAAAAGATTTGCTTATTCCATCAGCTATGTACCAATTCCTTACTAAGTTAGACTTCGATTACATACTAGCAAAAGCCTAAGAAAACACAATTCCTGCACATTCCAAGACAGTGTTGTTCCCATTTACTAAAATAAGATCCAATGAAGGCAACACATAAAAAAGTGTTTCTCTTATTTGACTTTCTGTGGAATATGTCTTGAAAGAACTTTTAAGGCATGGACCCCCCATCTTCAACAAAATATGAAAACATACTTCCTCCCACTTCACACCCCAAAACTGTTAACACTATTACTAAGATATATTAAATGGTGCCTTCAACTGGCCAATGATTTGTAGCTGAATGCAACAAAAAGAATCTACCCTCTAAAAGCCTTAATAAACTACAATTTCTCCTCTGCTTATATCGTAGCTCTAGATATAACTAGGTCAGCCTACTAAAAATCAATTGTAACGTTCAAGCAACAACTGAAGAAGACATAGACTATTATAATGCAAATGCCCAGTCCACCACAGCAGGGAGAAAGCACAGGTAATGCGGTGCACCTTCAACAATCTTGTTCATGTTACATTATATGCAAGAAAGCTGCTGTTCCAAGGACAAGCACACATTATAGTGGAAACCACTGAAACATTCAATTTCTGAAGCTCAAGACTTGTAACCTACCCTGTCTTCACAAACGAAAAGCAAACTGCGGGATGCTGACTCTACTCTCCAGCTGTCAGGTGAAGTTCCAACAATATGAATCAGTAACACACAAGTGACACTCAAAAGTCACCAAAATGCCCAGTCACACTATGAAGGAAGTTTGCTCCTTCCCAACTCCCAGCTTCGTTTACAGACTAGAAGATGACCAGCACAGCAAAGCCACTGGTGATCTCAGCATGCCTCTGTCTAATCTTCCCAATTCCACATGTTCTTCCTAAATCTGGGCAGTCTCATCAGAGTGCCAAGAATTTAACACTGCTTTTTAAAGAAAGATACATCAAACCGTTTCAACTACACAGCAATAAAAACTGAATATTGTTGCTGACACCATATTTAATTAAACAATTTTTCTAACAGAGCCCCAGGTTCATTTTCCCATGAACGAGATGATCTGATGGTTCCAACCAGCTATGTTACTTCATGTATTTGCGTAACATCCCTGCCAACAGTTTTATCCTTTTGAGAGCGACGGACCCCACCCCACCCACCCCCACAGCCCACCCTACCCAATATTACTTTTATCTGTGGAATTCTCTGCCGGCCTCGGCCTGGAAAATTGAGTGGCCCCTGAGGACAGTATAAGATCTAGCATTTTGGAAGGTGGCATAAACTGGCATTTCCTGGCAGCATAAAGCTGTGGTCTTTATCAACCTCAATTTGAGGTTTTATAACATTAGTGATTCCCTCCCCCCTCTATTTGCTTAAGGAGGGAGAGAAAGCAAACCAAAAGGATGTTTTGAAATAGAAAAATCACCACTTTAGTTATGAAACCCTCCCAACACAACAAAGATCTGTTAAAGATAGCCAAATGGAAAATAAAAATATCAGGGGGTTTTGGTACATGCACAACTATTAAACATGAGAACCACAGCTGTGAGGTAAGTGGGGAAGAATCAAAAGGCAGAGCAGAAAGAGGGGAGCAAAACAGGGCCCAGCCAAAGACCCACTTGCTCAGAAGGGTCCCTCTTGGTACTAACCCTCCATGTGGGGCACCCAGGCTGGAGGAAAGCAGAGGGTTACACAGAACAGTTAGCAGACTTAACATTGGATTAAACAGACTACTGCAAGTTTCAACAATGTTCATGGCATACGTAAAAACACATTTACAACAAGAAAGAAGAGAGGCACCTGGAGACATCTGACACTGGGCATGCTCTGCAGGCAACTCAGTGCGCACATGCTCTCTACCAGGTTGGCGCAGCCTAGCCACAAAGACCTTGGCACAGAACACTGCAGGATGACAAAAAGGAAGGAAGAGAAGAAGCAGTTAGAGGCCATAACAAATCACTCCTTCACACAGGCAATGTGAATGTTAGTTGGAGCAGGGGTACACCCATGGTGGTTTAGAGGTCAGGGAAGGGCCTGAGCTGACTGAACCCTTGGGAGAGGGCCCACTTTCTATCCTACAGACACATGTTTTCTGTGGCCAACTACAACTTTCATAGGATATAATAAACAGAATCAAGAGGGAGAGAGAACGTTAAGTGAAAACTCACTAGAGGTACTCTTGAGTCTGGGTTTAAAATAAGATCCATGGATAGAAAGTGACTGTAACTCCACCCAAAGGGGGTTTGCGTCATGTTTTTCCTGATCGCCACAGCACGCCATAAGGAACTGGGGCTCAGTGGTGAGAGGCGATTTGCCAGGACACACCACAAAGAAGGGCAAAGCCAAGACTTCAGCTTCAGCTTGTCTGCTACCAAACCCCACATTCTCTCCCTAGACCACACTTCCATGACCCCCACTTTCAGCACGTGAGGACAGCTTTACATGTCCCTAAAGTAAAGTCACAGGAGACTTGGAGAACGAGACAGATGAGTTATATAGGCTGATTGATACAGGTCAAAGAGCTGCCCAACACCCCTGGCAGAATCCCATCCCCATTCCCAGTTCCTTCCCCTTCCCTCCCTCCCTCCTCCTCCCCTCAACGTGCCCACAGAAAGCCACCACATGATGGCTGTCATTGCAGACTTTGTATACAGTTCACTAACAGGACTAAACTTGATTTAAGATGGGCGTGTTGGCCCACACCTTTAATCCCAGGACTTGGAAGTCAGAGTTCAGTGTGAGTTCAAAACCAGACTGGGACTACAGAGTAAGCTTCAGGTCAGACTGAGCTAGAATGATAACCATCAAAAAAACAAGCCAGGTATGGTGGTGAACGCCTTTAACCCCAGCACTCAGAAGGCAGAGGTGGTAGAAAGTATCACCATGAGTCTGAGGCCACTCTGAGACTACATATTGAAATCCAGGTCAATCTCAACTAGAATGAAACCCTACCTCGAAAAACCCAAAAATCCGGGCGTGGCAGCGCATGTCTTTAATCACAGCACTTGGGAGGCGGAGGAAGAAGGATCATTCAAGGCTACCCTGAGACTACAGAGTGAATTCCAGGTCAGCCTGGGCTAGAGGAAGACCCTACCTCAAAAAAGCAAAAATAAATAATAATAATAATCTTACCCTTTCCATCCTTGTTTAAAACCTTGCTGGCTTAAAATAAAGTTTTTTTTTTTTTTTTAAATGTAACCCATAAAAATAAATGAATGAATGGAGGGCTATAGAGGTGGCTCACAGGTAAAGGCACTTGCCTGCAAAGCCTAACATAACGACATAGGTTCAATCCCCTAGGAACCATGTAAAGCCAGACATACATAGTGGCACAGCATCTGAAGATCATTAACAACAACCAGCTAGGGGCACTAGTAAGCCCATTCTCTTTCTCTCTCTCTTTCTGTCTTTCTCTGCTTGCAGATCAGTAAGTAAGTAAAAGTTTAAAAAAAAAAGAGTGGGGATGGAGGGATGGCTTAGCAGTTAAGGTACGTGCCTGCGAAGCCTAAGGACCCAGGTTCAATTCCCTAAGTACCCATATGAGCCAGATGTACAAGATCGTGCATCTGGAATGCATTTGCAGACGATAGAGGTTCTGGCACATCCATTCTCTGTCTTTCCCTCCCTCCTTCCCTCTCTCCCTCTCTCTCAAAATAAGTAAATAAATACTTTAAAAAAAAAAGTGGGCCTGGAGAAATGGCTTAGCAGTTAAGGCACTTGCCTACTAAGCCAAAGAATGCAGGTTCAGTTCCCCAGAACCCACATAAACCAGATGCACAAGGTGTAGCAAGTGTCTGGAGTTCATTTGCAGTGGTTGAAGACCCTGGTGCACCCATTCTCTCTCTCAAATAAATAAGTTTTAAAAATAATTTAAAGGTTTGGAGAGATGGCTTAGCAGTTAAGTGCTTGCCTGTGAAGCCTAAGGACCCCAGTTCAAGGCTCAATTCCCCAGGACCCACGTAAGCCAGATGCACGAGGTGGCGCATGCATCTGGAGTTCGTTTGCAGTGGCTGGAGGCCCTGGCGCGCCCATTCTCTCTCTCTCTTTCTGTCTTTCTCCTTCCCTGCCTGTTTCTGTATCTCTCTCGCAAATAAATGAATAAAACTTGGGAAAAAAATAATTAGGTCATAAGAGCAGATATTAAAATAATAATAATAATAATAACAATTTAAAGTATTTTTATTTATTTGCAAGCAGAGATACAGAGAAGACAGTGTCAGGGTGTGTCAGGGTCTCCTGCCACTGCAAATGAACTCCAGATGCATGTGGCATTTTGTGCATCTGGTTTTACTTGGGTATTGGGGAATCAAACTCTGGTTTATAGCCTTTCCAGGCAAGCATCCAAACCATTAAGCCATCTCTCCAACCCTTAAAAAATATTTTTAAGCCAGGCGTGGTGGCTCACGCCTTTAATCCCAGCACTTGGGAGGCAGACATAGGAGGATCGCCATGAGTTCAAGGCCACCCTGAGACTACATAGTGAATTCCAGGTCAGCCTAGGCTAGAGTGAGACCTTACCTCAAAAAAACAAAAAGGCCTAAGTGAGGTCAGGGGAAGAGATTAAGTAAAGGAAAGGTGGAGGGAGGGCTAATCAAAATCTAAGAGGATATAAATAAGTCATATGGAAACCTACTTTTCTGGACAATGGAACACTCAGAAGCAATAGATTGTTACTAGAAAATTTTCAGTGCCAGGGGTGGGATACCTTCCAGTGAGTTGTTGGCCAGGGAGGTCACAGATAACCCCAAAATATTACAAGCCATTGCCAAGGCCTTTGTTTCCCACCAGGAATAGATGGTAAGACCCTATTGCTGAAGACTCCACATACTTGGGCTGCAAGGTCACTGAGAGATCCTGCTGGACCTGAGCTGAAAGCCACCTCCATGTGGACCAGCTGACAGAAAGCTGGAAAAAGCTATGCTGCATGCAGTTCAATGGGAGAGAGAGAAAACACCAGTGAAGATACCCAACTTTGAACACCGCAAGCTTTAAATTTGGCCAGCCAGGCCAAATGAACCAACGGGTGCAAGAGTGGTATGTCTGTTGTGGGGGAAATCAACCATTCTCTAACAGGACTGGAGGCCTGCTCCAAGGAAGGGAATACCACCCTGATGCTAAAAACCTACAACAGGGGTAGTCATGAGCCTTAGGAATGTAACGTCTATTGGTGTATGGCTAAATGTATATACTATGCTCAAAAAACTGCCCAGTAAGCACTTTTCTTAATGCCCATACCTATATATTAATGCTACTCTCACATTTGGTTAGAGAAGTTTCTCTTTTCAGATGGTGGTGACCCTGGGATGACTCAGAAGGCACAATGGTGCTGAGAAGGGACAGAGGAGTGCTCAGCACTGAAACATCTTTAACACACCTTCCAAGGCTCAGGGTCCATTGCGGAAGAGGGGGCGGAAAGAATGTAAGAGCCAAAGGAAGAGTAGGACTCCTTACAACATCCCAGACACAAAATGGCCTGAATCTCCATGACCTCACAGTGCCTGACACTACCTACACAAGACCATCATAATAGGAGGAAAAGATATGACATCAAAATGAAAAGAGACTGACTGAGAAGGGGGAGGGGATATGATAGAGAGTAGAGTTTCAAAGGGGAAAGTGGAGGGAGGGAGGGAAATACCATGGGATATTGTCTACAATTAGGGAAGTTGTCAATAAAAAAGTAACTAAAGGCTGGGCATGGTGACGCACGCCTTTAATCCCAGCACTTGGGAGACAGAGGTAGAAGGATCACCATGAGTTTGAGGCCAGCCTAGACTACATAGTGAATTCCAGGTCAGCCTGAGCTAGAGTGAGACTCTACCTCGAAATACCAAAAATAATAATAATAAATAAATAAATAAAGTAACTAATAAAAAAATAGAAATAGAGCCGGCATGGTAGCCCATGCCTTTAATCCTGGCATTCGGGAGGCAGAGGTAGGAGGATCACTGTGAGTTCAAGACCACCCTGAGACTACAAAGTTAATTCCAGGTCAGCCTGGGCCAGACTGATGAGACCCTACCTTGAAAAACCAAAATAAATAAATAAATAATAAAAATTTTTAAAAACATAAAAATATTTTTATAAATTTTCTTTTTTGTTACAGATTTTATTTTTATTTATTTATTTATTAGAGACACAGAGAGGGAGAGCAAGAAAGAGTGAGAATGGGCACGCCAGGGCCTCTAGCCACTGCAAACAAACTCCAGATGCATGAGCCACCATGTGCATATGGCTTATGGGGGACCTGGAGAATCAAACTGGGGTCCTTAGGCTTCACAGGCATATGCCTTAACCACTAAGCCATCTCTGGAATTCACTCTGTATTAAAGGCAAAGGCGTGCGCCACCACGCCCGGCTCATAAAAATATTCTTTTAAAAAATGAACAGGAAGCTGGGCGTGGTGGCGCACACCTTTAATCGCAGCACTCGGGAGGCAGAGGTAGGAGGATCGATGAGAGTTCGAGGCCACCCTGTGACTACATAGTGAATTCCAGGTTAGCCTGAGCCAGAGTGAGACCCTACCTCGAAAAACCCAAAAACAAAAAAACTGGAGAGATGGCTTAGCAGTTAAGGCATTTGTCTGTGCAGCCAAAGGACCCAGGTTTGGTTCCCCAGGACCCACGTAAGCCAGATGCACAAGGGGCACATGCATCTGGAGTTCGTTTGCAGCGGCTACAGGCCCTGGCACACCTATTCTCTCTCTGTCTGTCTCTCTTCATCTCTATCTCTGCTTGCAAATAAATAAATTTTTTAAAAAATGAGCCAATGCTGGTGGCGCATGCCTTTAATCCCACACTCTGGAGGCAGAGGTAGGAGGATTATCGTGAGTTCGAGGCCACCCTGAGACTACATAGTGAATTCCAGGTCAGCCTGAGCTACAGTGAGACCCTACTTCGAAAAAACAAAAAAAAGGGGGAGGGGTGCTGGAGAGATGGCTTAGTGATTAAGGCATTTGCCTGCAAAGCCAAAGGATCCCAGTTCAACTCTCCAGGACTCACATAAGCCAGATGCACAAGGTGACGCAGGCATCTGGAATTTGGCTGGAGGCTCTGGCAAGCCCATTCTCTCTCTCTCTCAAATAAATAAATAAATAAAATGTGTTTTTAAAATAATATATTTTTTTTAAACAATGAATGAAGCCAAGCGTGGTGGTGGCTCATGCCTTTACTTCCAGAATTCAGGAGGCAGAGGCAGGAGAATCTCCATGAGTTTCAGGCCATCCTGAGACTACATAGTGAATTCCAGGTCAGCCTGAGCTAGAGAGAGACTCTACCTCAAAACAACAACAACAAAAATTGAATGGGCTAGACATGGTGGCACACACCTTTAATCCCAGCACTCAGGAGACAAAGGTAGGAGGATTGTCATGTGTTTGAGGCCACGCTAAGACTACATAATGTATTCCAGGTCAGCCTGGGCTAGAGTGAGACCCTACCTTGAAAAACAAGAAAGAAAGAGAGAGAGAGAGGGAGGGAGGGGAGGGAGGGAGGGAAGAAGGGAGGGAGGGAGGGAAGAAAGGAGGGAGGGAGGGAAGAAAGGAGGGAGGGAGGGAGACATGCTCCACCACACCTAGCCATAATGTATCTTGGTCATAATCCCCTTGCATTACCTGCTTTTGTCTCCCTTCTCCACCCCCTCACGGTGATCCTCCTACTTCTGTCTCCCAAGTGCAGGGATTAAAGGTGTGACCACAACACAGAATTTATCCTGTTTTTCAATAACCAATCAATCAATAAATCACAAACACATACGAGTACACACCCTAAAAGTGGGTACTTAGAATTCAACACAGTACTCCACACCTGCTAAAACTAAGCTTGTAAGTTTATTCATCCTAGCTTCTTAGTTAACACCGTCCCAGCAAAATTTCCACTGTCAAGAGTTCGAATTTGGAAGGGGGGGGGAGTCTATGATCACACCACATATATTGTAAAGACAATTTTGCTTCATCTGATAGACCTGAAATCCTACCCAGAATTTTCCACATCTTAGTTACTTACAGCCCACCCATATTGTAAAGAATAGTGAGCATTACAAAATGCAATTAGAGGATAAAAATCAGAAAAATCAAATGGAGTAGAGACTTGAGCAACTATCTGAAAGTAATGAAAACAGTACATATTTCTGCTGTTTATTAACAGCTTATCATTTCCCATACAGGAACGCATCACCGATGCCCAGTACACACATTTTGGTGCCAACAGTCTAATATAGAGAACCAGCTTCAGAAAACACACGGAGTACAGGTTTGTACAACGCAATGGAGTGGCTGCCACCTGCTGCACCCCTACCTGCTCCTACCATGAGATCTGTCATAGTGAACTCTCCCACAGACCCAAGGCGGAGAATCAGGAAGAGAGCCTGATTAAATCAGCAACTTGTAAAAGGTGCAAGGGCATTCCTGGAGCTGCCTTCAAGCAGAAATAGGACAAGATTCCAACTACAGTAAATTCCCTACCCAAAGACATTACAGCACATAGTGGTCTGATAGCAAGAGGGTGGGCAGACAAAAGACCCAAACACAAGCTGCCTGGTTCATTACATAAATTAAGTTAGAAACCCCCTCCCCAACAGATCCTCACAGTTCAGTTTAAATTTCTTCTGGGGCTGTCTACAGTTATCTGAATCACAGAAACAGACAGAGTCTGAGGATTACACCTGTATTCAGCAATATACCAAGTTAACAAGAAAGCTCAATAATAAACTTTATAAATTGTTATTTATTTAGGCATGAGTGCATATGCCACAAGCACATGTATAAAGATAAGAACAATTTCTTTATTGTTTGTTTTTTTTGTTTTGTTTTCTTTTTAAAAATATTATTTATTTATTTGAGAGAGGGAAAGAGGCAGAGGGAGAAGGAGAGGGAAAGGGAATGGGCACGCCAGGGCTTCCAGCCACTGCAAATGAACTCCAGACACATGCGCCCCCTTATGCATCTGGTTTACATGGGTCCTGGGGAATTGAACTATGCAGTTAATTCTAGGTTAGCCTGGGCTAGAGTGAGAACTTATCTGGAAAAAGAAAACAAAAATACAAACCAAACAAAAGTTGCTCGGCATGGTGGCACATGCCTTTATTTCCTGCACTGGGGAAGCCGAGGGAAGAGGCTCGCCAAGTGTTTGAGGTCACCCCAAGACTACATAATGAATTCCAGGTCAGCCTGGGCTAAAACATGACCCTACCTTGAAAATCCAAAAAACCAAAAATCAAAACCAAGTAGCTAAATGTGAAATTGTAACAAACATGTTGATAATTTTCTGTACTTCTAAAGGAGGCTCCTGGGGTTCTTTTGAGCTCAAGGCTGAATTCTCAAGAGGAAAGAGGCTTACTTAGTGTTTATTGTTGATGGCTTAGGAAGCAGGTCAGTAATTGTTAAGATTGGTAAATATCCACATGATTCAGAGCAAGTTCATCAGACATATTTTAACAATAGATTGTGCTCCAGAATCTTAAACCACTATTACCTTCACAAAAGGAAAGAACAATAGTCTCCATTATAAATATTGCTGATATGAAAATATTTTTCACTGTTGAGGGAGAGTGATGGATAATAGTCCATTTCACAATGAGCAGCATGAGTTTCCAATCAAGTCTCTAAATTAGAAGCCTCAGAATCAATTACTGTTAAAATTCTACCTGCATTAAAAGTATTTTATTTTGGGGATGAAGAGATGGCTTAGCAGTTAAGCACTTGCTTATGAAGCCTAAGGACCCCGGTTCGAGGCTCAATTCCCCAGTACCCATGTAAGCCAGATACACAAGGTGGTGCATGCATCTGGAGTTTGTTTGCAGTGGCTGGAGGCCCTGGTGTGCCCATATTCATTCTCATTCTCTCTCTCTCTCTCTCTCTCCCTCTTTTTCTCTGTCGGTTGCTCTCAAATAAATAAATAATAACAAACAAAACATTGTTAAAAAGAGGTAGAGAGAGAATGGGCATGCCAGAGCATCCAGCCTCTGCAAACAAACTCCAGATACATGTGCCATCTTATGCATCTCGCTTACGTGTTTTCTGGGGAATCGAACCTGGGTCCTTTGGCTTTGCAGGCAAGTGCCTTAACCACTAATCCATCTCTCCAGCCCCCTATCTGCATTTTATTTTTGCTTATCAAATTGTCAAATTGGATCAGTGTCTTCCTGGTCAGTTAAACAAAAAGAACCTTGTTTAGAATAACATTTATGACTTCCTTATTGGTAGATAGATATAATTCCTAGAATGGTATTTCTTCTTTCTGTTTTTTTGGTTTTTCAAGGTAGGGTCTAGCTCTAGCTCAACAAAATGGCACTGGCTGAGAAAGCTGAAGGTGCCTATAAATGATTCTGCCATACCCACTGGGTCAACAAACACCAAAATTAAGCCGGGTGTGGTGGTGCACACCTTGATTCCCAGAACTTGGGAGGCAGAGGTAAGGTAAGATCCCTGAGTTCAAGGGCACCCTGACATTACATAGTGAATTCTAAGTCAGTCTGGGCTAGAGTGACACCCTACCTCAAAACACCAAAATCTGCCCCTCAGATGTTTTCTATAATTCCCTCTCTAATCTTTTAGTTATTTGAGTACATGTATATGTATGTGTGGGTGTTACAGCACACATGTAGGGGACAGAGAACAACCTCAGGGTATTTTTTTTTTGAGACAGAGTCTCCCTCATTTCAGTCTGCACTGATGCTTGGGAGTTTCCAGATTAACCCAGCTCCACCTTCCATTGCCATTGTAATCTCACACATGCTCACCACTTTACATGGGTATATGGGGACTAAACTGGGGGCTGATAGGTTTGCAAGTAAGTGACTTTAACCACTGGAGTCATCTCCCCAGCCCCTCCAATCTTCACTTTAAACCACTTTTCATTTCTAACACCTATCATCATGTTTCAGACAACCAAGTTGAGTGTCTTAAACACTACCTCACTCAACAAAAAGCTTATGTGAATGAACTTGCACCTGCGCACACATACACACAGAAAAGCAATTAACACTTTCCCTCAGACACTCATGAGACAGCATCTTGAGAATGCAAATACATATACATGTATCAAAAACAGACAACCTGAGCTGGGTGTAGTGCCGCATGCCTTTAATCCCAGCACTCGGGAGGCAGAGGTAGGAGGATCACCATGAGTTCAAGGCCACCCTGAGACTACATAGTTAATTCCAGGTCAGCCTGGGCCAGAGTGAGACCCTACCTCGAAAACCCAAAAAAAAAAAAAAAAAAAAAAAAGAGAGAGAGAGAGAGCCGGGCATGGTGGCACACGCCTTTAATCCCAGCACTCGGGAGGCAGAGGTAGGAGGATCACCATGAGTTCAAGGCCACCCTGAGACTACATAGTTAATTCCAGGTCAGCCTGGACCAGAGTGAGACCCTACCTTGCAAAAACCAAAAAAAAAAAAAAAAAAGACAACCTGGGCTGGAGAGATGGCCACCCTGAGACTACATAGTTAATTCAGGTGCCTGGACAAAGCCCTACCTTGCAAAAACCAAAAAAAAAAAAAAAAAAAGGACTGGAGAGATGGTTCTTAGCGGTTCTCCAGGTCTCACATAAGCCCGATGCACATGGTGGCGCATGTGTCTGGAGTACGTTTGCAGTGGCTAGAGGCCCTGGCACGCCCATTCTATCTCTCCCTCTCTCTATCTCAAATAAATAAAAATTTTAAAATATTTTAAAAAGAGACAACCCCCTCCCCAAAAGAATGCCTGAACCAAGCCACAAGGGATGAGTAGAAGGCATGCAGGGAAGACAGACACCAGGCAGAATACAAAGCAGAAACAAAGCTAAAGAATTCAGAAATGACACATTGTCATCAATCTACAGTCAACTTAGCATTAAAATAGTAAAGTGTCCTCTAGACACAAAATGGCCTGGATATCCATGATGTCACAGTGCCTGATACCACCTACACAAGACCCTCATAATAGGAGGAAAAGATGATGACATCAAAACAAAAAGAGACAGCTGGGTGTGGTGGCACACGCCTTTAATCCCAGCACGTGGGAGGCAGAGGTAGGAGGATCGCCATGAGTTCGAGGCCACCCTGAGACTACATAATGAATTCCAAGTCAGCCTGGGCTAGAGTGAAACCCTACCTCGAAAAATCAAAAAAAAAAAAAAAAAAAAAAAAGAGAGAGAGAGAGAGAGAGAGAGACTGATTGGGGGGGGGGGATATGATGGAGAGTGGAGTTTCAAAGGGGAAAGTGGGGGGAGGGAGAGAAATACCATGGGATATTGTCTACAATTAAAGAAGTTGTCAATAAAAAATAAAAATAAAAAAGGAAGTTGTCAATAAAAAAAGTTTTGAAAAAAGAGAGAAAAAAACAAATAAATACTAAATAAATAAAAGAGTTCAGTGTGTGATGAGACAGAAGGGACCAAATCTCAGAAGTCTCTTCTATAGTGTTCCATCACAAGTGGGACTCAGCCAGGTGTGACTGCATACACCTGTAATCCCAGCACTGGGAGGCTAATGCAGGCTAAGTTCATGTTTGCAGACAGCCTGGGCTAAAAAGTGAAATCCTATCTTAAAAAGGTAGAGAAGGAGCTGGAGCCTTGAACCTGCCCATAAAACCTAAAGACTTGGGTTTGATTCCTCAGTACCCACATAAAGCCAGATGCACAGTGGAGCACACATATGGAATTTATTTGCAATAGCTGGAAGCCCTGGTGTGCCCATTCTATCTCTTTCTGTTGGGCACGGTGGCATACACCTTTAATACCAGCATTAGGGAGGCAGAAGTGAGAGAGAGGATCACTTAATTCGAGCCCAACCTGAGACTACACAGTAAATTCCCCGTCAGCCTGGGCTAAAGTGAAAACCTACCTCAATACCCTCCATCTGCAAAAAAGAGGTGAGCTTCAATCCCAGCACGCAGAAAGCAGAGGTAGAAGAATTGTTGTGAGTTCAAGGCCACCTAAGACTACAGAGTGAATTCCAGGTCAGCCTGGGCTTGAGTGAAATCCTACCTTGAAAAAAAAAAAAATTACTCTGCAGTCTCAGGGTGGCCTTGAAGACACAGAGATCCTCCTACCTCTGCATCCTGAGTACTGGGATTAAAGGCATGCACCACCATGCCCAGCTAGTGCTTCATTTTGGAAGATGAATATCAGCTCAAGGGTAAAAAACTGGCCCTTCCTAGTTCTCTCAGGGTTTGTGGTCCCACTGAACATCAACACATATAAGTGGATTTGGTTTTGTTGTTGTTGCTGTTGGCAGCTCAGCATACTGTTTCAACAATAGCTGTCAGAGACAAATGAAAGTGGGCCATGTAGCACATGGGGTACAGGTAAATTCAGAGACTAGCAAATAGATCCCAAAGCTAAAGCCAAAGCCAAGCCAACATCAAAGAAAAACCCTATGCTTTCTAGAACCTGTGAATACACAAGCAAGAAAGGTTTACTCAACAGGAACCCAACAATAAAAGGTACAAGTAGGGGCTGGAGAGATGGCTTAGTGGTTAAAGCATTTGCCTGAAAAGCTAAAAGACCCTGGTTTGATTCCCCAGAACCCATGGGGAAGCAAGATGCACAAGCATGCATCTGGAGTTTGTTTGCAGTGGCTAAAGGCCCTAGCATGCCCATTCTCTTTCTCTCCCTCCCTCCCTTTCTCTCTCTGCCTCTTTCTGTCTCAAATAAATAAATATTTAGGAAAAAAAAAAAGGTACAAATAAAATAGCTCAAAAAACTTAAATGCTTTAAGTGGATAGTGTAAAACTTTGTAAGGCTTATATATTAGTGCTTTCACTTTTTTAATTCCTTCAGGTGAGGCATTCAAACTTCCAGTAATTGAACCACTGCTAAGGCTATAAGAAGATACCTTTAAAGTTTATAAACAGGGGAATGAATGAGTCTTGGCAGCCAGAGCAAAGCATGAGTTAAGGAAAAGTGGAATTTATCTTAAGGAATCTGTAAGACAAGATTAATTTAATTGTGACTTTCAACCAGTACAGATTTATTTTAGCTGAGCCACAAAAAAGTACACACAGGATCAATACCAACTTTCATATTCAAAGTCATTTCTGCAACACCCCCCCCCAATATAACTTCCATCATGCCCTCCTTCTAAAATGTAAAAAAAAAAAAAAAAAAAAAAAAAGTATGGTGGCTGTTAATCCCAGCACTCTGGGAAACTAAGGAAAAAGGATTGCCATGGCAAGGGGCTACAGAGTGAGTTAAGTCAGCCTGGACTACAGTGAAACCCTGACTCAAAACAAAACAAAATGTCACGGTAATGAAACTAAGCTTGCTAAACACAACAGGAGGAAAATAAAAGATTTATTTCAAGGTAGCCCCTGGATAGTAACACACTAAAACTCTAGACAGGTATCTGCTGTATAAACCTAAGTTTTTCTTCAAGACTGTCCGTATCTCAATGCAAACAGCAAGCATTAGTTATTCAAAGTTAGGGGCTATCCTACTGTATCTCACCGCTGGAGGAACTGTATCTTTAATAAAAACACGGCATCTAAGCTTATAGAAGTCTGTAAGGTCCAGAAACTAGGCTTCTGCTGTTAAACATTTCACAGTGGAGCTGGGAAAATGCCTTAGCGGTTAAGGCACTTGCCTGCAAAGCCTAAGGACTCATATTCAACTCTCCAGGTTCCACTTAAGCCTGACACACGTGACACAAATGTGCAAGGTCACACATAAGCACAAGGGGGCACACACATCTAGAGTTCAAATGCAGTGGCTGGAGGCCCTAGCATTCCAATTTTCTCCCCTCCCTCTCTCTCTCTCACATTAAAAAAAAAAAAAAAAAAAAAAAGCCAGGCATAATGGTGCACACCTGTAGTTCCAGCACTCAGAAGGCAGAGGTAGGGGATTCACCATGAGTTCGAGGCCAGCCTAAGACTACAAAGTGAAGGTCAGCCTGTGCTACAGTGAAACCCTACCGTGAAAAAAAAAAATTCACAGCGACCTGTAAGATAAAACATTCCCCCCCCAAGATAATTACTGTACTTAAAAAAATCACAAAACTAAAAAATAAATAAAATAAATAAATAAGGGCTGGAGGGATGGCTTAGTGGTTAAGGTGTTTACCTGCAAAGCCAAAGGACCCAAGTTCAATTCCCCAGGACCCACATTAGCCAGATGCACAAGGGGTGCAGGCATCTGGAATTCGTTTGCAGTGAGTGGCTGGAGGCCCTGGCGTGCCCACTATCTCTGTCTCTCTCCCTCTTTCTCTGTCAAATAAACAAATAAAACTTAAAAAAAATCATACAGTATTCAAATGACAGAATAAATGTTAATTCACAGTTTAATAGGATTTCCATGCCTTTAAAAAATTGTACTGGCCATGTCCTCATTTTTAACAACACTTCTTCTGAATGTGACATATAACCATGATGTTAACACTTAATTGTTAACAACCATATCACAGCTTTTACATCAGAGTATTTTCAGGCTGGATATACCACGGGAAGAAAATGACATGGGGACAAATGTAGAAAGGGGAAGAAAAGGATTCAAACACAGTGGTGGAATCAGAACTCAAAGCTACAGTACAAATCATTTCTAAGTAGTAATTTTTTAAAATTATTTTAATTTTCAATTAAAATTTAAGTGATCAGCTAAGATAACATACCCAAACCCAAAAGCTAACACAACTATCATGATCTTCACGGTCATCTTTGGTACAAGGATAAAGATGATTTTCGGTCTGGAGAGATGGCTCAGTGGTTAAAGCACTTGCCTGCAAAGCCTAAGGACCCGGGTTCATTTCCCCAGTACTCACATAATACCAGATGTACATACAAGGTGAAGCATGTGGCTAGAGGCCTTAGTGTGTCCATTCTCTATTTGCCTCTTTCTCTCTTTCACTCTCTCAAATAAACAATAAATAAAATATTTTTTAAAGGAGTAATTTTCCTTTTTTTTCCTCTTTCTCTATTTTGCTTGCTTGTGTATCTATCTATCTTCTACCTGTTTCCTGGATAGTGCTGAGTAGAAGTGCTCCTAGCCAGAACCCTAAACATACTGAAAGCTCTTAGGAAGCGGGGAGGGGGAGGGTGGGAAGAGAGGGGGAAGTGTCATGTATCCTAAGCAGCATGACAGAGAACAGGATGTAACAAAATAACCTATTTCCAGCATGCTCACATGGACCCTTAGGCATGGTATAAGGTTAATTTGCCAAAGAGAAACAGTCTCTTGCAAGTTCTGGGAGGACCAATATAAACCCAATCCCAACTGGTCTGTCCAACATTCATAAACCCTGAGACTAGACAGCATTTAACATTAAGCATAGCAGGACTGTTGTCAGTGGCCATCTATGATCCAACTAGAAATGCCATTTAGGATGAGCAGATGCCATGAGTTTAACCTCATTTTCAATGAAAATAATAAAGGATAGGAAACTTTACCAAGGAAGAATTTTTTGGAAGGGAGATGTAAATTGAGGACTATGCCTTTATTATATAGTCAGTAACTCTCACAGTAGCTCTGGCTGGACAGGTCCCTAAATTATACAGAGTATTAAGGAGCACAACTGGAGGACCATGTCATATCTTATAATCCCAGCATTCAGGAAGTGCAGGCAGGAGGAATTCAAGTCATCTACAACTACACAGCAAGTTTGAAGTCAGCCTGGGACACATTTAACTCTTGTCTCAAAAAAATAAGTATGGAGCCAGGCATGGTGGCACATGCCTTTAATCCCAGCACTCAGGAGGCAGAGGTAGGAGGATTGCCATGAGTTCAAGGCCACCCTGAGACTACACAGTGAATTCCAGGTTAGCCTGGGCTAGAGTGAGACCCTGCCTCGAAAAACAAAAATAAAATAAAATAAAAATAAATAAAATAGAATAAAATATAAATATAAATAAATTAATAAAGGATGGAAGGATGGCTTAGCAGTTACAGCATTTGCCTGCAAAGCCAAAGGACCTAGGTTTGATTCCCCAGGACCCACATTAGCTAGATGCACAAGGGGCACATACATCTGGAGTTCATTTGCAGCGGCTGGAGACTCTGGCATGCTAATTCTCTCACAATTCTCTCTCTCTGTCAAATAAATAAATATAAATAAAATATTTTAAAAATAAAAATAAATAAATTAAATAAAATAAGGGCTAGAGTAATGGCTTAGCAGTTAAGGCACCTGCCAAAGGACCCAGGTTCGATTCCCCAGGACCCACGTAAGCCAGATGCACAAGGTGGTGCACTTGTCTGGAGTTCATTTGCAATGGCTGAAGGCCCTGGTGCACTCATTCTCTCTCCTCTCTATATCGGCTTCTCTCTCTCTCTTCTCTAATAAGCTAAAAGAAAACAAAGTTTAAAAAAAAAAAAAAAAAGCCGGGCATGGTGGCTCACGCCTTTAATCCCAGCACTTGGGAGGCGGAGGTAGGAGGATCGCCAAGAGTTCGAGGCCACCCTGAGACTACATAGTTAATTCCAGGTCAGCCTGGACCAGAGTGAGACCCTACCTTGCAAAACCAAAAAAAAAAAAAAAAAAAAACTCTCAGAAGCAACAGATTGTTACTCGAAAATTTTCAGTGCCAGAGGATGGGATACCTTCCAGTGAGTTGTTTGCCAGGGAGGTCACAGATACCCCAAAACCATTATAGGCCATTGCCAAGGCCCTTGATTTCCCGCCAGGAATAGATGATAAGACCCTATTGCTGAAGACTCCACGTATTTTGGCTGCAAGGTCACTGAGAAATCATGCTGGACCTGAGCTGAAAGTCTCCTCCATGTGGACCAGCTGACAGAAAGCTGGAAAAAGCTATGCTGCATGCTGTTCAATGGGAGAGAGAAAAAACACCAGTGAAGATACTCAACAGTGAACACTGCATTTGGCCAGCCAGGCCAAATAAGCCAGTGGGTACAATAGTGGCACGTCTGTTATGGGGGAAACCAACCGTTCTCTAATTGAACTGGAGGCCTGCTCCAACAGAGGAAATACATCCCTGATACTGAAAACCTACAACAGGGGGAGTCATGAGCCCTAGGGGTGTAACATCTGCTGGTGTATCACTAAATGTATATATTATGTTCACCAAACTGCCCAGTAAGCACTTTTCTTAATGTCCATACTCATATATTAATATTACTCTCGCTTTTGGTTAGAGAAGCTTCTCTTTTCAGATGGTGGTGACCTTGGGAAGACTCAGAAGGCACCATGGTGCTGAGGAGAAGGGACAGAGGAGTGCTCAGCACTGAAACATCTCTAACACATCTTCCAAGGCTAAGGGTCCATTGAGGAACAGGTGGCCAACACAGTCGAGAGTTGGGGCTGCTGAAGCTGTTCAGCATCTGCAACTCTTTTCAAATTACAAGTTCTCCTTTTTGACTTAAGCTAGTTTGTTTTTTTTTTTTTTTTTTTGAGAGAGATCAGAAATAGGCAGGTAGAGAGAGAGAATAGGCGCGCCAGGGCCTCCAGCCACTGCAAACGAATTCCAGATGCGTGCGCCCCCTTGTCCATCTGGCTTACGTGGGTCCTGGAGAATCGAGCCTCGAACCGGGGTCCTTAGGCTTCACAGGCAAGCGCTTAACCGCTAAGCCATCTCTCCAGCCCCTTAAGCTAGTTTTGAGTTGGGTTTTCTATGACTTTCAATTAGAAAGTTGTAACAAACCTCTAATATTTGCACAAACAAAATAGTGAGCTGGGCCCTGCAACAGCTATATTGCCAGCACCTATAAGGTAGATGTAGAAAGAAAGCTGGAAAAAGCTATGCTGCATGCTGTTCAATGGGAGAGAGAAAAACACCAGTGAAGATACTCAGCAGTGAACACTGCATTTGGCCAGCCAGGGCTAAGCCAGTGGGTACAATGGCACGTCTGTTATGGGGGGGTTCAAACGTTCTCTAATTGAACTGGAGGCCTGCTCCAACAGAGAAATACATCCCTGATACTGAAAACCTACAACAGAGGGAGTCATGGGCCCGGGTGGTGTAACATCTGGGTTGGTGTATCACTAAATGTATATATTATGTTCACCAAACTGCCCAGTAAGCACTTCTTAATATCCATACTCATATATTAATATTACTCTCGCTTTGGTTAGAGAAGCTTCTCTTTTCAGATGGTGGTGACCTTGGGAAGACTCAGAAGGCACCATGGTGCTGAGGAGAAGGGACAGAGGAGTGCTCAGCACTGAAACATCTCACATCTTCCAAGGCTAAGGTCCATTGAGGCAGGTATAACACAGCCAAGAGTTGGGGCTGCTGAAGCTGTTCAGCATCTGCAACTTTCAAATTACATAAAGTTCTCCTTTTTGACTTAAGCTTGTTTGTTTTTTTTTTTTTTTTTTTGAGAGAGAGATCAGAAATAGGCAGGTAGAGAGAGAGAATAGGCGTCAGGGCCTCCAGCCACTGCAAACAATTTGGATGCGTACGTGCCTTGTCCATCTGGTTTACGTGGGTCCTGGAGAATCCAAGCCTCGAACCGGGTCCTTAGGCTTCATTAACAAGCGCTAACCGCTAAGCCATCTCTCCAGCCCCTTAAGCTAGTTTGAGTTGGGTTTCTGACTTTCAATTAGAAAGTTGTAACAAACCTCTAATATTTGCACAAACAAAATAGTGAGCTGGGCCCTGCAACAGCTATATTGCCAGCACCTATAAGGTAGATGTAGGGAGATAGCAGGATCCGAAGTTTAAGGTCAAGGTCAGTCTTGGCTACACAAACCATACTGGGATACATGAAGCCATTGTCCCAGCGCCCTTTGTAACCCCCCAAAAATAGGCCTTAAAAGATGGCTCAACAGTTAAGTGTGCTTCCTGTACTGGTGTGAGGTGCCTTGAATCTCCAGAACCCACATGCTGCTGGGCATGGCCCTTATGTCTGTAACCCCAGTCCTGTGTGGAACTGAGACCAGACAACTGCAGGAGCTTGTGAACAGCAAGCTCTGGAATGAAAACGAGACACCACAAGGCAAATAAAAACAAGTGGCTGGGGCTGAAGAGATGGCTTAGCTGTTAAGGTGCTTGCCTGTGAAGCTTAAGAACCCCGCTCAAGAAGCCGGGCGTGGTGGCGCACGCCTTTAATCCCAGCACTCGGGAGGCAGAGGTAGGAGGATCGCTGAGAGTTCGAGGCCACCCTGAGACTACATAGTTAATTCCAGGTCAGCCTGGACCAGAGTGAGACCCTACCTCGCAAAAAACCAAAAAAAAAAAAAAAAAAAAAGAACCCCGCTCAATTCTCCAGGTCCCATGTAAGCCAGATGGACACGGTGGTGCATGGGTCTGGAATTCATTTGCAGTGGCTAGAGGCCCTGATGTTCCCATTCTCACTTTGTCTCTCTCCCTCTCTCTGTCTCTAATAAATAAATAAATCTTTAAAAAAAAAACAGGTGGATGAGTAAAGGAAGGGGGCCACCTCATGTCTTCTTCCCATTGCCACACAAGTCCACAGGGCACCCCGTCAGCACATGCATACACCCTAACATACACGCACACACACACACAAAATAATAATAATAATAATAATAATAATAATAATAAATAAATAGGGAAATGCCTAAGGTTGTATAAAATATGGTAATCAGCACCTGAGATATCCAATTGTCATTTTTTCTCCTATAAAATCATTTTATTTTATCAATGTGTTCAAAACCAAATGTTCCAAAATAGTTCGTCCATGCTAGAATGATACAGATACCAGAGGAATTTTTTTTAAAGGATAAAAGAGGCAGGGTGTGGTGGTACGCCTTTATTCCCAGCACTCCAGAGAAAGAGGTAGAAGGATCGAGTGAGTTCGAGGCCACCCTGAGTCTACATAGTGAATTCCATGTTAGCCTGAGCTAGAGTGAAACCCTACCTCGGGTGGGGATAAATGAATCAAAACTTTTAAGAAAATAAAAAGAAAACATAATAGAAAAAAAAAGTCTATCCAAAAACCTATGAAATCCAAAACTGAGAAACCTGACCTACATCTTTACAGGCACTTGCTCTATTCCAAGTAAGCAATGAGCTAGCTACCAGGCACAAATGCCAAAGCAGCCTATGACCTCAGGCACTTTCTCATCCAAGATTACAGTCCTGCAGGCTACATCAGAGACAACATGGCACCTGTGCTGTTCCCTCCAAAGCTAACTTTGGTCTGGTACTAAGGTCACCCCTGACTTTATCTTATAGTTCTGATTTTTGGTTTTTGTTATGTTGTTTTACTTTTTGGAGGTAGGGTATCACTGTAGCCCAGGCTGACCTGGAACTCCCGATCCTCCTACCTCAGCTAGGATTAAAGGTGTGCCCCACCACTCATTTTGGTTTTATCTTCAGTATTCTGTCACTGAATCCACACAAATCTTCCCTCCCCTACCCCCACCCCGAGGTAGGGCCTCACTAGCTCAGGCAGACCTGTAATTCACAAGGTACTATCAGGATAGCCCTGAACTCACAACAATCCTCCTACCTCTGCTTCCCAAGTGCTGGGATTAAGGGTCTGTACCACTATGCCCAGCTTGAATCGTTTTTACATATATTATTTATAAGAGAAAGAAAGAAACAGAAAGGGGCAGTCCATATGGGTGTGCCAGGGCCTTCTGCCACCACAAACTCAAGATACATGCTTCACTTTATGCAACTGGCTTTACATGGGCACTGGGGAATTGAACCCAGGCTATAAGGCTTTGCAAGCAAGCACCTTTAACCATTGAGCCATCTCTTCAGACCCACACAAATCTTTTATTGGAATGCACTATATCTGAAGTATTACTAACAGGTGAGTCATCACATTTCTGAACTGAGAAAAGGGAAAATGTTGAAAATAAAACCATAGGACTTCTGTACATCAGCAACACAATTATGTCAGTGCTGGGATTAAAGGCGTGCACTACCACACCCAGTCTGTTTTGTTTTTAGAGACAGAAACACACTGTATCTAACTTACAGCTAGATTCCAATCTACAAGAAATATAATATACACACCTAATGAAAACATTTGTCAACAAAACCCCAACGTGGCAAGTCACACAGAAGAAATAACCAGCTGGGTTCCTTAAAGAAATAAATGGCAAGCCAGGCGTGGTGGCGCACGCCTTTAATCCCAGCACTTGGGAGGCAGAGGTAGGAGGATCGCTGTGAGTTCAAAGCTACCCTGAGAATACATAGTGAATTCCAGGTCACCCTGGGCTACAGAGATGCCCACCCACCGAAAAACCAAAAAGAGAGGAAGGAAGGAAGGAAGGAAGGGGAGAAAGGGGAGGGAGGGGAGGGAGGGAGGGAGGAAGGGGGAGGGAGGAAGAAGTAGCAAGAGTTGAGTGTGGTGGCACACGTGCCTTAATCCCAGCACTCCGAGGCAGAGGTGGAGGATCGCTGAGAGGCCACCCTGAGATGTCATAGTTAATTCCAGGTCAGCCTGGACCAGAGTGAGACCCTACCTCGAAAAACCAAAAAAAGAAAAAAATAAATGACAAGAAAGAAAAAGATGGAAGAGGAATTTTCATAGATTCAAGGAGATTTGTGAAAGTACTAGTTACATATAATGTGTGACCTACATCTGGATCCTGAATTCAATAAAACAAACCTTAATAAACATTTACCAGACCAAGTCAATAGAGGACACATAAGATACACATAAGCCTAAGGACACATGAGATCCTGGATCAGAAAAAGGGACATTAGGTAAAAGTTAAGGGAAATCTGAATAAACTTTGTACTTCAGTTAATAATAATGCATTGGTTCATTAATTAAAAGAAATGTACCACATTAACATGAATGCCAAGAGTAAGGTCACTGGGTAATGAAAAGAGATAATAAATATAAAATTCATTAATACATACTGGAAGGAAAGTGGGTGGGAAGAAGGGGAGAGAAGGGACTTACAACTCCTTCCACAGGACAGCTGAAGAATCAGATAAAGCTAACTGGACAATCCACATCAGTGACAGTCTCAAAAGTCTGCTTGGGAAGACAAGTGGGGCTGTGGTATAAGAATGTGTGCACAAACCAGCATGGTGGCGCGCGCGCCCCAATCCCAGCACTCGGGAGGGGAGAGGTAGGAGGATTATCGTGAGTTTGAGGCCACCCTGAGACTACATAGTGAATTCCAGGCCACCCTGAGCTAGAGTGAGTGAAACCCTACCTTGAAAAACAAAAACAAAACAAAAAAAAAACCTGACATCAGAAACTCCTTTCAAAAGACCAAAAATCTGGTTGGGAGAGCTTAGCAGGTAAAGCGCTTGCCTGCAAAGCCAGAGGACCCAAGTTTGATTCCCAGGACACATGTAAGCCAGGTGAATAAAGGATCACATGCATCTGGAGTTGGTTTGCAGTGGCTGGAGGCCCTGACATGCCCATTCTCTCTCTGTCTGTCTTGCTATTTCTCCTCCCCTCTCTTTCTCAAATTTGTTAAGTGTGAGTGTTGAGCATGGTGGTGAATGCCTTTAATCCCAGCAGAGGCAGAGGCAGGAGGATCACAGAGTTCAAGGCCACCCTGATTCCAGGTCAGCCTGGGCTAGAGAAAACCTACTTGGGAAAACCAAAAAAAAAAAAAAAGAAAGAAAGAAAGAAAGGAAAGGAAAGGAAAGGAAAGGAAAGGAAGGAAAGGGAAAGGAAAGGAAAGGAAAGGGAAAGGAAAGAAGAAAGACGGACGACTATTGGCTGGGCATGGTGGGCGCCACCTTAATCTGGAGCACTCTGGAGGTCAAAGTAGGATCACTGTGAGTACGAAAGCTAGTCTGAGACTACATAGTGAATTCCAGAAGTAAGCCTGGGCTGAAGTGAGACCCTACTTTTAAAAGGGGGGGCTGGAGAGATGGCATAGCAGGGAAGGAAGGGAGAAAGGGAGGGAGGGAGGGAGGGAGGGAGGAAGGGGGGGAGGGAGGAAGAAGTAGCAAGAGTTGAGTGTGGTGGCACACGTGCCTTTAATCCCAGCACTCCGGAGGCAGAGGTGGAGGATCACGGAGAGGCCACCCTGAGATGTCATAGTTAATTCCAGGTCAGCCTGGACCAGAGTGAGACCCTACCTCGAAAAACCAAAAAAAGAAAAAAATAAATGACAAGAAAAGAAAAAGATGGAAGAGGGAATTTTCATAGATTCAAGGAGATTTGTGAAAGTACTAGTTACATATAATGTGTGACCTACATCTGGATCCTGAATTCAATAAACAAACCTTAATAAACATTTACCAGACCAAGTCCAATAGAGGACACATAAGATACACATAAGCCTAAGGACACATGAGATCCTGGATCAGAAAAAGGGACATTAGGTAAAAGTTAAGGAAATCTGAATAAACTTTGTACTTCAGTTAATAATAATGCATTGGTTCATTAATTAAAAGAAATGTACCACATTAACATGAATGCCAAGAGTAAGGTCACTGGGTAATGAAAAGAGATAATAAATATAGAAATTCATTAATACATACTGGGAAGGAAAGTGGGTGGGGAAGAAGGGAGAGAAGGGACTTACAACTCCTTCCACAGGACAGCTGAAGAATCAGATAAAGCTAACTGGACAATCCACACATCAGTGACAGTCTCAAGGTCTGCTTGGGAAGACAAGTGGGGCTGTGGTATAAGAATGTGTGCACAAACCAGCATGGTGGCGCACGCCTCTAATCCCAGCACTCGGGAGGGAGAGGTAGGAGGATTATCGTGAGTTTGAGGCCACCCTGAGACTACATAGTGAATTCCAGGCCACCCTGAGCTAGAGTGAGTGAAACCCTACCTTGAAAAACAAAAACAAAACAAAAAAAAAACCTGACATCAGAAACTCCTTTCAAAAGACCAAAAATCTGGTTGGAGAGATGGCTTAGCAGGTAAGGCGCTTGCCTGCAAAGCCAGAGGACCCAAGTTTGATTCCCCAGGACACATGTAAGCCAGGTGAATAAAGGATCACATGCATCTGGAGTTGGTTTGCAGTGGCTGGAGGCCCTGACATGCCCATTCTCTCTCTGTCTGTCTTCCTATTTCTCTCCCTCTCTTTCTCAAATTTGTTAAGTGTGAGTGTTGAGCATGGTGGTGAATGCCTTTAATCCCAGCAGAGGCAGAGGTAGGAGGATCACAGAGTTCAAGGCCACCCTGATTCCAGGTCAGCCTGGGCTAGAGTAAAACCCTACTTGGAAAAACCAAAAAAAAAAAAAAAAAAGAAGAAAGGAAAGGAAAGGAAAGGAAAGGAAAGGAAAGGAAAGGAAAGGAAAGGAAAGGAAAGGAAAGGAAAGGAAAGGAAAGGAAGAAAGACGGACGGACTATTGGCTGGGCATGGTGGCGCACACCTTTAATCTGAGCACTCTGGAGGTCAAAGTAGGATCACTGTGAGTACGAGGCTAGTCTGAGACTACATAGTGAATTCCAGGTAAGCCTGGGCTAGAGTGAGACCCTATCTCAAAAGGGGGGGGGGGGCTGGAGAGATGGCATAGCAGTTAAGGCATTTGCCTGCAAAGCCAAAGGATCCCAGCTCCAGGACCCATGTAAACCAGATATACGAGATGGCACATGCATCTGGAGTTGGTTTGCAATGGCTGGAGGCCATGGTGGGCCCCCCGTCAAATAAATAAATAAATAGCCGGACATGGTGGCGCACGCCTTTAATCCCAGCACTCGGGAGGCAGAGGTAGGAGGATTGCCATGAGTTCAAGGCCACCCTGAGACTACATAGTTAATTTCAGGTCAGCCTGGGCCAAAGTGAGACCCTACCTCAAAAAACCAAAATAAATAAATAAATAAATAAATAAATAAATAAATAAATAAAATTTAAAGATACTTTAAAAAACAGTGAGGATAAGCCGGGCGTGGTGGCGCACGCCTTTAATCCCAGCACTCGGGAGGCAGAGGTAGGAGGATCGCCGAGAGTTCGAGGCCACCCTGAGACTACATAGTTAATTCCAGGTCAGCCTGGACCAGAGTGAGACCCTACCTCGAAAAAAAAAAAAAAAAAAACCAGTGAGGATGCTATTATACATATGTAAATAGAAAAGCAGCGGGAGGCAGAGGTAGGAGGATCACAGTAGTTCAAGGCCACCCTGACACTACATAGTGAATTCCAGGTCAGCCTGGACTACAGCAAAACCCTACCTCAAGAAAAAGAGGGGAAGGGAAGGGGAGAGAAGAAAAGACTTAACTAAGGTGGGGCGACTGAGCCACTCTACCTGGTCCCTCTCTGGGCCCCAGGCCCACTTTTCAGATGCAGACTTCACCAGCACCTAAGGCAAAATTTTCAGAACATAAAGGAAGAATATAGTTGTTCTCAGAAGTGGAGATATTTAGAAGTTGTTCTCAGAGTGAGAGAGGCTTGAACTTCAGAAAGCCAGCCAGCACTCACAGCACCTAGTTCTCCAGTTTCCTCTTGGATGAACAAGGACCAGACCAATTTTACCCTTGGACAAGTTGGAGGATCTGTGAGAATCCAGGGAGCATGAGCAAATCCTCAATACAAAACCAGCAGAACAGTGTGAAACTTTTGTGAAATGTACACTCGAACAGATTATGCGGTGATATGGGTGGGACAAGACCAACAAGCTGTGTATCCTGCTGCCTTCTTGCCTATCTTGGTACCAGGTCTGACCTCAAGAGCTGGCTGCTAACACTTTTTGCAACTGATCTGATACATTTCAGATTCAACCTTGCATCCTATGAATACTTCAATGCTTCTGCAGGTCCATTTAATACAACCTGAAAGACTTTCTGGTTGCCATAAGTAGTATCTTTCTTTTCAGTGACTGGAGGCCCTGGCGTGCCCCTTCTCTTTTCTTCTCTTCTCTGTCAAATAAATAAATAATATTTAAAAAAATAAAACAGACCCGGGTATGGGGCGCACACCTTTAATCCCAACACTCGGGAGGCAGAAGGAGGAGGATTGCTGTGAGTGTGAGGCCACCCTGAGACTACATAGTGAATTCCAGGTCAGCCTGGGCTAAGAGTGAGAACTTACCTCGAAAAACCAAAAATAAATAAATAAATAAAAAATATGTGGAGCAGCAGTGGAACTCAACAAATTGAATTTCCCCAAGCACAGTTCTGTAAGAACTACGTGTGAGGGCTGGAGAGATGGCTCAATCAATCAATGAATGTGAGTGTAAGAAAATGTGTAGGAGCTGGGTGTAGTGGCACATGCCTTTACTCCCAGCACTGGGGAGGCAGAGGTAGGAGGATCCCCCAGAATTCGAGGTTACCCAGAGACTACATACATAGTGAATTCCAGGGCAGCCTGGACTAGAGTAGGACCCTACATCGAAAAACAAACAAACAAAAGTATGTGTGGATTATTTTTAATATTTATTATTTACTTATTTAAGAGAGAAAGAGAGGCAGATAGAGACAGAGAGAGAGAATAGATACTGCAAACGAACTTCACCTTGTGGCTTATGTGGGTCCTGGGGAATCAAACCTGGGTCCCTTGGCTCTGCAGACAAGCGCATTTAACCAATAAGTCATCTCTCCAGTCCTTTTTGCTTTTTTAGTTTTTTTTTTTGTTGTTGTTGTTTTGTTTTTTGTTTTTCGAGGTAGGGTCTCACCACTCTGGCCCAGGCAGACCTGGAATTAATTTTGTAGTATCAGAGTGGACTTGAATTCATGGCAATCCTCCTACCTCTGCCTCCTGAGTGCTGGGATTAAAGGCATGTGCCACCACGCCCAGCATCCCCCACCCCTTAGGTAGGGTCTCACTCTAGCTCAGGCTGACCTGGAATCCATTCTGTAGTCTCAGGGTGGCCTTGAACTCACAGCAATCTCCTACTTCTGCCTCCTGAGTGCTGGGATTAAAGGCATGCACCACCACACCGGCTTTTTTTTTTTTTTTAATTTTTATTTATTTATTTGAAAGATATAGAAAGGGAGGGAAGGAGGGAGAATGGGCACACTAGGGCCTCTAGAGCCACTGCTCACAAACTCCAGATGCATGTGCCACAGTGTGCATCTGGGGGAATCAAACCTGGGTCATTAGGCTTTGCAGGCAAGGCCTTAACCACTAAGCCATCTCTTCAGGATCCCTTTTTGCTTTTTTAAGGTAGGGTCTCACTCTAGACCAAGTTGGCCTCAAACTCACGGCAATCCTCCTACCTACCTGTCTCCCAAGTGCTAGGATTAAAGGCATATGCCATTACATACAGCATGCAATTTTTATTTTATTTTATTTATGTGCAAGCAGACAGAGAGATAGAAGAGATACAGACAGAGAGAGAATGGGCACGCCAGGGCCTCTAGCCACTGAAAACAAACACCAGACACATGCATCCCCTTGTGCATCTGGCTTATGTGGTTACTGGGGAATGGAACCTGGGTCCTTTGGCTTCATAGGCAAATGCCTTAACTGCTAAGCCATCTCTCCACCCCACAATTTTTTTTTATCTTGGAGATTCCAGCTGTGAATCTGATGAACAACAATTATGGTTATAAGCATTTCAGTGGTCTATAGATCATTCATGTTTTGTGACCATATATAAGTTGTAACAGTGGATTGTTTAAATATTTTTATTTTTTTGTAACGAGAGAGAGAATATGAATGGAGACACCAGGGCCTGTAGCTGCTGCAAATAAACTCCAGATGTATGAGCCACTTTGTGCATCTGGCTTATGTGGGTACTAGGGAATAGAACCCAGGTTGTTAGGCTTTGCAGTCAAGGACCTTAAACACTGAACAATCTCCCCAGCCCAACAGTGATTGTTTCATGTGTAGGTATTAGTAATATAGGGAGTGTCAGGCATAGTAGCCCATGCCTTTAATCCCAGCACTTGGGAGGATCACTATAAATTAGTGGGTACCCTGGAGCTACATAATGAATTCCAAATTAGCCTGGGCTAGGGTGAAACCCTACCTCAAAAAAAAAAAAAAAAAAAAAAAAAAAAAATACAGGGCTGGAGAAATGACTTAGCAGTTAAGACATTTGCCTGCAAAGCCAAAGAGCCTCTGTTCAATTCCACAGGTCCCAAGTAAGCCACAGGCAGAAGGTGGCACATGCATCTGGAGTTCATTTGCAGTAGCTGGAGGCCCTGGAGTGCCCATTCTCTTTCTCTCTTTCTCTCTCTCTCTCTCTCTCTCTCTCTCTCTCAAATAAATAAAAATAAAAAAAAATACAGGGACTGTTTCCAAGCACAGATTATGAATCCTAAATTAGGAGAGACATTAGATGTGATTATGATACTGCAGCAGAGCTCTGCAGTCCTAAGTCTACAACTGTGGAGTGAGAAATGAGGGTAAACTGGAGACAGGCTATCAATAAATGGACTCTGCCTAGCTGTGCTAGAAACATACTTTAATGACAAGCCTTAAAATACCCCCTGGAGCTAAGCATGGTGGCACATGCCTTTAATCCCAGCACTTGGGAGGCAGAGGTAAGAGGATCACTATGAGTTAGAGACAAGCCTGGGCTACAGTCAGTGCTAGGTCAGCCTGGGCTAGGGTGAGACTCCACCACAAAAGAGATATATACCCCAGATAAAAACTTCTACAGGGAAAAGGTCTGGAGCAGAATAGTTTGTTCTGGAGCATAACATGGGGATGCGTCACTGGACTGCTACCTAGGAGGAGTCATTTCACCTCTACATCAGTTTTAAAAACTGGGGCTAGAGAGATGACTTAGTGGTTAAGCACTTTCCTGTGAAGCCTAAGGACCCTGGTTCAAGGCTCAATTCCCAAGTACCCTCGTAAGCCAGATGCACAAGGTGGTGCAAACATCTGGAGTTCGTTTGCAATGGCTGGAGGCCCTGGTGTGCCCGTTCTCTGCCTCTTTCTCTGTCTGTTGCTAATAAATAAATAAATAAAAATAAACAAAAATTTTTAAATATATTTTTAAAAAATCTGAATCCTCTGATCAGGTTCCCACAACCTTTTCTGAAGTGTCCAAGTTTAACTGTTAGAGCTTGGTCTTGGCAACCGCCTGTCCAAGTTGCTGTTCTTAGCCTAGATTCCAAGGCTGTGGCACAGAAAGATACCTCTGTTTCAAGGAAGTAGAAGCATACATTTTTTTGTTTTTGTCTTTGTTTTTTTGAGGTAGGGTCTCACTCTAGCTCAGGCTGACCTGGAATTCACTACGTAGTCTCAGGGTGGCCTCAAACTCATGACGATCCTCCTACCTCTGCCTCCCGAGTGCTGGGATTAAAGGCGTGCGCCACCAAGCCCGGCTGAAGCATACATTTTTTAAAAATAAAGTTTATTTATGTGCAAGGAGAGCGATAATAGAGGCACCATGGCATCTAGCCACTGAAAGTGAGCTCCAGATGCAAGCACCACCTTGTGCATTCTGGCTTTACATGGGTATTGGAGGGGGTAAATGTCTTAACCGCTAAGCCATCTCTCCAGCCCAAAGTACAGTTTTTACTATGACTTGTTCAAGACTTACATTTTATAAAATGCTTTGTTTCCTTTGCTATTGTTTTGGAGAGGAAATTTCTATGAAAATTGTTTTAGTTTGAATATAGAATGCAGTTTTAGTTAAGATTTTGAAGATTTCTTGAGTTTAATTCAACAGTATGCACCAGGGCCTCTAACCACTGCAAATAAACTCCAGATGCATGCACCACTTTGTGCACCTGGCTTTACAAGGGTACTGGGGAATAGGCTTTGCAGACAAGTGCCTTAACCACTAAGCCATTACTCCAGCCCTGACAGCAAGTTCTTTTAACATTACAATCAAATTTCCCACATGCATGCAACTTTGTCCATCTGGACTAATATACTAGGGACTCAAACACAGATGGCAGACTTTGCAAGCAAGAGCCTTTAACCACTGTGTTCTCTCTCCAGTGCAGAAGTTACTTTGTTTAAGCCCAAGGCCCTGAGCATGCTAAGCAAAGCTCTACCACTGAGTTACAACTCCAGCCCTGATAAGTTATTATCTTTTGCCAAGGTATGTTATTTGCATACTACAAAACTAAACTTTACACAGTAATAGCTATTATTAATGTCTTCCAAACTAACCAAATGATTGTTTTAAAAAAATGGTTAACTTCCACAAATTCATTAGTGAATGCAAAGCTTTTCAGAAATAAAAAGCTTTGGTTAAGCTGCTTTGGCTTTGCTAGCGGTGCTGAGGGCTAAACTCTGCCTATGCCAGGCAAGAGCCAGCAGTAGACTGAGCTACACCCTCAGCCCAGGAATTTACACTCTTGTCAACACACAGGAACACCCTATACTATCAATACAATCTATACATTCTATATCTAAAGGAAGCTGGGCGTGGTGGCACCAGAGTGAGACCCTACCTCAAAAAAAAAAAAAAAAAAAAAAAAAAACTTCTAAAGGATTCATTTCCTCCTCCTCTTCATGCCACCATTTATTTCCTAAAATATTTCAACAGTCAGGCTGGACATGTGGCACATGTCTTTAATCACGGCACTTGGGAAGCAGAGATAGCAGGACTGCTGTGAGTTCCAGGTCAGCCTGGGCTAGAATGAGATCCGACCTCAGAACAAAAAAAAAAAAAGGATATTCCAACAGTCTACTAATTGGTCTCCCTGCTCCAATTCTTTTCTTTTTTTTAAATATATACATTTTATTTATTTATTTATTTATTTGAGAGAGGGAAAGAGACACAGAGAGAGAATGGGCACGACAGGGCATGTGGCCACTGCAAACGAACTCCAGATGCATGCACTCCTATTTATCACAGGATACAGTCCAAGATTTGGTTCCAATCTGCCTTTCCAAATTTACCTACTTCAGTTGTTCCAGTCAAGCTGTACTCCAGCTATCCATGGAACCACTTATTCCTCCCTCCTTACAGAAAACAGACACCCTTTGCCAAGTGCAGTGGCACCTACCAATAATCCCAACACTCAGGAAGGTGAGGCAGGGAGATTGCTGAGAGTTCCAGGCCAGCCTAAATTAGAGACCCTGCCTCGAAAAATCAAACCAAATCAGCAACAACAAAAAAGGGGAAAAGTAAAAGTTAAATGTGATTTTTAGGGGGACAGGCAATGCCCAGGCCAGCCTTGAACTCAAAACCAGCCTCCCAGGTGCACCAGCCGCAATTTTTTTTTTCTTTTAAAATTTTTTGTTTTATTTGTTTGAGAGCAACAGACAGAGAAAGAGGCAGACAGGTAGAGAGAGAATGGGTGTGCCAGGGTCTCCAGTCACTGCAAACAAACTCCAGATGCATACACGCCCTTGTGCATCTGGTTTATATGGGTACTGGGGAATTGAGCCTTGAACCGGGGTCCTTAGGCTTCACAGGCAAGTGGTTAACCGCTAAACCATTTTTCCAGCCCTGCACCAACTGCAATTCTTAAAGTCAGAAAGCTATACAGTTTTAGTTTCAAGACCTCTGCCACTGTATTTGTAAGTGGAGGACATTCTGAGCTAGAACGCAGAGGTACAGGCACACTCTCTGAAACCATCCTGCCTGGAACCATGTATTTGTCTCAGTTTCACCAGCAACAATAGCTACTGTAAGATGAGTTCATACTTAAGGTGCCTAGGGTCATGCCTTTCTCTCTCTCTCAAATAAATAAATAAAATATTTTTGAAAAGGAAATGTCTAAAAAATATATAAATGTAGAAATAAATAATAAATCCAGGAGGAATGGAGAAGATGCAGGCTGGAGTGCACTAGACCAAATGCTATTTCCCTACATAGAGTACATGTTGACATGCAATGCACTGCCTCCCTTAGTCATTTACTTTGTAATATTTTATTTATTTATTTATTTATTTATTTATTTATTTATTTATTTATTTATTTGAAAGAGCGATAGAGAAAGAGGCAGATAGAAAGAGATAGAATGGGTGAACCAGGGCCTCTAACCACTGCAAACAAACATAGATGCATGTGCCACCTCGTGCATCTGGTGTTACATGGGTACTAGAGAACTGAACTAGGGTCCTTAGGCTTTGCAGGCAAGCACCTTAACTTCTGAGCCATCTCTCCAGGCCCAAAATTATTTTTTAGTACTTTATTTTATTTATTTGAGAGAGGAAATGGGGGCACCAGGGCCTTTTTCAACTGCAAATACCAGATGGATGTGCCACATTGTGTTTTGTTTGTAAACAAGTGTCTTTTAAGTGCTAAATCATCGCCCCAGTCCCAATGAATTATCACCCTCCTGACTGATGAAAGAGCTGCCTATTTTTACTAAGCAAGCAAAGCACCAGAAGTTACTAAATACCATGAGAAACAATGAGCCAACATGTTCTTCATGTGAAAATCCACTACAGAAAGTCAAGTCAAATCCAGAAGGGTGCAGTATGAATTTCAGTAATGTAGTAAGATGGGGACATAAACATTCAAACTCAAAAGCCAGGCATGGTGGTACACACCTTTAATCCCAGCACTTAAGAGGCAGAGGTAGGAGGATTGCCATGAGTTCGAGGCCAGCCTGAGACTACATAGCGAATTCCAGGTCAGCCTGGGCCAGAGTGAGACCCTACCTCGAAAAACCAAAATACATACATACATACATACATACATACATACATACATACATACATACTCAAACTGTAATCTTGGCTCTACCACTTATTATAGCTAGATGACTCTGAACAAGCTGAACTTGCTGATTACTTAATAAACTACATTTCACTATTTATAAAATGCGGGTGAGACACTAGGCAATTATTTAGGAAACGGTGGCATGCCTACCACTAGTCCCTAGGCTCAGCACAGGCAACTTCCATAGTGAGCAAATCATTCCAAGACCATCCCAAACCCCAAGGAAAAAGACCACAACTTACATAATGGCTACAAAAAATATGTTGACCAGGTAGTCATTGTATAAATCATGCCAAGTAGCACCTCAAAAGGCCACTTGTGTTCTATATTTTATAAGCTATCTCCCCAGCGCCCCTGTTTACTGTATTCTCTTTTAAGACTCTGACTAAACAAATATTGAGGCCAATAACCACACTTCTTCCATTGAGACAAGCCTCCACTGACCCATACCCAGCACTACACGAAAGCACAAATACCCAGTACTTCAACTCCCCAGTAATGTAAAAAAAGAAATGACAAGGTTTAGGAGGGTTTGGTTGGTGGGGTTTCTTGTCTTTGGGAAGATTTCTGTTTTTTGAAACAAGGTCTTACTCTGCAACCCAGGCTTATATCAAATTCACAGCAATCTTCCTGCCTCAGCCTCCCCAAGTGTTGGGATTACAGGTATAAGCCACCTCACCTGGCTTTGAAAAGAATTTTAAAAGCTTCTTTCAGCAAGGCGAGTTCCACAAAACAAAACAATACAGGGCAATGGCTTACCTGGAAAACATTTTGCACTTCAGATCACCAATCCCGAATGAATGGGGACATTCCCTTTCAGACTAGTCTGAGAAAAGACAGCAGTCAAGCATCTTCCAAGATCCTTTCCGTTTACTGTATCCAGCTTTCTTCAACAAAATCCCAAACATGCACTTCGGTAACTGTTGGAAGACAGAAAGCAATCCATACACCCACCATGGCACCAGCGGCAGAGGGCAGCCACCACGAAATAGAAGGAAGGGTCAATTCACGGTGGCTCTGAGGCACAGAAAAGTGACAACCCCAAGGCAGCTACTTGGTATAAAAGGTCTATGACAGGATTCCTCACCTCTGCATTGAGAGAAGGATTCAAACTTCTTTGTGACAAATAATGAAACATACCAAATATTGATATTATTCATATCATACAATTTCCAAATGAGAACAGCTTAAAAATTCCCCCTTACCATCCACATGAATTGTTCCTGACCATTCATGTAGCTACAAAAAATGTCCTTAGTTTTCTGAAGGTTCAAATATCTCCCAATAAAGCTATTTACTTAAGTGTGTAACAAAGAAATGTTTTGTTCACTACACAGAAGACATCTCATGTTACCTGTCTCTAAATCTCAGCTGTAATACAGAGCATCTTAACCACACAACACACGAGCAAACTTCTGGCTCAATAAAGGCCTGTTCTGCACAATGGTCAATAAGCAGGTAAAACTAACAAAACAATTAAGAACACTGACAAATAATTAACAAGGGGCAAATACTTAGTAGGTGGTAAAGCCCATACCTTTCTTATAGAGCAGGGCTGTCTCCCATGTCCAAGGGTCAGAAAACCCATTATTCTTGGGACAGAAGAAAGTAGGCTTTACTCTCAAAGGAACTAAGTTAATGAGCATGGGAATGGAGAACTACAAAAACAAAGGTAAAAATTCAGCCACACTAACTGAATAAATCCAGCCATCACGGAAGAGCAAGTTCCTCAAATCATTCCACTTGACACTGCATGTCATTACCAAAGAGCCAGGCAACTCCAAGGCTCACAATATTAATGGTTCAAACAGAGTACATTAAATGGTGCTTAAGCTTGGCTCTACCACTTATTATAGCTAGATGACTCTGAACAAGCTGAACTTGCTGATTACTTAATAAACTACATTTCACTATTTATAAAATGCGGGTGAGACACTAGGCAATTATTTAGGAAACGGTGGCATGCCTACCACTAGTCCCTAGGCTCAGCACAGGCAACTTCCATAGTGAGCAAATCATTCCAAGACCATCCCAAACCCCAAGGAAAAAGACCACAACTTACATAATGGCTACAAAAAATATGTTGACCAGGTAGTCATTGTATAAATCATGCCAAGTAGCACCTCAAAAGGCCACTTGTGTTCTATATTTTATAAGCTATCTCCCCAGCGCCCCTGTTTACTGTATTCTCTTTTAAGACTCTGACTAAACAAATATTGAGGCCAATAACCACACTTCTTCCATTGAGACAAGCCTCCACTGACCCATACCCAGCACTACACGAAGCACAAATACCCAGTACTTCAACTCCCCAGTAATGTAAAAAAGAAATGACAAGGTTTAGGAGGGTTTGGTTGGTGGGGTTTCTTGTCTTTGGGAAGATTTCTGTTTTTTGAAACAAGGTCTTACTCTGCAACCCAGGCTTATATCAAATTCACAGCAATCTTCCTGCCTCAGCCTCCCCAAGTGTTGGGATTACAGGTATAAGCCACCTCACCTGGCTTTGAAAAGAATTTTAAAAGCTTCTTTCAGCAAGGCGAGTTCCACAAAACAAAACAATACAGGGCAATGGCTTACCTGGAAAACATTTTGCACTTCAGATCACCAATCCCGAATGAATGGGGACATTCCCTTTCAGACTAGTCTGAGAAAAGACAGCAGTCAAGCATCTTCCAAGATCCTTTCCGTTTACTGTATCCAGCTTTCTTCAACAAAATCCCAAACATGCACTTCGGTAACTGTTGGAAGACAGAAAGCAATCCATACACCCACCATGGCACCAGCGGCAGAGGGCAGCCACCACGAAATAGAAGGAAGGGTCAATTCACGGTGGCTCTGAGGCACAGAAAAGTGACAACCCCAAGGCAGCTACTTGGTATAAAAGGTCTATGACAGGATTCCTCACCTCTGCATTGAGAGAAGGATTCAAACTTCTTTGTGACAAATAATGAAACATACCAAATATTGATATTATTCATATCATACAATTTCCAAATGAGAACAGCTTAAAAATTCCCCCTTACCATCCACATGAATTGTTCCTGACCATTCATGTAGCTACAAAAAATGTCCTTAGTTTTCTGAAGGTTCAAATATCTCCCAATAAAGCTATTTACTTAAGTGTGTAACAAAGAAATGTTTTTGTTCACTACACAGAAGACATCTCATGTTACCTGTCTCTAAATCTCAGCTGTAATACAGAGCATCTTAACCACACAACACACGAGCAAACTTCTGGCTCAATAAAGGCCTGTTCTGCACAATGGTCAATAAGCAGGTAAAACTAACAAAACAATTAAGAACACTGACAAATAATTAACAAGGGGCAAATACTTAGTAGGTGGTAAAGCCCATACCTTTCTTATAGAGCAGGGCTGTCTCCCATGTCCAAGGGTCAGAAAACCCATTATTCTTGGGACAGAAGAAAGTAGGCTTTACTCTCAAAGGAACTAAGTTAATGAGCATGGGAATGGAGAACTACAAAAACAAAGGTAAAAATTCAGCCACACTAACTGAATAAATCCAGCCATCACGGAAGAGCAAGTTCCTCAAATCATTCCACTTGACACTGCATGTCATTACCAAAGAGCCAGGCAACTCCAAGGCTCACAATATTAATGGTTCAAACAGAGTACATTAAATGGTGCTTAAGCAAACTGTTTGTGACATAGAATCTGTAATCCTCTTGAACCCAAGTAATTTTTAATTCTAAGATTTATTAACAGTCCACACGCAATGACCAAAGATGTTCTGATTATTCACATATTGAGCACAACTGAAGTGAGTGTAATACCAGTTTATGATCAACCTCACCACCTCACCATAATGAGATGGACATATTAGTACTCACAACTTAAAAGAAAGCACTTAAGGAAAACACTAAGCAAAAAGTGAGTGCTCAAGAGCTGAAGAGATGGCTCAGCATTTAAAGGTACTTGCTTGCAAAGCCTGATAGCTTGGGTTCAATTCCCCAGTAACCACTTAACAACAGTGCACAAAGTGGTACATGCATCTGGAGTTCTTCTGCAGTAGCAAGAGGCCCTGGCATGCCCATACTCATTCATATTTCCTCTCTCCCTCTCTCTCAAACAAATAAAAGTATTTTTTAAGTGTGTGCTCAAGGTTTTTCCCACTAATTGATATTAGTCTTGCATAAAGAATAAACTGGGGCTGGGTTCCAGCACTTGGGAGGCAAGAGGTAAGAGGATCACCATGAGTTCAAGGCCACCCTGAGACTACAGAGTGAATTCCAGGTCAGCCTGGGCTAGAGCAAGATCCTACCTCGAAAAAAACATAAAAATAAATAAACTGGAGGCTGGAAAAATGGCTCAGCAGTTAAGGCTCTTGCCTGCAAAGCCTAATGACCCAACTTCAATTCTCAAATACCCACATAAAACCAGATGCACAAAGTAGCACATGCATTGAAGTCCATTTGCAGGGGCTGAGGCCCTCGAGTGCCCATTCTCTGTCTCCTCCCTCTCTCTCTCTCTCTCTCTCCTTGCAAATAAATAAATTTTTTTAAAAAAATTTTTTTGGTTTTTCAAGGTAGGGTCTTGCTTTAGCCCAGGCTGACCTGGAATTAGTCTCAGGCTGGCCTCAAACTCATAGTGATCCTCCTACCTCAGCCTCCCGAGTGCTAGGATTAAAGGCATGAGCCACCATGCACAGCAATAAAAATGTTAAAAAAGAAAGAAAAGAAAAGAAAAGAAAAGAAAAGGGGCTGGAGAGGTGGCCTAGTGGTTAAGGCACCTGGCTGCAAAGCCAATGGACCCAGGTTTGATTTCCCCAGGACCCACATAAACCAGATGCACAAGGGGGCACACGTGTCTGGAGTTTGTTTGCAGCAGCACCCATTCTCTCTCTCTCTCTTCTTCTCTCTCTACCTGCCTGCCTATTTCTCTCAAATAAATAATAATAATAAAAGAATAAACTGAGCCAGGTGCAGTGACACACACCCAGCACTCAGGAGTCAAAGATAGGAAGATCGCTGTGAGTTTAAGGCCAGCCTGGGACAATGGAGTCAGTTCCAGGTCAGCCCTGGGCTAGAGTGAGACCCTACCTAAAGGGAAAAAAAAGAGACAGAGAGCATGACCTGGGTTCAACTGCCCATCACCCATGTAAGCCAGATGTACAAAGTGGTGCATGCCTACAGAGTTCATTTGCAGCAGCTGGAGGCCCGGGCATGCCCATTCTCTCTGTCTGTCTCTCTCCTCTCTCTGCTTTTGGTTTTGTTTTTCGAAGTAGGGTCTTGTACTACTCTAGGCCGACCTGGAATTCACTATATAGTCTCAGAGTGGCCTTGAACTCACAGTGATCCCCCAACCTCTGCCTCTTAAGTGCTGGGATTAAAGGCAGGCACCACCATTCCTGGCTAAAAAATATTTTTTTAAGAAAAAAAAAAGAGTAAAATGGAGGGCTAGGTATATAGCTCAGCTGGTAGTCTGCTTGCCTAGTTTGTAAAAGAGCCCTGGGTCCAATCCCTAGCATCACATAAGCCAGGTGTGATGGCACAGACATTCAAGGTCATCCTCAAATACATAGTGAGCTCTATGTATCCCATAGTGAGATAAATGAGACCCTGTCAGCCAGGTGTGGGGGCGCAGACATTTAATCCCAGCATTTGTGGGAGGCAGAGATAGGAAGATCGCCATGAGTTCGATGCCACTCTGAAAATACAGAGTGAATTCCAGGTTAGCCTGGGCTAGATTGAGACCCTACCTCGAAAAATCAAAAAAAAAAAAAAAAAAAGAGAGAGAGAGAGAGAGAGACCCTGTCACAAAAAAAATAAAGGGGGGAAGAAAAAACTAAAATTGTACAGCCAATTTTGACAAAAGTATCTAATGAGCTATGGCCAGTGGCTAACTGCTAAAAAAGCACATTATACCTTTTCCAAGTACGACTTATTTATAGCCAAAATGCAATAGAGTTGATAACTAACCACAACCATTTCACCAACTCATTTCTTTGGCCTTTCCCTGTACTAGGGAGCTAAAATCTCCCCCTTCCCTTCACAGAAGCCTTACTTCAATGTCTCACAGGTGGCAAGCCTAGGGCAAGATCAGCAGATGCCAAATTAGTGTCAGGACAGAGTTCTTCCTGTCCTCTGCCTGTTTTCTTTGTCTCTCTGCAGTGGCCATCTCAGACAACTGAGCATAATTGATTATTCTTCATTATTACTATTACTATTAGTATTATTATTATTAGCAAGCAGAGAGAGAGAATGGACATGCAAGAACCTCTTGCCACTGCAAACGAATTTCAGATTCATGTGTTGGCTTTATGTGAGTACTGTGGAATTGAACCCAGGCCATCAGACTTTGTAAACAAGTGCCTTTAACCACTGAGCCATCTCTCCAAGCTCTAGTTTATTGTTTTTAAAACTGGTAAATGTTCTCAATTTAATTCTTTTTTTTTTTTTCCGAGGTAGGGTCTCACTCTGGTCCAGGCTGACCTGGAATTAACTATGTAGTCTCAGGGTGGCCTCGAACTCTCAGCGACCCTCCTACCTCTGCCTCCCGAGTGCTGGGATTAAAGGCGTGCACCACCAAGCCTGGCTAATTTAATTCTTTAAAAAATAAGATAAATGAAAATAAAAGTTAGCCTGGTGTGGTTGTGCATACCTTTAATCCTAGAATTGGGGAGGCAGAGGTAGGAAGATCACTGTGAATTCGAGGCCAGCCTGAGACTACATAGTGAATTCCAGGTCAGCCTGGGCTAGAGTGAGATCCTACCTCAGAAACCAAAAACATAAAAAATAAAAAAGAGGGCAGAAGTAGGAGGTTCACCAGGCAAGGCTAGCCTGAGTCTACATAGTAAATTCCTGGTCAACCTGGGCAAGAGCAAGACCCTACCTCAAAAAAAAAAAAAAAAAAAAAAAAAAAAAGTACACACGCCTTTAATCCCAGCACTTGGGAGGCAGAGAGGTAGGAGGATTGCCGTGAGTTCCAGGCCACCCTGAGACTACATAGTGAATTCCAGGTCAGCCTGGGCTAGAGTGAGACCCTACCTCAAAAAACCAAAAAGAAAAAAAAAAGTACTGTGAAAGGCTCCTTTTTCTCGGTAGTATAGCCCACACTTGATTCTTCCTTAGTGTCTGTGGACCAGAAGCTCTCTACCAGAGAACAGTTTCCTACTTACATTTGTCCACTCTCTGTTCATCTCTTTATCTTTTTATCCCTCTTTCCCCGCCCCCCCCCCAGGTACAGTCTCACTTTAGCTCAGGCTGACCAGGAATTCACTCTGTAGTCTCAGGGTGACCTCGAACTCACAGCGATCATCCTACCTCTGCCTCCTGAGTGCTGGGATTAAAGGCATGCACCACCACGCCCGGCTTTCTTTTTTTTTGGGGGGGCTTTTTTTTTTTTTTTTTTTTTTTTTTTTTTTCGAGGTAGGGTCTCACTCTAGCTCAAGCTGACCTGAAATTCACTATGTAGTCTCAGGGTGGCCTCTAACTCACGGTGATCCTCCTACCTCTGCCTCCTGAGTGCTTCGATTAAAAGTGTGCGCCACCACGCCCAGCCTTTACCCCTCATTTTTAATGTTAATGCCCTAATGTTTCTACACTGCCTTCCATCCAAAAGTCTTCATGTTGACTAATATCAGGAAGTGCCTTCAGCGGAATCAAAAAAATAAAAAATTTAACTGCTGTTAAAACAGTAAGGCCAGGCTGGAGAGATGGCTTAGTGGCTTAATCGCAAGCCTGTGAAGCCTAAGGATCCCGGTTCGATTCTCCAGGTCCCACGTAATCCAGATGCACATGGAGTTCATTTGCAATGGCTAGAGGCCCTGGCACGCCCATTCTCACTCTTACTCTCTCTTTCTCTAATAAATAAATAAAAATAATATCTTTTAAAAAAAAAAAACAATAAAGCCAGGCGTGGTGGCGCACACCTTTAATTCCAGCACTCGGGAGGCATAGGTAGGAGGATCACCACGAGTTTGAGGCCACCCTGAGAGAATACAGAGTGAATTCCAGGTCAGCCTGGGCTAGAGTGAGACCCTACCTCAGGAAAAAAAAAAAAAAAACAAGGCCATGGTTAAAGACACTCTACTGCATTGTCAGGTCTTCCTATTTCTCTCATTTGCCTACAAAGACATACTTCCTGTAAAGCAGTTGTGCTCAAGTAGAAACTTATCAAGCTCATTCTTGATCAACAGGTTTCTCCCCACTGTCAAGTAATTCAACTCACAATAATACAAGCCAGAAGGAAACTGCTTGTTCTATTAAAGGTCAATATCACCAGCTTTGCTAAGAGTAAAAAAATCCTAATTTCCCAGAATAACCTACACCAATCAAACATTAAATCACAATGTTCAGTGCTCACAAACACTGATTAAGCGCTTTCTCTTTCTACTGGAAATACTGAAAACTGGAGTTGGGGGAGGGGAGGTCTCTAAGTTGTTAGAGCAAAGGTTTAATCACGTCAACTGGTAGTTCTTACCAACTATCATACTACCTCTTAGATTTTTCTATGCCAGCGCTAATACTGTAAGATTTCATTATTTTCCCCAAATGTGGCTCATGAAATGTATGAGCTGAAAGCAACTCAGTATTAAGACCATGTAACACTTCACAAACAAATATATGCACAGCTCATGAAAAAATAAATATGCTGGGCATGCTAGCCCACACTTTTAATCCTGGCACTCAGCAGGCCTGAGGTAGGAGGATGGCTGTGAGTTTGAGGCCAGCCTGAGACTACATAGTGAGTTCTAGGTTGGCCTGGGCTAGGGCAAGACCCTACCTCAATGAGGCAGAAAGTAAATAAAACCTGCCGGGCATGGCGGCGCACACTTTTTCCCAAGCACTCGGGAGGCAGAGGCAGGAGGATCACTGTGAGTTAGAGCCCAGCCTAGGACTACAGAGTGAGTTCCAGGTCAGCCTGGGCTACAGTGAGTCCCTACCTGGGGGAAGCCAGTAGATCTTAAAAGGTTTCACATCATGGAATAACCTACCATCAATTTAAATCAAAACCATCTACTGAGCACTGAGTGCTAAGAACACACCAAGCAGTGAAGGCCATCGGATACAGCTTCGGCCAGGGAGCATTAATACCACAAGTTTGTACAACTGTCAGTAAGGTATGTCCCATGGAAGTGAAGATTATTAAGAAAATTAGTAGCACAGGTGCAACTTTTCAGAAAAGATTAAGATCTAATAATGTATGCAAAAAAATCCCAGAAAAACCATAGCTCACCATTTAATGACACCTACTAAAAAGAGCACTGAAGCCCAGCATGGTGGCGCACACCTTTAATACCAGCCCTAAGGAGGCAGAGATAGAAGGAGCACCATGAGTTCGGGGCCAGTCTGGAACTACAGAGTGGATTCCAAACAAAACAAAAACAAAACAAACAAACAAACAAAAAAGAGCATCAAGTGTATGACAGAGCTGAATGTCCCAGAAAGATGCATTGAGTCTTTGTCTCTTCCCATGAAGACTTATTGGACACAAAAAGTAACTAGTGTAACCACTGCTTGTAAGTTCTTCAAGATAAATACAAAGTGTCAGAATTCATTTCATTTAATGGCTGCCATACTGCATAAGTAGAGCCACAATTCCAAAGCAAGATGGTATCTGCCATTAAAGTATAAGCTGTCTTCAGGAGGCAGTATCCATCATATCTTGTGGGCTGCCCGGCCTTGATTAGCACAAGCACAAAACAAGACTGCCAAGATATGATCCTGAGGCAATCTGGCCAGAGATTTTGTTTTTAGAAACAACAGTAGCTTTCAATAAGTGGGCTTAGAGCAGTTGGTACCAATGCTGACTAAGGACAGTGTGAAAGACAATGATCCTCCAAACTTTAACTAGAGTAGAGTGAAGGATGAGGAAAAGCCAGAGGGAGCCTGAGGATTTCGGGGGGGGGGGGGGGCTCAAAAGTGATGAGGATCCTTCTCCCAGGATCCCAGAAAGCTCACAGAGCAATGTTTTGCTAGAATTCCTTGGCCCAAATGCCAATACTCACAGGGATATATGAGCTATTCTTTGAGTCTATGTGATGGCCTAGTGCAGTGATCTTCCTGGACTGTCTGTTTCAAGACTGACTACAGCAGTCCAGGCCAAGGTAAGTGGTATAGGAACATGGGCATCCTTCTCAATCTAAAAGGACATTTAATCTTCTGCAAAAAAAAAAAAAAAAAAAAATCACTGGAAAGACATATATATTCAAGCAAAAGTCTCTTTGAGCAGATCAAGGAGACTATAAATATACACATGGTTTTCTCATTTGGACCTGTGGAAGCCTGCATCTTACTTCATCAAGCCAGTATACTGCCACAAGTATGAGAAGCCTGAGACAGTAACAAAGACCCCCACACACACATCTCCTGACATACAACCCATTGGGCCCACTCAGTCAATAACAGAAAGAGGGGAATGAACCAAAAGGAAAAAGTAGTAATTTCTCTTTTCAGTTTCTTTCATCTCCTTGGTTTTGTAGGCTGCCTATACTGAATAGCTCTAAAAATAGCATTTTTCACACCTTCTTAGTAAGGACCAATATATTTTAATCTGTGCTGCTTTATCCAAGTAATGTAGCCACTTAAACGATAAAGTCAGGAGAGGGGCGTGGTGGCGCACGCCTTTAATCCCAGTACTTGGGAAGCAGAGGTAGGAGGATTGCTATGAGTTCCAGACCATCCTGAGACAACATAGTGAAATCCAGGTCAGCCTAGGCTAGAGTGAGACCTCACCTCAAAAAAATAAAATAAAATAAAATTTAAATTTAAAAAAAAAAGTACAAAGGAAATTACTCATTAAGGTCACTTAGCAGAGAGGAATATTTCAATAGCAATTGTGCAGAGGGAAGAGTTTTGCTCACACCCATATGAGGCAGGATTAACATCCCTAAAACTTCACCTTCTGCTATCATTTCATCAAAAGAACCATCTTTGTTGCAGTGATTTCTGATAATGAGTGAACATCAACTCATTCAGAACTCAACAGTCAACAAATGTGATACACAATGCAGTCAGCTGTCTTTCCAATGAAATCCACCAACAGTTTCCAAGATGGATTGCTCCTCTTCTCATTCATAAGAAAACTATTACCAAAGTCACAACTTTGAAAAATAGGCCCATCAAGCAAGCCCAGTACTTGTTAAAGCAATTGTAAATTTACTTGTCTCTCACTCAAGAGCTTATATTCTTTGTGGTATACACACCAGTACTTGCAAGACCAGAGGAACCACAGTTGAAAGCCAACCCAAAGTGGAAGGAAGGGGAGGGAGGAAACTTGAATCTTATCAAATATACAAAAGGCCCAATTTGTGGCCCATGCCTTTAATCCCAGCACTCAGGAGGTAGGAGGACAACCTTGAGTTCCAGGTCAGCCAGGGCTAGATGGAGATCCTACCTCAAAAACAAAATAGCCAGGGCATGATGGCACACACCTTTAGTCCCAGCACTTCAGACGCAGAAGAAAGATCACTGTGATTTCAAGTCAAGGCCACCCTGGCATTACATAGTGAATTCCAGGTCAGCCTGGGCTAGAATGAGACCCTACCTCAAAACCAAAAATAAAAAAAAGAAAGAAAGAGAAAAGAAAAGAAAAGAAAAGAAAAGAAAAGAAAAGAAAAGAAAAGAAAAGAAAAAAAGAAATGGAGATAGGGGAGGTGAAAGCGATCTGGTTGCAACACCTGTCACCCCATTGATCTGGCTGGCTAGATGGATATTCTTTTCCTCCCTCACCACTATATCAAAGAGGAAAACCTTCCTGCTAGAAACTCCAAACAAGCTCTCAAGAAATGGAGATAGGGGCTTGAGAGATAGCTTAGTAGTTAACGCACTTACCTAGAAGCCTAAAGACAGGTTCAATTCCCCAATAGCCATGTAAGCCAGATACACAAAGTGGCACATACATCTGGAGTTCCTTTGCAGTGGCTAGCAGCCCTGGTGTGCCCATTCTCTCCCTCAGTTAAATAAGATAAAATAAATGGAGGCCAGGAGTAGTGATTCACACCTTTAATCCCAGCACTCAGGAGGCAGAGAGAGGTAGGAGGATTGCCTTGAGTTCAAGGCCACCTGGACTACATAGTGAATTCCAGGTCAGCCTGGGCTAGAGTGAAACCCTACCTCAAAATAAAAAATTTAAAAAAAGATAAAATAAATGAAGATAGGAAAAGGCTGGGGAGATGGATGAGCAGATGCTTTCAAATCCTGACAGCCTGGGTTTGATTCTTGAGCACCCACATAAAGCTAGATGCACAAAGTGTCTAGAGTTAGTTTGCAGGGACAAGAAGCCCTGAAGCACCCATTCTCTCCCCCTCTCCTTGCAAAAAAATAAATACAACCTTTAATCCCAGCACTCGGGAGGCAGAGGTAAGAGGATGGCTGTGAGTTTGAGGGCAGCCTGAGACTAGATAGTGAATTCCAGGTCAGCCTGGGCTAGACTGAGACCCTACCTGGGAAGGAGGGGGAAATAGATTTAATCAAGAAGTGTGTTTCCTCATTCCTTCTTACAGTGTGCTCTGTCCAGTAAGCACAGCTGATACAGGCTTCATAGGCACCCGTATTGGCATACTGAAGATGACACATCAAAATCTGAACTAGTTCATGCTCTGTGCTCTCAAAATGCCAGTTTAGTACTGGAGAGATGGCTCAGTGGTTGAGGCGCTTGCCTGCAAAGCCTGAGGACCCAGGTTCCTAAGTACCCATGTTTGCAGTGGCTAGAGGCCCTGGTGCACCCATTCTTCCTCTCCACCCCCCCCCCCGCCCTGCTTTCTCTTTCTCTCTCTCAAATAGATATTTTAAAAAAATATTTTAGCCTGGCATGGTGATGCACGCCTTTAATCCCAATACTTGGGAGGCAGAGGTAGGAGGATCACCATAAGTTTGAAGCCACCCTGAGAATACAGAGTGAATTCCAGGTCAGCCTGAGCTAGAGTGAAACCTTACCTCGAAAAACCAAAATAAATAAATAAATAAATAAATAAATAAATAAATAAATAAAAGCCGGGCATGGTGGTACACGGCTTTAATCCCAACACTCGGGAGGCAGAGAGGTAGGAGGATCACCGTGAGTTCAAGGCCACTCTGAGAATACAGAGTGAACTCCTGAACTAGAGTGAGACCCTACCTCGAAAAACCAAATAAATTAATAAATAAATAATAAAAGCCTACATGTTCAGGAAGTGGGGTTGTCTGTACAAATTTATATTTTTTTCAAGCAATGTCTAAACACTTAAATGAAATTTAGGGCTGGAGAGATGGGTCAGTGGTTAAAAGCACTTGCTTTACAAAGCCTGACAACCCAGGTTTAAGTCCCCAGTTCCCCCGGTGCATGCATCTGGAGTTCATTTGCCTTGGCATGCCCATTCTCATTCTCTTTCTGGTTGTTTGCAAATAAAAATAAATAAATAGCTGGGGGTGGTGGCACACGCCTTTAATCCCAGCAGAGGTAGGAGGCCACCCTGAGATTTCATAGGGAATTCCAGGTGAGCCTGAGCTAGAGTGAGACCCTACCTCGAAAAACTAGATAGATAAATAAATAAATAAATAAATAAGTAGATAAATAAATTTAAACCTAGTTTAAAACTGATCAATTACTATTTTTGTTAAATTTTCTAAAAGTTATACATCAAATCTCAATTTACAATGTCCTTAGATGGTGATCAGTGACAAGTACTATCATACAAAAATCGAAATTATGGTGGGGTAGGAGAGATGCTGCAGAATGAACCCAGGACTCATACCTGGGTTTATACCCTAGCCCTAAAACCAACTGGTTTGTTTGAATTTTTTTCCCAAGGTAGAGTCTTGCTCTAGCCCAGACTGACCTGGAATTCATCATGTATCTCTCAGGGTGGCCTCAAGCTCAATCCCCCTACTCCTCCTCCAGAGTACTGGGATTAAAGGCATGTGTGTCACCATGCCCAGCTAAAAAACAAACTTTTAAAATTATTAACATAAAGTCAGTAAACATGGGCCAAAGATTCTTTTTCAAACATATATTCAAAGGCAATGACTTGGATTACACAGTATTTCTTCTAATTCTTTTGAAAATGAAGCCGGGCATGGTGGCGCTCGCCTTTAATCCCAGCACTCTGGAGGCAGAGGTAGGAGGATCGCCGAGAGTTCGAGGCCACCCTGAGACTACATAGTTAATTCCAGGTCAGCCTGGACCAGAGTGAGACCCTACCTTGCAAAACCAAAAAATAAAAATAAAAAAGAAAATGAAGACATTTTAGTTGGTTTTTGTTTGGTTTTGTTTCTTGCTAAATGAATGGAGATGAAAGGAGTGCAGAACAACCTATTTCATAGTGGTACAGTGTTTAATCTTTTCAATTAGAGGTATTACTCACATTGTAAATAGATGCTGAAAAGGAATTATTACTCAACAAATGAATAAAAACCCACAAGTGACAATGTTCCTTTGAAAACAACCACGTACACATGTGTACACACACACACACACACACACACACACACACACACACACCACACACGCTCACAGCAGCAGAAACTACGAGAAAGCATCCTCTCCTACACTTTTCAAGAATGCTGGACAAATCCAAGTCTGCAAATTGGGCAAATGACAGCAAAATCAGACTACCTCCATATTTGTGCTGCTGTATTTGCATTCTTTTTCTTTTTTTTTTTTTTTTTAAGGTTAAGAGAAGACAGTACAGCTGGGTGTGGTAGTGCACGCCTTTAATCCCAGGGAAGGTAGGAGAATCACTGAGTCTACATAATGAATTCCAGGTCAACCTGGGCTAGAGTGAGACCTTACCTCGAAAAACTCAAAAAAAAAAAAAAAAAATGAGAGAGAGAGCGCCTGGCATGGTGGCGCATGCCTCTAATCCCAGCACTGGGGAGACAGAAGTAGGAGGATCGCCATGAATTCAAGGCTATTCTGAGACTACATAGTGAATTCCAGGTAAGTCTGGGCTAGAGTGAAACCCTACCTCGGAAAACCAAAAAAAAAAAAAAAAAAAGAGTACAGAGAGGGTAGGAGGGGGTAGAGAGCCCATGTGGGAGTAAGGGGAGAGAAAGGGATTTCCCGCAGGAAGCTTACAAAAAAAAAAAAAAAAAAAATCAAGAATCAGCCAAGAAAGTGTCCTTAAAATATGTATTTCCAGCCAGGCATGGTGGTTCACGCCTTTAATCCCAGCACTTGGGAGGCAGAGGTAGGATCGCTGTGAGTTCAAGGCCACCCTGAGACTACATGGTGAAATCCAGGTCAGCCTGGGCTAGAGGGAGACCCTACCTCGAAGCATATATATGTATTTCCACTCCCTAGACAACATCACCCACAGGAACCATGCAGCTATCCAACAGACTTTCAGTGTCACCATTTATTATTTATAGCATTAAATGGGGGAAGTGGCTCTGATGTCACCAACCCTACCCTGTGGGATCACTGACTCGGTGAACATTCTCACACTGGAGAAAATCTGTCAAGGCAAACATTTTGCTAGGTTAAGTAGATTCTCACCCCGGGGGTATCAGCAAAGATACAAAGAAACTGTCAAGGTTTCCACAGGATGAAACCCTGCGTATGCCCATTCGCACACACTTCCTCCCCAACTCTCCAGAGCCCAGTTTGATTTCCCTCATGCTCAAATTAGCAGGTGATACCAGCCATGTTTATTTCTTCTACCAAATGATTGCTTTCACCAATTAGCCAATTCTTCGCTTCTACTAGCTACCCTCTCTCTCTCTCATGGTCCTGTTTCCAATAGCCCCTCGTGGAGTCAAGTCCTAGGGCGGAAAGGTTTAGAAGTGTCCATGGACCAGGGGGAAACTAGACGAGCCTGGCTGCCAACTAGTTGCTAACAGGAAAGTGACTGCTTCCCTAAGGGCCCAAGGATTTCCCTGGTTTATCTCACGTTATTTTATTTCATTGTGTTATTTGATTTTTCTTTTGAGACGAACGAGAGAGAGGCAGTAATGGGGGCGCCCCCCCCCTTCCCTCTCTTCCCAAACCGTAAAGTTACAGTTTCTCTTTCTTGGGGGTGGGGGGGGGGGATAGAATCCAGAGTACCTGCAGCCTCGCTAGACAAACATCCCCCACCGCAGGGTAGAAAACCCTTTGTCCAAGAAGCCTGACACCACAGGGGCCCGGAAGAGAGGCCCCTTATCCGTCACAGCCTCCAACCCGAGAGCTCCCCCCTCCCCGCATCCCACAGTCCAGCCCTGTACGGCCTATCTCGGGCATCCACGCACGGGCCATGGCTTGGGGAGGGAAGGGGAGAAGTGCTGGCGACCCCCGCCCTCCTCCAGGGACCCGGAGGCCAAAGCGGCCCTGAGCGATCACCGTCCTCCCCTGCCACCATCATCGATGTCACTCGGCCTGAGCCGGGCTTTGGAAGTGGGGTGCGGGCCTGGGCCGGGGAAAGGAAAACAAATTTTAAAAAAAAATCTCCTAGAAAGAGAATGAGATGCTAGAGCGACTGCGACCTAAGGCTAGATCACGCACGAGCGAGGGTCGTCCCGGGAAGGTGGGTCTGCCCCAGGGACCTGGAAGGGGCCGGGCCAGAACCGGCCCCGAGGTCTCCGAAGGCATCTGGAAGGACCGCGCCCGGCCCAAGGCCAAGGAAGGCTGGGGAGGGGGGTGGAGGGAAGAGGAGGGCCCGAGGCCGAGGCCGAGGCCCAGGCGGCGGGGAAGGGCGAGGGCCGGGCCTCCAGCCGGACGTGGAGGTGGGCAGGCCCACTCTCTCTCTCACTCTCTCTCTCTCTCTCCCCACGGGCCGGACGCACGGCCAGCGACACAACCGACGGTCTGCACTCACCATGAGCTCGATGGTCTTATCCTCAATCACCGAGTCGGGCTCCATGGCGGCCCCGCCTCGCTCTCCCCGCGCAGCAGCGAACGGCCCGGGCGGAGGAGGCGACGGCGAGGGCGGCACAAGCGGAGGCGGCTATCGCACCCTCTCTAGCTGCCAGCCCGCCCGGGCCGCCGGCAGCTCCTCCCTCCCCCACCCCCCTTCGGCTGAACGCAGTGCGCAGAGCCAGGACTACAACTCCCAGCAGGCGCCGCGGGCGCAGCAGGGCATTGTGGGAACAAGAAGCCTCCCCCAGTTGAGGACTTTCCCCCGGCAGGGCCCGAAGCTGGAGTCTAAACCACAGGGTAGCGTGCGTCCGGAAGTGAGGGGTCGTGCAGACATGGAGAATTACGGCATTGGCTCATGGGTAAGGGCCTCGCGAGCGCAACGACTACTTGTCCCAGAAATCCCTGAGCGCCGAGTTCTCCTTCCGGCTGATCTTTCCTGACTTCCTGGCACCCCACCCCCACCCCCGGGGCTGCTGAGACCCGGTCGGAAACTCCAAAGCAACTCCTCACTTGTCACAGATCTTGCGGTGCAACAACTTCCGCACATGCGCGTTCGGTGGCTGCAGTGCCCACAGGACCCCTGGGTAGCTGCGAGGCCTGGGCGGTTAGTATGGGCAGATGGTGGAGACAGATGGTTGTAGGTTCGTTGGGAGGGTATGGTCCTGGGGCTCAGGTGTGGCAGAGGGATCAGCCAGCGACAGGACACAGCCAAGGGAGGGAGCTCTAAGAAGCTGGACAGTCCAGGAGGAAAGGGTCTTAGACTTGAGTTGGCAAAGAGGAGGTGTGTTGGACCTTGGCTGACTTATCGCACACGGACTGGGAGGAGCTGAGATGAAAAGAAACCCAGATAGGGGCTAAGAGAGATGGCTCAGCAGTTAAGGCACTTGCCTGTAAAGTCAATGACCTGGGTTCAATTCACCAGTACCCACGTAAAGCCTGATGCACAAAGTGGAGCATGCATCTGGAGTTCCCAAGCAGAGGCAAGAGGTCCTGGCATGCCTATGTTTTACCCCATCCCACTTTCTGATATATATTTTTTTCTTTGTTTTTTTTTCTGATATATATATTTTTTAAGTTAAGGATTGAAGAGATGGCTTAGCGGTAAAGCGCATGCCTGCGAAGCCTAAGGACCCCGGTTCGATTCTCCAAGTCCCACATAAGCCAGATGCACATGGTGGTACAAGCCTCTGGAGTTCCTTTGCAGTAGCTAGAGGCCCTGGCGTGCCACCACTCTCTTCCTCACTCTGTCTCTAATAAATAAATAATTTTTTAAAACCTTAAAAAAATTAAGCCCATCTTCAATCCCAGCACTCAGGAGACAGAGGTAGGAGTGTGGTAGAAAAGAAGCCAAAAGTTGAATTGATTCACTGAGTTACTGTAAGAGTTAATTGCTGAGGAGATAAAACTTATCTTTGCCGGGCGTGGTGGCGCACGCCTTTAATCCCAGCACTCGGGAGGCAGAGGTAGGAGGATCGCCGAGAGTTTGAGGCCACCCTGAGACTACATAGTTAATTCCAGGTCAGCCTGGACCAGAGTGAGACCCTACTTCGGAAAAAAAAAAAAAAAAAAAAAAAAAAAAAAAACCTTATCTTTGCCAGCAGATGGAAAAATCCCAAAAAAAGGAACTGTCCAGAAAGGGCCCAAAGAGATGATAAGAAGGAAAGACAGTTTAGGCTAAAACCAAGTAAAATGGAGTTTTCATTGTTAGGGTGGCCAGACTACAGAAATGATTGATATGCAAATTGCCACATCTTGTTTGTTCACTTATCCCTGCCCTTGACTATGAAAAGACAACATCACCCACAGGAACCATGCAGCTATCCAACAGACTTTCAGTGTCACCATTTATTATTTATAGCATTAAATGGGGGAAGTGGCTCTGATGTCACCAACCCTACCCAGTGGGATCACTGACTCGGTGAACATTCTCACACTGGAGAAAATCTGTCAAGGAAAACATTTTGCTAGGTTAAGTAGATTCTCACCCCGGGTGGGGGGAGGGTATCAGCAAAGATACAAAGAAATTGTCAAGGTTTCCACAGGATGAAACCCTGCATATGCCCATTCGCACACACTTCCTCCCCAACTCTCCAGAGCCCAGTTTGATTTCCCTCATGCTCAAATTAGCAGGTGATACCAGCCATGTTTATTTCTTCTACCAAATGATTGCTTTCACCAATTAGCCAATTCTTCGCTTCTACTAGCTACCCTCTCTCTCTCTCATGGTCCTGTTTCCAATAGCCCCTGGTGGAGTCAAGTCCTAGGGCATAAAGGTTTAGAAGTGTCCATGGACCAGGTGGAAACTAGACGAGCCTGGCTGCCAACTAGTTGCTAACAAAAAGTGACTGCTTCCCTAAGGGCCCAAGGATTTCCCTGGTTTATCTCATGTTATTTTATTTCATTGTGTTATTTGATTTTTCTTTTGAGACGAACGAGAGAGAGGCAGTGATGGGGACGCCCCTCCTCTTCCTCTCTTCCCAAACCGTAAAGTTACAGTTTCTCTTTCTTGGGGGTGGGGATAGAATCCAGAGTACCTGCAGCCTCGCTAGACAAACATCCCCCACCGCAGGGTAGAAAACCCTTTGTCCAAGAAGCCTGACACCACAGCGGCCCGGAAGAGAGGCCCCTTATCCGTCACAGCCTCCAACCCGAGAACTCCCCCCTCCCCGCATCCCACAGTCCAGCCCTGTACGGCCTATCTCGGGCATCCACACACGGGCCATGGCTTGGGGAGGGAAGGGGAGAAGTGCTGGCGACCCCCGCCCTCCTCCAGGAACCCGGAGGCCAAAGCGGCCCTCAGCGACGATCACCGTCCTCCCCTGCCACCATCATCAATGTCACTCGACCTGAGCCGGGCTTTGGAAGTGGGGTGCGGGCCTGGGCCGGGGAAAGGAAAACAAATTTTAAAAAAAATTCCTAGAAAGAGAATGAGATGCTAGAGCGACTGCGACCTAAGGCTAGATCACGCACGAGCGAGGGTCGTCCCGGGAAGGTGAGACGGCCCCAGGGACCTGGAAGGGGCCGGGCCAGAACCGGCCCCGAGGTCTCCCAAGGCATCCGGAAGGACCGCGCACGGCCCAAGGCCAAGGAAGGCTGGGGAGGGGGGTGGAGGGAAGAGGAGGGCCCGAGGCCGAGGCCGAGGCCCAGGCGGCGGGGAAGGGCGAGGGCCGGGCCTCCAGCCGGACGTGGAGGTGGGCAGGCCCACTCTCTCTCGCGCGCTCTCTCTCTCTCTCCCCACGGGCCGGACGCACGGCCAGCGACACAACCGACGGTCTGCACTCACCATGAGCTCGATGGTCTTGTCCTCAATCACCGAGTCGGGCTCCATGGCGGCCCCGCCTCGCTCTCCCCGCGCAGCAGCGAACGGCCCGGGCGGAGGAGGCGACGGCGAGGGCGGCACAAGCGGAGGCGGCTATCGCACCCTCTCTAGCTGCCAGCCCGCCCGGGCCGCCGGCAGCTCCTCCCTCCCCCCCCCCCTCGGCTGAACGCAGTGCGCAGAGCCAGGACTACTACTCCCAGCAGGCGCCGCGGGCGCAGCAGGGCATTGTGGGAACAAGAAGCCTCCCCCAGTTGAGGACTTTCCCCTGGCAGGGCCCGAAGCTGGATTCTAAACCGCAGGGTAGCGTGCGTCCGGAAGTGAGGGGTCGTGCAGACATGGAGAATTACGGCATTGGCTCATGGGTAAGGGCCTCGCGAGCGCAACGACTACTTGTCCCAGAAATCCCTGAGCGCCGAGTTCTCCTTCCGGCTGATTTTTCCTGACTTCCTGGCAGCCCCCGGGGCTGCTGAGACCCAGGCGGGAACTCCAAAGCAACTCCTCACTTGTCACAGATCTTGCGGAGCAACAACTTCCGCACATGCGCGCTCGGTGGCTGCAGTGCCCACAGCACCCCTGGGTAGCTGCGAGGCCTGGGCGGTTGGTAGGGGCAGACGCTAGAGACAGATGGTTATAGGTGCGTTGGGAGGGTATGATCCTGGGGCTCAGATATGGCAGGGGGATCAGCCAGCGACAGGACACAGCCAAGGGAGGGAGCTCTAAGAAGCTGGACAGCCCAGGAGGAAAGGGTCTTAGACTTGAGTTGGCAAAGAGGAGGTGTGTTGGACCTTGGCTGACTTATCTCACACCAACTGGGAGGAGCTGAGATGAAAAGAAACCCAGATAGGGGCTAAGAGAGATGGCTCAGCAGTTAAGGCACTTGCCTGTAAAGTCAATGACCTGGGTTCAATTCCCCAGTACCCACGTAAAGCCTGATGCACAAAGTGGTGCATGCATCTGGAGTTCCTAAGCAGAGGCAAGAGGTCCTGGCATGCCTATGTTTTACCCCACCCCACTTTCTGATATATATATATATATATATTAAAGTTAAGGGTTGGAGAGATGGCTTAGTGGTAAAGCGCATGCCTGCGAAGCCTAAGGACCCCGATTCGATTCTCCAAGTCCCACATAAGCCAGATGCACATGGTGGTACAAGCCTCTGGAGTTCCTTTGCAGTAGCTAGAGACCCTGGCGTGCCCACTCTCTCTCTTCCTCTCTCTGTCTCTAACAAATAAATAATTTTTAAAACCTTAAAAAAAATTAAAAGCCGGGCATGTGGTGGCAAATCCCAGCACTTGGGAGGCAGAAATAGGAGGATCGCCAAGAGTTCGAGGCCACCCTGAGACTACATAGTTAATTCCAGGTCAGCTTGGACCAGAGTGAGACCCTACCTTGCAAAACCAAAAAAAAATAATAATAATAAGCCCACCTTCAATCCCAGCACTCAGGAGACAGAGGTAGGAGTGTGGTAGAAAAGAAGCCAAAAGTTGAATTGATTCACTGAGTTACTGTAGAGTTAATTAATTGCTGAGGAGATAAAACTTATCTTTGCCAGCAGATGGAAAAATCCCAAAAAAAGAATTGTCTAGAAAAGGCCCAAAGAGATGATAAGAATGAAAGACAGTTTAGGCTAAAACCAAGTAAAATGGAGTTTTCATTGTTAGGGTGGCCAGACTACAGAAATGATTGATATGCAAATTGCCACATCTTGTTTGTTCACTTATCCCTGCCCTTGACTATGAAAACTATAAAATGGAAGTAAAAGCTGCACTTGGGGCCAAAGCTTCTTTGGAGGGCTACCTCAAGCTTTTTGGCTCCTGGGTAATAAACTCCTCTACTTTTTAAAAAGAGATTTTATTTTTATTTATTTATTAGAGACAGAGAAGGAAAGAGAGAGAGGGAGAAAGAGAAAACAGGTGCACCAGGGACTCTAGCCACTGCAAAGGAACTCCAGACACATGCGCCCCCCTGTGCCTTTGGCTTACGTGGGACCTGGAAAATCGAACTGGGGTCCTTAGGCTTCACAAGCATGTGCCTTAACTGCTAAGCCATCTCTTCAGCCCAACTCCTCTACTTTCACTCATACTGGTGTTGGAGTGATCTTTCCAGAGAATTTCTACAACAATAGGATCCCTGAAAGTTCAAGGCCACCAAGAAACTACATAGTGAATTCTAGGTCAGCCTGGACTAAAGTGAGACCTTACCTTGAAAAGCAAAACTAATAATAATTAAGCCTTCCTAGTCTTTCAGGAAATTTTTTGTTTTTGTTTTTGTTTGTTTGAGGTAGGGTCTCTCTTTAGCCCTGAAATTCACTATGTAGTTCCAGGCTGGCCTCGAACTCATAGTAATTCTCCTACCTCTGCCTTCGGAGGGCTGAGATTAAAGGCATGAACTACCACCCCTGGCAAAAATTGTTTATTTTTAAGCATCCAGACTCTACTGAGCACTGGGAATATGCTCTGAACAGTTCAGGCAAGGTCTCTGTTATCATAAAGTTAATTCTCATGGGGAGACTACAGACATTAACAATAGTAATAGATTCTATGAAGGATCACAACTATGGAACCTTCCAAGCGTTCCTTTCCAAGCATCCTTTCTGGCCTTGAGGTCTCACACCTACATCCACAGCATTCAGGAAGCTGAGGTAGAAGTATGGTCATGAATTCAAGGCCAGCCTGGGCTACAGTGTGAGTTCCAGGTCAGCCTGGGCTAAAGTGAGAGGCTATCTCAAAAAAAATTTTTTTAAGAATCAGTGGGTTGGGTGGGGTGGCACACACCTTTAATCCAAGCACTCAGGAGGGAGGAAGAGGTAGGAGGAGTGCTGTGAGTTTGAGGCCACCCTGAGACTACATAGTTAATTCCAGGTCAGCCTAGGCCAGAGTGAGACTCTGCCTTGAAAAACCAAAAGTGTGTGTGTGTGTGTGTGTGTTTAAAAAATCTGTTTTGTGTTTTTTTTTTTTTTGTTTTTTTTGTTTGTTTGTTTGTTTGTTTGTTTGTTTGGCTGACCTGGAATTCACTATGTACTCTTAGGGTGGCCTTGAACTCATGGTGCCTACCATGCCTCCCTTCCTGAGTGCTGGGACTAATTTGTGCCATTCTTTCAATTACTGCTTCCTTGTTTATTTGAAAGAGGCAATGAGAGAGAATAGGCAGCTGGGTCTCCAGCCACTGCAAATGAACTCCAGACACATGCATCATCTTGTGCACTGGTTTAGTCAGTCATCTGGGCCTCCTTTGGCTGCTGGTCCTAACCAGTTCCATATCTTCAGCCCTATGTCTGCTTTTTTTTTTTTCCATCAATCCATCTATGTTATCACAAATAAAGCTTCCCCCCTTTTTTGTTGTTGTTTGTTTGTTTTGGCTTTTCCAGGTAGTCTCTCTAGTCTAGGCTGACCTGGTATTCATTGTAGTCTCAGGCTGGCTGGCTTTGAACTCACAGATTCTCCTATCTCAGTAGTGCTGGTATTAAAACTACACATGGTTTAGTGTTTCTAAAACCAAAAACAAACCGGGTGTGGTGGCATATGCCTTTAATCCCAGGACTCTAGTGAGGATCACAGTGAGTTGGGGGCCAAACTGAGAGTACGTAGTGAATGGAGACCCTATCTCAAAATACCAAAACACAGCCGGGCGTGGTAGCACACGCCTTTAATCCCAGCACTCGGGAGGCAGAGGTAGGAGGATTGCCGTGAGTTCGAGGCCACCCTGAGACTACATAGTTAATTCCAGGTCAGCCTGGGCCAGAGTGAGACCCTACCTCGCAAAAAACCAAAAAAAACAAAACAAAACAAAACACACACACACACCTGTTAAAGAGGCCATCTGGTTCACACCTATAGTCCCAGGACTCAGGAGGCTGAGGTAAGAGGGTCACCCTGAGACCAGCCTGGACTGACTGAGTTACAGGTCAGCCTGGGACAGTGCCTCAAAAGCAAGAAGGAAGGAAGGGAAAAGGAAGGAAGGAAAAGAAGGAGGGAGGAGGGTGGGTACTAGGGAATCAAACATGGTTCCTTAGGCTTCACAGGCAAGTGCCTTAAAAGCTACGCCATCTCTCCAGCCTACCATGCCCTATGAACTAATTTGTAGTTCTTTCAATTACTGTGTCTTCATCTGGAAGCCAATGTGACAGTGGCTGTGACCAGGGCTAATTTACCACAAGCACTATTGCTCAGCATGCCAGGAGCATTGGCTCAGTCATATCTCCTTCCTTCCTATCTTCTGGTCTCTCAGTTCCATGTAAAATTCTTCAAGGCAGGTCCAAGATGAAAAGTCATTTAAAAAAATCTATTAAGGAAGCAATCTCTGTAGGAGAAACTGGGAAGTGAAAAGAGGAAGCAGCCAGAAATGGTGGCATGTTTTTAATCCTAGCACTGGAGAGGCTTGGGTAACTGTGAATATGAGGCCAGTCTGAGACTACAAAGTGAATTCTAGGTCAGCTGGCCTGGATCAAGACCCTACCTTGGAGGGAAGGATGTTACCTCTAGTCCCAGCACTCTGGGCTAGGGCAGAGGTAGGAGGATCTCTGTGAGTTCAGGTCTTTGTCTGGGCTAGTGTTTCAAAAAGTAAATAAAAATCATCATAAGCTGGGTGGTGGTGCTCACTTTAATCCCAGCACTTGGGAGGCAGAGGTAGGAGAAGGCCCTGGGTTCAAGGCCACCCAAAGACTAGGGTTGTGGTGGAGCAGGTCAGCCTGGGCACTGCCCAGACCCTACCTTCCAAACCAAAAAAAAAAAAAAATCATTGCCGGGCATGGTGGCCTCAGATTTAATCCCAGCACTTGGGAGGCAGAGGTAGGAGGATTGCCTTGAGTTCAAGGTCACCCTGAGACTACATAGTGACTTCCAGGTCAGCCTGGGCCAGAGTGAGACCCTACCTCGAAAAAAAAAAAATCGTATGGAGAAGAGAACAGAGCAAGGGTGGGGATTAGGGGGCGTCAGAGTTTAAGTCATGTTTTGCAGCTTGTCCTGACTTGATGCAAGGGAGCCAACTGTTCACACTCCCACTCTGCAGTCCCTGGGTGAGTGGATGTTAGTTGCAGGCAATCAGCCTCTCTGTGGCTGGGCAAAGAGGCCCTAAGCAACCCACAGATAAACATTTGTCTCTGGGGGTTTAAAGAAAAGCCTCAGAAGCTGGGGTGCTGCTCACTAGTGGAACAAATGTAAAGCAAGGCCTATAGGTTCAATCCCCTTCACCCAAAATCATATGGAGCATCCGGGCATTCACTGCCCAGTCCTTACCTTCCATTCCTCCTCTACTCCCTTTGCACACCTCCAGCCTCAGATTTAGCCTGTGAATGGGGAGAGGTGCAAAGTGGTGGAGATGGTGGAGATGTACACTGACACGGGGTGTGGAGATCAGGCTGTGCTCTGCCCTAAGTGACTCCATAGTGTGTAAAGCAGTAGTTTTCAGGCTGTGCTTGTCCCTGGAGACGCCATGTTACAAGCAGCATTTTCACTCTGTTTTGGGCATTAATGAAGAAGGATGACTCCGCCCTTGGGTGGACAGTAAACAGTGCCTTCTGTCTGGCATCACCCACAAGGCACTGACTGATAAATGACTTGTTCCTGGGGTAGAAAAATCCTAAAAGTTATCAAAAAACTGGGACTTAGGAGCATTGTTAAAATCATATCAAAGCCGAGCATGGTGGTGCACTCGGGAAGCAGAGGTAGGAGGATTGCAGTGAGTTCAAGGCCACCCTGAGACTACATAGTGAATTCCAGGTCAGTCTGAGCTAGAGCGAAACCCTACCTGGAAAAAAACAAAACAAAATAAAATAAATAAAATAAGATCATATCAGGAAACTGGACCCCCCAGACTGAAGAAAGGGCGCAACTCCCTCACCTGGGTGCCCTAAAGAGGAAGCCATCTGATACTTTAATGGTACTCCTGAGTGTCCCAGGGGCTTCAGCTCAGCTAGGTGGATATGGCTCACTCGAACTGCCGTCAGGTTGTCCATTAGTTGGCTCTTTGTCCATCTAGACTCGGTCCTGCCCTTCACCTCCGCAGGCTACACTGTTCTGCACCTCCTGTCTGAAGTGCAACCTTCCTGAGGTTCAGTGTAACCCAGCTGCATTGCGCGTGCACACGTGTGTGTGTGTGTGTGTGTGTGTGTGTGTGTGTGTGTGTACACATCTTTGTGTGCAGATATGTACTAGCCACGTGCACAGCCAAAGGTTGTCTTGTGTCCTCTATGGATCTTCTGCCTTATTTCCCTGAGACAACGACCTTCACTAAATCGGCATCCCCATTTTTTGGTTAGACTGACTGATTAAGGAGCCCCAGCAATATTCCTGTCCCCGTTCTCCTCAGTCCTGGAGTTTCAGGCATGCACAGGGCATTGGAGCTCAAACTTAGTTCTTATGTCCTCATGTTTGTGTCCCAAGCCTCTTGTCTGCTGAGCCATTTCCACAGCTGCTGCTGCTGCTTCTTTTTTAGAAAAGCCTTTGTTTGTTTGTTTTTGTGAGTTAGGGTCTCACTCTAGCCCAGGCTGACCTGGAATTCACTATGTAGTCTCAGGGTGGCCTCGAACTCATGGCGATCCTCCCACCTCTGCCTCCCGAGTGCTGGGATTAAAGGCATGTGCCACCACGCCCGGCTCAAGTTTATAAATTCTTTTTACATGTGGCAGAAATGACAAGAGTAGTGTCTGTGGCCCTTGATTAGTTTAACAAGCATTTGGATGAAGGTATGCTGGAAACAAGAAGGGAAGAAGGTCCATTGAATTCTATAGGTGCTACTTAGCCATGTGAGGTTGGCCTGACCCCTAGCAAAGGGCCCATTTCTTTATCGGTAACCTGAAGATAAGATCTCCTTATTTATTTATTTTTGTTTTTCTAGGTGGGGTTTCACTCTAGTCCATGCTGACCTGGAATTCACTATGTAATCTCAGGGTGGCCTAGAACTCACGTGATCCTCCAACCTCTGCCTCCCGATTGCTGGGATTAAAGACATGCGCCATCACGCCCAGCAAGATCTCTTTATTGAAATCATTGATATGATAAATATATGAAAACTCTTGGAGGTCAATGAATGTTTGTTGTTAAATTAGAATGATACTGGATACCTGGAAAGAACATGGCCACACCCATCCACCTACATACATCCCATCCCCCCAATAGAAATCCCAGAGTCTGGGCTGGAAAGATGGCTCAGCAGTTAACAGTTAGGACTCAAGTGTGATTCCCTAGTATCCACGTAAGCCAGCTACACAAGGTGGCGCATACGTCTGGAGTTCATTTGCAGTGGCTAAAATTCCTGGTGCACTCATCATTCTCTCTCTTAAATAAATAAATAGGGCTGGGGAAATGGCTTAGCAGTTAAGGTGTTTGCCTGTGAAGCCTGAGGACCCAGGTTTGATTCCCGAGGTCCCATGTAAGCCAGATGCACAAGGTGGCGCAGGCATCTGGACTTCGTTTGCAGTGGCTGGAGGCCCTGGCGCACCATTCGCTCTTTCTCTCTGCCTCTTCCTCTCTCTCTCTCTCAAATAAATAAATAAATAAATAAATAAATAAAATATCTTTAAATAAATAAAGAAAGAAAGAAATCCCAGAGTCATGTCAACAGACATGAAAGGCACCTGTGTACTCAGAAAGCAAACAACAAACCCTTGCTTGCTAGGCACACATGAGCGGGCACACCCTTCTCCACCCAAATTGGAAACAACCAGTGCAAATACAAGTTACCTTGTTATTTTATTAGAAGCATATTAATATTTTCATTGGCAGGGAACAATTTGGAAGAGTTTTGTATAAAGTTTGGAAACTGCATAAAAATAACTTCTATCCTTCATAAAGTGAAATGTAAGTTAGTTATACTTACTCTGCTAAAAAAATAAGAGTAAAAAAAGAAAAACATTTCTGTCTGTCCCCATTCAGAAAACATTAGCACAGCATGAGGAATACTGCATGGGCTTTCTCAGCAAGGGTGCTGCACTTAAGCTATGTTGGGAAACTAGGCTGGTCCCATCCAAAAAGGCACAGTGGTGCTGACAGGGCTCAGGTGACACTAGGCAAGGCAGCAGCAATCCCATAAAGGACCAGGGCAATATGAATGACAAAAATGACCAATGAAGCTGGGTGCACGCCTTTAATCCCAGCACTCAGGAGGCAGAGGTAGGAGGATCGCCATAAATTTGAGGCCACCCTGAGACGACCGGTCAGGCCTGAGCTAGAGTGAGACCCTCGGGGAAAAAAATGATCTTGCCTGAACTATGACACTGGCATTACACCTAGAAGCTGTCACACTATCACACCTGTGACTTCAAAACAGGGGACATTCCCAGCACTTGGGAGGCAGAGGTAGGAGGATCACTGTGAGTTCAAGGCCACCCTGAGACTACATAGTGAATTCCAGGTCAGCCTGGGCTAGAGTGAGACCCTACCTTTAAAACAACAAAACAAACAACAACAACAACAACAACAACAAAAAACAGGGGAGAGCCGGGCGTGGTGGCGCATACCTTTAATCCCAGCACTTGGGAGGCTGAGGTAGGAGGATTGCCTTGAGTTAGAGGTCACCCTGAGATTACATAGTGAATTCTGGGTCAGCCTGAGCTAGAATAGACCCTACCTTGAAAAACAAAACAAAGAAAGAAAAGAAAAGAAAGAAAAGAAAAGGCCCAGGGGACATTATAAACAACAGAGAATGAAGCCCTGCCTAACCTTGCCCACTTGCCATCTGGTGGGGGGAGCTGTGGAGCTTCTGTAATATACTGTTGCCAGCTCATGCCCCCCAGCACCTATGCACCAAAGAGAATGGAAAGACCATTGGTGGGCAGGGCTCACTGACGTGAGGCTTGAAAAACATCCCATCCGGTAAGCCACATGCTTACTCACCTGAGAACTATGGCTTTCCTGTGCTTAAGACTTGGGATAGGGAAGAATTACTTTTGGAAAACGTGTCAGACAAAGCCTTTAGGAGTAGAGGAGGAAAACTTCTCCTGGGGTGCTGGTCACCCATCAAGACACTCAACTGCCTATGACTCCCCACCATCACCATCATCATAGGGGAGGAGGGGACTTTAAGAATTTTTGTTTGGTTTTTGAAGGTAGGGTCTTGCTCTAGCCCAGGCTGACCTAGAATTCACTATGCAGACTCAGGCTGGTCTTGAACTCATGGTGATCCTCCTATCTCTGCCTCCTGAGTGCTGAAGACTTTTTCGTTTTTTGAGGTAGGGTCTCACTCTATCCCAGGCTGACCTGGAACTCACTCTGTGGTTCTAAGCTGGCCTCGAACTCACCTCGATCCTCCTACCTCTGCCTCCCATATGCTGAGATTAAAGGCGTGCATCACCACGCCTGGCGGAGAGGGACTTTAAAAACACAGGCTGAAGAAATGGCTTACCAGTTAAGGCGCTTGCCTGTGAAGCTTAAGGACTCATGTTCAACACGCCAAGTCCCATGTAAGCCAGATGCACAGTGATGCAAGCATGCAAGGTCACACAAGGGGGTGCATGCATCTGGACTTAGACTACAGTGGCTGGGGGCCCTGGTGCACCAATTCTCTGTCTCTCACTCTCACATTAAAAAAAAAATGCCGGGCATGGTGGCGCACGCCTTTAATCCCACCACTCGGGAGGCAGAGATAGGAGGATCGCCAAGGGTTTGAGGCTACCCTGAGATTAACATAGTTAATTCCAGGTCAGCCTGGACCAGAGTCAGACCCTACCTCGAAAAACCAAAAAAAAAAAAAAAAAAAAAAAAAAAAAAAAAAAAAAGGCAGTCCATTGGGCTTGCCTCAAAAAAACAAAACAAACAAAAAAAAAAAAAAACACGCATCTTCCTGAAGCAGCCAGACACATCTATGTCTATCTGAAAGGAGCAGTTAGACATCAGTGAAGAAAGGTTTGCTCTGTAAGTGAACACAGGCCGGGTGGAGAGAGTGGTTTGGTTGGGGGTACACACTTGGCAGCCTGTAGGGGTTAGCACCTAGTTAAACCACCTGAGCGACCTGAACACCAGGAACCCACAGTAGGCACAGAACCTTTGCTTCTGACTGCTCCTGGGGGCAGGAAACATTTCTTATTGAAGAGAAATCCAAGTGATGGCCAGGCTTGGTCTGAAACGCACAGTGGAACTTCTGGACCAAGGCGGGTGGACCAGAACGAAGGGCAAGAATCTTCCCTTTGGCACCCACGAGGGTAAGATGGGCATACACTTGGCTGTGCGAGTCATGCGTGGAGGACAACTTATCCCTGAACATAGCATTCTGCATGGGGCCAAATGAGTTGCAGAGTGGCAGACAGCCTGTACCTTCCGTGGGCTCCCATGCCAGCACTCAGTAGGCACCCCACCAACTGCTCTGCTCAACATGCTCAGACAGCAAGTATGTTCCAAATCCCTGGGCAGGCCCCTGCGTGTGCACATGTGTGTGTATGCGGAAGTGTGAGTGCACGGCAGATGGCATGAAATGGCAGATATCAACAGAATGAAATGTTTCAAGCCTCCCTCTTCCCCATGCCCTGCTGCCCAAACCCAGTGCCTTGCATCAAGAGAAAACAAATTAGGGGATCCAGGGACTTGAGGACCACTGAGCAGATGGCTGCTGCAAACCACAGTGGCTGTCGTCGTGACCTCGCCTGGCACTCAGGGACTCGCTGAGAAACCACAAGGACTTCAGGAGGGTTGCGTCCACAGTGACTTCACTGGCAGTGCTTGTGCCAAGACAGCAAAGCTGGTGTTTTGGCAAACAGGAGGGGCACACACCCGTTCCTCCTGGCCCCAATGGCCCAATCATTTCCACTTGATGGGATCTGGGCTCAGTGAGGACACACATCAGCTTCATATGAATACACGGTGCCCTCCACGAGTGAACAGAAACAGGGAGCACTGGAGCATAGGCCCAGGGGCTGGTTTCCAGCTGGCACAGGAGCAAGAGGGAAGCAGGTCCTGAGTAGCTTTGTTCATGGAGGATGGGAGTCCCTGGAGGCTGCCTCAGTGCCATGCTGTCTGCCATGGAATGTGGGGCACTGTTAGGAAGCATCCGCAGAGCTATAGTGGAAGAACTTGCTGGCTCTGCTGGATGTGGTGGGGCCCACCTCTGCCTCCTCGCTGAGTTTGAAGAACATTTCCTGTTCCCTCTTCTTCAAGTTCAAGTCCTCTTCCAGTGCCTGTGGAAGAGACAGGGCAGATGGCTCTCAGTGGGTCTCCAACCACAGGCCCCCCCCTCCACCAGCATGGCCTTCTCCTGAGAGCTCCGGTTCAGGGAGTTGAGTGGCAAGATTTTTTCCCCTTCTTGAAGTAAGTACCCCCACCTTCTTCCTCTTGCCAGCTGCCCTCAGGAGCTTCCTGATGGCAAAATGCCCCTCTAGAAGAGGCCAGGGAGCAGATATGACTCTACCAGATGAAAAGAGAAAAGGTAGGGTAGGAGATGGGGAGAATGAACTGACAGCAAGAGGCCAGAAATGTCACCATGATTCCAAGCAGGGAACTTTCCCTCAGAAACCTGCTGAGGAGTTCTTTTCTTTCTTTTAATTTTTATTTTCTAATATTTTATTTTCCTCAGACAGTAATCAGAACTGAGCCTGCAACAGTGACAAGAGCTCAGAGGTTGCTGCTACAATGACTGTGGCCTGTTGGTCACAAGCTTTCTAGGACAAAGACAGCTCAGGAAGGGGCTCTTGATTGTATTTTTTAATTTATTTACTTATTTAAGCAAGAGGAGGCAGATAAGAGTGAGACCTTATTGCAAAAAACCAAAGAGGGGCTGGAGAGATGGCTTAGGGGTTAAGGTGCCTGCCTCCTAAGCCTAAGAACACCAGTTCCAATCTCCAGGTCCCACATTTAGCCAGATGCAAAGTAACGCAAGGGCACAATGCCGCACTTGACCACAAGGGGGCGCACACATCTGGAGTTCGTTCGCAGCAGCTGAGAGAATGCTGGTGCACCCATCTCTATCTGTCTCCCTCTCCCTCTCTCTCTATCTCTCTCTGTGTCTCTCTCTCTCAAAAAAAAAATAAAATAAAAAAAAATCAAGTATATGTATAAAAATTGTCCACTAAGTTAAAAAAAAAGAAGCTAAGCATGATGGCACATGCCTTTAACCCTAGCACTCAGCAGGCAGAGGTCTGAGGATCGCCGTATGTTCAAAGCAAGCCTGAGACGACATAGTGAACTCCAGGTCAGCCTGGAAAAAACAACCAACCAAACAACAAAAAACAATAACCCTGCCCAGACAGAAATTGGTCTCGATATCCATGATCTTGCAGTGCCTAGCAATACCTTTGCAAGACCCTCAAAATAGAAGAGAAAGATGATGTCATCAAATTAGGAGAGAGACTAATGGAAAAAGGGAGGGGATATGATGGAGACCGGAGTTCTAAGTGGAATGGGGGAGGGGAGGGAAATATCAGGTGGGGTTTTTTTGGTATGTAAGATTAAAAGTCAATAAAAATAAAAAAATTAAAAAAAAAATAACCCTGAAGGGTGTTTGAGAGGTATGGCAGACAAATCCAAATCTTTTTTTTCCCCTTGCAGTGTTGGGGATAGAATCCAAAAGCATTACACAAGCAAGGCCAGCATTCTACCACTGAGCTAAACCCTCTGCCTCAGTAAAAATTTAAAAAAAAATTTTTTTTTTGGTTTCTGTAGGTAGGGTCTCACTCTAGCCCAGGCTGACCTGTAACTCACTCTGTAGTTCTAGGCTGGCCTCAAATTCATGGAGATCCAAATACCTCTGCCACCTAAGTGCTGGGATTAAAGGCATGTTCCACCATACCCAGTTTATAAATTCTTTTACATGTGCCAGAAATTACGAGAGTAGTGTCTGTGGCCCTTGATTAGTTTAACAAGCATTTGGATGAAGGTATGCTGGGAACAAGAAGGGAAGAAGGTCCTTTGAATTCTATAGGTGCTACTTAGCCATGTGAGCTTGGCCTGACCCCTAGCAAAGGGCCCATTTCTTTATCTGTGACCTGAAGATAAGATCTCCTTATTTATTTATTTTTGTTTTTCGAGGTAGGGTTTCACTCTAGTCCACGATGACCTGGAAATCACTATGTAATCTCAGGGTGGCCTCAAACTCGCATGATCCTCCTACCTCTGCCTCCCAATTGCTGGGATTAAAGACATGCACCATCATGCCCAGCAAGATCTCCTTATTGAAATCATTGATATGATAAATATATGAAAACTCTCAGAGGTCAATGAATGTTTGTTGCTAAATTAGAATGATACTGGATACCTGGAAAGAACATGGCCACACCCATCCACATACACACATCCCATCCCCCCAATAGAAATCCCAGAGTCTGGGCTGGAAAGATGGCTCAGCAGTTAAGGGTTAGGACCCAAGTGTGATTCCCTAGTATCCACGTAAGCCAGCTACACAAGGTGGCGCATACATCTGGAGTTCATTTGCAGTGGCTAAAGTTCCTGGTGCACTCATTCTCTCTCTTAAATAAATAAATAGGGCTGGGGAAATGGCTTAGCAGTTAAGGTGTTTGCCTGTGAAGCCTAAGACCCAGGTTTGATTCCCGAGGACCCATGTAAGCCAGATGCACAAGGTGGCGCAGGTATCTGGAGTTCATTTGCAGTGGCTGGAGGCCCTGGCGCACCCATTCGCTCTTTCTCTCTGCCTCTTCCTCTCTCTCTCAAATAAATAAATAAATTAAATATCTTTAAATAAATAAAGAAATCCCAGAGTCATGTCAACAGACATGAAAGGCACCTGTGTACTCAGAAAGCAAACAACAAACCCTTGCTTGCTAGGCACACATGAGCAGGCACACCCTTCTCCTCCACCCAAATTGGAAACAACCAGCACAAATACAAGTTACCTTGTTATATTATTAGAAGCATATTAATATTTTCATTGGCAGGGAACAATTTGGAAGAGTTTTATATAAAGTTTGGAAACTGCATAAAAATAACTTCTATCCTTCATAAAGTGAAATATAAGTTAGTTATACTTATTCTGCTAAAAAAATAAGAGTGAAAAAAGAGAAACATTTCTGTCTATCCCCCATTCAGAAAACATTAGCACAGCATGAGGAATACTGCATGGGCTTTCTCAGCAAGGGTGCTGCACTTAAGCTACGTTGGGAGACTAGGCTGGTCCCATCCAAAAAGGCACAGTGGTGCTGACAGGGCTCAGGTAACACTAGGCAAGGCAGCAGCAATCCCATAAAGGACCAGGGCAATATGAATGACAAAAATGACCAATGAAGCTGGGTGCACACCTTCAATCCCAGCACTCAGGAGGCAGAGGTAGGAGGATCGCCACCCTCAGACCACAGGTCAGGCCTGAGCTAGAGTGAGACCCTCGGAAAAAAAATGACCTTGCCTGAACTATGACACTGGCATTACACCTAGAATCTGTCACACTGTCACACCTGTGACTTCAGAACAGGGGACATTCCCAGCACTTGGGAGGCAGAGGTAGGAGGATCACTGTGAGTTCAAGGCCACCCTGAGACTACATAGTGAATTCCAGGCCAGCCTGGGCTAGAGTGAGACCCTACTTTTAAAACAACAAAACAAACAACAACAACAAAAAACCCAGGAGAGAGCCAGGCATGGTGGCACACACCTTTAATCCCAGCACTTGGGAGGCTGAGGTAGGAGGATCAGCTTGAGTTAGAGGTCACCCTGAGATTACATAGTGAATTCTGGGTCAGCCTGAGCTAGAATGAGACCCTACCTTGAAAAACAAAACAAAACAAAGAAAGAAAAGAAAAGGCCCAGGGGACATTATAAACAATAGAGAATGAAGCCCTGCCTCACCTTGCCCACTTGCCATCTGGTGGAGGGAGCTATGGAGCTTCTGTAATATACTGTTGCCAGCTCATGCCCCCCAGCACCTATGCACCAAAGAGAACGGAAAGACCATTGGTGGGCAGGGCTCACTGACGTGAGGCTTGAAAAACATCCCATCTGGTAAGCCACATGCTTACTCACCTGAGAACATTGGCTTTCCTGTGCTTAAGACTTGGGATAGGGAAGAATTACTTTTGGAAAACGTGTCAAAGCCTTTAGGAGTAGAGGAGGAAAACTTCTCCTGGGGTGCTGGTCACCCATCAAGACACTCAACTGCCTATGACTCCCCACCATCACCATCATCATAGGGGAGGAGGGGGCTTTAAGACTTTTTGTTTGGTTTTTGAAGGTAGGGTCTTGCTCTAGCCCAGGCTGACCTGGAATTCACTATGCAGACTCAGGCTGGTCTTAAACTCATGGTGATCCTCCTATCTCTGCCTCCTGAGTGCTGAAGACTTTTTCATTTTTTGAGGTAGGGTCTCACTCTATCCCAGGCTGACCTGGAACTCACTCTGTGGTTCTAAGCTGGCCTCGAACTCACCTCGATCCTCCTACCTCTGCCTCCCATATGCTGAGATTAAAGGCGTGCATCACCACGCCTGGCGGAGAGGGACTTTAAAAACACACACACAGGCTGAAGAAATGGCTTAGCAGTTAAGGTGCTTGCCTGTGAAGCTTAAGGACTCATGTTCGACTCGCCAAGTCCCATGTAAGCCAGATGCACAGTGATGCAAGCGTGCAAGGTCGCACAAGGGGGTGCATGCATCTGGACTTAGACTACAGGGGCCCTGGTGCACCAATTCTCTGTCTCTCACTCTCACATTAAAAATAATAATAAGGCAGTCCATTGGGCTTGCCTCAAAAAACAAAATAAAAAACACACGCATCTTCCTGAAGCAGCCAGACACATCTATGTCTATCTGAAAGGAGCAGTTAGACATCAGTGAAGAAAGGTTTGCTCTGTAAGTGAACACAAGCCGGGTGGAGAGAGTGCTTTGGTTGGGGGTACACACTTGGCAGCCTGTAGGGGTTAGCACCTAGTTAAACCTGAGCAACCTGAACACCAGGAACCCACAGTAGGCACAGAACCTTTGCTTCTGACTCCTCCTGGGGGCAGGAAACATTTCTTCTTGAAGAGAAATCCAAGTGATGGCCAGGCTTGGTCTGAAACGTACAGTGGGACTTCTGGACCAAGGTGGGCGGACCAGAATGAAGGGCAAGAATCTTCCCATTGGCACCCACGAGGGTAAGATGGGCATACACTTGGCTGTGCAAGTCATGCGTGGAGGACAACTTATCCCTGAACATAGCACTCTGCATGGGGCCAAATGAGTTGCAGAGTGGCAGACAGCCTGTACCTTCCGTGGGCTCCCATGCCAGCACTCAGTAGGCACCCCACCAACTGCTCCGCTCAACATGCTCAGACAGCAAGTATGTTCCAAATCCCTGGGTAGTATGGGGGGCAGGCCCCTGCGTGTGCACATGTGTGTGTATGCGGAAGTGTGAGAGTGCACGGCGGATGGCATGAAATGGCACAAATCAACAGAATGAAATGTTTCAGGCCTCCCTCTTCCCCATACCCTGCTCCCCAAACCCAGTGCCTTGCATCAACAGAAAACAAACTAGGGGATCCAGGGACTCACTGAGAAACCACAAGGACTTCAGGAGGGTTGAGTCCACAGTGACTTCACTGGCAGCACTTGTGCCAAGACAGCAAAACTGGTGTTTTGGCAAACAGGAGGGGCACACACCCGTTCCTCCTGGCCCAATGGCCCAATCATTTCCACTTGATGGGATCTGGGCTCGATGAGGACACACATCAGCTTCGTATGAAGACACGGTGCCCTCCACGAGTGAACAGAAACAGGGAGCACTGGAGCATAGGCCCAGGGGCTGGCTTCCAGCTGGCACAGGAGCAAGAGGGAAGCAGGTCCTGAGTAGCTTTGTTCACGGAGGATGGGAGGCCCTGGAGGCTGCCTCAGTGCCATGCTGTCTGCCATGGCATGGTGGGGCACCGTTAGGAAGCATCCGCAGAGCTATAGTGGAAGAACTTGCTGGCTCTGCTGGATGTGGTGGGGCCCACCTCTGCCTCCTCGCTGAATTTGAAGAACATTTCCTGTTCCCTTTTCTTCAAGTTCAAGTCTTCCTCCAGTGCCTGGGGAAGAGACAGGGCAGATGGCTCTCAGTGGGTCTCCAACCACAGGCCCCCACCCCTCCACCAGCATGGCCTTCTCCTGAGAGCTCCGGTTCAGGGAGTTGAGTGGCAAGATCTTCTTCCCCTTCTTGAGGTAAGTACCCCCACCTTCTTCCTCTTGCCAGCTGCCCTCAGAAGCTTCCTGATGGCAAAATGCCCATCTAGAAGAGGCCAGGGAGCAGATATGACTCTACCAGATGAAAAGAGAAAAAGTAGGGTAGGAGATTGGGAGAATGAACTGACAGCAAGAGGCCAGAAATGTCACCATGATTCCAAGCAGGGAACTTTCCCTCAGAAACCTGCTGAGGAGTTCTTTTCTTTCTTTTAATTTTTTATTTTTCTAATATTTTATTTTTATTTAAGAAATGGAGAAAGAGAGAGGGAGAGAAAGCCAGGTTCTCCAGCCGCTGCAAAGGAACGCCAGACATGCACCCCAGACACATGCACCCTCTTGCGTCTGGCTTATGTGGGTCCTGGGGAAGCAAACTTGGGTTCTTAGGCTTTGTAGGCAAGTGCCTTAACCACTAAGCCATCTCTCCAGCCCTTTTTTTGGGGGGGGGGGTGTCGAGGAAGGATCTTGCTGCAGCCCAGGCTGACCTGGAATTCACTAGGTAGTCTCAGGGTGGCCTCAAACTCACAGCAATCCTCCTACCTCTGCCTCCCAAGTGCTAGGATTAAAGGTGTGCCCTTCTTTTCTTTTCTTTTCTTTTCTTTTCTTTTCTTTTCTTTTCTTTTCTTTCTTTCCCTTCTTCTTTCTTTCTTTCTTTCTTTCTTTTTTTTTTTTTTTTGGTTTTTTTGAGGTAGGGTCTCACTCTAGCTCAGGCTGACCTGGAATTCACTCTGTAGTGTCAGGGTGGCCTTGAACTCACAGCGATCCTCCTACTTCTGCCTCCCTGGTGCTGGGATTAAAGGTGTGCACCACCACGCCCAGTTTTAAATATTATTATTTATTTATTTGCAAGCAGTGAGAGTTAGAAGAGAGACAGGCAGAGAGAACAAGTATGTCAGGGCCTCTTGCCATTCAAATGAACTCCAGATGCCTGCACCACTTTATGTATCTGGCTTTATGTGGGTACTGGGGAACTGAACTTGGATCATTAGGCTTTGCAGGCAAGTGCCTTAACCACTAAGCAATCTCTCTAGCCCCCCAGGAAGTTCTTTTCACAAGACATGCCCCTCTGCTCCCATCTGAGGGTCTGATTCTGAAGATGTAAGGTGGGCAAAGTTTCTGAGGAGTTTCCCCTGGGCATGCATGAGTCTATCCAGATACGCTGGATGCTTCTAGAAAGACTTCCTAGGGGCTCTCTGATCATAAGCACTAGTTCATAGACACAGCAAAACACAGAGGAGAGAATGCGGGCTTCACAGTCAAACAGGTTGTCAAAGAAGAATTTGGAAAAAAATGCTTCTATACAACCTTTACTTAAAGGTTGGTAGCTTAAAAAAAGGTGGGGGGAGCTGGAGAGATGGCTTAGCAGTTAAACGCTTGCCTATGGAGCCTAAGGACCCTGGTTCGAGGCTCGATTATCCAGGACCCACGTAAGCCAGATGCACAAGGGGGTGCATGCATCTGGAGTTCGTTTGCAGTGGCTGGAGGCCCTGGCACACCCATTCTCTCTCTCTCTCTACCTGCCTATTTCTGCATCTCTCTCTCTCAAATAAATAAATAAAAAATAAAATATTTTTAAAAAAAGGGGGGGGGAGCCATGCATGGTGGTGCACGCCCTTAACCCCAGCACATGGGAGGCAGAGATCAGAGGATCACCATTAGTTTGGGGCCACCCTGAGACTACATAGTGAATTTCAAATCAGCCCGGGTTAGAACAAGACCCTACCTCGAAAAAAAAAAAAAAACAGGGGAGATAGTTCAGTAGTTAAAGTCTCAAATTACTTGCAAAGCCTGTTGACCTGGGTTCAATTCCCCAGCACCCATGTAAAGCCTGATGAAAAAGTGGCATAAATCTGGAATTTGTTTGCAGTGGCAAGACTCTGGTGTACTCTTACACTTACTTATTTAACACACACACAGACACATGCAAATAAATAAGACTATTAAAAAAACTGGGGGGCTGGAGAGATGGCTTAGCGGTTAAGGTGCATGCCTGTGAAGCCAAAGGACCCAGGTTCAATTCTCCAGGTCCCACATAAGCCAGATGCACATGGTGGCACATGTGTCTGGAGTTCATTTGCAGTGGCTAGAGGCCCTGGCACACCCATTGTCCTCCCGCCTCTCTGTCTCTAATAAAAATAAATAAAAATAAATAAATAAATAAATAAATAAATAAATAAGGCTGGAGAGATGGCTTAGCGGTTAAGGCGCCTGCCTCCTAAGCCTAAGAATGCTGGTTCCAATCTCTAGGTCCCACATTTAGCCAGATGCAAAGTGACACAAGGACGCAATGCCGCACTTGACCACAAGGGGGTGCACGCATCTGGATTTTGTTTGCAGCAGCTGAGAGACTGCTGGCTCACCCATCTCTATCTGTCTTCCTCTCCTTCTCTCTCTGTCTCTCTCCCAAAAAAATAAAAAAATAATTAATTAATTAATTAATTAATTAAATATCTAAAAACAAACAAACAAAAAACACCTAGGCCTGGGCATGGCAGTGTATGCCTTTAATCCCAGCATTCAGGAGGCAGAGGTAGGAGGATCGCCGTGAGTTCAAGGCCACCCTGAGAATACAGAGTGAATTCCAGCACAGGTCCCAGCACTGGGAGGCAGAAAAAAAAAAAAATCCCTACCACCCTGAAAATAAAAAGAAAATTCCAGGTCAGCCTGAGACTTAGAACCCTACCTCAAAAAAAAAAAAAAAAAAGAAAAAGCCCTCGGAAAGAAAGAGTTCAAGGCCACCCTGAGACCATAGTTAATTCTCAGAGACTACCCTAATTCCAGACCCTACCTCAAAAAACTAAAAATTGCCAGACGTGGTGGTGGCACACACCTTTAATCCCAGCACTTGGGAGGCTCAAGACCAACCTGAGACCATGTAGTGAATTCCAGGTCAGCCTGGACTACAGTGAGACCCTACCTTGAAAAAAAAAAAAAAAAAAAAAACCCAAATGCCCCAAGTTAAAATCACTATATTGGCAAAATCTAACATGTCTGTAAACAATTCCAGCCCATGAGCCACCAGTTATGACCTGTGCTGTAGGAATACTAATTTAAGCATATTTGCTACTACCATTTAAGCACAAAGTGGCTTAGTAATTGGCTTAAGTACAGGTTGAGTATCCCTACCCCCCAAATCTAAAGTGTTTCAAAATCTAAAAGCTTCTGAGTACCACCAGTATGATGTCACGAGTGGAAAATTCCACCTCTGACCTCATGCAATGGCTGGCAATCAAAAGGCTGATGTGGTAAAAATACTATATGAAATTATCTTCTGGTTATGTGTAAGAAGTATATGAAATAATTTTTTGTTTTGTTTATTTTTCGAGGTAGGGTCTCACTCTGGCCCAGGCTGACCTGAAATTCACTATGTAGTCTCAGGGTGGCCTCTACCTCACAGTGATCCATCCTCCTACTTCTGCCTCCAAGGCCCTGTGATGATTAATCTTGGGTGACACACTTGATGAGGTCTTGGTACCCAATTGTTTGGCCAAACAGTC